>CM068956.1:164381836-164395026 GCA_035128595.1 Eptatretus atami
TGTCATCATGCCAGTTGGCTCGGTGTGGGGTACCTCTCTCACCTGTCATGGCACTTCAGCAAAAGCTTTCTGAGACTCATTGGGACTGACTCAATCGGTCAATTTCCCAACCCGGATCTCAACCAATGTACTCCATCTCTTCTGGATCTGATTTTGACAAATTTCCTGAAAATATCTGCTTTCTTCCTCCGCTCCCATCGGTTCTTCTGACCACGTGCTTGTCAAAGTGGACATCTCTCTGGCTGTTACCAGAGAACCACCTCACCGCCATCAAGTCTGGCATTTCACTCAAGCCGACTGGCAGGGTCTCCAAGCAGCCATCAAACTTCTAGACTGGTCTCCAATCACTACTTTCTCCAACATCAACTCGTCCTAGGAATTCTTTCAAAGAAACTTGCTCTCCCTCATGCACAGATTTATCCCCTCTCGTCTTCAGTTGTCCTTCCCTTCCTCCCGCCCATGGTTCACTGAAGCTTGTGGCGAGGCAATTGTCCTGAAACAACTTGCCTTTGCCTCGTGGAAAGGAAACCAAACTGAGGGTAATCTCAGTTCCTTCCATAAAGCTCGGAACAAGTGTGTATCTACCCTCAGGAGAGCCAGAAAACAACATCTTTCAAAGCTCAAGTCTGAACTTTCAAACCTCTCTCCCTCCTCCAAATCCTCGTGGCATCTAATCAAATCTGTTTCTGGTGTATGTTCCCCCTTCATCCCTCCTTTCCTCAAATGGTCTCACTGCTGATACCGCACGTGAAAAGGCTGAATGCCTAAACTCGGTGTTTCAATCGAAATCTTATGTCCAAATCACATTGCTTTCTGTACCCACCTTACCCAGTCGCACGCAACTGTCCTGGACTCTGTGTCTTCTCCTGACAAGGTGGAGAGCTTGCTGTCAAACCTCGACTCAGATTCTGCAACCGGTCCAGACGGCATCAGCCACGTGTCCTAAAAACCTGCTCCTCTGCTCTTGCTCACCCTCTCTCTGTTCTATTCACCCTCTCATTTGCTCAAGGTCATCTGCCATCTGCTTGGAAATCAGCAAACATTACTGCCCTGCATAAGAAGGTGCAAAAACAGATCCTGCATCTACAGACCAATCAGCTTTCTCCCAATTATCAGCAAGGTTATGGCATCCATCATCGCTTTAGATATTAAATCCTTCCTCTTCTCCAATGCCTGATTTCCGATCATCAATTTGGTTTCAGACCAGGTCACACTACCCTGGATATGCTGCTTCTGCTCTCCCAACAATGGATGGAGGTCCTCAATGCCGGACATGAAATTAGAGCCATATCCGAGACATATCGCGTGCTTTGACACGGTCTGGCACCCTGCCCTGCTCACCAAACTCTCTTCCTATGGTATCCAAAGGCCATCTCCACCCATGGCTCGCAGACTTCCTCTCCTGTCGCAGTCATGTGTGGCCCTAAATGGAGTTCTTTCATGCCCTCTTCCTGTCCAGGCTGGAATTCCTCAACGCAGCATTCTGGGCCCTGTTCTTTTTCTGGTTTTCATAAATGATCTCTCCGACTCTCTGGAAAATCCTCTTTATCTCTTTGCTGATGACGCCACCCTCTGCCGTTCCATCTGTCATCCCTTAGATCGGCAAGCAGCAGCTTCTTCGCTCACTGCAGATCTGGGTAAAATCACAAACTGGTCCAACACATGGAACATGTCTTTCAATCCGGACAAATCTCACACTCTCACTGTCTCTCCGAAAGGACCGTCCACAACCTCCCCCCCATCCACTTTCTCAACAATCCTCCGTCATGCAAAGTCCTTCCTCGGCCCACCTGAGCACCTGGCCACATACAAAGCTTTCGTCCGCAGCCTGATGGAGTACTGTTATCCCCTCTGGGCTGGTTCTCCTGCCTCCTGCCTTACTCGGCTTCACGCTGTGGAACCAAGGCATTTCGGATCATTGGTATCTCCCACGATGAGGCTGAGTCTTTGGGCCTCTCACTCCCTCACGGCAGGCAGATTGCTGGTCTTTCTGTCTTCTACTGTCTCTCTCTTGGTCTCGCCCACCCCCCCCCCTGCTGCATCTGCGATTTGTCCCATCACATTTCTGCAGGGCGCTCAAGGTCTGCCAACAACCCCCTTCTGGTAAAACTACCAAAATCACGAATCACTGCCTACCTTCACTCTTTCATTCCTCTTTTTCCCCGCCTTTGGAATAAACTCCCTCACTCTGTTCAATCTCACTCTTCCTTCTCGGCCTTCAAAACAGCTGTTCACCACCACCTCTTATCATCCTCCATCCAAATCCTCGATCTTTTCTACCCCCGTTAATCCACCCCAAACCCACCTCCTTCAAATTCCCTGCTTTCCTTCCTGAAAGTCCCTGTAATGTCCATCTTAACACCCTGTGTTCCCCACCACATCCCTCTCCCTTCCACAGATGTCCTGATGTCTCTGTTCCCACTGTTTTGTCCTTCTCACTCCCGCCCCTCTTGTCTCAAGCCCCCTTGCTGTGTGTTGTGTGTTAGCTCTCATACGAGCCTCGACAAGTATACAAACCAAACAAACCAGAATTGGAAAGAATAAACGGAAGAAGCAGGAATGAAAGATTAAACAATGGAAGAAAATGAGAGAACAAGAAGAGACAAAAGATGAAGGTGATGAGGAGGGAGATCCTTTGTAAACAAGTGCATGCCAGAGCAACTCAGTTTTGGAAAAAACTGATCTCCATTTACCCAGTTCACATTAATATAGTCGCTCGATTGAAACATGGTATGAACAACGACCTTCACGAGAGCCTTTTCCATCATAAGGACTTCGTTCGGGGAAGGAAAGTGAGCATCAACAGAAGAAAAGAAAAAAAACTACATGTAGAGTAAAGACGTGTCAAAATTTCACGGAGCACCGGCACCCAACATACATGAAATGAACCAAAATCACAAGAAGATATATAAATAAGTAAGGTCAGGCGTTCAATGACATTAGAGGTGACCAGAAGGCTCTTCTTTCACTGGCTTCAACAACTTGGGTAGAACAGCCAGCCACTACTACCCCTAGATCAACTGCTGTAAATCCCTTACCCCAACAAACTGGTGTTTATTTTGCCGACATCGAAAGGATGACAGGCTGAGTCAACTCATCCGGTGTTATTTTGGCAAGGCTGGGGATTAAACTCAAGACCCGAAGATCCCAATCCAACAACCTAATAAGAAGTTAAGCCACCCAATCAGCTGAAGATATAGCATGTGTAAAACCAAGCAGTAAGGCTCCAAATGTAATAATGTATTGTGCTCCATTACCCCCTCAATCATTTTTTTCCTGTCCTTAAGATCGCCAATCTGGCCGGTGGAAAAAAATGAAATTTATAACAAGATCAACCTGTTTACAATTGCATTTCATGGAATGTCAAAAGGGAAAAATAGTTGAACAAAAAATGCAACCAGTATCTCAGTAAAAGTATTTTCAACCATCAGAAGCAGCAGCAACAAGTACGGGCACAAAAACAAACACCAAGAAAAGAGCAATCAGAGATTGCAAACCCTCGCCAGGACTTCATTTGAGTGGTGTATTTTTATCGGTTTTCAGGAAAATCCAATATGGCTGCCAAGCCATGTGACCTTTGACATCATAAGTGTGACTCTTTTGTTCCTCATGGATAGGCGGTCAAATGTGTAAAGTTTGCCTCAATCTTTTCAGCCATTTCAGAGAAGATTTTTGAAGGTTTAAATTATATATATATATAATATATATATATGTATATGGCTGCTGAATCACGTGACCAATGATGTCATCAAAAAAATGTTGTGGACCATTTTATCCCAAGATGACCCTCAAAATTTTTTATACTGATCGGATGTAGCGTTCCACAAATGCAATTATGATGTCATAATGAAGGCAAGCACCCATGACATCATAAAAATACCACACTCATTCCCATGAGGAGTGCTTGCTATGTGACACTTGAACACCCATGCTTGGGGAAACATTTGTGTGAAGTTTCCCCTCGATCTGTCCAGCTGTTCTGGAGAAGATTTTTATGGTTTTAGGGTAAATCCAATATGGCTGCCAAACCATGTGACCAATGACATCATACGTGTGACTCTTTTGTTCCTCATGGACAGGCGGTCATATGTGTAAAGTTTCACCTCGATCTTGTCAGCCATTTCAGAGAAGAAGATTTTTGAAGGTTTTTAAAAACAAACAAAAATATGGCTCCGAATCACAGTGACCGATGACATGAAATGTTTTCCTGTTGACCATTTTATCCCGAGATTCATCCATCCATCCATCCATCCATCCATCCATCCATTGGGATCATACTCTGTGCAGAGCGTTGGTGCTGCCTCAGCAGTCTCCTTGGCTATGGGCACAATCCTGGACGGGTGGCCACTCCGACATAGGATACCAGCAAGCTGGCACTCATTTTGCCAACCTCAGAAGGATGCAGTTTGAGTCAACCCCACCTGGTGTTAATTCAGCGGCCAGCAGGACTCAAACTCAGGACCCTAAGATCCCAAGCCAGCCACCCATACCACTCAGCCAACACCAGGCTTATCCCTAGATGACCCTCAAAAATTTTCATACTGATCGGATGTGGCGTTCTACATATGCAATTATGACGTCATAACGGGCACAGATGACGTCATAAAAAAATCACACTCATTCCCCATGAGGAGTACTTTCTTTGGGCCAAGTTTCAAATTTTTCCTTGGTGTTGTTTCAGAGATACAGAGGTCCAACGTTTTTCCGTTTTTCCAATATGGCTGCCACACTGTGTGACCGATGATATCATAATTATCATTGAAACATTCCACATGAGTCGTCGCACTAATGGTGTACATTTCGTCTCAATCGACAAGCGGTTGCAGAGAAAACACAAAAGTTCTGTGCGGACAAACAGACAGACAGACAGACAAACAAACAAAGACAGACAGCCGGTAGGCGACATGGGTGGTGGCTATATAATTGCATACTAGTCATACAGTTTTTGACGGATCGGGCTGAAAATTTTTGACAAAGAGGTTGATTATAGTGCGCATAAAAGCGGGGAAGCGGATTTTTGATTTCGGAAAAAAAATATATAAATATTTTTCGGATTATTCAAAAATTTCAAAGTCCCGTTGCTCGGCAACGGTGGCGTCCATAGCAACGGTGCTCAAAAGCATACAACTAATCTGGTATGAACCTACCAGTCAAGTTTCATCAAAATCGGTTGACTCCTCTGGCCTCCAGAGCTGTCCATTACATACATACAGACAGACGGAAAACCTGAGAATAACGGTAGTCTAGCGACCACCCAACAAACAAACGGACCCAAATGCAATACTCTCTCTCTGAATCCTTCGGCGAGGGTAATGAACAGAAAACATCCTCGTATCAATCGCAGGCAGAACAGTTTGGAGTGGTCAAAAGATCTGAAGGAAATCCTCTTGTCCCAATTGTGCAGGGGAAACCCTCCAACTTCGGTTACCTGCATGTCTCTGGACAAGAATAGAGTACAAAGCCACCCACTAGGGTCTGTATTCCTCTGATATTGGGATAATCAGTCTCTATACACAGTGTCCCTCCACAAAGTCAATATTTGGACATGCATGGTGTGAAAACCAGCAGATAAATAACCCTTGCCAGTCACCCCTCAAAATTAAATTCACCTTCTCCATGAATATGACTCGGTATGTTATGAATTAATGATCGATTTTGACCAGGACCTTAAGCAGCTTTTTATATGATGGATGATGTTACCCTTGTCAAGGCCTGTGATCTGTACTGGAAGCTTTTGAGTTCTGTAGGTAAAGCCTTTTTTCACATGTTCAGCATACAGAATGGAGCCCTCTGTCCTCGGAGAGACAACTTAGCTGTAAGCACTGCTGGTGAAGTCCAATTGCTGCTGTCCATTACTGACAGGTCCTTAACAACCGTTATCCTGGCTGCTGACATTCTCTGACAGATCATGAAAGTTGCTGGTACAGAGTATCCAAAAATAAGATTGCACAAAGGAGGTTCAGCTAATAAATCCAGTTCCTGCAGCTGTGTCAATCTGAAAGTAAATAGTTTAAACCAGGCCATCAAAAGTTTCTTATGAAACCCGGGAAGGTTGCTGTGGTCACCCTCCTGAAGGGTGATGAGGAAGAAGTGCCAATCCTCTGATAAAAAGCCCATTTGGTGAAAGAATTACAATGCCAGATTGCAGCACCTTGGAAAGGGAATATGTATATATATATTTGAAGAGCACACATACGCAACATGTACAACAAGACTACAGGGCAGTAACTGACCCTCTTCTTTCAAAAAGGCCAACTGAAGCTCGTAGGACCCAATGTTTCCCCTCCTGAAGAAATCGAGCATTTAGTTTTGAAGGTTCATAGGAATTCAGCAGGTGGATTGAGGCAAGCAAAATGGTACCGAATAGCTGGAACCACCAGTGATGAAGGCCTGCCTCTCGATGAAACAAGTCCTGCCCACTGCCCGCTACCCACACCACACAAGCATGAGGATACTCTTACATCAAGGTCAGTCGAATTTCACAACACCGAGGCAAATTCCATGGTGCTTCATAGTTATATGACTTGACCTGAAGTATTGAAAAGTGGTGGAAATTTTTCCACTTCCATGGATAGGCAATTCACCCTCAGCTTTTGTTCCAATTAACTCTTTTTGACGAAGAAGCAAAGTAAATCGCTTCAAATACTTTCAACTGCCAGAAACCAGAACATAGTGTAAAAAGCAAAATATCGTCAGCATAAACAGATTCATCCATCCATTGGGACCACACTCTGTACAAAGCATTGGTGCTGCCAAAGCAATCTCCTGGGCTATTGGGTACAATCTGGATGGGTCACTACGCTGATAAAGGATACTCGAATGCTTCAGTATGCCTGGTGTTGGCTTAATAGTTAGGGTGGTGGGCTTGGGATCCTAGGATCCTGAGTTCGAATCCCCTCGTCTGTTCAATTAATACAAGGTGGGGTTGACTCTGCCTGTCATCCTTCCAAGGTCGGCAAAATGAGTGCAAGCTTGCAGGTATCTTGTGTCGGAGTGGTGACCCATCCAGGGTTGTACCCAAAAGCCAAGGAGACTGCTTAGGCAGCACCAACGCTCTGCACAGAGTATGGTCCTCATGGATGGATAGATGGAATGACTCAATAATCCAGCAAGCTGGTACTCATTTTGCTGACCTTGAAGGATGGCAGGCTGAATCAACCCCACCTGATAATAATTCAACAGCCAAGTGCGATTTGAACTCAAGACCGAGGATCCCAAGCCCACCACCCAAACCATTAAGCCAACAGCAGGCATAAAGGAACTACGTTTTGAGCTTTACAATTTAAATAAAGTTGATATCGGATGTTGTGGAATTTACATAATTTACAGCAATCCTTTAAATTATATTATATTTTAGGAATAGCCAATATTGTACATGAAGTGTGTGCGTGCGTGCGTGCGTGTGTGTGTGCGTGTGGCGTGCGTGTGTGTGATGTTCTTCGAAATCGGGCATGCAAAAATGAAAGGGTAACCAGGCTGGGAACGCTGACTGTAAGAGCATTTGTGTCCAATATCATCCACACCATCTTTTCTCCTGAGCAAGCAGAGAAAGGTTCAATACAGAGTGAACATAACTGGTTTGATAATGGACATTGGACATCCTTGTCCGATTCCTTTTCCAAATATAATGGAACCTGCAAGACAGCTATTAATGTGAATAAAACATCAGCAGAGTCATAAAGCATGCTGCTCCCCTCACAAACTGCCTCCCGAAGCCAAACACGAACCGTGTTTCAAATAAATAAGCATGATTATCGTGATCAAAATCTTTCTCCTGATGCAGTGATATGTGCACCAATGGAATGCTCCTCGTTTTTACATCATGGAGAAGCTCTCAACATCATGGGGATAATGTCAGAAAATTGATTTACCAGGAAAACAATGAGACTGGTCACCGTGGATACTTTACAGAAGTACCTTTATAAGTTTTAAGGACAAAGCCTTCTCCACAATTTTTTCACCGGTGTCTAATGATGCACAGATTACAAAATGGGCTGAAAGATTATTTTTTGGGTTTCTTAGATCATTAGATTCGGTGAAAGAGACAAAGCAGTTCGTCATCATCATCATCATCGTTTTATGGCTGTTTCCATGCTTGCACGTGTAAGCCATGGCTCACCTAATGGCTGCTTTCCAGGATGCACCATGATCCCTTGCTCGCCGCTTGTTAGGCCTTTCATCGAAGATCGTCTCTCAGCAACACATCCCATGTTTTCCTCGATGGCCTCCAGCTCTCCTTACATTCACATTCATATTTATACACCTCTTCACACAACTGCCGCCCCACATCTTTCCACATGTCCGAACATCTCAACGTACCCCCTACGCAACACTCACTAACGCTTTCGATGTCCTAACCTATCTCTGAACTCTACATTTGATCCCCATCCTTCAGTGTCACATCACATCCATCTCACCATTCTCATTTCGTTTCGTTCACACCTCCATTCATCCTCCTTTTTGATCACCATGTTTCACTGCCATGCAACATCACGCTTCAAACATAAGCCGCATAAAGTTTTCCCTTGAATCGGAGAGAGGTTCCTTTTGATGTCAATTGGAGTAAACAACTCCCTATACTTCTCCAGCCGCTTCTAATTCTTGCAATCACTGCTGCCTCCACACAGCCACCTGCACTAATCACAATCACCAAGGTAACGGAATTTATCGACACATTCCAGAGATATATCCCATAAACTGACCTTTCCGCTCTAACTGGGTCACTTGTTTACCGAGGCAACCAGCACATTTGAAGTCAGGAACCACCTTCAGTCTACCGTGATGCCACTACACCGCTTGGGCACCCAGCAGTTGCAGGATTTACACAATATTGAATTGCTACCGACACCTTTTCTCGTCATGAGAAAAATCGGTAGCAGCCAATCCTTGACAGCTTCTGCCATTATAACATAACGATCAGCTCCAAGAGAGTGCCTGGGTGTGGCTTAGCGGTTAGGGTGGTTGGCTTAGATCTTAGTTTGGATGTCAGGGTCCTGAGTTCGAGCCCCTGTCAGCCATTAATTAACACCAGGTGGGGTCGAACAGCCTGTCATCCTTCTGAGGTCAGCGGAATGATTACCAGTGTACTGGTAATTGGGCATTGCATCAGTGGCACAGCCGTACCTCAGCAATGATGCTCGCCGCAGCCTTGTGCTGCATAAGAAGGAGGAAGCAGATTTCCAGAGTCCTCAGAATTCCAGGTAAAAACTCAACAGCCAACTCATCTCTTCCAGGACCCTCAATATTCTGCCAAGATTTCAAGGCTTCGGAGAGAATTTTCCTCATGATAATGGAGTCTTCAATTCCTCCTGATATTTCTGACAAAACGATAGAAGCCCACTCAAGGGTTTTGCAAATGAAGCAGGATCAACTGATTCCTTGAACATCATAAGCTTCAGCTACAACCACCTCATGAACCTTCCACTGAAGCTGCTTGTTTTCGGAAAATACTCGAGTGGAAGAGCTGTTGTTGCTATGTGGTTGAGGTGCAGCGGGTACGGGCAGTGGCGGAGTGCAGCGGGTACGGGCAGTGGTGGAGGTGCAGCAGGTGCGGGAAGTGGTGGAGGTGCAGCAATAGAAATTGGTAGAAATGAGGTATGGGAGACAGTTTTTGTGGTGATGAGATTATTAAATATGTAGATTCTTCATTCTGCAGGAAGGATTGTAGACACAGAATTCTGTGCAGTTTTGAATGAGGCAGGAGATAGGGACATTGAAGGAAGGTAAACGATATTGCATCAGGTCATGTTGGAGAGAAGTTGGTTGTGGTACACCTTGTGCGAATGATGTGGGGAAGTTTACTCAGAGTTTTGAAAATAGATACAGGATATTGGGTAAGCGGCTGAAAGCAAAGGTTGTGAGGTCAGTTTTCTGGATCCTCCCAGAAAATTAATTCTATTGGCCCTCCTCATCAGGTTTATTATCTATGCAGCTCGTGAAATAACGAGGTGGACAGACGGGTAAAAAACCAATGAACTGACAGTGGAGCATTCAGGCCTCAGTTAGATAACACCTAAACAGGAATGAACAAACAGAAAAGAGGGAGAGAGAAAGAAGGGGAGGAACACACTAGCCTGCAATTAAGCAAGTGTCAGGTTAAGGAGGTTGGGTTATTGGGGGTAGAAATTATTATAGTATGACAAGAAGATGACATGAGATGGTAGGGCCCCACATGATTGAAGCCTTGGAGCAAGAATGAGAGAGAGCAGCCTCAGGAAGGCCGTTCCAGAAATTGGAGAAAAGAGGAATGAAAAGTGGAGGTGTGCAAGGAGCCTGGATTTTGGAAGTGTAAACAGGAAGGGGTTATTGGAAGAACACTCCAAATCATTGGATCTACCACAACGAAGCTGAGTGTCTCGGCCTGTCACTCCAGCATTGTCGACAGTCTCTTCTCTTGCTTGTGGAACCAAGTTCCCCAGTCTGTTCTATCCATTCTTCCCTCCAGGGCTTCAAGACACCTGTTTACCACGAGCTCAGGTCAACCCGATCCAATACCGTATGCATGATCTCCACGAACCCCCCAAAAATAGCCATTCCCAAGAACTCCTTTTTTCCAAGTTATTGTGATTTTTTCCCCTCTCCCTCACCTCTTTGTTTGTTAGTTTTGTTTGCTTTGTTCCTTTTCTGTCTCATCACCACCTTCCTGCTTCCTCTCCTTGCCATGTTCCATTCAACTTGTGTGCAGCTTGTTCACCACCATGTGTCCTTTCTCCATTTCCCCCTTGATCTCACTCTCACTTCTGCTCTGCCGTTGGTGTTTCACCCTTTCCATTTTGTTCCCTACAATTGTGCTCTCGCTCTTCCAGGAGCCTCGATCATGTGTAATAAAAGAAAAAACAGAAAACATGCATCCTGGAGTTGATGGGAGGGAGAGTTGGAGGATTCAGGGATCTGGACTTGAGGAAAGGCAGTAAAAATCAGAGAGGCTGCTAATCTGCCGATAATATGAGGCCTTATCATCAAGGGAGATGCCCATCATGTTGAAAGTGTAAGATTACACAAATTCTGTGAGAAACGGATGTGCATGCTGGGTGCTCGTTCATAAGGAAAAGCAGGAGCTAGCTGTGTTAAGGACTTATTGGCTGTGAGTTAGTTTCTGATTTTGAGTTTGTGGAAAATATCTCCCTTCTCAGTTAATGCTGCTTCACACAAAGAGTTCATTAATAATGTATTTAGATAAATCTGCTGAGAAAATCGTTCCAAAAGTTTTCACTTTTCTGTCGAAATGCTTTGTATGTTTGTAAGAATGCATTATGTGGAAATTTTGGGATGGGATATGTGGACAATATAGATAATATAATATATATATATATAATATATATATTATATATATTATTATATAATATTATATATTCTATGTGTGTATATATAATATTATATATTCATATATATATATATGTATATATATAAATATATATTATATATATATTATAATATATTATATAATATATATATGTATGTATACTCGGTAAGGCACCCGGCATTGCCCGGATTCTTTATGAATGAATTTAATCTTCTGTACTAGGTCTGATGTGAGCCCAGTATCAGTTCCCCATTTAGGCACGGCAGTCATAGCCTATGGGGCTTGGTGAGGGGAAACACTTCCTCCTCCCCTCCCCCGGCAAGGAGCCTCGCCACCTCGCTATAACCTTTCCGGGGCCCGTCACGACAATTTTTTTGTTTCAGAGTTTCCTCCTATCTTTCACTGTTCAGGGAGATTAGCGCGTGCAGAGTCTAAGGAGGTTGGTGAGGTGAAAAACACCCCCCCTCCCCAGCCGAGGGCTATAACCTCCGGGGCCCGTCCGACATTTTTGTTCTCGAGGTTTCCTCCTATCTTTCACCGTTCAGGAGATTAGCACGTGCAGACAAAAAAACAAAACAAACAAACAAAAACTTCAAATTATACATATAGATATAAATTATATATGTATATATATATATATGTATATATATACATAATGTGTACGACATGACCAAAGTATGTGGACACCTGCTCTGTCCAACATCTTCATTCCAAAATCATGGCGATCATATGGAGTTGGCCACCCTTTGCTGCCTATAACAGCCTCCACTCTTCTGGGAAGGCTTTCCACGAGATGTTGGAACATCGCTGCGGGATTTGCTTCCATTCAGCCACAAGATAATTAGTGAGGTCGGGCACTGATGTTGGGCGATTAGATCTGGCTCGCAGTCGGCATTTTTCAATTCATCCCAAAGGTGTTTGATGGGGTGAGGTCATCAGGACTTTGGGCAGGCAGTTGAGTTCCTCCACACTGATCTCGACAAACCATTTCTGCATGGACCTCGCTTTGTGCAGGGGGCATTGTCATGCTGAAATTGGAAAGGGCCTTCCCCAAACTGTCACCACAAAGTTGGAAGCACAGAGGTCAGGTCAGGTATGGGAGCATGCGCCAGACACTTTCCACAGGCCTCCGTGTGGCCATCTCCTGGCAGGATCTGGCAGATGCCTGACCCATTCCCATTCCTTGATATGCTGATCAACATGCTGCAACCACGAGGCATGTGGTCGGCCCATTGGACTCCTCCACTCAGGAGGCTGCCTCGCTGAGAGAATCTGGTGAGCAGATTAGCGTCAGGAAAACGAGCCACATGTCCATACAGCCGCAGCAGACACTCACGGACTAGCATGGTAAACAAATCTCATTTAAGTCTCTCTTCAGCAAAAAATAAAGTCAATTTCCCAACCCGGATCTCAACCAATGGTACTCCATCTCTTCTGGATCTGATTTTGACAAATTTCCTGAAAATATCTGCTGTTCTTCCTCCGCTCCCATCGGTTCTTCTGACCACGTGCTTGTCAAAGTGGACATCTCTCTGGCTGTTACCAGAGAACCACCTCACCGCCATCAAGTCTGGCATTTCACTCAAGCCGACTGGCAGGGTCTCCAAGCAGCCATCAAACTTCTAGACTGGTCTCCAATCACTACTTTCTCCAACATCAACTCGTCCTAGGAATTCTTCAAAGAAACTTGCTCTCCCCTCAGCACAGATTTATCCCCTCTCGTCTTCAGTTGTCTTCCGCTTCCTCCCGCCCATGGTTCACTGAAGCTTGTGGCGAGGCAATTGTCCTGAAACAACTTGCCTTTGCCTCGTGGAAAGGAAACCAAACTGAGGGTAATCTCAGTTCCTTCCATAAAGCTCGGAACAAGTGTGTATCTACCCTCAGGAGA
>CM068956.1:164409762-164424638 GCA_035128595.1 Eptatretus atami
AAAGAGAGAGATCCAAACACCTCCACGATTTTACTTCAACCTTCCTTTCCCGAATGTTACGCAATCCTAATTTAAATATAAATAATTTCACCTTTGACTATACACTCCCATAACCACGTGCTTCCCGAACCACGGGATCGATTCCAACCTCTGCGTTTACCGATCCAAAATTCACATTCACCTCAGAATTTTTCTACAACATTTCCATTACCTAATACTGAGAAAACTCTCTCTCACAACAATAATATAATAATAATAATAATAAAAAAACGATCTCTGATAATGCTTGCATCTTCCTCTTTCACAATGTGGTACTCCGTACTGTATCAGTAATAAACTACTCTCTTCCATAAACAGACTGCTCTCTACTTCGACCCTTTCATTCATAACTTGCCTAATAAATCCAACTGTTACATGACGGTTTCTTCTCTCCTTCTCTTAATTCACTTATTACATCCATCAGAGAACTGTCTCTTAATCGCATTCGACCTAAAAAAAAATTAAACCCCAGTTTGCATGAATGTTTCGCTTCATCAACCATTGTACTTTCCAACTTCAGACCAGTGCCAAACTACCCCGCTCACCCCTCCCTCTCAAACAACCATCCAATCTTCTCCTCTCCAAGCTTCCCCTCCACCTTTCTCAAACAACTCCTCCCTCACTTTTCTCCTCAAACTCTCCCCACTACACCTTCTCCACCATTCACCCTCACCGTCACCATTCTCAAAGTTGCCGCCCCCCCTCACATCCACAAAAGCTGGCTCCTTCCCTGCCCTCTCACCTCCTCTCTTCACTCCACCTCCTCAAATCCTAACTGCTTGTGACCTCTTCTTGCCCCCCCTCTCCCAGCACCCAAGCCTTTTCTCCTCCTCATCGGCTCACCTCCTCTCCTATACTGAGATCCCTACACTCTCTCAACAACTCTCCTTACCTCCCCCCCCCTCCCAGCCCATCCCCTGCACCCAAAGCCTCCTCCCCTCCCTTCTTCATTAACAGTGGACCGTCAACTTATCCGGGTCTTCGCTCAAACCTTAACAGATCTTGTCCTACAGTTCCACTGACAAACCAGAAAAATCTACCTAACAGAAACTTCTCTCCCCAAGACAGTGCCTGACTCCCAAGTATCTCTCCCCAGTTTACTCCTCCTCCGGTATGACAGACTGAGCCTCGTCCCTGGTAGAGAGTTGCTCCTTCATCAAAGATCTCCATTCCTCACTCTCCAGAACTGCCCTCACTCCCCCACACCCCAGATTACCTTCTGACTACGCTTCCCTTCACTCCCTCTCATGTTTCTATGTGTACTGCCCCATCCACCAAACAGCTGATGACCTCCATTCAACACCTCACCATCCAAAAAACATGGAACCAACTTCTTTCCTCTCATATCCAAACTCTCTCTTCTCATAATGTGGTGATTTCAATTTCATTCATGCCAGTTGGCTCGGTGTGTGGTACCTCTCTCAACTGTATGCGCACTTCAGCAAAAGCTTTCTGAGACTCATTGGGACTGACTCAGTCGGTCATATTCCCCAACCCGGATCATCAAACAATGGTACTCCAGTCTCTTCTGGATCTGATTTTGAACAAAATTTTCTGAAAATATCTGCTGTTCTTCTCCTCCCATCGGTTCTTCTGACCACGTGCGTCAAATGGACATCTCTCTGGCTGCTTACCAGAAACACCTCACCGCCATCAATCTCTGGGCATTCACTCAAAGCCGACTGCAGGTCCTCCAAGGCAGCATCAAACTTCTAGATGGTCTCCAATCACTACTTTCTCCCAAACATCAAACTCGTCTTGAATCTCTTCAAAGAACTTGCTCTCCCTCATCGCCAGATTTATCCCCTCTCGTCTTCAGTTTGTCCTTCCGCTTCCTCCGCGCCATGTTCACTGAAGCTTGTGGCGAGCAATTGTCCTGAAACAACTGTCTTTGTCCTCTGAAAGGAAAGCAAACGGGTAATCTCAGTTCCTTCATAAAGCTCGGAACAAGTGTGTATCTACCTCAGGAGAGCCAGAAAACAACATCTTTCAAGCTCAAGTCTGAACTTTCAACTCTCTCTCCCTCTCCAAATCCTCGTGGCATCTATCAAATCTGTTCTGGTTTGTTCCCCCTTCATCCCTCCCTACCTCAACATGGCTCACTGCTGATACCGCACGTGAAAGGCTGAAATGCCTAAACTCGGTGTTCAATCGAAATCTAATGTCCAAATCACATTGCTTTCTTACCCACCTTACCAGCGCAACGCAACTGTCCCCTGGTTTTTTTTTTTTTTTTTTTGAACTTGTGTTCTTTTCCCTGACAAGGTGGAGAGCTTGCTGTCAAACTCGACTCAGATTCTGCAACCGGTCCAGACGGCATCAGCCCGTGTCCTAAAAACCTGCTCCTCTGCCTCTTGCTCACCCTCTCTCTGTTCTATTCCACCCTCTCATTTGCTCAAGGTCATCTGCCATCTGCTTGGAAATCAGCAAACATTACTGCCCTGCATAAGAAGGTGCAAAAAACAGATCCTGCATCTACAGACCAATCAGCTTTCTCCTCCCAATTATCAGCAAGGTTAGGATCCATCATCGCTTTAGATATTAAAATCCTTCCTCTTCTCCAATGCCCTTGATTTCCGATCATCAAATTTGGTTCAGACCAGGTCACACTACCCTGGATATGCTGCTTCTGCTCTCCCAACAATGGATGGAGGTCCTCAATGCCGGACATGAAAATTAGAAGCCATATCCCGGAGACAATTAGCGTGCTTTTGACACGGTCTGCACCCTGCCCTGCTCACCAAACTCTCTTTCCTATGGTATCCAAAGGCCATCTCCACCATGGCTCGCAGACTTCCTCTCCTGTCGCAGTCATGTGTGGCCCTAAATGGAGTCTTCATGCCCTCTTCCTGTCCCGGCTGGAATTCCTCAACGCAGCATTCTGGGCCCTGTTCTTTTTCTGTGTTTCATAAATGATCTCTCCCGACTCTCTGGAAAAATCTCTTTATCTCTTTGCTGATGACGCCACCTCGCCGTTCCATCTGTCATCCCTTAGATCGGCAAGCAGCAGCTTCTTCGCTCACTCATGAGATGGTAAAATCACAAACTGTCCAACACATGGAACATGTCTTTCAATCCGGACAAATCTCACACTCTCCACTGTCTCTCCGAAAGGACCGTCCACAACCTCCCCCCATCCACTTTCTCAACAATCCTCCGTCATGCAAAGTCCTTCCTCGGCCCACCTGAGCACCTGGCCACATACAAAGCTTTCGTCCGCAGCCTGATGGAGTACTGTTTATCCCCTCTGGGCTGGTTCTCCCCTGCTCCTGCCTTACTCGGCTTCACGCTGTGGAAACCAAGGCATTTCGGATCATTGGTATCTCCACGATGAGGCTGAGTCTTTGGGCCTCTCACTCCCTCACGGCAGGCAAGATTGCTGGTCTTTCTGTCTTCTACTGTCTCCTCTCTGGTCTCGCCCACCCCCCCCCTGCTGCATCTGCGATTTGTCCCCACACATTCTGCAGGGCGCTCCAAGTCTGCCAACAACCCCCTTCTGGTAAAACTACCAAAATCACGAATCACGCCTCTACTTCACTCTTTCATTCCTCTTTTTCCCCGCCTTTGGAATAAACTCCCTCACTCTGTTCAATCTCACTCTTCCTTCTCGGCCTTCAACAGCTGTTCACCACCACCTCTTATCATCCTCCATCCAAATCCTCGATCTTTTCTACCCCGTTAATCCACCCCAAACCCACCTCCTTCAAATTCCCTGCTTTCCTTCCGAAAGTCCCTGTAATGTCCATCTTAACACCCTGTGTTCCCCACCACATCCCTCTCCCTTCCACAGATGTCCTGATGTCTCTGTTTCCCCACTGTTTTGTCCTTCTCACTCCCGCCCCTCTTGTCTCAAAGCCCCCCTTGCTGTGTGTTGTGTGTTAGCTCTCATACGACCTCGACAAGTATACAAAACCAAACAAACCAGAATTGGAAAGAATAACGGAAGAAGCAGGAATGAAAGATTAAACAATGGAAAGAAATGAGAAGACAAGAAGGAGACAAAAGATGAAGGTGATGAGGAGGGAGATTCCTTTGTAACAAGTGCATGCCAGAGCAACTTCAGTTTTGGAAAAACTGATCTCCATTTACCCAGTTCACATTAATATTAGTCGCTCGAATTGAAACATGGTATGAAACAACGACCTTCACGAAGACCTTTTCCATCAAAGGACTTCGATTCGGAAGAAAAGTGAGCATCAAAGAAGAAAGAAAAAAACTACATGATAGAGTAAAAGACGTGTCAAAATTTCACGGAGCACCGGCACCAACATACATGAAATGAACCAAAATCAAAGAAGATATATAAATAAGTAAGGTAGGCGTTCAATGACATTAGAGGTGACCAGAAGGCTCTTCTTTCACTGGCTTCAACAACTTGGGTAGAACAGCCAGCCACTCTACCCCTAGATCAAACTGCTGTAAATCCCTTACCCACCAACAAACTGGTGTTTATTTTGCCGACTCGAAAGGATGACAGGCTGAGTCAACTCATCGGTGTTATTTTTGGCAAGGCTGGGGATTAAACTCAAGACCCGAAAGATCCCATCCAACAAACCCTAATAAGAAGTAAGCCACCACAATCAGCTGAAGATATAGCATGTGTAAAACAAGCAGTAAGGCTCCAAATGTAATAACTGTATTGTGCTCCATTACCCCCTCAATCATTTTTTTCCTGTCCTTAAGATCGCCAATCTGGCCGGTGGAAAAAAATGAAAATTTATAACAAGATCAACCTGTTTACAATTGCATTTCATGGAATGTCAAAAGGGAAAAATAGTTGAAACAAAAATGCAAACAGTATCTCAGTAAAAAGTATTTTTCAACCATCAGAAGCGCAGCAACAAGTACGGGCACAAAACAAACACCAAGAAAAGAGCAATCAGAGATTGCAAACCCTCGCCAGACTCATTGAGTGGTGTATTTTTATCGGTTTTCAGGAAAATCCAAATATGGCTGCAAGCCATGTGCCTTTGACATCATAAGTGTGACTCTTTGTTTCTCATGGATAGGCGGTCAAATGTGTAAAGTTCGCCTCAATCTTTTCAGCCATTTCAGAGAGATTTTGAAGGTTTAAATTATATATATATATATATATATAATGTATATGGCTGCTGAATCACGTGACCAATGATGTCATCAAAAAAAATGTTGTGGACCATTTTATCCCAAGATGACCCTCAAAATTTTTATATACTGATCGGATGTAGCGTTCCACAAATGCAATTATGATGTCATAATGAAGGCAAGCACCCATGACATCATAAAATACCAACACTTCATTCCCCATGAGGAGTGCTTGCTATGTGACACTTGAACACCATGGCTTGGGGAAACATTTGTGTGAAGTTTCCCCTCGATCTGTCCAGCTGTTCTGGAGAAGATTTTATGGGTTTTAGGGTAAATCCAATATGGCTGCCAAACCATTGACCAATGACATCATACGTGTGACTCTTTTGTTCCTCATGGACAGGCGGTCATATGTGTAAAGTTTCACCTCTCGATCTGTTCAGCCATTTCAAGAGAAGAAGATTTTTGAAGGTTTTAAAAACAAACAAAAAATTGGCTGCCGAATCACGTGACCGATGACATGAAATGTTTTCCTGTTGACCATTTTATCCCGAAATTCATCCATCCATCCATCCATCCATCCATCCATCCATTGGATCATACTCTGTGCAGAGCGTTGGTGCTGCCTCAGCAGTCTCCTTGGCTATTGGCACAATCCTGGACGGGTGGCCACTCCGACATAGGATACCAGCAAGCTGGCACTCATTTTGCCAACCTCAGAAGGATGCGCAGTTTGAGTCAACCCCACCTGGTGTTAATTCAGCGGCCAGCAGGACTCAAACTCAGGACCCTAAGATCCCAAGCCAGCCACCCATACCACTCAGCCAACACCAGGCTTATCCCTAGATGACCCTCAAAATTTTCATACTGATGCGGATGTGGCGTTCTACATATGCAATTATGACGTCATAACGAGGGCACAGATGACGTCAATAAAAAATCACACTCATTCCCCATGAGGAGTACTTTCTTTGGGCCAAGTTCTAAATTTTTCCTTGGTGTTGTTTCAGAGATACAGAGGTCCAACGTTTTTTCCTTTTTTCCAATATGGCTGCCACACTGTGTGACCGATGATATCATAATTATCATTGAAACATTCCACATGAGTCGTCGCACTAATGGTGTACATTTCGTCTCAATCCGACAAGCGTTTGCAGAGAAAAACAAAAAGTTCTGTGCGGACAAACAGACAGACAACAGACAAACAAACAAAGACAGACAAGCCGGTAGGCGACATGGGTGGTGGCTATATAATTGCATACTAGTCATACAGTTTTTGAACGGATCGGGCTGAAAATTTTTGACAAGAGGTTGATTATAGTGCGCATAAAAGCGGGGAGCGGATTTTTGATTTTGGAAAAAAAATATATAAATATTTTTCGGATTTATTCAAAAATTTCAAAGTCCCGTTGCTCGGCAACGGTGGCGTCCTAGCAAGGTGCTCAAAAGCATACAACTAGATCCTGGTATGAACCTACCAGTCAAGTTTCATCAAAATCGGTTGACTCCTCTGGCCTCCAGAGCTGTCCATTACATACATACAGACAGACGGAAAAACCTGAGAATAACGGTAGTCTAGCGACCACCCAACAACAAACGGACCCAAATGCAATACTCTCTCTCTGAATCCTTCGGCGAGGGTAATGAACAGAAACATCCTCGTATCAATCGCAGGCAGAACAGTTTGGAGTGGTCAAAAGATCTGAAGGAAATCCTCTTGTCCCAATTGTGCAGGGGAAGAACCCTCCAACTTCGGTTCCTGCATGTCTCTGGACAAGAAATAGAGTACAAAGCCACCCACTAGGGTCTGTATTCCTCTGATATTGGGATAATCAGTCTCTATACACAGTGTCCCTCCACAAAGTCAATATTTGGACATGCATGGTGTGAAAACCAGCAGATAAATAACCCTTGCCAGTCACCCCTCAAAATTAAATTCACCTTCTCCATGAATATGACTCGGTATGTTATGAATTAATGATCGATTTTGACCAGGACCTTAAGCAGCATTTTTATATGATGGATGATGTACCCTTGTCAAGGCCTGTGATCTGTACTGGAAGCTTTTGAGTTCTGTAGGTAAAGCCTTTTTTCACATGTTCAGCATACAGAATGGAGCCCTCTGTCCTCGGAAGACAACTTAGCTGTAAGCACTGCTGGTGAAGTCCAATTGCTGCTGTCCATTACTGACAGGTCCTTAACAACCGTATCCTGGCTGCTGACATTCTCTGACAGATCATGAAAGTTGCTGGTACAGAGTATCCAAAAATAAGATTGCACAAAGGAGGTTCAGCTAATAAATCCAGTTCCTGCAGCTGTGTCAATCTGAAAGTAAATAGTTTAAACCAGCCATCAAAAGTTTCTTATGAAACCCGGAAGGTTGCTGTGGTCACCCTCCTGAAGGGTGATGAGGAAGAAGTGCCAATCCTCTGATAAAAGCCCATTGGTGGTGAAAGAATTACAATGCCAGATTGCAGCACCTTGGAAAGGGAATATGTATATATATATTTGAAGAGCACACATACGCAACATGTACAACAAGACTACAGGCAGTAACTGACCCTCTTCTTTCAAAAAGGCCAACTGAAGCTCGTAGGACCCAATGTTTCCCCTCCTGAAGAAATCGAGCATTTAGTTTTGAAGGTTCATAGGAATTCAGCAGGTGGATTGAGGCAAGCAAAATGGTACCGAATAGCTGGAACCACCAGTGATGAAGGCCTGCCTCTCGATGAAACAAGTCCTGCCCACTGCCCGCTACCCACACACACAAGCATGAGGAATCCTCTTACATCAAGGTCAGTCGAATTTCACAACACCGAGGCAAATTCCATGGTGCTTCATAGTTATATGACTTGACCTGAAGTATTGAAAAAGTGGTGGAAATTTTTCCACTTCCATGAATATGGCAATTCACCCTCAGCTTTTGTTCCAATTAACTCTTTTTGACGAAGAAGCAAAGTAAATCGCTTCAAATACTTTCAACTGCCAGAAACCAGAACATAGTTGTAAAAAGCAAAATATCGTCAGCATAAACAGATTCATCCATCCATTGGGACCACACTCTGTACAAAGCATTGGTGCTGCCAAAGCAATCTCCTGGGCTATTGGGTACAATCCTGGATGGGTCACTACGCTGATAAAGGATACTCGAATGCTTCAGTATGCCTGGTGTTGGCTTAATAGTTAGGGTGGTGGGCTTGGGATCCTAGGATCCTGAGTTCGAATCCCCCTCGTCTGTTCAATTAATACAAGGTGGGGTTGACTCTGCCTGTCATCCTTCCAAGGTCGGCAAAATGAGTGCAAGCTTGCAGGTATCTTGTGTCGGAGTGGTGACCCATCCAGGTTGTACCCAAAAGCCAAGGAGACTGCTTAGGCAGCACCAACGCTCTGCACAGAGTATGGTCCTCATGGATGGATAGATGGAATGACTCAATAATCCCAGCAAGCTGGTACTCATTTTGCTGACCTTGGAAGGATGGCAGGCTGAATCAACCCCACCTGATAATAATTCAACAGCCAAGTGCGATTTGAACTCAAGACCCGAGGATCCCAAGCCCACCACCAAACCATTAAGCCAACAGCAGCATAAAGGAACTACGTTTTGAGCTTACAATTTAAATAAAGTTGAATATCGGATGTTGTGGAATTTACATAATTTACAGCAATCCTTTAAATTATATTATATTTTAGAATAGCCAATATTGTACATGAAGTGTGTGCGTGCGTGCGTGCGTGTGTGTGTGCGTGTGTGCGTGCGTGTGTGTGAGTTCTTCTTCGAAACTCGGGCATGCAAAAATGAAAGGGTAACCAGGCTGGGAACGCTGACTGTAAGAGCATTTTGTTCCAATATCATCCACACCATCTTTTCTCCTGAGCAAGCAGAGGAAAGGTTCAATACAGAGTGAACATAACTGGTTTGATAATGGACATTGGACATCCTTGTCCGATTCCTTTTCAAATATAATGGAACCTGCAAGACAGCTATTATGTGAATAAAACATTCAGCAGAGTCATAAAGCATGCTGCTCCCCTCACAAACTGCCTCCCGAAGCCAAACACGAACCGTGTTTCAAATAAATAAGCATGATTATCGTGATCAAAATCTTTCTCCTGATGCAGTGATATGTGCACCAATGGAATGCTCCTCGTTTTTTACATCATGGAGAAGCTCTCACATCATGGGATAATGTCAGAAAATTGATTAACCAGGAAAACAATGAGACTGGTCACCGTGGATACTTTACAGAAGTACCTTTATAAGTTTTAAGGACAAAGCCTTCTCCACAATTTTTTCACCGGTGTCTAATGATGCACAGATTACAAAATGGGCTGAAAGATTATTTTTGGGTTTCTTAGATCATTAGATTCGGTGAAAGAGACAAACAGTTCGTCATCATCATCATCATCGTTTTATGGCTGTTTCCATGCTTGCACGTGTAAGCCATGGCTCACCTAATGGCTGCTTTCCAGGATGCACATGATCCCTTGCTCGCCGCTTGTTAGGCTTTCACTCGAAGATCGTCTCTCAGCAACACATCCCATGTTTTCCTCGGATGGCCTCCAGCTCTCCTTACATTCACATTCATATTATACACCTCTTCACACAACTGCCCGCCCACATCCTTTCACATGTCCGAACCATCTCAACGTACCCCTACGCACAACTCACTAACGCTTTCGATGTCCTAACCTATCTCGAACTCTACATTTGATTCCCCATCCTTCAGTGTCACATCACACATCCATCTCACCATTCTCATTTCGTTTCGTTCACACCTCCATTCATCCTCCTTTTTGATCACCATGTTTCACTGCCATGCAACATCACGCTTCAAACATAAGCCGCATAAAGTTTTCCCTTGAATCGGAGAGAGGTTCCTTTTGATGTCAATTGGAGTAAACACTCCCTATACTTCCTCCAGCCGCTTCTAATTCTTGCAATCACTGCTGCCTCCACACAGCCACCTGCACTAATCACATCACCAAAGGTAACGGAATTTATCGACACATTCCAGAGATATATCCCCATAAACTGACCTTTCCGCTCTAACTGGAGTCACTTGTTTACCGAGGCAACCAGCACATTTGAAGTCAGGAACCACCTTCAGTCTACCCGTGATGCCACTACAACCGCTTGGGCACCCAGCAGTTGCAGGATTTACACAATATTGAATTGCTACCGACACCTTTTCTCGTCATGAGAAAATCGGTAGCAGCCAATCCTTGACAGCTTCTGCCATTATAACATAACGATCAGCTCCAGAAGAGTGCCTGGTGTTGCTTAGCGGTTAGGGTGGTTGGCTTGAGATCTTAGTTGGGATGTCAGGGTCCTGAGTTCGAGCCCCTGTCAGCCATTTAATTAACACCAGGTGGGGTCGACAGCCTGTCATCCTTCTGAGGTCAGCGGAATGATTACCAGTGTACTGGTAATTGGGGGCATTGCATCAGTGGCACAGCCGTACCCTCAGCCAATGATGCTCGCCGCAGCCTTGTGCTGCATAAGAAGGAGGAAGCAGATTTCCAAGAGTTCCTCAGAATTCCAGGTAAAACTCAACAGCCAACTCATCTCTTCCAGGACCCTCAATATTCTGCCAAGATTTCAGGCTTCGGAGAGAATTTTCCTCATGATAATGGAGTCTTCAATTCCTCCTGAATATTCTGACAAACGATAGAAGCCCACTCAAGGGTTTTGCAATGAAGCAGGATCAACTGATTCCTTGAACATCATAAGCTTCAGCTACAACCACCTCATGAACCTTCCACTGAAGCTGCTTGTTTTCGGAAAATACTCGAGTGAGAGAGCTGTTGTTGCTTAGTGGTTGAGGTGCAGCGGGTACGGCAGTGGCGGAGGTGCAGCGGGTACGGGCAGTGGGGGAGGTGCAGCAGGTGCGGGAAGTGGTGGAGGTGCAGCAATAGAAATTGGTAGAAATGAGGTATGGGAGACAGTTTTGTGGGTGATGAGATTATTAAATATGTAGATTCTTCATTCTGCAGGAAGGATTGTAGACACAGAATTCTGTGCAGTTTTGAATGAGCAGGAGATAGGGACATTGAAGAAAAGGTAAACGATATTGCATCAGGTCATGTTGGGAGAAGTTGGTTGTGGTACACCTTGGTGCGAATGATGTGGGGAAATGTTTACTCAGAGGTTTTGAAAAAATAGATACAGGATATTGGGTAAGCGGCTGAAAGCAAAGGGTTGTGAGTTCATGTTTTCTGGGATCCTCCCAAAAATTAATTCTATTGGCCCTCCTCATCAGAGTTTATTATTCTATGCAGCTCGTGAAATAACGAGGTGGACAGACGGTAAAAAACCAATGAACTGACAGTGGAGCATTCAGGCCTCAGTTAGATAACACCTAAACAAGGGAATGAACAAACAGGAAAAGAGGAGAGAGAAAGAAGGGGAGGAAACACACTAGCCTGCAATTAAGCAAGTGTCAGGTTAAGTGAGGTTGGTTATTGGGGGTAGAATTATTATAGGTATGACAAGAAGATGACATGAGATGGTAGGGCCCCACATGATTGAAGCCTTGGAGGCAAGAATGGAGTAGAGCAGCCTCAGGAAGGCCGTTCCAGAAATTGGAGAAAAGAGGAATGAAAAAGTGGAGGTGTGCAAGGAGCCTGGATTTGTGGAAGTGTAAACAGGAAGGGGGTTATTGAAGAACACTCCAAATCATTGGGATCTACCACACGAAGCTGAGTGTCTCGGCCTGTCACTCCAGCATTGTCGACAGTCTCTTTTCTCTTGCTTGTGGAACCAAGTTCCCCAGTCTGTTCTATCCCATTCTTCCCTCCAGGGCTTCAAGACACCTGTTTACCACGAGCTCAGGTCAACCGATCCATATACCGTATGCATGATCTCCACGAACCCCCAAATGAGCCCATTCCCAAGAACTCCTTTTTTTCCAAGTTATTGTGATTTTTTCCCCTCTCCTCACCTCTTTTTGTTAGTTTTTGTTTGCTTTGTTCCTTTTCTGTCTCATCACCACCTTCCTGCTTCCTCTCCTTGCCATGTTCCATTCAACTTGTGTGCAGTTGTTCACACACATGTGTCCTTCTCCCATTTCCCCCTTGATCTCACTCTCACTTCTGCTCTGCCGTTGTGTTTCACCCTTTCCATTTTGTTCCCTACAATTGTGCTCTCGCTCTTCCAGGAGCCTCGATCATGTGTATAAAAAAGAAAAAACAGAAAAACTGCATCCTGGAGTTGATGGGGAGGGAGAGTTGGAGGATTCAGGGATCTGGACTTGAGGAAAGGCAGTAAAAATCAGAGAGGCTGCTAATCTGCCGATAATATGAGGCCTTATCATCAAGGGAGATGCCCATCTGTTGAAAGTGTAAGATTACACAAATTCTGTGAGAAACGGATGTGATGCTGGGGTGCTCGTTCATAAGGAAAAGCAGGAGCTAGCTGTGGTTAAGGACTTATTGGTGTGGAGTAGTTTCTGATTTTGAGTTTGTGAGAAATATCTCTCTCAGTTAATGCTGCTCACACAAAGAGTCATTAATAATGTATTTAGATAAATCTGCTGAGAAAATCGTTCAAAAGGTTTCACTTTTCTGTCGAATTTGCTTTGTATGTTTGTAAGACATGCATTAGTGGAATTTTGGGATGGGATATGTGGACAATATAGATATATATATATATATATATATATATTATATATATATATATATATATAATATATATATATATATTAATATGTGTGTATATATATATATATATATCATATAATATATATGTATATATATAAATATATAATTATATAATATATAATAATATATATATATATATATAGTGTATGTATACTCGGTGAAGGCACCGGCATTGCCCGGATTCTTTATGAATGAATTTAATCTTCTGTACATAGGTCTGATGTGAGCCCAGTATCAGTTCCCCATTAGGCCACGGCAGTCATAGCCTATGGGGCTTGGTGAGGGGGAAACACTTCCTCCTCCCCTCCCCCGGCAAGGAGCCTCGCCACCTCGCTATAACCTTCCCGGGCCCCGTCACGACATTTTTTTTTCAGAGGTTTCCTCCTATCTTTCACTGTTCAGGAGATTAGCGCGTGCAGAGTCTAAGGAGGTTGGTGAGGGTGAAACACCCCCTCCCCAGCCGAGGGCCTATAACCTTCCGGGGCCCGTCCTACATTTTTGTTCTCGAGTTTCCTCCTATCTTTCACCGTTCAGGAGATTAGCACGTGCAGACAAAAAACAAACAAACAAACAAAAACTTCAAATTATACATATAAGATATAAATTATATATGTAATATATATATATGTATATATATACATAAATGTGTACGACATGACCAAAAGTATGTGGACACCTGCTCGTCCAACATCTCATTCCAAAATCATGGCGACCATATGGAGTTGGTCCACCCTTTGCTGCTATAACAGCCTCCACTCTTCTGGGAAGGCTTTCCACGAGATGTTGGAACATCGCTGCGGGGATTTGCTTCCATTCAGCCACAAGATAATTAGTGAGGTCGGGCACTGATGTTGGGCGATTAGATCTGGCTCGCAGTCGGCATTTCAATTCATCCCAAAGGTGTTTGATGGGTTGAGGTCATCAGGACTTTGGGCAGGCAGTTGAGTTCCTCCACACTGATCTCGACAAACCATTTCTGCATGGACCTCGCTTTGTGCACGGGGGCATTGTCATGCTGAAATTGGAAAAGGCCTTCCCCAAACTGTCACCACAAAGTTGGAAGCACAGAGGTCAGGTCAGGTATGGGAGCATGCGCCAGAGCACTTTCCACAGGCCTCCGTGTGGCCATCTCCTGGCAGATCTGGCAGATGCCTGACCCATTCCCATTCCTTGATATGCTGATCAACATGCTGCAACCACGAGGCATGTGGTCGGCCCATTGGACTCCTCCACTCAGGAGGCTGCCTCGCTGAGAGAATCTGGTGAGCAGGATTAGCGTCAGGAAAACGAGCACATGTCCATACAGCCGCAGCAGACACTCACGGACTATGCAGGTAACAATCTCATTTAAGTCTCTCTCAGCAACCGCTCGTTGGACACAAAGTCCGACCAGCGATAGCCAAGGATTCTCTGAAGAGACCTGGTACAAAGGAATTAAGTCTCCGTCTCAGATCTCTGGTCAGAGTCCAAGTCTCACATCCATAGAGCAAGACTGGAAGCACCAAGCACCTGAAGACTTGGACTTTCGTCCCACCGCACAGGTACCGACCTCGCCACACCCCATGATCCAGTGAATCCATGACTCCCCAGACCGAACCAGACGTCTGTTGACCTCTGTCTCACCGCCAGCAGAGACATGAATATCACTACAAGGAAGTGAACTCTCTCTGCGACCTCAACATCCTCACCACAAACAGGTACAGACAGGATAGCAGCATCCAAGATGTCATTGAAGCCTGGATCTTAGTTTTGACCCAGGAAACCCGTAACCCCAGCGATCCGCCTCTTCATTCAGCACCTTGAGGGCCCAAAAGGATATCTAGAGTCTCCGCAAAAGAAACTGCATAATCAGTGAAATCAAGGTCAGAGATCTTGACATTCCCAAACGATGCACGGCAGCTG
Organism: Eptatretus atami; assembly: GCA_035128595.1. Lineage (NCBI taxonomy): Eukaryota > Metazoa > Chordata > Myxini > Myxiniformes > Myxinidae > Eptatretus > Eptatretus atami. The sequence continues at coordinate 164,424,430 of CM068956.1, forward strand.
ATCTCTCCGACATCCTCCCCAGAATCCAGTCCATACAAGTGCTGAAAAGTGTGGGGGACAGTACACACACCTGACAAACTCCAGTAACAACTGAAAATAAGTCAGAGATGGTACCATCACATCTCACAGCAATCTCAGAACCAGAGTGTAGTTCAGACATCAGATTGATCAGTTTTGGTGGCACCCCACGAAGACCAAGAATCCTCCAG
>CM068956.1:164441062-164452849 GCA_035128595.1 Eptatretus atami
AATTGTCTCGAGTAGTCCGATAAATCTGACGTTCTGTTGCATTTTTATTTATTTTATTCCTACTCTTGTCATGTAGCACCAGCAGAAAACAATAAGCCTGGTGTTGGCTTAGTGGTGAGGGTGGCGGCTTGGGATCCTAGGGTCCTGAGTTCAAGCCTCGTTGGCCCTGAATTAAAATATACACCAGGAGTTGACTCAGCCTGTCATCCTTCCGAGGTCGGCAAAATGAGCACCAGTCTACTGGTAAGGGGACACTGCATCAGCGCATAGCCGCGTCCCAACCAATGATGTAACCAGCAGCCACAGGCTGCACTCAATAGAGAGATTGAGAGAGAGAGAGAAAACAATGAGAAAAGAGAATAATAAAAGAAGCTACAGCACGTCAGATTTATCGGCCGAGTCGGAGGACGACGGATTTATCAGACTAGTCTAGACCAGTGTTTCTCAACCGGGTTCCGCGAGAAATAATAAATAGGCTAATGTATTTTTGAGTAGTTTTTGTTGATTTAATATTCGTAATTTACTAATCACGTACGGCATATTGTTGGAAACTCCTTGGTTATATAATAGAGGTTTCAACCTCTTATATTATTTACAATTATAACAACCATAGGGAATGTATTTAACGATATCTATATGGCGCCAGTGTGAAACCGCCTCCACTGGTTAGTGGACGTCCTGTACGCGGCGGATTCGTGTATCATTGATGACTGACTCAAGTACGGGACGCATGCACGTGTCCATCTATCTTCTCTGTGCCTCCTAGCCGAAGTCTCCTCTCTCTCAAGGTTAGTTCTTCTGTTTACCTTTATTGCTTCAGCTTTATTTGTTTAAGTTTTGTTGATCAAGTTACATGAGGTGTGTTTTTTTATTTTATTATAAAAAGATTTTTTTTAGTGAATTAAAACCTCGTGTGAGTCTCATAAACGAGCAGTTGTTTTTTTTTTCATTGCAATAAATTTGAAAAAAAAGGGGTCATTTTTTCTTTAAACCAGGTATCCGAAAAAAATATATTATATTTACCACGTGAACTACGATAAAATATAAAAGAGCTAGATATTAATAATGGTATATAATAATTTTATGCAGGGTTCCCTGAGACATGAAAACTATTTCAAGGGTTCCACAAGGGTAAAAAGGTTGAGAAACGCTGTCTAGACTCTAGAGATCTCGAGTCAATCCACTCTGTGCGAGTTTCTGTATGTGACGTCACGCTGCGATTCGCTGAAGTCAACTTTTTAGGGCGGGGCATAGCAAGTTGTGAAAAGCACAATAAATGATCGAATATTTGTTCTAATTATCCCATTTTTGATTAAAAAAAAACATGGGTGATTTCTTCACTAGGAAGGTCAAGTTAATATATAAATAACCAGAAAGTTTGCATGTCAGGGGACTTTAAGATGGGATGACTATCAAGTATATGCCACCACCGATTCACTGAAGTGTTTTAATGTAGCAGTTTTGGGCATATGAAGCGGTTTTGTACTAAAAATAAGGAACAGGCTGAAAAATCCCACTACAGCTGTTCCTCCTGTGGAAGAAAATGTAGGAGATGAAATTCTAAGCGTCTCCCCTGTGGTGCCTCAACCGACCCCTTCAAACGTAAACAATGTTCGATCAGAATAGCAGGATGAAAGTGGGAACGATGGGTTCACTTTGGTTAAGAAATAACGAAAGTCCAAAATAAGAGATGCATCTCCAATCTCTCATAAAAAAAAGCCTGTAGTACTGAGCAGCATGGAAGGATTCCTGGTGGAGGGAATCATTTTACTGCTCCACAGGTTTTTGGAGATGAGGATGATTCCAGTGGTGCAATGGACCAACAGGAACAATGTGATGAAAGTGTTTCCATAAACTCAATTGAGAGTTGTCCAAAGGCCTTTGGGAATGGCTTGTGTTTGGACGTAGAAGGTCGTGGAGGAGCAGTGTGAAGCTGTTCAAAGTAATGGGGCGGCTGCAAATGACCTAATTGGAATAGCCCCCCTGGTAGATGATCCTCCTGTGCCTGAATCATTGTCAGGTAGCAGAGATGCTTTGGTTCCTCTACCTCACTGTGCGGATGAACCACTTTTGCCGGATTCTGCGGCAGGGATTGAAAATGCAAAGTTGGCTATTCCAACTCCCATTGGGCCCACAACAGATAGTTCTAGACATCGGAGAATAGCGAGGAGTTTTTAGTTTCACAAGTTGTAGAAGTGTTCTGTGACAGCAGTGGATTAGCCTTAGGGCGTAAACTCCAGGTTAAGTCTCTGATAAGGAGATCGATGCTGGGGATTGTCCTGCTTCAGGAAACTTACAGTTCCATGAATTCTCATGCCTATTGGAGGCAGCTGTTGAAAGGGCAACTTTTATTTTGCGATAAAGATTCCATGACCGCTGGAATTGCTTTCTTCTTGCATCCTGTGCTGCAAACCACCTCCGTCGTGTTCACTGAGGTCATGCAGGGATATTTTGCCACCGTATCCTTTGTGCTGGATAGCTCCAGGTAAAATTCTTGTGAATATGTATGCTCCAAGTAAAAGTAATGAGAGGAATGACTTCTTGTTACATTTCACTGAGCTAATAAGGAATATTGGGTCCCATGATCTTATTGAAATTGGGGGGGGGGGGGGGGAATTTAATTGCATTTTAAACCCAGCGTTGAATCGCAATAGTGCTGAACCTCACCCTGAGTCAGCGAATCCTTTATCAGGGGCTGTTCGGAGGTTTTCATTGGATGATGCATGGAGGGTTCAGCACCCGAATTAATGTGGGTTTTCATGGTGAAGATGTGAAAGGAACAACATCACGTTGGTGAGGTTAGGTAGATATTATGTTAATAGGCAGATGATGAAGGAAGTTTTGAGAACAGATATTATCCCCTCAGATTTCTCAGACCAGTCTAATTGTCCTAGTTTTTAGACTAACATCCCGTATGGGAGGAGTTCTTCTTTACAAGTAGTTCCACAAGGGTTAGGGTTAGGGTTAGAGCTAGAGACTAGCAATTGGAAATTAAATACAGATATTCTCAATGACAATTACTTCCAACAAGCGTTTAAAAAAATTTTTTGTATACATTGTCAATGCTCGCATGAGAGTGAACACACAACGCACAGCAGGGGGGCATGAGACAAGAGGGGTGGGAGAGGGAAGGACAAAACAGTGGGGAACAGAGACATTAGGAGATCAGTGGAATGGAGAGGGATGGGGCGGGGAACACGGGGTATACAAGATGGACACTACAGGGACTTTCAATAAGGAAAGCAGGGAATTTGAAGGAGGTGGGTTTGGGGTGGATTAACGGGGGGTAGAAAAGATCGAGGTTTTGGATGGGGGATGATAAGAGGTGCTGGTGAACGGCTGTTTTGAAGGCCTGGAGGGAAGAATAGGATTGAAGAGGGTGTGGGAGTTTATTCCAAAGGCTGGAAAAAGAGGAATGAAAGAGTGAAGGTGAGCAGTGATTCGTGATTTTGGTAGTTTTACCAGAAGGGGTTGTTGGCAGACCTTGAGCGCCCTGCGGAAATATGGTGGGGACAAATCACAGAGAGAGCAGGGGGCGGAGACCAGAAAGGAGACGGTAGAAGACAGAAAGACCACCGACCTGCCTGTGGTGAGAAAGTGAGAGGCCCAAAGTCTCAGCCTCATCGTGGGAGATACCAATGATCCACATGCCTTGGTTTCCACAGCGTGAAGCTGAGAAAGGGGAGAGGCAGGAGCACCAGCCCAGAGGGGAGTGCAGTACTCCATCAGGCTGTGGATGAAAGCTTTGGATGTGGTCAGGAACTCAGGTTCCTGACTGGAACTCAGGTTCCTGACTCAGGAACTCAGGTTCCTGGAGTGCTGAGTCTTCCCATGGAAAAAGGAGGTCAAAGCCTTGCGGACTTGATCTGTGAGATTATGGCCTTTCGTATGACCGCGATCAAGCGGCTGCTACATGGACCTTTCTCATGAGGATGTGCAGGATCTTTGTTCCCGTGCCTGGCTTGGAGATTTCTGGCCAACTCTTTTGAGCCAAGCTGGCGCCCTGGGATACTCACAGGAAATCGCCTGATTGATGTCCAACATTTGGACCTCACACAACTACCGTCCTTCCACTCCAGCATGCTGAACGCTTGGCAAGCATTTAAAATGAGCTGCTGGAAAACGTCGCACACAAAACAAATGTTTTTGTGTGAACCCCTCTTTTACAATCCACTATTCGAAAGTATTGTGACAGCTCGAAGTTTCGTTGAGAAATTTGTTGGGAATAACATTCTGAGAGTATATGATCTGTTGAACAGTGCAGGAAATTGGATGAGCGCTGCTACTCTGACGTAAGCTGTGAGCATAAAGACAGCAAGACACGTTTCTCTTGTGCTCTGTGGTGTTTTGAAAAGGTTTCATGACAAGAACCTCGATGGGGAGGAAGTTCCCCCTGGGAAGGAAGTGTCCTCTGTTCTGGTGTCACCGCCACCTCCTTTTCTGGATCTTATGCTTTCTCCAAAAAATTGTACAACCCATTCAGTCTATAAAATTCCATCTCCTCTCCTATGGAAGGCCTCCCACTCATTATCTCCGGATGAACGGCAAAACTTTTATCAGGCATGTGTGAGTTTAGTGTGTACCATTCCTAATTTGAATGATAGGAAGTTGGCGTGCTTGTTAGCGGATGTATCCCCCTGTCAACCTCAATGGGACAGTTTTTATCAAAGGCTTATACCCAAAAGAACTGTGGACCTTCAGTGGAGGCTAGCCCATTGGATTCTAGCCACAAATCATCTGTTACACATTTTTTCTGAATTGATACCTGATGAATGTCCTTTTTGTGGTGCAGCTGAAACTCTTTTCCATGCATATGTTGAGTGTAGGCATTTAATTTCCTTATTTCAGTTGTTAAAGGAACTGTTTAGAAATAAAACTGTTTTAATTTTAGAGTTTTCATTTTTGGTGTCAAATCCTTGCCTGGGTCGAGAAAGGAAGCACCTTTTGCTAATTTTTTGTCGGCTCAGGCAAAGATGGTGATATACAAGACTCGGAAGGTGAAACTCTCAGGTTTATCTGAAAGGAATTGGAACCTATTGTTGCTTTTTAAGAATCTTGTGGTTACTCGGATTAAACTAGACTACTAGAGTTTAGTTTTTTTTAAACATCAGGGGAAGTTACTAGAATTTGAGCGAACTTGGTTGGCAAATACTTTGTACGGTGTAGTTGATGGGGATTTGGTATTTGATTGGTAATCAGGGTCTAAGTCCAGTTGTGCCTTGTTCTTTTCTCTATATCTTTGTTTTCTCAAATATGATTGGCCTGGTCTCTTCTTTGCTACTGTTTTTAACTTGTTTTGGGTGGGATGTTTTTTGGTAGATTTTTGCTCATAAAAAGGAAAGTCAGTCTCTGTTCTCTGTGTTCGTCTCTGTGTCTGTCTCTCTCTCTGTCTCTCTCTCTGTCTGTCTCTGTCTCTCTCTCTGTCTGTCTCTGTCTCTCTCTCTGTCTCTCTCTCTGTCTGTCTCTGTGTCTCTGTCTCTTCTCTCTGTTGTCTCTGTCTCTCTCTCTGTTTCTCTGTCTCTCTCTCTGTGTCTCTGTCTCTCTCTCTGTTGTCTCTCTCTTGTGTCTCTCTGTCTGTCTCCTCTCTCTTTCTGTCTCTCTCTCTGTCTGCTCTTGTCTCTCTCTCTGTCTCTCTCTCTGTGTCTCTCTTCTGTTGTCTCTCTCTGTCTGTCTCTCTTGTCTGTCTCTCTCTCTGTCGTCTGTCTCTCTCTCTGTCTGTCTCTCTCTGTCTGCTCTCTCTCTGTCTGTCTGTCTCTCTCTCTGTCTGTCTCTCTGTCTCTCTCTCTGTCTGTCTCTCTGTCTCTCTCTCTGTCTGTCTCTCTTGTCTTCTCTCTCTGTCGTCTCTCTGTCTCTCTCTCTGTCTGTCTCTCTGTCTCTGTCTCTGTCTCTCTGTTCTGTCCGTCTCTCTGTCTCTGTCGTCTCTTCGTCCGTTCTCTCTCTCTGTCCGTTCTCTCTCTCTGTCCGTCTCTCTCTCTGTCCGTCTCTCTCTGTCCGTCTCTCTCTGTCCGTCTCTCTCTGTCCGTCTCTCTCTTGTCCGTCTCTCTCTGTCCGTCTCTCTCTCTGTCCGTCTCTCTCTCTTCCGTCTCTCTCTCTGTCCGTCTCTCTCTCTGTCTCGTCCTCTTCGTCTCTCTCTCTCTCTCTGTCGTCTCTCTCTCTCTCTCTGTCCGCTCTCTCTCTCTCTCTGTCCGTCTCTCTCTCTCTCTCTGTCCGTCTCTCTCTCTCTCTCTGTCCGTTTCTCTCTCTCTGTCCGCTTCTCTCTCTCCTGTCCGTCTCTCTCTCTCTCTGTCCGTCTCTCTCTTGTCCGTCTCTCCTCTCTGTCCGTCTCTCTCTCTGTCCGTCTCTCTCTCTTCTCTGTCCCTCTCTCTCTCTGTCCGTCTCTCTCTCTGTCCGTCTCTCTCTCTGTCCGTCTCTCTCTCTGTCCGTCTCTCTCTCTGTCCGTTCTCTCTCTCTGTCCGTCTCTCTCTCTGTCCGTCTCTCTCTCTGTCCGTGTCTCTCTCTCTGTCTGTCTCTCTGTCTCTCTCTCTGTCTCTCTCTCTGTCTCTCTCTCTCTCTGTCTCTCTCTCTCTCTCTCTGTCTCTCTCTCTCTCTCTTCTCTCCTCTCTCTCTGTCTCTCTCTCTCTCTCTCTGTCTCTTCTCTGTCTCTCTCTCTGTCTCTCTCTCTCTTCTCTCTCTCTCTGTCTCTCTCTCTCTGTCTCTCTCTCTCTGTCTCTCTCTCTCTGTCCCTCTCTCTCTGTCTCTCTCTCTGTCTCTCTCTCTGTCTCTCTCTCTGTCTCTCTGTCTGTCTCTCTGTCTCTCTCTCTCTCTCTCTCTTCTCTCTCTCTCTCTCTCTCTCTCTTCTCTCTTCTCTCCTCTCTCTCTCTCTCTCTCTCTCCTGTCTCTCCACTACTCAAAGAACATCTGGATGGCATTAAGTTTACAAATGATTAAGACGTCAAAATGCATGCCACAAAATGGCTTTATAACTGTCCCAAAGATTTCTGTGCAGACAGATTCAAGGCACCACCTCAAAACCTCCCATTGACGGAACAAGAGCGTACATTTAGCGGTGGAAGAAAACTGTGAGAAATTACATTTCATCAACAACCCTGTACTTCATGTTCATAATTATTGAAGATTAAAAAGTCCACACCAACATTGAACTACTTTTGCATAATGGAAGATCGAGGCACATGGACAGTGAGAACGAGATGCAAGATGGTACAAAATAAAAATGCAACAAAAAATGAGACAAAAATCTGTCATTCACAAAAAGACGCCAAAATAGATATTCAAACGTACAAAATTCAAGCATCAAACATATGTTATATTGGTATGATTATTTGAGTGATTATGGAGGGTGAAAATAATGGGGAACTAAAACAGGACAAGCTGGTATAAATCACGAGATAAAAGCATTTACATTTTAAGTGCAAAATGAGGTTTCCTTTTTGAGAGGTGCCATTTTGGGTGTCAATAAAAACCATTTTAATAGTAGACTGCCATTTTTACATCCCCAATTAATTACGAAATCTTTAAAAAAACTGAGAAATTATTTCTCGACATAAAAAAAACCCCAACATAAAGCAGCAGGTTGAATTAAATGCTTTCTCCAGTAATTCCTGAAGAGGTAGCCGGCCAGGTCTTGGCTTGGTGGGCCCTTGATTGGCTGTGAAATGAATGTGGCATCAATATTTATTTTTGTGTGGTTTCTGCTGATCTGCTGCAGTCATAAAGGATGATTGTGGGTATGCCTGTGATGACTTTAAAATTGCTGTTTTAGTTTACAAAGGCTCATGGAAGAGCAAGTTGACAAGGGGGTAAAAAGACAAGGTGGTCACAGTGGGGACACAGTTGGATACAGCAAGCAAGGGAATTATCCAACAACAAGATAGGAGACAGAGGGGAGGGGAACTGAATATTTTGAATGAAATGAGGAGGGAGCACAGCTTGCCATTTCCTAAAAAAGCATTAAATATTTTGACACACAATTCATAAAAGGTGAAAAGTTGCAATGAAGAGATGATTATATGTTTTCAGCAGTTTATGAGATAGCAATTCAAAGAGCTCTGTATTCCTCTACCACTCGAGTCTTTTTAAATCCGTCTTAACTGGAGCTCGAACATGAGGCCTAAAGTACAATGACATGACTAGCAAGTTGCCCCCGTGCCCGCACAGGATACCAAACGGGGTAGGGATGGAGATGGCAAAAATGCAAATGGCATCTTCTGCCATCGAGCCGGCAACCTGATGCGATATAAATGCCCTCATGGCGGCGCGGTGCTCCATTTGAAACTGTTTGATATATGTAGCTTTTTGATGCCAAGGGTCCGTAATAAAAATTTGTATTGGTGTCAAAGCCATTAATCGATTGCAAACTATTGTGGGATGAGTAAATGTGATTGCAGTATTTTGCTACTATCGAAAGAACAACTTTTATTTGGAAGAGTTCATTCTCAATGATAAAAAATGCAATTACCCCAAGGATCGTGTTTATTGGTAATGGTTTTTGTGCCCTCGACTACAATTTTATTTAATAGCCACAAAATTGGCCACTTTGGTCCGAGTATTCCAGAGTTTTTTTTTTCTTCCAAACATGAGCGAAGCTCATGGAAAAGCAAGGTGGACGTGAAAGTGGGACAAACATCAAGGAAATGAACAAATATTCAAAAAGAGAAGAGGGAAGAGGGGAGGAAACACTTCTACGAGTAAATGGAATGGTTGGATTGGCAAAGGTTAAAGGGGGTAATAAAGATCATGAGTCAGAATTTTGAGTGCAAGAGATAGTGGTGCACTGCTTGATTGAAGTCTTTGATGGAAGACTTGAGAGTGAGACAGAATAGCCTCTGAAAGGTGCTTCCTGAGATTGTTGAAGCGAGGAATAAAAGAGGTGAGAGGGGCAGTCAGCCTGGATTTTGGAAGTTTAATCGGGAGGGGGTGACTGAAAGACCACGCGCATCCTCGAGTAGATATGGAGGGTCAGAGAGCAGAAGGCATAATATTGGAGACGAGACGGTTAAAACAAAACGGAGATCACTGACCTGCCTGCAATGTGGAAGCAACAGAGCTTGGGCTTCAGTCTCCTCACAAGAGATTGAGAGCTTGAGATTCCACATGATCCAGGAAACAGATGTGATGCTGGGGTGTCAGTCAATATTGGAGAGCAGTACTCCATTGAGCTATGGACAAAGTCTTTGTAGACAGTGTAGCTCTGATTTTGCTATGTGTTCAGCCAAGGAAGGCCATGGTTGATGGTGCAGCCTAGAAGTTCAAGATTAGTTTCCCTTTTCCAGTTTTTAGCTTGCCTGTTCGAAGAACAGAGAGCTATAGCGATACCCCAGCCTGAGCGTCAGCTCAGCGTGAGCGTGAAAATGTTTTGGTGCAACTTATTTAGAAGCTTGCCATTCATTTAATATGTGACTAGGATGCTGATATTTGGCATGGAGGTTCCTTTGGTTTACTATTGGTGTAGTGAAGCTTTAAATAAAAAAATAATTTCAAATTTTTAAATTTTTGACCTGTTTTGAACTTAACTTTTTGTAGCACATCAACGTTAAAGTTTTTGGTGCAAGTTATTTAGAAGCTTGCCATTCATTTAATATGTGTACTAGGATGCTGATATTTGGCATGGAGGTTCCTTTGGGTATATTATTAGCTCGCCTGTTCAAAGAACAGAGAGCTATAGCGATACCCCCGGTGTGAGCGTGAGCGTCAGCGTCAGCGTGAGCGTGAAAATGTTGAAAGTTTTTGGTGCAAGTTGTATCCTTTCTAATGTTTTTATCTACCACACTATTTTTTACTGATTACAATATACAAATACATATATTGCTTTAAAATTATTTGGATCAGACTTCACTGCAATGCTTTATAAAAAAATATTATAGGACTAGTCTTTTAAAAACGATAAATTGTATAAATAGGCGAGCATTGGGTGGCTGACACCAACTCTCTGGTTTTTCCCCCATCCAGAGTGATAAGGCAAGATTGTGAGATCTACCAGGAGTGAAGGACATGTTCTGTCATCAGACCAGAGTCAAATAATTTCAAGGTCGGCAGAGAAAGCCACAGCTGTGTCTGCCTAGCAGATGGATGGGGAACTGTACGACACATTGTGAAGTCTGCAAAAAGGAAGAGAGGGTTTCCCCGAGCATCAGAGGGTGGCCAATATAGATGAGGAACAAATTTGGGCCAAAACACTGCCTTGGGGGAACTCCAGCCTCCATTGGGAGAGAGGAGGAGAGGGTTCCAATGATAGCAACACGTTGACTGCATGAATGGAGAAAGTCAGAATTCCAGGAATTAAGGCGGCCTACAATGCCACAGGCAGAGAGCTTGGCAAGAAAATCAGGATGCCAGACTGTGTTGAATAATGCCCGAGATATGTCGAGGGAGACGGTCTTAATTACTAGTTTAAGATTGAGGTAATCCAATCACTTCTGAGAGAGGAGCAGAAGCATGTCTAGAGTCGAGTGAATGGGACGGAATCCAAACTGATGGTGAGAGTGCAGGTTATTTGAGAAGAAGAAAGACCTGACATCAGACTCGATGACAAATTCTATGAATTATCTTGTAATTGGAAGCAAGCTTGATGGCCTATTATTTGCAATGTCCCTTTTTGCATCATTCTTGTGGATGGCAGTGGTGTTTGCTTCCGTCCATGCAGAGGAAAGGCGGCTAAAGGAGGATAGACTGAATAGGGAACATAAGGAGGAAGAAATAACGAAGGAGCAGGATTTGAGAACCGACGACCATCTGGACCCTTCGCCAAAGTAGGGTCAAGGCCGGACAGAACTTTCTCTACCTTCTCAGGTGGGAAGGACACAGAGTTCAGTCACCAGTGAGTACGTCGGGGTCGGATGTGGACAGGGTTGGGTACAGGAGATTTGGAGGCAAAGACAGAGTTTAGACATTTTGCCTCATCTCTTGCAGAGTCTGCGGTAATACCATTTAAGGTGAGGGGCAGGATGAAGGGGGAACACACACCAGAAACAGACTTGACAAGGCACGTAAACTAGAAAGGAGAAAAAGATACGATGACCGAAAACACTCAAACCCTTTAACAGACCCATTTATCAATAATTATTTCTTTTTAAAATACTTTCAGTAAAGTGGAGAAACCATTTTGAACAAACAAAAATTAAACCCATTACAATTATCAGAGTGTATTTTAATTCCTGCAGAATGGAGCAATGGTGCAAAACGTTTCCCTCATCTTTCTATTTGACAGTCTCAGCAACAGTCGAATCGCCAGATGGACGTCATTACTGTTTTGACACATAATTCAATAACCATCTCGTCCTGAGTGCTCAAAGGCAGACACTGAACTGCATCTCAGCGGTTTTTCAATTCACCAAAAAGTTTGCCGCGTTTCTCGTGTGGGCTTGACAGTATCTACATTCATCCCCAGGACAAGCCTTAAACTAAAAGCAAATCTTGCTGTTACAATAAGCTAATTGAAAAACATGATTAAAAAAAAAAAGAAAAAAAGAACCAGATTCTTATTATCTTTCAAACAAAGTTTTAATTCATTGAGTACTTAGTATTCAATTTCCCTTAGGCCGAGGAAAGAGTTGAGCAAAGCATTGATGGTTTACATAATGAGAAAGGGGTGAAGGTGAACAAGAGAACATGAAACTGACGTGAAATATCAGAGAAAGAGGTAGATATCACTAAAAACTACGAGGGTTGACAGGAAATTGTATGTCACAGCCTTGGAGGACTTACATTTGTGCTTTTCTCATCATGGAAAAGGGCCTTTGACAACTACATTTAAGGCTTGAGGTAGGATGCAGTACTCCATCACAGTGAAAA
>CM068956.1:164452859-164470658 GCA_035128595.1 Eptatretus atami
CGCCACGTAATGCCTGATCCACGAGAACATATCGGGCCCAATACATTTTTGAAATATCATTCGATACTATACAGTACTATATCGTTTTTGGCCCGGTCTCTCAATGGTGAAGAATCACTTTGAAAATTAAATAACTCTCGTAGCCAGATCCAGATTCGGATGTTCAACAAAATCGAAAGAATTCGCCCCTGCGACACACACCCAACCTGTCCACCAAGTTTCATCTGAATCCGTCCACAACTTTTTGAGATATTGTGCTACATATCATTTTTAGCCCGATCTCTCAATGGTGAAGAATCATTAAAAAAAATATTCGAGTCGTTGGATCCGGATCTGGATCAGGATCTTCACCAAATCTAACCAGTTCGTTTATTTATTTATTTTCCACTTTTGAGATATTCTGTACACAAACAGACAAACAAACAGACAACAAACAGAAAAAAGAGAAAGGGGTGCAAAACATAACCTCCTTCACCTTTGGTGGCATAGATAAATAGTTCTCCATCATACAGGAAGAAACACAATCGATGCTACAATGTGTCGAGACATGCTACACAAAGCACTTAATAACAACAAAAAGAGCAATCAGAGATTGCAGACCCTCGCAAGGACTTCTTTTGAGTGGTTTATTTTTGTAGGTTTTAGGGTAAATCCAATATGGCTGCTAAACCATGTGACCTACGATATCATATGTGTGAACCTTTTGTTCCTCATGGACAGGCGGTCATGTTTGTATTGTTTCGCCTCGATTTGTTCAGCCACTTCAGAGAGAAGAATTTTGTTGTTAAATAAACAAAACAAACATGGGGCTGCCGAATCACGTGACTGATGACGGCATGATTTTTTTTTTCTGTGGACCATTTTATCTCTAGATGACCCTCAAATTTTGTTATACTGATCGGATGTGGCGTTCTACATATGCAATTATGACATCATAATGAGGGAACCGATGACATCATTTTTAAAAATCACACTCATTCCCCATGAGGACTACTTGCCATGTGCCAAGTTTCATGTTTTTTTTTCCTTGGTGCCGTTTCAAAGATACAGAGGTCCAAAGTTTTTCCTATTTTTTCCAACATGGCTGCCACGCCATGTGACCTATGACGTCTTAATTATGATTACAATATTCCACATGAGTAGTCGCTCATATAGTCACAATTTCGTGTCAATCCGACAAGCGATTACAGAGAAAAACACGAAAGTTGTGTGCGGACAAACAAAGACAGACAGACAGACAAACGGACCCAAAATGCAATCCCCTCTCCTTTGGCGAGAGTAATAAATAATACACGATTTCCTCACTTTTTGCCCTGTATGACCCCAAACATTCTTCAATTTTGGTGTTTTTGCCAACAGTATATATACTTGGGATGCTCAAAATGTTCTCAGAATGACACTCACAATATGGCAACTTTTTATTCTTCAATTTGAAAGAGTATATTAGTCAGGAAATTTATTTGTTCATTTTTTACTAATCATGAATACGAGACATATGATGTTGATAGAAATTTTTTTAAAGTTTGTGCTTCAGACTATTTGTTAGTATCTTGCTACGCCAACATTTCAATGCCCTTCACATGGTTCTCTCATCACAAAGAGTTAAAGGATAACCTTTAAATGGGTTAATTGCTTCAGTGGAACATATATAATGAAGTAATGAATGGAAAAAAAAAAATAGCTTGAAACGACATGAAAAAGAAAGGTCAAGAGTAGTGGTTGACCGATATATCGGCCGATATCTGGCATTTTGAGGATATCGGCATCGGCTGATGGTGGCGCGGATATGGCCGATATTTTTTTTAAAAAAAAGGAATTTCCCTTCTCTTGATGCTAGGCAACTCGATATAATCCCTCTTGTATCAATTTGGCATCTGCGGCTACCATTCAAGTCAGGTGGCTTCTGCAGAACGTTAGTGAGAGCTTGCTGGCAGTGATGGATATGCGTAAAAGGAAAAGGTAAGACTGTGCAGTATATTCCCAGCTTTCAAATCTCAATTTATTTAATTCCCCACGGCGAATCAAGCCGTGTTCGCCACGCTCACTGTCCGTGCTGCGGAACCTCCACAGACCTTGGACATATATGGGGCCGCCTCGCAGCCTTTCACATTCTCACTCGTGCACCGTGTAAATTTCTCAAACCACTTACGCACAGCACACGGACTGGCTTGCGACCTTTCATGCTCTCACACCGTGGGCCTTTCGCACACTCACAAGCCACCACATACAGTAACTAATTGCACAAAGGATGTCTCTCGGAAGCCCTGCAGTCGAATCTGCCATTCGTGCTGGGTTTGCGCCGCGTACGCTACGCAGCACACTGTGCACCGCACCCCGGTTCCCATGGGAAAATTTTCTGTGCTTGTATATCCATGGCCACCTCAGACTCATATGCAGTCAGATATGTAACATGGCTTATCTGAGTTAACACCGACTCCGTGTCCTTTGATATAAGCATCTGAAACGCATCCGGCCGTCACTCCGCGTTGACCGAACTAGCCAGAGATGGGCCGTGAAATGCTGGGCGATGTGTGGGTGCATCAGAAGTCAAAACCTCCCCTAAACTTTGCGCATAATATCTTGTGCACCTTTCGACACCATAATTGGTAAGGGATCAACGAGTGATACGAGTGCCTCAGTGCCCAAGAAACAAACGAAAGCTATTTAAATGAAGGTGAAATTAGAAGTGATTGAGCGATAGGAGCAGTTGAACATTTGTGGAGTGCTTGGACTGACGGAATCCACCTTAGAAGATTCGTGCAATGCTGATAAAATCAAAGCAAGTGCTCCGAGTGTTTCACCGTTACTGCAAAGAAAGTGAGTCACATGAACTGCAACATCAGATATTGATGACCCTGTACCTTCCTCCCCTCAATAACTCCACACCATCACCCTCCACCTCCATTACCGCAAGCAACAGAATTTAACAAAGTTTGGTGTGGTTTCATTTTATTTTACTTGAACACATAAGTGTCTCTGTGTCTGTATGCGTGTCTCTCTCTGTCTGTATGTCTGTGTGTCTCTGTCTCTGTCTCTGTCTCTGTCTCTGTCTCTGTCTCTGTCTCTGTCTCTGTCCTTCTCTCTTCTCTCCTCTCTCTCTCTCTCTCTCTCAAGTTTTGATATTCGGCTCAGGTGAAGAGATTCCAGAGGTTACAGCATTTAGTTGTAAAACATGTGTGGAATCGCTTCTAAAACAAAGCTATAGCCTTCACAAATCTGATGCCAGCAACTGGAGCAACATACTCTGGTGAAAACATACCACCTCCTCCACCCCCCCCCCCCCTCATGTTATTTTCTCAAAGATCCACAACTGTATGCACTCCAGTACTTAAAAAGCACTACACAAAACACACATCAGCAGAAGATCTCAGGAAATTGTGCAGTGTAGAAAATGGGCCCGCAGAGGACATCAGCAGTAGCATCCTGTGGTGTACCGCAATAAATCACCAAGCATCCAGAACATCCAGGGAGAAATCAGAGAGCACGGGCACATCATGCACATGTTGCAGCTCAATACAAACAGGTTCCATGCTGTAGCCAAGCATGTCAATATGCTGAAGAAAGCAAACTTGCACAAGATTGCCAGGGTAATACATCATGGAAGAAGAACCGACGAGGCACAGTGATACAAAATGCCATCACCGAGCTAACAATGTCAATAAATCCAGAGCATGACCTCCGTCGATGAAAGGTAAAGAACATCTGGCACGATTCCCACCACAGAAAACTCAAGCAGATGGTTCTGGATGGTTGTCAGTGGTACCACAAGACATTTTGTGCCACGGCAAAGAAGCCACAAAATAATTATTTCCTAAGGCACAACCTTCAAAGGGCAGGGAAGACAATGTTTCTCTCCACTTGGCCGACTTGTCAATCTTGTCAGCCAAACCATCCCGATTTTAAGCCACAAAAGCAATCAGCGCTACGCTAAGATATACACACCAAGGTGCTTCATACCATCTTTTTCCAAATGCAACTCTCTGGAGAGAGCTGGAAAGATGAGGGTAAGAGGAGAAAAACCTTTTCAATTGTGCCAATTACCTTGTGACATTACATGCCAGATAATAGGTATTCAAACAAAGAAGTGACTTTCTCATCATTACGCACTATGGCATGAATCACCCGCATCAGCGAGAACAACAACTGTTCTTTCCAAAAGCAACAAAGATATATTCCTAAATTATAAAATTTAGGCTTCTCATTGGTTAACAACAACAAAAAGAGAAACCCTGCATAATCACTGCTGAAGTGCCTAGATATCCTTTAAAATCTTGTGTTACAAACGTTGTTGCAAGATAGTGACCTGTTTGGAATGGAAAAATACAAGGAAATGCAAGGAATATAAACCCAGTAGGACTAAGGAGCCAATTATAGGCCCATCAAGTCTGCACAATCATGCCAGCATCTTAATACTCGACCATCCCCACTCCTTCCAGATACCCATCCAACTCAATTTTAATTCCACTGACTCCACTGCCACTGCGTTTGCACGGAGACTATTCCATGAATTCACCACTCCCTGAGTGAAAGACCCCTTCCTTACTACCGTCCGAACTCTCCATTTATTTCCTCTTAAACTGTGACCTCTTGTCCTGTCAGTGTCCATTCTACTGAAAAGTTATTCTGCACTTTTGGTTGTACCCTCCATTATATTAAACATCTCTATCAAATCACTCCCAACGGTCTCCTTTCTACTGTAAAAAGTCCTGTCTCTTTCAGCTGCTCCTCATACTGTAGCTTAATCTTGCTCAGCCCAGGATCAATCGAGCTGCTCTGTGCTCTTCCTTCTCCATGGCAATTATGTCCTTTTGCAGATGTGATGACCAAAACTGGACACAATATTCCAGATGAGGTCTCACTAAATCCATGTCAAGTGTAAACACAACCACTTTGTATTTATAATCTATCCCCTTAATAATACAACCTAAAACTATTTGCTTCACCTGTAGATGCCTGGCACTGTGCTGTTGGCTTCCCCCCCAAATACATATTGTTACGGCTGTGTAAATTCGCAGACCACCATAAAGGACCTTAGATCAGTTTTGACAATAAGTATATGTGTAGTTAGATTTCCCCACCGTTGTTTAGAGGGAATTTCCGTGTTCACAGGGGCTGCGATCCTTGAGATAGCCGTTTTTCTTTTGCTAGTCGTTATTTTTGGACCAATCATCCCCCAACAACCAAATCGCCACACCACACAAGCCCCCAAACAACTACACCAAGACCACCACCCCTTGCCCCCTTCACCTCCACAACCCCACCCCGCAAACATCGCCTCACCCCCACTCTCAAACGACGCCCCCAACAACAAATCGCCACCACCAACACCCTTCCCAAACCACCACAGCAAACTCCCACACCCTTCGCCTTTTCTACCGAACGGTGCCATGGGTTGTGAATGGGATCCTTTCGAAGAAGAAATCGGATCAGGAATATTCACGACCCACTTTTCATCATCCAATGGCTGAGCATCAGGTGTGAGCCCCGCCTCCACAACCCGCTGTGATCCACAATTTACATATGCACTCCTCCCCCGGCCTATATAAGCGCGAGCACAAACGAGCTCGAGCAGTGTCCGGTGGGCAGGTCGGTGGACAGACGGAGCTCGAAGCAGACGGGAAAGGCAAGAGGGGCCGATGACGGAGAGGAAGGAGCTCGAGCTCAGGTCGAAGTTGAGGGCGAGGAGGCGAGTTGCTGAGTGGAGCAGGGCAGCGGAGGAGGGCTCAGAGGCGAACCAGAGGGCTGAGTGGGGGACCGCCGTCGGAGAAGGGGCGTAGTGGAGGCCACAGCCACGAGCAGTTCGCCGGAGCCAGTGCGGTCCAGAGCGTCAACCCGTTGGACGGAGCGTCAGCAATTCCCCTCTCCCTTACCGAGCTCTGCGCTAAGAAAGCGCTGGTCGCCCCGTCCGTTCCCCTCCCCAACCGTGGTGCCGACGGTGAAACACGTGCCTGCGCGGAGAACGCCCGGAGAAGAGCTCACCGCCACGCCAGGGGCACGAAGCCAGGCGCAGCTACGCTGACATTGCGGCTTGCCCACCATCGCGCCACGAGGGCGCGGGTAAGACCCTTCGGTCTCGTGGGCCTGGCCGCTCATCCAGGTTCCATCACATTTGTCCACAACCTTGTCTCCACCTTGTCTAGGTGGCTTTTCCTTTGCTTTGTGTAAATCATGTGTGCGCCGTTCTTGTTGAAGTATAACTGTTTAAATAATTGTGTGATAAATATTCGGTAACTCTCCTTTTGCTTGCTTGCTCATTGCTTCACTGTTATACGCATGATTTCTTATGGCTAAAATACTATTGTTCTGAGTGTGCAATAAATTTGCCTTGTTAACTGTTCCATGTTTCGTTGTCCTTTCCCTTGTTTGAAAATCCATCTGCATCACTGAAAATTGGTTAAGGGTAAGCACCCAGTAATAGAATACATCCGCCAGGTCTCGATAACACCGCTCGTTATGCACTGAGCACGGAACACCACTAAGCGTCTCCTAGTCCGCCAGCGCGAGGTACGAGTCGCCCGTTAACTATCGCGCAACTTGAGTCGAGTTTGCAACAACCCTATCCTGCTGGTGCATGTGTGTCGAAAGATTCACCCTGACTAGCTCCTGGCGGTATTCCAAGAGGTCATGACTTGAATTGTCCGTTCGTTGGCGACGCGTCCGTCGAGTTAGCATCGCACGCCGGCGACCAAATTCGTAACACTGTACAGGAGTGTGGATTCAAATCGCACTCGGTCTCCAACAAATTTACGGATTCGGACCAGGGTTGCGAAGCAAACCCCCCCCCCCCCCCCCCCAAATTACGAGCAAAACTAAATTAATTCCTTTCTTACGATAAATAAGATGCATTCAAGCGAACGGAGCGCTGTATTAGAATGATGTAATTAGTACAATCCATGCCAGACCGAAATCCCAGCAGAAATGCTTTAATGTGAGAGCAACACCCCCCCCCCCAAACCAAACCCCACGAGCCCGATAATGTGCACGGCAGCGGCCGCGCGTAGACACCTCCCCTCCCCCTCTTCCGCCCTAAAACCCCCCGATCCTTGTCGAATCCGGAGGCACTTCACTATTCTGGCAGTCAATGAAACGAATGCACAACAATGGAAATAAGATGGAAGCGCTGGATAAAAAAATGGATGAAATATCGGCAAAACAATATGAACGAAATGAAAACGAACCATGTCAAATGATAACAAAATGAATGCGAATATGAAGGAAAAATAAAAGAAATGGGGTTGAAATCGCGAGTGCAATTTCGCATGCAGCATAATGGCGACGCCACGTGCTGGGGCAACGAGCAAGGAGTGCCAGACGGCTGTTCAGCTCCAATGAGCGGGAACGACCAAATAATACGGGAACGTGTTGCAAATCTGACAAAAGTGACCGGTGACACAGAGGAAAATTGAAATGGGAACCGAAACGTGTGAAACGAGACACATGGTGAACAACGGAAAGAATAAAATAAAAACAGAGACCGGGAGATGGAACGGTGAGAGAGATGCACATAAGAACGTTAAGACGAGCCACACACACATAGAGGGTAGCGGACAACAGGTCAGCTGGCAGAAAAAAGGTGATCCGTGCAGCAGCTGGATAGCCTCCTTCGGGAACAGGACGATCTTTGCTCCCGTGAAGCTGATCGTGACCGGGTGATCCGGCAGCTTTCAGTGAAGGCGAGTTGCTGTGACGAGTGCACGAGATCTGGGTTTGAAGGCCCCGGAACCCCTTGTGGCACGAATCCCCAGTGTGTTACTATGTGTTCCCGTGTGTTGGTTCAAAGTTGTTTACAAGTGTGGCCAAATGTGTGCTTGGCAACGCGGCGCATACGGGCCGAAAGGCTTTTGAGAGAACACCCGAGGGAGTGAAAAGATTGTGGGATGAGACCCCGTTATGATGAACCCCGGATATGAGTATACCCCGGTTTGAAGAAACCCGTTTGACTGTAGGCGAGTGTCCGGTGCTTGCTTCCCACACCCCGTAGAGTGAAACACCAGGTGATAAACACCGCGTGTGATTCCCCCGCGTTGTGATTGATGTTTGAAGAAACGCGAGTGATGAGCCCGATGTGAACGAACGTGTGTGAGGTCGCTTATGGAAGGGAGAGAAGTGCATGAGCGAACATGCAGCCGCTGTCTCCCCCGGGAGTTAAATGTCGTGGTATAGCGTCTGACACACAGACTTGGAATGGCCTTGGGTGAGAGCACGAGACGACGGCACAGATGCAACCGGTCCGGCCGTACTATTTGAGCACCTGCCGTTTACCACGCGAGCGCAGTCTCGTGCAGCGCACGAGGCCGCCACGGCGCGGTGCGGATAAAGCCCGGTCCGGAAACGCCCCGTAATTTGCCTATCCCCACGGGACAAATGGCGGACGATTTGACCGAATGTTCTCCACGCGAGCGTGTGTTAAGCAACGGCAGCAGAGCACATGCCTGTTCGCGTGGACCCCTCGAAACGCAGGCATTGTTTTGATCGCAGAGTTGCTCATGCTGCGTTATGTGGATCCGGCAGTGAGTTAAATCCCTGCCGTTGTGCCCCAAAGGGACGAGGACGCAACCTCCATGACGTCTATGCCAAAGTGCCCGGCTGTGAATTGCCGCGCTGTCGCAGGTTTCGTTGCCCGCTGTGCTCGCGGGGAAAAAAAAAAAAGTGAGCAAAGCAGGCCTCGCTTTCGGTAACAGATATTCCCGGCAAAGGGTGAAGATCCCCTGGCCAGTGCACAGGATAACCACTAGTTTAGGAGAAGAGTTAGTAAGCTAGACCACTCCATGTGGCAGGATAATCCTCATGGCCCGTGATGATAGTAGAGTTTATGAATTTATGAGGGAATATTTTGAGACATGACAACGTGAGTGGTAGCGGACGTAGGCTTAGCTACGTAGTTATTAAAAGGATAATGCTATGTATTTAAGGGACTACGTGGAGCACGAGTAGTTAGGGATTAAGTCGAGCAGCAATTTCAGCGTCGCGGTGGAATGAAACATTTAGTGTACATTGATGATGATGAGGCCAGCGTGTCTAGTTATGGAGAATGTGGAATGTCATGTGCGATGATGATGGGGGAGAGTGACTCCCGCCCAAAGGCCTCAGTGTAATGTGAGTTAGGGGTTAGTCAATATGACAGAAAATGGAGTCTTTTGTGTTGGTGGAAAGGTAGTGCTCGATACCGCTCTGTTGAGGGGTCAGACCCCTGTTACGGGCTGAGCGTGGCTAGCGAACGGTGAGTATCGCTGAGTGTACCCGGGCACCGGCAGTGCCGCCGGTAGGCCAATGGCGCCATGGGGCCGCGATAGCGTACAGTGGTGGCACGGTCGCCTCATGGTGCAAGGTGCCGGGTGCCAGTTAGCCGCGTGGACAGTGTGTGCACGGGTGACCCTGCGAATAGGGCCGGGGCAGCCAGCTGCCACGTCAGCGTTAGGGGATGCCAGAGAGGCACTCCCCGGTGTTAGCGATGTAACCGGAGCAGTGTAAGGCCCGGGGCCATCGGTAGAGAAATCGGTCAGAGGGGATCGGCCTCCAAGGGACCACCGTCCCACAGCCATAACCGTGTAGCACGGGGAAAATTCGAGGGCAAGGCCGAATGAATAGAGACATCCACACAGGCGACGGAATCTGTTGAAGAACCATAATTTAAGCTGAGAGGGCTTGTTGAAACCCCGGGTATGTTAAAGGTAAATTAGGATAGGGATAGGAAGTACCCCTCCGCACCATCCATCCCTTTCGCTCTCTTGTGGGTACCGCGACCCACTCTTGGGTTAAAGATCGCTGAAACTCTGGGAGGCCATTCCTGCGCGGCTTGAGTTGGGCCTCGACGCAGACGACTAGCTTCTCCCTAATCCCCTGACAAAAGGAAACCTAGGGTTGAGAGTAGGCCTATGGGGACGATAGGTTAGCCGAACAACGGAATAAAGGGGTTAGAGGACGATTTATAGCAAGGGCAGTAAAAAATAAAAACAGAATAAATTGGGGCTAAATGGTTTGTACAAATTAAGGGAGTGGTAGTATGGACAGGCCAAAGCGATAGGTGAGAGCGAACAACAGTAGTGCGTAGCCCTGCCTTCGAGGGCCAGCACCACGGCAACTCCCTCCACAACCTCCACTCAAGTCAATGCCGCCAACTTCATCTGCTGCTTTACTGCTAAGGCCTTGACCGTCATCGTCTGACGCTGTTTTTGCTTCAAGCCTGCCGTCGAATCATCTGCCGGTTTTTACTACAACCACCCTGTTTTGCCATTGCCTTCCTGCCCACCTTGCCATCCGATTGCTTACTGCCCAGCCACCAGCACCCGTTCTGTTTTGCATTCCCCCCTCCCCCCCCTTTTTGTTCAATGCCAGTGCGCCAGATCACCGCGCAAAAAATAATTTGCAGGACTCCCCTGTTTGCAGCTACAACCGGCCTGCATTGCGCCCGTGCACCATGATTATCCATCCATCTCATCCGTTGTGTTGCATGTCGTGTGCTGCTTGGCCAGCACGGACTGCGTTCACACTCATGCGCCGTTGTCACTGCGTCCATTTTTAAAAGGGGGAAGAGTCCTGACGCGTATACAGCGCCACTTTCCCGTTCACCTGCATCATAGCCAGAGAACTGCATTGGCGAAGCCAGCCTGCTCTCCTGCAACTTTTTCTCTTGCAAGTCCACCCTCGATCTGGCCATGAATGTGTAAATTATAAGGTTCAGAGTTAAAGTTGTGTATTGCTATACGAGTTGCGCACCCGGCATGTTATTCATAGCGCCGCATTTTATTGAATCTCGTATGATGGGTTGTTAGTACTTACTCAGCCCGTAGGTTATTTATTTGGACACGAATTACACTGAATGTCGCACTTCAGGATTCCGAAGATAAACTGTTACTAGGGGAGAACTACACATGATGCACTCGAAAATCGGCGACTTCGCGACTAGTCTATAAAAGTAGAGTTTACAAGCTGAAATTCGCAACCACCATAAAGGACCTCAGATCATTTTTATGACGATAATATATGATGTAGTTAGATTTCCCCCACTTTTAGAGGAATTTTCCGTTTTCACAGGGCGATCCTTGAGATAGCCTTTTCTTGCTGTCGTTATTTTGGACCAATCATCCCCCAACAACCAAATCCCACCACCAACACCCTTCCCAAACCCCAACAGCAAAACTCCCACCACCCTTCGCCTTCTACCGAACGTCTCGCATGGGTTAAATGGGATCCTTTGAAAAGGAAATCGTATCAGAACATTTCACGCCCACTTTTCATCCATCCATGCTGACATCAGTGGTTGAGCCCCCCTCCCAAACCCTGGCTGTATCCACACAATTTACAATGCCACTCCTCCCCCGCCTATATAAAGCGCGACACAACGCAGCGCCGGGTGCGGAGAGAGCAGCGTGTCGTGGCAACGAAACGGATGCTCAGCAGACGGTGAAGGCAGTCAGACGGCCAATCGACGAGAGAAGGAGCTCGGACTCAGTCGAAAGTTGAGGTGAGAGGCGAGTTGCTATGGACAGGCCGCGGCAGGAGGGCCAGAGGGCGAACCAGAGCTAGTCGGACCGCCGCCGGAGAAAGGGGCGTAGTGGAGCCAACAGCCAGGAAGTCGCCGGAGCCAGTCGTCCAGAGCGTCAACTTCGTTGCACGGCCCCTCAGCAATTTCCCTCTCCCTTACGAGCTCCGCGCCTAAAAACGCCGGTAACCCCGTCCGTATCCCCTCCCCAACCGTGTAGCCACGTAACACTGCTGCGCGGAAAACCCGGAGAGAGCTCACGGCCACGCCAGCACGAAAGCCAGGCGCCACTACTGTACATCGCGGCTTGCCCCCATCGCGCCCGAGCGCGGGGGCTATTAAAACGAAAACCCCCCCATTTCGCGCCGCCTTACGGTGCTCCGTGACCGGCCGCTCATCAGTTCCACGCACATTTTCCACAACCGTCTGCCACCCTTCCTTGAGGGTGCTTTTCCTTTGCTTTGTGTAAATCATTTGTGCGTCCTCTTGTGAAGTAAAACTTTTAATAATTGTGAATAAATATCGTTTAACTCCCTTTGCTTGCTTCATTGCTTTCACTGTTATAGTTGTGCATATTTCTTTATGGGCTTGTAAAATACTGCTTGTCTGAGTGCTGCAATAAATGATGCTTGTGTGAAACTTTCCCCGTTTCGTTGCATCCTTTCCCTTGTTTGAAAGTTCCATCTTGCATCACGGAAGGAATTTGTAGAAGGGTGTAAGCACCCAGTCAATAGAATCACATCCGTCGGGGTCGGCGATAACACCGCTCGGTTATCCCTGAAGTACGGAACGGACCGCTTAAGCGGTTCGTGTCCTAGGCCGGGCCGGCCAAGCAGCGATATACCACTTTTATGCGGTACTTAATTCCTTCCACCGGGGTGGTGAGAGAAGTGGCTGTCCTTTCAACTCCGAATCGCCCGAGCATTCACACTACTGCTCTGCGACGGGGTTACTCTAGTAGGGTCGGTCGTCTTCTGAGACAACACAACCTTATCGACTCTTCTGCCGTGGCGGTGGGCCCACATCCACCCATTGGCCCGATTTAGACGATATTTTGTCGGATAAGGTTGTGTCGAACAAACTGAAGACCCACCCAGTGAGTAGCGATACCTAATGGACAGCATCGTCGGGGTATTTGTTGATGGTGTCCATGAGTTGAGAAGTAGACAGCACCACGTCACCGACATGATATGTCTGTACACCAGATAATCAAGAAGGCTGTGAGCGACCCGTCAGCTCGCCACACCGGCCACAGCAGTAACTTCCACCGACAAATCCACAAACCCTGAAATGTAAAACTTTCGTTTTTTTTCCACTTCCGGACATCTGGTGATATACACGCTCATGAATCGTTTTGGCGCTGGAGAAGCTCGATCTTACAGCCAGATTCTGCGACATTTCTTGTGAGTGCCCATTCCCACAGAGGTTCTCGCACCGCCCATACAGAAGCGGTACACGAAATTCGTAACACTGGTGTGACGATGAGTTGTGGAGAATAGTCACAATGATCACAAAGCGCGCGTCGTCTCCAAGCTACCATATCTATCCTTACTCGACTGCTGACTTCCCCAGGAAGTGTATAGACCTATTTTTGTTTCTACTGACCTCCACCCCGTTTCCTCTCCTCATCTATGCGAGCAACCAAACTTAAACTTCCTGCTTTACGAGCAATATCATTACTTTGGTCAATGGCATGCCTCAAGAAGCGATTACACCTGGACTCCACCGGAGTTTCAATATAATCGCACCTGAGTCGCTGAAACCGCCAATTCGGCACCTATCGAGAGGATTTAGAATGGCCGAATTACAGTAAGAATCCAGCACTATTGTGTCCCAGGATGAATAAAATCGACTTCCGAGAGTCAGACACAGGTCGCGGTGCAGGAACGATAGTACTCCCTCAATCGCGAACCCAAGTCCCTCTAAACATGTGGCAGACATTGACTTAAGGCATAACGTTTATGCAGGCCGCTGATGTTCGGTCTTCATTAAATATTGTCTTCATCTTTATGCCTACAATTCTCTCCACCTCCCGCCTTCTTCGTCAAAACGTCTCCCCGCAACCTATGTAACTATAACCTAGTTCGACTCGAACAATTGTATTCTTGCAGCGTCGAATAGAGAAATGGCGAATGCACAACAGATGAGAAAATGAGATGTGCGATCGTTATAAATAAACAACAAGAACTGAGAGCGAACAAAATACACAGCAAACAAAAGAATGCGAATATGTAACTAAGAAGAATCTGAAAGAAAGAGAATGCGGACGAGCTGAGAGCAGGAGAATGAGAGGCAATAAGGGCCTGCAAATGAGCAGAGATTCGAGTCAGACCGAAATGTCGGGGACAGGCTGAAAACTTCCGCGCGGTTGCACTTCTGAAAGTCTCATCGAAACTCGGCGATGCCACGTGCTGGGGTGAGTGGCATAAGCAGTCTACCTGCTCGAGAGAGATGAGGGTGCAATGGCGTCGATGCGCTTCTCCACAGATGGTATGTTACTCTGCGGAATCTTCGTGGGGAGGACCAAAAGTTAATCGCGCTTGTAGATCTGCATTTAGGCGAGTATCTCCAGGCGAGCGTGTGATAAAGATTACCTTTAGTGACAGTGATCAACAGATAGAGGGCGAAAAAATATAAAATTGATGGTGACTTGCGTACAGTGTGTAATGATAACATTTCGACTAGTTGAAAAAGACAGGCCAGAAAAATAATGAGCTGTAGATTATCATATAGCGAGTACTATGTGTTTAAACTGACAGACACGAACGGTGTATTAGTGTTTGACTAGAATGAGTTTATGGTCGATTGTAGACCCGATTGTTTAGTGAATGCTGAGTTGATTGGTCTCTCAGAAGACCACGGGAGAGTATGTGAGGTGAATGGACGGGGTTAAGGACGAGCACACACAACACTGGATATTGGCGTCACAAAAGGATGATGAGGCCTTCTGAGATGGATAATGGATAAACTGGGCATGAGGCTCGCGGGCACAATGTCTCGCAGACCCGGAATTGGCAGCGAACCAACTGGATCTGATGAGCCTCCTTCGGAACGGAGGGAGACGCCTATTCTCCCTTGAAGCTGATTCACGACCAGGGTGGGTTCGGTCGTGATCAAGCGAGTTAGAGGGAGGCGAGTGCTGTGGCACGCGTAATGTGTGTATTTAGTGACTGCTTTGTGTGTGTGTTTTATGAGAGATCACCCGCGAGACCACCACGTGGAGTGCTTTGGTACACGATATCGAGCCAGCAGAGTCTGGATTTGTAGCTACCCCTTGACTTTATATAGGTCGCCTGTTGTGGTTGTAATAAATCGTACGTTAAATAGAGATGTCGCCTTCTCGTGTGAGTTGCTTGGTGTTGGTTTCAACGAGTGGATGTGACAAGTCGATAAGGGAGGCGACTAGCCCACCACCGCGCGCTAACGCCCCCGTGGTTGAAATCTCTCGTCGGCACCTTTCCCCTCCGCCCGAGGTAAGTGAGTAAATCAGAAGCGTGTACAATAGCCAGTATTAAATAACTAGGCGGAGCTTGTACGTGCGTGGCTGATACGTCGCAAAAAAAAAAAACTGGATTGGGGCAGTTGTTTCAATTTTAATTGGACCAACCGTATCATAAATGGCCAAGTCTGAACGTTGGGTGACAACTGAGGATTGGCGAGTGAAGAGCGAGTGCAGGAAGAACGATACCTCTCACACCACGCGCACGTCTTCTGATAAATGGAAACTGATACTCGGGGCACCGTCCAGCATCAATTGTGACATCATATCCAAAAATCAATTTTTTTTTAATTGTGATGTCATAGCACCGTTTCCCTGTCAATTGGTTGATAATAACATGGCGCGTACACTTGGGCATCCGCTTGTCCTGATGTAGATAAATCACCAACAGGTCCGTTTCGAGAAAGGACAGATACTAATTTCCGTGTCGCGCAGCTCACCCAACGAGCGAAGCCGTATTTCGTGTGATGAGGCAAGTTAGTCCGGATTAGATCGGACCCGTGGTTGTCAGAGAAACTCGGTCGCAGACACCACAGAACCAGTGACTCAAAGAGCGAACAAACACAGAGATTGGCTGTTGGGAATTATAGATTAGACATAGGTTAGCGTTGGCCCGTGTATATAAGAGCGGAAGAATTGAAACAGAAGATCATGAGACTTGAACAGGAAGATGCACGCGCCGCCGTCTGTTCACAGCCAAGTACTGTCGTCAATGGGAGGATGCGAGAGATAGATCAACAACCACACAGGCCGTTACTCTCAGCCGTTCTCGCACACGCCAGCTGTTGCGTGTGGCGGCCTGTTACTCGAGTGCAATGGAGCGGACAGAACGGCCGACAGGAGGGACAAAAGCACAGTTAACCGCGATTGTATTCGCGGCACATTTCTTCGTTTATGTAATGGGACCGCGCCGATGGGCTCAATTATTAATCCTTCCATCTACGCCAACGTATTTTACCTTGATTCGCCGCGAGATATCGTGTCCGCCTTGTCCGCGCGAAGCGACGAAAAAGCCCAAACAAGTGCAACAGAAAACATAGCAAAGAGTGGAACTGTAAACTCCCGTCTCTCGGTTCGGAGCACGAGCGAACGCACCGGCACTCTATGTACCGAAATTTTATGCACCGTCTCAATATGAAAGGATACAGTGTTGCCTCCATAGAACCCCGGTGTGACGGACAAAAGGTGTAGGGCTGCGCTAACGTCATTTCTAGGTGAGCCTGACATTTCTCCACGCGAGCTGTTGTATGATGTAATAGCCTCCGATCGAGCAGACAGGACACGATTGTAAGTCGCAGATGAGGGTCACCGCCTACAGAAAACAGTTCTTAGGCTTGTCTTAATGATATACATGACCGGCAGAGTCATCACTTCTCCGGTAAGTCCGTAACGTGGTAACAAGTCCAGTCGTCTGCACGTATGAGTTATTGGAATCCGGGCAGGAGGTGCGAATCACGCCCTGCCGGATGGTGGCCAGTCCAGGAGGCTACGAGGCGTGCGCGACAAGCCTGCGATCACCCAGCCCTGCTCCATGACGTCACGCAAAAGGGCGGCCGGCAGGCTGCGAGTACGCCTCGAGCCCCTGCCAGCGGTGCTGCGCATTAAAAAAAAAAAAATTGAGCAAACAACTCGCTTCGGTGAACAGATTCCCTGGGCAAGGGTGGAAGATCCCCTTGGCCTGGCAACAGCATACAACTAGTTAGGGGGAAGGGTTAAGTGATAGCATAGACGGCTCCCATGGAGGGCACATCGTGTCGTGTCAAGTCCTCATGGGTGGCGTCTCTGGAATGTAAATAATGATATAGTAGGGACGTCGAGAATTATGGTAAAGAGAAAGAGAATGGAGGACGCTATTTTCTGTATGAAGACCAGGTCTGATCAAGACTTTTAGGTGCGAGAGGACGCGTTTGATAAGCAAGGGAGCAGCAGTTAGCTACTGCTCTCACAGTCTAAAAGGATGTGCCCTACCAGATGATTAATCTCTCGGCCGACGTTGTTGCAGGAGATGCACGAAGACAGTCGCCAGAGATAGTGAGCGAGTGGTCATGCTGAGTTCAGCGATATGGAAAAGTATAGAGCAAGCCAGGAGTTGGAAATGAAACTGATAGTGAGTGAGGCCAGCGAGCTCGTGCGGATGGAGTGAATGTTGGAATGCATCACCGACATACAAGTCGAACAATGAGCACGGAAGCGAGCGAGTACACACAGATTGCAGTGTGAGTTCCCAACCTAAGGACCCTAGGAGTCTAGAGATAATATCTGGATGAAGTACTTAGGGGATTATGGTCAAACTTCAGACGAAGAGAATGGAGGTCGTTTTGTTGTTGGGTGCGGGAAAGTAGGCTCGGTTTCGATACCGACTTGAGGAGTGGTTTGCACGGACCCTCTTGGTTGATCGGATCTGAGGATGTTCGCTGGGGCTGCGAAAAAGGTGAGTAATCGCTGAGTGGATACCCCGGGCAACCGGGTAGTTCGGCCATGCGAGGGAATGAAAAAACGGTCGGCCAAGGGCCAACCAAGGCTTTTCTTGTGCGGCCACCATTTGTAGACAATTGGGAGACGAACTGAGCAGGGAAAAACCCTTGGCCATGGGGGGCCGGTGTCTAGTTGCTGTAGTAGTGGGCGTACGGGATGACCCGCTGATCGAGGGGCACGGGCGCCACTAGGCCGCGTGAGCAGTGCCTGGGGCACGGTGACCCTCGGAAAGGGTGCCCGTGGGCGCCAGCCTGCCACTGTGAAGGGTGGGCTTGGCGAATGTGCCAGGGGAGACGTCCTGTATGCCTCGGAGGCGCCACTCCCCGCCTTTAGGGAGCTGGTA
>CM068956.1:164470683-164475683 GCA_035128595.1 Eptatretus atami
GAGGAAATAGGAAAATAAAATCTTACCTCAACAGATAATAGGTTTGAATCCAGTACATCAAGTTGTAAGTTTAGTTCCATACAAATATTCGAACTGCAAGGAACCCCAAGTCATCCCATCAAGATCTAGCTCGTTCTGTGGGTCTGGTCGTCATGAGGTCTCAACGTATAACTCTTTGGTTGGTCATCAAGACGAGCTCGTTCTGTGGGTCTTGGCGCTCATGAGGTCTCCAACGTTATAACCTTGTTGGTCATCAAGGACGAGCTCGTTCTGTGGTCTTGGTCGCTCATAAGGTCTTCAACCAAGCCAACAATTTCGCCCCAAGTTGTGGCAAAATCGGTATTTTGATATTGCATTTCAGATACAATTCCTGTGAGAGAAAATAATAATGTATTAATTAAGTTATTTAATTATTAAATGAGTCGATGTTTAAAAGGAACTGAAAATAGGAAAATAAAAATCTTACCTCAACAGATAATAGGTTGAATCCAGTACATCAAGTTGTAAGTTTAGTTCCATACAAATATTCGAACTGCAAGGAACCCCAAAGTCATCCCACTCAAGGTCTCGCTCGTTCTGTGGGTCTTGGTCGCTCACAAAGGTCTTCAACCAAGTCATCAATTTCGCTCAAAGTTGTGGCAAAATCGGTATTTTCAGATACAATTTCCTGTGAGAGAAAATAATAATGTATTAATTAAGTTATTTAATTATTAAATGAGTCGATGTTAAAAGGAACTGAAAATAGGGAAATTAGATCTTACCTCAACAGATAATAGTTTGAATCCAATTCTTCAACTTGTAAGTTAGTTCCATACAATCATAGAGTTCCAGGCAAGCTCAGCACAGTAGTCCATTCTCAGTAAAAGTAAAAATATGTTAAAATGGGCCTGGCCTGAGGCTTTATAGAGAAAGACTGGGGCGTGGTTCCTGTGGAAATTCCCTGGGCAAGCCCAGGCATGCCTTCGTTCGGAAAAATTTTCAAAACCATAACATTTGTAGATTTCTAGTGATTTCTTTGTGAGTCAGAGATAACGTGAAAATGTGTAAGAGTAGGCGGGGCTAAGAAAAGTGGGCGGGCTTAGGAAAGTGGGCGTGGCTTATGAAAATACCCTCACGAAAAGTGGGGGGGCTTATGAAAGTGGGCGGGGCTTAGCAAAGTGGGTGGCTTATGGAAACACCTCAAGAATGGGCGGGCTTGCAAAAGTGGGCGGGCTTAGAAAAGTGGCGGAGCTTATGAAAAGTGGGCGGGGCTTATGCAAAAAAATAATCTGAGGCTCAGGAGGTGTCAGATGAGATCATTAAGAGAAGTATATCATTTCGTAATGGCACAAAAGGGGTATCTTGAAAAATATAAAGATTCAAATGTTTTGTTTTTAAATATTTTAGATGGGATTATTGTGCAAAGAAAATTAAACTATTGAAGGAATTTGAGAATGAACAATATCTTATAGGTTCAATGAGTAGCTAAACAATATGCATTGTTTATTTGAAAATGAGTGTCCCTAGGCTTACAGGTTTCAGATATCTCTTCAGAATCACCTTGAACAAACCACATTACTACGTGCTACTTTGAACCAATCTTTATTCTTGTCGCATTGGTTATTGAATAGAATGCCCTAGGTTAAAAGGGAGACAAACAAATATACCTTGGGATAAAAAAGGGGTGTAATTTAGGGGAAAAAAAATGTGAATCGCTGAAAATCCCCCATTCATTTACATGGGGAAAGTGAGCCAGAATCAGTATATCCACCCCTACTGTGGGGTCGAAAGACCCACCCGTGACTAGCTCCTGGCGGTATTCCAAGGAGGGTCACGACTGAATTAAAATAAAACTGTCTGTTCCGGTGGGCGTGACGCGGTCGCGATTTGAGTTACGTGGCCGATCGCACGCCGGGCGGACCGAAATTCGTAACAATATATTACCACTTCCAGATCCTTATCCTTGAGGACACGATCCAAGACTGCACCTTGCATTATGTCGTCCCTATTTTCATTGTTCTTCCCATCTCCAGCATTTTACATTTCCTGATGTTAAACTGCATCTGCCAATCTTTTTCCCAGTCCATTAAAGTATCCAGACTTTCCTGAATCTCATCAATGCCCCCTCCACTCTCTCTCTGCTATGTACCTTACCTCCAAGCTCCGTGTCATCTGTAAATTTAGAAAGCTGACTCTTAACCCCACGAACCAAATAGTTTATGAATAATGATAGTCCCAGTACTGATACCCAGGGTAATGATAAATTATGAATAATGATGGCCCCAGTACTGATACCCAGAGTACATCATGACTTGCATCCTCCCAGGTGGATATCCTCATGTTCACAGCCACTCTTTGCTTCCAATCCAGTTAGCTACTCAACAAGCCATTCAACAAGCCCTCAACTTAGCCAACAACCTTCATTTAGTACCTTATCAAAAACTTTTTGAAAGTCCAGATAAAGTACATCCACTGTCCCTCCCTCATCTATCCAGTCAGAAACTGCTAAACATAGAAATCCAATAAATTTGTTAAACATGACCTCCCTTTCATAAATCCGGGGTGATTACCTTTAATTAGTTTGAAATTATTCAAATGGTGCCCTATCCGTTCCTTAATTAACGACTCCACGCATTCCCGAAACCTGAAGTCTCTACCAGGCCTATAATTCCCCAAATTTTCTCAGGATGAGGAACCTTTCTCAAATAACGGTGTTACATCTTACATTTGCGACTCTCCAATCCTCTGGTGCTTGCGCTGACTCCAATCAGCTGTTATTGATATTGGTTAACATCATGCACTTCTGCTCTTCCACTTCCATCAATATACTTGGATGCTTATTATCTGGCCCCAGAGCTTTATCATCCCTTAGGTTCCATCTCTGTTTCTATACTTCCTCCACAACGATTTGGATTCCTCAAGATGCCCTTTCTCACCTATGAGATAGATACTCTCAGCTATTGAAAGTTCCTTTGAGTGTTCTTGTGCAAATGTAAAACAATTTTTTTAAAATAAACCTGCCATCTCACCTTCATCATCCACCATTGTTCTGCACTATTCCTTAAGTACCCAGACTTGTCTTAATATTTCTTTCACCTTATATACTTCAACAATGTCTTCTTGTGTTAATAATTTGGCCAAATTTTTTTTCATACAGTGAACTCCAAGATCAGGGGGGTTAGGTTCCTGGAAAATGCGCAATAGTTAAAACGCAATCGTGGAAACCAAGGGCCGAGGGGAAGAGGGGGGTTGTTCAGTTCCTGGACTTCGAGAAATATCGAGGAAGATCGACGGCAGCCATAAAACACATTCAATTGAATAAACTATCATAAATATATATTATATATATATATAAATAAATTATGAATATTAAGTAAATGAAGTAAACTGAAATACAATAAATAAGTGTAATTTCAACAAAAACACATGACTTTTGGTTCACAGAAACAATATGTTTCACGAGAAAAATATAAGTTGACAACATATTTCGTTATTGTGTTGTGTCTGTCTGTCTGTCTGTCTGCTGTCCTGTCCTGTCTGTCTGTTGTCTGTCCTGTCCTGTCCGAGGCATAGCTTCCGTGGGTTTTGAATCCGATCCTGATGAAATTTTCGTGGGAGGTTTTTATATCATGATCTAGTTGTGTTTCTGAAGAGGCGTGTTCCGCCCATGTGTTTTTAAGGGGGTAGCCGATTTTCAATTTGCATCTTCTCCTCGGGGTTGTCGAATCTGACAGGGGTTTCGGGATTTGGTAGCCAAATGGCACTGCATAGTCCACGGAGTCTCGATTTTTTCATTTTCGTTCCAAGGTATGAGTCACAAGGTCACGAACTAGAAAATTGCGGATTGTGTAACATAAATACATTTCTTCTCCGAGGGGTTTGTCGAATCTGGAGGGGTTCGGTATTGTGGTATAGCCAATGGCCCTGCGAGCCCACGGAGCTAGATTTTTCAATGTTCGTCCAAGGTAGCGAACTTTTAAGAAAATTGCGATTTTGACTATAAATCTTTCTCCGAGGGGTTGTCGATCTGGCAGGGGTTTTGTATTTGGTTTAGACCAATGGGGTCACTGGCATAGCCCCCGGAGCTGATTTTTTCATTTTCGTCCCAAGGTCAAGGTCAACAGTTCAGAAACTTAGAAAATGCGATTTTGACATAAAAGAATATTCTTCTCCTCGGGTTTGTCGATTCGGCAGGGGTTTGTCGGTATTTGGTTGCCAATGGCACCTGCATAGCGCACGGAGTCGACTTTTTCTATTTTCGTCAAGGTCAAGGCCACAAGGTCAGAATTAGAAAATGGTGAATTGTGTTTTTATGGGGTAGCCGATTTCATTTTTCATCTTCTCCTCGGGGTTTTGTGAATCTGGCGTGGTTTCGGTATTTGGTTAGCCCAATGGCGACTGCTAGTCCACGGAGCTCGATTTTTCATTTTCGTTCCCA
Source organism: Eptatretus atami (assembly GCA_035128595.1). Lineage (NCBI taxonomy): Eukaryota > Metazoa > Chordata > Myxini > Myxiniformes > Myxinidae > Eptatretus > Eptatretus atami. The sequence continues at coordinate 164,475,101 of CM068956.1, forward strand.
AGGTCAAGGTCACAAGGTCACATACTTAGAAAAATTGCGATTTGACATAAAATCCATCTTCTCCGAGGGGTTGTCGATCTGGCAGGGGTTTCATGTATTGGTAGCCAATGGCACCTGCAATATAGCCCCACGAGCTCGTTTTTCATTTTAGTCCAAAGGTCAAGGTCAACAAGTCATGAAACTTGTTAGAAAATTTCGAATTTTGACAGTAAAAATAGACGACTGCCCAACTTTGAGAGTGGGATGACAAATATTTTCTTATGCATAATCTTGAGGTCATTTTCCCACCCTAAAGTCTTGAAACCATTTTTCTTCGATCCAGAAACCTTTCCGCGGGCCCTTCAGTTGTTTTTAAATGCTGATTTCATCAAGAAGATGGATTTATCTGAGGAGTGTGACTGCCATATATGCCTATTGACGTTTATTGTTCTGGAATGTCCAGAGGAAGTTTTGCACAAAGGGTCACTAATCCTTGACCTTTGACCTTTAAAGTTCCAAAGGTCAGATTTTTCAAAGTATGTGGAATAACCGGGTTTTCGACATTCTCTTTTCCTTTCTTCTCCGCTTCTTCCTTCCTTCGAGA
>CM068956.1:164480683-164492169 GCA_035128595.1 Eptatretus atami
AGATCCCAAAAAGACGTGAAAAGTTCAGCAGGTAATCCATCAAAGCCAGGTTGTTGTTCTCCGACTCTTCCCTTTATAAGGGGTGAGGTCCGATGGCACCACGCTTCTGCCCTGCCTTGACCACGATTCTCCTCCACCTCCATCTGTCGTCAGTCAACTCCCTCTACTTCCCAACCACCCCTACCTTACGGATATCCCTTCTCACACAATCCTCCCATCTCAACCATGGTCTACTTCTTTTCCTCCTACCTTGCTCCCTCAATCTATCTGCTCTCTTTGCCATTCTCTCTTCCCCCATCCACACCGTGTCCAGCCCATCTCACCAATCTCCCCGTCAAGCTAATCTGCACACCAATCTCCTCCCTCAGTTAATCCATTCTCTTCCTGCTTACCAGCTCCATCACCATGATAAACATGAGCGGGCTGAGAGAGCTTCCTTGCCTCAAACCGATGTTCATGCTGAATTCCTCAGACATCTCAGGGCCAACAAAAACTCTTCTCTTCGTTCCCTTGTACATTCTTCCCCCAACCTAACTTTTGCTTCAGGCACTCCCATCCATTTCAGTGTCGCCATCACCATCTCTCTCAGGACACTGTTATAGGCCTTTTTGGGGTCCATAAATCCCAATGCCATCTCACCTTGCACCTCCACCATTTGTCTCAGGGCGAACATCTCGTCCGTCATTCCCCTACCCTTTCTAAACCCCTGCTGCTCTTCACCGATCTCCATCTCCACGCTCTTCCTTATCCTCCCATCCAGAATCCTCTCCAGAGCCTTCATCACATGGCATAGGCGCGAAATGCCCCTGTACTTCCCTGGATCTTGAACATCGCCCTTCCCCTTCCATATCAGCACAATTAACCTCATCTTTCAATCCTCTGAAATTGAACCCTCGCTCGTACATATATTCAACAGCCTCTTCGTCCAACTGAATTTGACTTCTTCCGCTGCCATTATCATCTCTGTACACACCTCATCAATACCTGGAGCTCTACCCTTCTTAATCCTTTTCAATGCCATCCACACTTCCTCCTCCGTGATCGCCACCAACTCCACTTTCCCCTCTACATAACACAGTAGCTCCAGATCTGTGATCTCCACTAACTCCACTTTCTCCTCCACATAACACAGTAGCTCCAAATCGCCGTTGCTTCCTTCCCAGTTATATATTATCTTTCTCCCACCATCCCCTTTTCAACTTGTTGTACACCTCCTCTTCCATCCCATTCCTTGCCTAATCCACAGCTCTCCTTGCTGCTTTCTTCTTCTGCCCTTACAGGTGCAGCATCCCCACATCCAGCTGCCTCCCCCTATCCTTGATATTCTCTATCCTCTTCCAAGCCTCCTTCTTTTCACCAACTGCCTTTGCTACCTCCCCTGTCCACCATACCTGATTTATATCCCTCGACGATGCACCCTTTCCTGTCGTCCTTCCACACAAAACTTCTGTAATTCCCATAAACACTTCACACTACTTTTTCCACTCTTCCTCCGAACCTTCCACTTCTTCGCTAAGTTTCTCATATCGAGCCCTCAACCTCTCCTTGTACCCTATGAGGACATTTCCCCTACATTTCCCCCACCCAATAATCTTCTGACCCTCACTCTTAACCTCCCTCCTTTTCTTCATCCATACCACAAACACCACAAGCTTGTGCTGGGTGGTAACACGCTCTCCCGCCACTGTCTTACAATCCTTAATCCCGCACAACTATCACTTCCTTACCACCACTAAATCCAGTTATTTTCTATGTTGTCCACTCCAATAGGTAATCTTGTGGCTTTCCCGTTTTTGAAATAATGAACCAGCGACAGCCATCCCATTCCTTGCCACCAGCTCCACCACCTCTCAACCCTCTCTATTCCTCGTTCCCCACCCAAATTTACCAACACATTAATCTTCACTCGGCTCTGCTACCGCTCCGCCAAATCGCTCCAACTCACTGTGGGCCGAGCTGCGTCCACAAGCCCAAGGACAAAACACAGCCCAATCCGCCGAACCGCTCCACCTCACTGTGGGCCGATCCATGTCCACAGGCCCAAGGACGAAACACCCAACAGGCACTTCATGATAATCAAGACCCTCAAGAGGGAGTTTAAGTTCATCAAGGGTAACATCCTTATCCAGATAGTGTTATTGTATCACATTCATTTGGCATAGGTCATAAGCTAGGTCACGCATGGCAGATCCATCACTTGACTTGGTAGAAAAAAAAACATTATTGAAAAAGGACTTAAAATACTTCATCTCAGCATTGTATTCATGAAAATGACCATTATCTGAATGGAGACTAAGATTTGCGAAATGTAGCCGTCTTCTCAAAACTGGAAGAAAAAAATTCCTTTATGCAAGTATCTGGAGACGACAAGCATTTTACTTTTTTATCGGCGCAATGAGGTTCATGGATGAGCAACAAGACAGAGGGTCAAAGAGGAATAGGCAGTTAAAGAAATGCATCAAATTGCAGATGATAAGTCGAGTGGAGGAAGGGAAGGGGAGGTGAAGTGGAGGGGGGGGGATAGAGGGGGTTGTCAGCATTAATTAAGAGATCGGGAGAAAGCAAGACATAATGATGGGTGGCACTCGAGAAAAACTGAAGGGATGAGAATCGGAAACCAGGCACAGTAAGTCAGTTCCACGCGTGAGCAAACAGCGGGACAAAATAATGTACGTGAGCATTGTGCTCAGACTTGGTGATCGTAATTAGGTGTGCATTTCTGGAAGAATATATGCAACCTGGGGGAAGAGGTGAACTGGAGCATGAATGAAGGAAAGAGACAGCATGTGAATTGAGTTCAAAAAATGAAGCAAGAGAGAGCGAGGAAAAAAAAAATAGTCCAACGAGCAGGGGAAGAAGCAGACTCGAGGACTCGATCTCCAGCCCTGAGATGCCAAGAAGACAAAAAGCCGAGAATGTGACCTCCTCCGGGGGAGAAATATGGGAAGCAGCAGTCCAGAGTGGGAAACCCCATTCCATGGTACTTCAGATGAAGGCCTTGTGTGCTGTAATGAGCTCTGCATGGCTCAGAATAAATTTGGCTCTGTGGAGAATACTGAGGTGTCAGACAGCCTTTGAGGCTGGCTTGGAATATAGTCTGTCCATGACGGGTTTTGTAAAAAGTGTGGCCAAGGAGTTCCAAGGACTGCACCTCTTCCAGACGTTGGCCAGAGAAGTATGTTGGAATATAGCATCGGGTTCGATAACTGATCTCGATGAAGGGACAATGTGAGAGTGTGAGACTTTCCCGTGATGAAAAACGTTCCAGGTCACCAACCAATTATTTCATTTTATTGATCTGAAGACAGGAATGCCACAATAATTTGTCTTCAAGGTGAACTGTTCTGCATAAGATGGAGTAATCAGCAAAAAAAGGTACAGAAGATTTTCCAGGAAAGTGGAGGTGTTAGGTGGTAACGAAGGCTTGAGAGATGGTCAGAAAGATTGCCACAATCTCTGCTCTTTGATTTAAATCCACCCACCCATTGTTGAGATAGAAGCACATCTCCATGATAAAATAGCCACAGTGCAACATAAGCTGATGATCATAGATTAAACAGTTGGACAAATTATAAGGCTGAGGTTGAAGAATAATAATATTCTATCACTTTTGCTACAATTGGGAGAAGGGTAATTTTACAGCATCCTGTAATTGATCAGATCAGCTTGGAAATAGGAGAGAACAGGGCTGAAGCACACTTTCTGAAGATTATCTCACTGATATCATTGGAGCTCGTTGCAAGGGAGTTGCAAGGAACACCTGGGAATTTCTCAACGTTTGTTGGAAAAAAAAGTCAACCTGCTGCAGGGAACAATCTGTGATGGGGAAAGGGTGCGTAGAAGAATATGAACAGAGATAGGAACATTGGCCTTTCCATTCAGAGCATTATCGTGTTAAGATATTCAACTTCTTCAAGAGGAGTGTTCAATATGACTCCATTATTGAGGAGTGAAGGTACAGAAGACCAATATGTACGAGTGACAGATTTGATACGCGATTTTCCCATCACATACAACGGTATACCAGGATCAGGATGAAGATTAGGACAGTGGGAGGGTGTGAAGGGATTGACAAAATGACTTAGAAGTACTCATCTCCAGGCTGTGTAGCCTGTATTCAAATCCTGTCCGACCTACAACATGTTATCCTGGTGTTTCATAGGCAGGGTGATTCATCAATGCATGTGCTGTCGCTCAGATGGACGTTAAACGGGATTTCCTGTCTGCTGGCATAAGTTGGTGGATGTTAAAGACCCCACGGTGTTCTTCATAAGAGGAGGCGAGCTATCGCAGGCACCACAAAAAAAATTACAAATTCGTGCCCAAACATTAGTTGAATGTCAGGCCTGGCCAGCTGGTTCGTGAAATACTCAGGCCAAGCCTACCCCGGTCAACCACACAAAAAATTGGGAATAATTACGGCCATTAAAGGAGAGGTACTAAGGGATTAATTGGTGGAGAGAAAGCAGTCCTCATGAGTTGAAGAATTCCTAGGAATTGGTCGACGGAGAACCGATGAGGGATAATACCATTTTTCAGGCAATTAATTGGGTATAAAATTTTTGTATAATTTTTTGGGTTTTTTGGTATTATATAATAAATTAATAATATATAAATATAATATTATATATATTATATATATATATATATAATTATTTAATTTCATAACTAAAATATTGGACAGTACATTTCATCAACTGTAACAAAGGTAAAGTTAGACGTGGGCATAAACTGATTAATGTTTGGCACAGATATGATAAAGGTCAAGGCGTCCAAATATGTCAATACTCAAGTGTTGGTGCAGGAGGCGAGGCATACCCATGACTGCGCGCAGTTGATTACTCTAGTTTTTTATTTTATACGATATTTTAGCTGTACGTTTTCTATGTTATAGATAACAAAATACTTACTATTGTGGTACAATTTGGCCTACAGTATCAGAAGTGAATGCTTGCCAGGTTTGTAGCCTAGGAAGCATTGCTATACATATAGCGCTAGGTGTGTCGAGGCAAAAAAAAAAATAAATATTCAATCAAAGAGTTGATTATAGTACACATCATAAAAATGAAATGTATAATCGCACATTGCGAAAAATCGCATTATACGACGCAATTACTACAGAAACAGAAAAAAAAAAATAATCCCCGTCGAAAATAAAGATAGGACACATGAACTGAAAATAGTAAAATGTATCAAAATGATAATGAAAACAAAAATAAAAAAATAAAAAAAATAAAAAAAAAATAAAATAATAAATAATATAAAAAAAAAATAAATAATATATATGAAAAATCAATATATGAAAAAAAAAAATAAATAAAATAATAAAAAAAATTCATAAATTAATAAATGTAAAATAAAAATAATAAATATATAAAAAAACATAATATATAAAATGAAAAATAAATATATCGAATGAATTCCCGGCAATGATTGCAAAAATTCGACAAAATAAAAAATACACCAATAAAAAGGGTCCATCAAGAAAGTGGAAAAATAAATCAAAAAAAAGGATCGTTCAATGAATGATATTAGACCCCCAAACCCAAGATATGAAATAATTAAAAGAAGGAGAAAAAATAAAATAATGTTGATCACCAATGATCGGACATAAGCAGAATTCATAATTCAGTAAGTCGTATTTGTGTCTTTAGCTTGTCAAGATTTAATATTGGATGCAAAAAAAAGAAACAACAAAACGAAAAACATTCGCAACAAACAACCCAACATACTACAACGATCACGGACCCAATTCAACCCCCCTCTACACAGACAGACAACAAATCACGCAATTCAACACACGCAGCCAAACTTCAAACACAAAAGCTACAGCATTAACCACATCATTCGACCACTACGCCAAAAAAATCAAAACAGAGGCCACAGTAAAAGCAAAAAAGTCAAACGATAAAACTACCGAACGAGAAAAACGGAAAAAAATGCAAAAAAGGAGCGGCAAGACAGTGGCAGCAGCAACCAGGGTGCGAACGGGCATCTCCCGCCCAAACTCCCGCTTGAATATCTCCCGCCAAGATCTCCCGCCCAAAACGCCCGCGCTTTGGCATGGGGGAGGTGCGATTTGAGCCAGAGGTCAAAGTGAAAAAAGGTGGGGGCCTGGTTTTGGGGGAATAATTCCCTGGCCCCGAGCCAAAACTGACTTTCCTCGTCCCCCGCACGGCGCAGGGAGGGGGAACGAGAGAGGGCACGCCCCTTTTTGGGAAGCTTCCAGAAGGGAGGTGGAGCCAGAAACGGGGCGGGGCGAAGGGCGGAGCCCCACCCTACAAAAGGCGTGGGCGTGGAGAGGCTCGCGTTCGAGTTGGCTCTTGGTTCGGTCGGTTGTCGAGGGGTGGAGAGTCCCTGGCTCTTGGTTGGTTCGGTCGGTTTCGAGGGGTGGAGAGTCCTTGCTCTTGGTTGGTTCGGTCGATTGTCGAGAGTTGTGGTGATTGTTCCTGGTCGGACGGAGGTTCTGTTCGTTCGTCCCCGTCGGCGGACGACACCTGAGGGCGCGAGCACGAGCACAGAAGACCACGCACAGGGACTCGGAGTTACGGTCCGCCAAGGACTCGACGCGCTAAGGGAAGTCGCGGACTTCCTTTTCTTTGGGCGTTTTGTGTAAATGTCTGTGGGTGGCGCCAGTCTTGAAAAGTAGAACTGTTACAAGTGTTGCCGTTGTAAATCATATTCGGTTTGAGATCTGCTTGCTTTTATTGTGTTTTCTTGCTTGACTGTAATATACGTGCCTTCCGTGCTTCCGTAATAAATGTGCTGGTCCAATTGTTCCCCGTTTCACTGCGTCCTTTCCTTTGTTTGAATCTCCATCTTGCATCACGTAAGGGATTAATAGTGGGTTTTAAAACACCCGGTAACTAATCTGAACCGTCAAGGTCGACGATAACTCCGCTCGGTTTCCCTGTAGTACGGAACGAGCCGCTTAAGCGGTTCGTGTCTGGAGTCGACCTGTGGCGTGGTAAACTCCTCGTACGCTATCCGCGCGGGGTACTTAGGTAAATCGACCATCGGCGATCGGACCCTATTTCGCGCGGGTAGAATGCGGACTGAGTTGTGGTGAGGTTAAACCCCCACCCGTGACTGGCTCCTGGCGGTAGTTCCCGGAGGTCACGACTGAATTGTCCGTTCCGGTGGGCGACGCGGTCGCCATTCGAGTCAAGCGGCCGATCGCACGCCGGACGGGCCAGAATTCGCAACAAAATATATATATATAATAATTAATATGCAGTGCCTTCAGAAAATATTCACACCCCTCAACTATTTTCACATGGTGTTGAGTAACAGCCTGAATTTAAAAGATTAAATATGATTTCTTTTCACTGATCCACACAAATACCCCACAATGACAAAGTGAAAACGTGTTTTAGAAATTTTTACAAATAAATTAGAAATGAAAAGCTGAAATATCTTTTGCATCAATAAGTACTCAACACTGGAGTCAATACTTTGGCAGAGCCTTTGCAGCAATTAGACCTTCGAGTCTTCTTGGTATGTCGTATCAGCTTTTCACATCTGGCTTTCGGGATTTTCTCCCATTCTTCTTTGCAGATTTGCCCAAGCTCTGTCAAGTTGGATGAGGGAGCGTCGGTGAACAGCAATCTTCAAGTCTTTCCACAGATTCTCAATGGCATTCAAGTCTGGGCTTTGGCTGGGTCACTCAAGGACTTTCACGTTCTTATTCTGAAGCCGTTCCAGTTTGCTTTGGCAGTATGGTTGGGGTCATTGCCTGGAACGTAAATCTTCACCGTAGTCTGACATGTTTTGCACTCTAAAGCAGGTTCTCCTCAAGGATTTGCATGCATTTGACTCCATTCATACATTTATAAAGTAGAAGAAGACTTTTTAACCAAAACTAAAACTGGACTATGTTGTGTTTTTAACTTTTGGTTGAAGCTCCTTCTTTTTTTTACTTTGAGTTGGAGTTTTTTTGAGTTATCACTTACCTTCTTCAAAAATGTGTAATCCCAACCACCCCAATCTTACACAAACTATAACAGATGCTTGTGGAGTGGAAACCTTGTAGCTTTTCCGCTTCTTCGTGAAGTCTCATGAGGCACGTGCCTTGGAGTACCTGGATCTGTGATTCAACCACATCTGCCTCAAAGAAAACCTGCTGTCTTGCCTGCTGAGGTTTTGGCCCTCGGTGGAGAGCCTCGAGGCAAGCAACATCATGCGAGCCACAGGTTTTCGTTTTCTGAGACTCAGAATAAAGGACAGACATCGCAGACTTCGACACCTCATCGATAATGAATAAGTTTTACAGGAGAAACTTGGTGGAGTCATGGATGGAGCTCTGTTTGACTGCCTGCTCAAAATGGCAGCGGACCGAGGGATGGCGACACGTGAGTCTATTACACGCACACACACCAGGAAACTGGACTAACTACGAACAGAACTGTCTCCACACCACACAAGCACTTCACACCCGAGGAATGACGCAAACCCTTCACAGATGCTGCACACGGTACACGCCACACAACAGCAACCACGTGTACAAAACAATAACCGCAACAAATTGATGCACATTGGCGAGAAAAAATGGATTGTAAATTTATCTCACAAAACATGATCGGATGCTGAAATGTCTGTCCGAAGAAAAGGGTTAAATTTCAGCGTGGCTCCACACCTGTGGCTTGGATTGTTGCTAGTGTGGAGTCCACCATTAGCAATCTTCCGGTGGAGGAGAAAAGGGCGGAGGACCTCCTTGTGAGCCAACAGCCATCCATATCTAGTGCCCAACTGTGTCTGCGGACATCGTCCTGCGGTTGGGTTACTTCTTATTAGGAGGTTGGTGGCAGAATTTGTACTCCGGCCACTGGAAAACCCTTCATTCCGCAAAACATTCCAAAAGCATTAAAAAAAAAAAACATCTGACAACCCACTCTGTGGAAGTACCTCCTGTGCAGCTTCCCTTCGCAGGGCAGCTCACCGGATAATGGGAATGGGGCAAAGCCTTCGGGACCCCCAACCTTTGATGATAGGAGGGAAACCACGGGGTAATATTCCCCGGTCAGACTGCGGGAGAGTGTGTCGGGGTGGTGCTGAGGTGTCGTCCACCAGAAGGCGGTCTCCTTGGGTTAACCTGAAGCAGTCTCTTCGGGTGGGTACCTGCAATGTCCTATCCCCAAGAGAGGATGATCACCTGTCTCTGTTATCATCTGAGCTCAAGCGTTTGGTCATCGGTATTGCAGCACTCTCTGAGGTTCGGACACCAGATTGTGGCGAGACCATGGCGGGTGGTTACACCTACGATTGGTCTGGTCGCACTGATGGTTACCATGCCTAAGGAGTTGCTGTAGCTGTGTCCAATAAGCACACTCTAATGATAACTGAGGTAACAGCGGTCAACGAGCGTATTATGACGAAGGATTCGTCACTCCTTGGGTGTCATTTCCCTGGCTCTGTTTATGCTCTGACTGAGGTGAGTGATCTCACTGTGAAGGATGCATTCTATGCCAGCGCTCGAGTCTGTGGTTGACTCAGTGCCCAAGCGAGATACTCTTCTAGTCTCTGGGGATTTCATGCATCGACTGGACTGATAGGGATGGTTATGAGACGTGTGTTGGTCCCCAATGGGTCTGAACTGTGAACCAGAGTAGCACTAAGTTCCTTGACTTGCAATAAGTCATGGACTAAGGGTGGCCGGTTCAGGTTTCAGCGCCCACAAGCTCATCACTGGATGTGGTATTCCAACGCTCGGTGAGACAAATGAGATTGACCATTTGCTCGTTGATGGTCGCTGGAGGATGATACCAGAACTGTAGGTCAACGGGAGTGCTCAGTTCCTCAATACTGACCACGGCTTTGGTATAGCAACTTTTAATGCAGCTTAAATCCAGAAGAATGGTACCATCCCAGCCAGGGCTGGATGTTGGTAAGCTCAAGATGAGAGGGTAGCTGAGAGTTTGCGAACAGGCTGAGTGGACATTTGGGGGGTCTGTGTGCTTTGGGGGGTCCTGAAGAGTTGTGGAGTGCCTTCAAGACCACCGTCATTGATGTTGCCGGCAGAGTTCTTGGAACACGAGGGCGAACATGAATTTGCTCTCAAGGGACAATGGATACCATTGCCCAGAGTCGCAGGGCCAGGCTGAATGGCAGAGCTGAACTGTTCAGGGAGCGAGGCGTAAAACTGTATGTGCGCTGAGGGTGGACAAAGGAGGCCTATGTGCGAGGAATCTGTGAGGGGTAGAGCTCACCTGTGGTCAAGGGATTCTAGCTCCTGCTTACAGGGAATTCGCGCATTGCGTTCGTCCAAGCTCGTCCCTCGGTGGACTGCAGTTGGAGCAGAGGGGTCGGCTCTTGACAGAGGAGTCCGAAGTGAAGGCCCGCTGGCCGGTTCCTTTGAGCGGCTGCACCAGGATGATCCACCAGCTGTCGAGTTGGATGTCAGGGTGTGTTACAATAACTGTTGCTGACCCTCCAATCAACTGTGCTCCACCTTCGTTTGTGGAAATACAGGCTGTGGTGAACCGGTTGAAATGGGGTAAAGCTCCAGGGATCTGTGGCATCCATGCTGAACTTCTCAGGCTGGTGGAAATGCTGCACTCGTGTCATTGCATGCAGTTTCTGTGCTCTGCCTGGAACACAGGCATCACCCCAACTGATTGGAATTGGGGCCTTGTTGTCCCTCTCTGGAAAGGGAAGGGTGCCGCAAGACTGCATACAACTACTGAGGGGTGACGCTGCTCTCAGTGCCAGGCAAGGTCTTTGCTCGGATAATTCTTAATAGGGTTCACCATCTTCTGCTTGAGCACCAGTGTCCAGAGCAATCAGGCTTTTCACCAAAGAGGTCAACTATTGACCATATCCTTGATCTTCGGGTCCTCACCGAATGCAGATGAAAGTTTCGGCAGGGGCTGCTTGCAGCCTATGTTTATATCTGAAAAGCGTTCGCTTCAGTGAATCCGGATGCCCTCTGGAGGATTCTTGGTCTTCGTGGGGTGCCACAAAAACTGTATCGATGTGATGTCTGAACTATACTCTTGGTACTGAGAGTGCTGTGAGATGTGGTGTACCATCTCTGACTTATTTCCAGTTGTTACTGAAGTTTGTCAGGGGTGTGCACTGGCTCCACACTCTTCAGCACTTGTATGGACTGGATTCTGGGAGGATGTCAGAGAGACCAAGCTGCGGTGGCATCGTATGGGAATGTCAAGATCTCTGACCTTGAATTTCGCAGATCTCTATCGAGTGCAGCCTGTGGCGTTGCATTATTGGTTGGGACGCGGCTTTGCCGTTGATGCAGTGTCCCCCTTACAGTAACTGGTGCTCATTTTGCCGACCTCGGAAGGATGACAGGCTGAGTCAACCTCCTGGTGTGTATTAATTTAGCAGCCAACGGCGGCTTGAACTCAGAGATTCCTAGGATCCCAAGCCACCACCCTAACCACTAAGCCAACACCAGGCTTGATTTCGCAGATGATGCAGTCATCTTTGCGGAGACCCAAGATATCCTTTTGGGGGCCCTCGAGGTGCTG
>CM068956.1:164492179-164503699 GCA_035128595.1 Eptatretus atami
TGGGGTGTGGCACTGCCAGTACCTGTGCAGGAGGACGAACGTCTTAGTCTTCAGGTCCTTGGTGCTTCCAGTCTTGCTCTATGGATGTGCGACTTGAACTCTGACCAGGGATCTGAGACGAAGACTTAATGCCTTTGGTACCAGGTCTCTTCATAGAATCCTTGTCTGTCGCTGGTCGGACTTTGTGTCCAACACTCAAATGAATTTGATACCTGCATAGTCCGTGAGTGTCAGCTGCGGCTGTATGGACAGTGGCTTATTTTCATAGCTGATCTGCTCACCAGATTCTCCAGCAGGACCTGTTGTGGAGGAGGCCAATGGGCCGACCATGTGCCTCGTGGTTGCAGCAGTTTGATCAGTATCTCAAGGAGGTGGGATGAGCCAGGCATCTACCGGATGGCCAGACGGAGGCCCCTGGAGTACCGGCTGAAAGTGGACGCAGCGACGCGCTGCTCTGCTGCATGCTCCCATACCTGACCTGACCTGAGAAAACCATGATCATGAACCATGTCTCAGATCATCGGAGCCTTTATACACATGAACAAGTAAAAAAGACACAAAATGTCATCACCTCCATTGTTTTAGTAATTTTGCTGTGCAGAGTTAAAGGGCTAACCCATATTTATGTACAACTGAAATGGGCACCTGTCTACCAGTCAGCCATCTTTGCCAAGTTTGAACAAAATCGGATCATGCATGTCTGAGAAATGGTTGGGGACACATACAAGTAGGAAAATGGCCACCAGTCAGCCATCTTGGATCTGATCTCAAAAAAAGAAATGATGTGCTTACGTAAACCGTCATTCTTTATCAGTGTGCCAAGTTTGAATAAGATCGGAAAATGCATGTTCGATAAATAGTTGTGGACGTGTTCGACACCGGGTTTTTCTCCAACTGAAATGGCCGCCAGTCGGCCATCTTTGATTGCATCGCGAAACAACATGATGTGCATCTGTATACCATCATGTGTGGTATTTTTTTGCCAAGTACAAATAAAATCAGTCCTCACATGTCCGAGATGTGGTCGTGGACGCACGCACACAGGGGCACAAAAATAGAGACCAAATCCATATGCTCCCGTTTCGGACTAACTCCAACGGGGGCTTATAAACCTAACCTAATCATTCAGTGCCAGAGCCGAAGGCTATGAATAGTCTGAAAAACAGGAATGATCTGATCTTTGCACCAGCAGACAAGGGCAGGGCAGTGGCAGTAATGAACAAGGAGTCTGCACCATGGTAAAATCATTTCACCACGAGAGCATGGTAAAACTCATCAAAAAATACCTGATGACCCAACTCCGAAACAACAACGGTCATTGAACACAACATTGTCCGTGCTAAAACGAGCAGACAGGCTGGGCAACCAGGACTGCAATTGGCTTTACTGCAGCAATGGTTCAGCACCCAGACTCAATGGTCTTCCCAAGATCCACAAAGACAATGCCCCTCTGAGACCCATTGTGTCCGTTGTCAATGCTCCATCGTGCCGATTGTCGGGCTTCCTCGCACGTATCATTGGCAGACTTGCAGGAAAGATTGATAAAATGGTTAAGAATAGTGGTGAATTTGTTGAAAGGATAAGAGAAGTTGGAATCCAAGATGATGAGACGATGGTATCTTTCGATGTGGTTTTACTTTTCACCAACATCCCAGTCGATCTTGCAGTGAGCGTCACACTCGACTGGTTGAAACATTCAAACGATTGAAAAATAGCTCGTCAGAACAGCCAACCAACACCTGAGGATGTTGCTAGCTTGCTGGAGATGTGTTTGAATAGCACGACCTTCATCTTTGAAGGTGCACACTACCGACAGATATTTGGCACAGCTATGGGTTCACCGGTCTCTGCTGTTGTAGCTAATTTGGTGATGGAGGAACTCGAACAAAAAATATTTGAGTCTAATGAGAATTGGCTACCATGATACTGGAACAGGTATGTCGATGACACCTTCGTCATTGTGCATAGAGACATGGTAGACCACCGACTGGGGCAACTTGGCCGGGTATTCCTCAGCATTAACTTCACAATCAAAATTCAAAAAGAAAGCAAATTGGCATTTTTGGATGTGAAGGTTCACCGTAAGCCTAACGACTCCCTAAAGATTACAGTTTACAGGAAACCAACCCAACACCAGCAGATGACTGGATTTTAACTCCTGCAACCCAATCTCCCACAAACGCAGTGTAGCATGGAACTTGGCAGCTCGGGCATGGACGCTGTTATCATCAAAAGCTGATGCAATTAAAGAAATCAGATTAGTTAGAGGAGTCCTGCTGAGAAAAGGGTACAGAAAGGGGATACTCCCCACCTTGAAAGAACCAAAACAGACAGAACAGAATGAGCCAGACACACTTGGGCACTGTGTACTGCCATATTACCCGGGCCTTTCTGAAAGGATTGGCAGGATAGTGCGTAGCCTACAAGCCTCGACACACCATCCTTAATGTCATTTCAAAACTAAAGGATCCAATACCAACTGGTGATAAATCTGGAGTAGTTTACCATTCATCATGCAATGACCAATTCTACTTGTTGAATTTTGAAGAAATTTGAAACAAAGGCTGGATGAACATGATGGAGCAATTAGGCTTGGAAAGGTGACACAGTCAGCCATAGCACGTCATTTCCTGCATTCTGGCCACAAATTTTACTTTGATGGGACCCGTGTCCTTGCCACGACATCCAACAAATGACACAGGTTGATGTTGGAAGCATGGCATGTGAAGAGCCGAGAGGGTGGTCTAACTGGGGAGACGGTGGACATACCCACACAATACACACCTCTGATACATATGGCAAAAACTGGATGGTGCAAACAGCTGGATAAGGTGAGCAAGAAACACCCAATCCCAAACACCACATCCACGTGTGTACAACACCCAATGAGAACCCCAACACTCACAGAACCAACATCTCATCATGTCTAAACCCGGACACGAAAGCAGCCGCGTCAGTGCCCCGGAAACACAAAAACAACAACAAGCACACACACACATGCGACACCAGATCACGTGCAAGTAAAAACAAGAAAAAGAGCAAAGCAGCCCATCGATGATGTGATTCGACGTTTATTTTGCTTGAGGTTTGCAAAATAAAATATAAAAAAGCACTCCTCCATTTGACCTCAAGCACCAGCACGTGATTGGAAATGAGTGGTGGTATCGAAACAAAATCTGGGCAAGTACCGAAGTTCATCAGATAACCTGCTTTCTTGCCAATCTCATCCTGTTGGGTTCCTACAACCTTACTGGAATTATGACCTCTGCATTTCTCTGTTAGTAAGCCTAACCATCTCCAAGCTGACCGACCGGCTCAGCAGAGCACTACAAGCAACAAAACCAACTGTCACACAAGCAGTTCAGTTTACGAAGTATGCCGTCAGGAAACTGCAGACAATAACATCAGAAGATGTGTTCCAAGAAATGTTGAGTAACGCATTCAGAGAGGCGGAAGACCTGGGATTTAAGTAGCCCATGCTCTCACCAGTCTTGTGCTGCAAGACATTTCCAACAAAGTAATCCCTACTTATTTGACACACCCCAGGACCAGCATACGAGTGGTGCTTTGATATATTGGATAACAAGATATCTTAACTGGAGGAGTGGATTTTCTGCAAGAATCTGCAAGTGCTCAAAGCAATCGAAGATCTCCTTTCGGATACTTGGTAGGAAAGCAGGTTATCTGATGAATCTTTGAGACACGTGTATGAACACGACAGGGAACACGTTGCCAGTCTCTGTCTTACAGCCCAGAACGTGAGCACCCACAGGTACCTGCCAACTACAATGGTGACACTCTGACAACGAGATACATCATTAACTCAACTGCTTCCTCCAGCATCAACCAGATGATACCTCAAGTTGTGAAGCTTTATGTACTGTAGATGGTCCACCCAGCTACTACAGCAATGGCTGAGTGTTCATTCAGCACACTCAGCCAAATGAAATCTTCTCCGAGGGCCATCATGAGACGGCACCACTTGAACTCACTGCTCATCCTGTCTCTCTTCCAAGAGAATGTTGACACCATAAATCTGGTTGAGTTATTAAGTGACTTCATGGTGTCATGGTGACAGCAAGCGGATAAATGCTTTTTCACCCCTTGTTGAGTCACAATACCTGAAAGATTATGGCCACAATTAACTAAATTAACAGCCAGAAAGAGAATATGTACATACAGTACATATTGGGGGGGGGGGATGGAGGGTTAATAGGGTTACAATGAATACTACGACTCTACCAATAGGCTACTCCTACTCCATTTGTATATTAATTTTGTAATTTGCAGTGTGTTCTCTGAATACTCTGATGGATTACACTCTCAATGACCTGGGTTTTTTTTATTTTTTTTTGATATCAAATGAAAAATAAAATAAAATTTTGATATCAAATGAAAAAAAATTTGATATTACAATTTGTCCAATCAAAGGAAAATTTCAATGTTTTGTTTCTGAAATTCATGACTCACGCAAATCGGCGAGACGAGAACCGTTGAAAACATTTTGGGTGTGGAGGGAGGGAGGGATTTATGCTCAAAAATGGCCCCAACATATCTCCAGACATCTAAATGTGCGACATTTTCCTCAATGTTCAAACGTTCCCTTGTGTGGCGTTGCAGCACAGCTTGGAGTACCTATGAAAAATTCAACACCCCAACCATCATCTTGCAATCAAATCCCTCACTCCAGAGGTATTCCCCAATAATGACAATACTATGCCCCTTTACCATTTTGCCAAAAAATGAGTGCAGGGGAAGCAGGACAGATTTGAAGGGAAGTTCAGCTGAGAAAATGGGATACATTCTCTGTTTAATTTGGGAGAGACGTGAGGAGGGAAGATCGAGTAAGGCCAGCGGTTTCACAAAAGGCCTTAACCGCACATGCA
This sequence comes from Eptatretus atami, assembly GCA_035128595.1. Lineage (NCBI taxonomy): Eukaryota > Metazoa > Chordata > Myxini > Myxiniformes > Myxinidae > Eptatretus > Eptatretus atami. The sequence goes on from CM068956.1 coordinate 164,497,066, forward strand.
AATTAACCCTGCTCCCAAGGCACTTTCTTTGATTAACTCTCTGAACTCAGCATGCTTCTCATGCAACTGACATTACATCTCGTGAAAGCCTACCACACCCCCACCCCCTTGTAGGCAGAAGACCTCCTCCCACAAAATTTGTATTCCCACCACTTTGTCTTGAGAATAATTTGCATCGTATAGTTGACAGCAAACGTGACTGAACCTTTGCACAATATCACTGACAATAATTTGGAATATTACAATTTGTACAATACGAGCCCGAAAGGGCTCAAATACCACAACACCAGTGGACACAGCAATGCCACCCAATGTTCCAGAAGAAAGAGGCTCAGAGAAATTGAAATCCCAAAAACAGGACTAGAAGGAAGCTGCTCCACAGTTCCAGTACCAGACACCGCCTGAGCGAAGAAAGGAACAGGAGCCACATAAACCATAGTTCCCCTCTCGTTGTGCTATTAGAAAGTATGAGAGTCCTTTTACGACGTGCTTTTCTCTGCCATGCAATGCCATCATCACATCCCACAATGGAGACCTGCTGCCGAAAAACATCCTGCACAATGCCCAGGTATTCTTTGGGCAGGACTTCTTGAGGCGACTGTATTCGATGCAAATGACAACAAACGAAGGATTCCATGGTGGTATAAATTGCATCGGTATTGGCTTTTGATCTCACAGAGCAGTACCTCCATTAAAGTTGTCACATAAGACAGCAGGACCATGTAAACAAAACGAGGAAAGGCGATAACATGTTTTAATAAACCATTATTCCGACGCAAGGAAATTATAGAGACCTGAAAGATATCAGCATCATATTTGACAATATCAGGCCGACACGATTTGAGACTTCATTTTAGAAGGGGGGATATGGAGAGGGCAACATTCGGACAGTGTATCAAGGAAAGAAAACACATTTCAATATTCAGCTCGAAATAAAGGTGATGCCATACAACTTGAGCTACCACCCATATTGCTGAAACAATAAAAGCACAGACTTATTAATAGAGGAAGCCACGCTAACATTTGAAAGCCTTAATCATTTTCATCACAACCAGAGCGAAGTCAATCGCGTCATCACAAATCCCCGCGCTTCCCACCTCAAGCAAAGTTGAAAGATGGCAAAACAGTTCCACCATGATTGACCCAATATCAAATTCTAAGTTTAAAATGTTTTCTCGTTGTGACCCCAAAGTTTCATTAAAAACGTTTCTAAATGTGCCCGTAATGTGTTTTTCGGGATTTCACCTTTTGACCCAACCCCAGGGGGCGGGGCCAAAAATGACAGTGCTGTTGCACCTTTGTGCCATGTGGTGATCATAACTCCCAAGTTTGGTGAATTTCTGCCCAACTGTTTGGAAGGAGATAGCGCGACAGACAGACAGACAGACAGACGGAACTGATGACAATATCCCCCAGTTTTTTTTTCCAAAAGCATGGGGATGTTTTTTTTGCGTGCGGCACCTTGGCTGCCAGGGAGCTATCATTTTGTTGGGGCACGGCTGTGCCGCTGATGCTGTTGCCAACCGTACTCATGTTGCCAACCTCGGAAGGATGACAGGCTGAGTCAACCCCACCTGGTGATAATTCAGCAGCCAACGGGGCTCAAACTCAGGAACCGAAGAGCCCAAGCCAGCCACCCTAACCACTAAGCCAACATCAGGCTAGCATGGCGATAATGAAATGCTTTTCAGCTTTTGGTCGTGATTCCAGGCTTGGTCCACAACTGCAGTTCATAGTCTTCGAAAGAGAGGGCAAGTGGCAACAAAGGATATCCGAGACCATACGATAAAAACACACGAGCTTTGGTTCAGGAGGCAAAGGGTTCTGCTGTGTGTAAGGTGATGGTCTTGCATACAGTGGACTTCTCCCATACTAAGGGTGGTGTATTTTGCTTGGCAACGAGATTTTCTATCTTCAAACTCAATATCTTCTAATTTCATCTGACTTCATTCTCAAAAATGAAAATTGATGGGTCAAGGATAATTCAATAAACCCAGGACAAGGAAAAATGATAATTCTCCAACCTGCCCATGTCACACATCTGTAATTTTCTCATCAGTTGGTTATTCACTGAAAACAAACAGAGAGAAAATTTTCAGACAAATGAAAATAACTTCACAAGCATATGCAGTTCATCAAATGTTGAGAAGAGGGGTGAAGAGTAGGGAGGGGGGAAAAGCTCAGGTGATGACAGCAACCTTCTCACGCTTGTTAAATAAAATCCCACATAGTTTCAGGAAAGGGTGTGTAGGGATATCAAAACATTGAAAACCAGAAGGGTACTTGGTAGAGTGCATACCTCCGCCACGTAATGCCAGATCCATGAGAACATATCGGGCCCAATACATTTTTGAAATACCATGCTATACAGTACTGCATCGTTTTTGGCCCCATTTCTCAATGGTGAAGAATCACTTTAAAAATTCTAGTTGTCGGATCCAGATCAGGATCGTCACCAAAATCTAATCAGTTCGTCCTTGTCACATACCCAACCTGTCCACAAAATTTCATCCGGATCCGTCCACAACGTTTTGAGATATCCTGCGCACAGACAAACAGCCAAACAGACAGAAAGGGGTGAAAACATAACCTCCTTCACCTTCAGTGGCGGAGGTAATAAGACGGGCTAAAACAAAACAATATAGACTAATTAGGCCATCCATTCAGAAAGTAACAACCAACACAAAAAAAGAATAAATAAGAATACATTTATCATACTTATCTTCTTGAAATAGATCACTGGGAGATCAGTTTATCAGTGGCTTTGTATTAGGTGGGCGGTCAGAACGTTTGAGGCATTTCAGAGTCAATTTATTGGCAAAAAGAAGGCCAAGTGCATAAGTCACCCCCCTCCCCTTGAATGCCCCCCTGCCCCTGATCAATAGCCCATCACTTTAGATTCCTGTTCACACCTTCTAGTGGTGAATCCTGTTATCCTTTGCTGTTGAGCATCGGAACTGATAATGTGAAAGTGCATAAACCCCAACTTTGGGTAAAACAGTCTTCTTCTTCTTGCTTATGGCAGCTTGGCTGCCGGGTAGCTATCATTTTGTTGGGGCGTGACTATGCCGCTGATGCTGTGCCCCGACACCAGGACACCTGGTACTCATTTCACCGACCTCGGAAGGATGACAGGCTGAGTCAACCCCACCCGGTGCTCATTCAGCAACCAATCGGGCTCAAACTCAGGACCATAAGATCCCAAGCCAGCCACGCTAACCACTAAGCCAACACCAGGCTTGGTCAAACAGTGAAGGCACCTGAATCATTCAGGCAGATGAGTACCATCGGTGATTTGCTAAAGAGCATGAAAATGGCTCCTGCCCTCAGATGTTCAGCAGATTTTTCTAAAGGCTGTTTGTCACACTTGGAAAATTGTGCTCTTTGGTATTGCATTAGTGTCGCATTGGCCTACTCAAAGGATGTATTGGTTATAAACTTCATTGACTGGTCACCGATTGTATCCAAAGTTCCTTTCCAAACGTCTTGCTCCTAGCTGCCATGCCTCTGGATATCTGGCTCTTCGGACGAGAGGAAGATTGTTTGTCCGATGGCAAGAACGAATCTGCAAAATCATTTCTATAGGGATTTACGCTTCGGGTTCAGGATAGATTCAGTAGCTCGGCAAAAATTGTGCATAATGCCATCCAGCAGCTTGCCAACTGACCACGCAGCCCTATTTACGGATAGCCTGTATGCCTCTTCCTGATGAGGAGTTTACAAAAGGTGGGCCAGACAAGCCAGCACAACCTCCAAAGTTTTCCTTCTGCAAATTAAGACGATAATTTTGGTTTTTGGAGTGTACGTATGCCGTTACCTGGAATTTCCCCACACATAAATTCATGTGGATGAATAAAAGCAGGTATCTTTAACTATAAGAGAGATGTTTGTTGTCGGTCTGTCTGTGTGTCACCATTTCTTTCAGAGCTGGCCGGACGGATCTTCATCAAACTTTCAGAGGTTCATCAGTGCGTGCCGTGATTTCTTCAAAATGCCAACATGGTTAGAACGGCGCCGGGCAACACCGGGTACCTCTGCTAATTACTGATAAAGAAAACAACCACACCTCGTAACTTACATTATGCAAAAACATTCAACCAGTTTCAAAGCTCAACACTGCCAATGTGAAACTCCACAAAGTTATAACTACATTTTGAACGCTTTTCGAAGACAAACTCTCCAGTGCACAGACATCAAAAAGCAGCACACATGAAAGGTGGATGCGCCTTTGCGAAACTCTCCTTAACCTGAACCAACTAAAGTCTTTGTTCGAGTCACTGGTCTCAATCCGACTGGTTCACAACAAGTATGAGGACATTGAAACCAGTTAACGAAGTGAAACGCACTCCATTAATTAATTATTTCGTAAATCTAACCCATACAACTTGGAAAAAGCAGGGAATCTCACCGTATTATTCAGCATGAGACAACAAATTATATTCAGCAGCACTGGCTGAATAAACCTGCGTGAACGGATCCAGAAAATGTGCTGATGAAGGTGACTTTCAAGACGAGTACAATGGCATCAAGGAAGACCTTGGACCAGCTCCAAGGAAAACTGGACCACTCTAACGCCACTGGAAACCTCATTACTGATCAACCTTGGCAACTCTCTCACTGGGTCGAATATTTTCAAGGTCTATATTCGCGTGAAACATCAGTCAAGGAGGATGTGTTTTAATCCATCTCTGAACGACTTACTTGAACTGAACTAGAGAGAATCGTCTTGAGCTGAACTTATCACAGCTTTGGAATACGTGAAGCCAGGAAAGGTGTCTGGAGCTGATGGTATACCATCAGGTGGAAAGGTGGTAGAGAAAGGGTGGTCCTGAACTCAAGGGTGGTAGAGAAAATATCACGTCGGTATTCTGTAGCTTTCTGTTGTCATGCAAGAAGGATGGTTCTTTGTTACAGGACTTAAAAGATGCCAAAATGATATGACTTTACAAAACCAAAGGAGACTATAAAGACAGGCAATTACAGATCTCCCTTCCAAGTGCAGTTTCCAAAGCTTGGAACTCCAGCATCTCCAGATACAAGCTGACCATGTGTATCCTGAAGGTCAAATGAGGTTTCAGATCTGCCAAGTCCACCATTGACCTAATCTGTAACTAATTTAAACATTGAAATTCTCAACAGATAGGAATAAAATGTCGTTGTTTTTTTCCATTAAACATTTTTACTCTGATTACAAAAATCACAGCCTCATTCATGTCAACATCCCTTGAAAAATTAAAACGATAAAGATATGTAATATTATGGATTGATTACACATACAGTGAAAATTACTGGAGACGTTCTGAACATGAATTGTCATCCGTCTTTCAGAAACTACAGAAGTACTGAAATGTGTCTTTCACTCGAGTTTTCAGGAGATATCGGTTATATTGTTGCGAATCTGGAAGCCATGAGCACACAACATACAGGTCCTATAGATCAGTTATATCGGTAAGTACATGTTGCCAGTTAGGGTCCTGACCCTAGTCGAATGGGTAATTAAATGTTCCTGCGCTGTGGAGTTATTTTAATAGTCAGGTTTTCTTTTTGTTTATTTTTACACCAACATCAACGCCGACGACACCGCATCACCCTCACCTTCACTTCGCTTCCTTCACCTCGCTCTGGCTGACGTCATGGTGGGCGGAGTTCAAGGAGGAGCCGCGCGGCGACCCTCGACCAATCAGCGTGCAACAAGTAAGGTGACCGTCGCCCGGCCAATCAGATCCCGCGACAGGAGGAAAGGGCTCCGCGTGATGTCACCACGCCCACGAGCCAATCAAGGAGCTTGCCGCCAGTTTTGGCCGTGGGAGAGACGAAGAGCGATTTGCGCGCCAAAACCAGCCAATGAGAGAGGGAGGGTCGCAAGGAGGCGCCCCCACCTTCTCCTCTGAAGAGGGTATAATTTATAGGCGCGGCCTGCGCGTTCGGGGGTTCTGAGAGTTCTGGCAAGGAAGTGAACATCTGCGCGCAAGGGGGTGGAGTGAAAAAGCATCTGCGCACGTAGTAGCCGGGGAAACGGAGGTCTTCTCCTGCCAGCTTTCGCCCTGCTGATTTCGTTCGCCTGGAGCCGGTCGTGAGGGCGTCTGGATCGTCTGGATCGTGCTGGGGGTCCAGTTCTGCCGCGAGGACCTGGTCCTTGAAGACCGCACGAGGCGGACAGGTCCGGAGACAGGCCTCAATAAGACATTTTGGTCCGATTCTTTTGGGTGTGTGCGTATGTGTGTTTGTGGGCCCAGTCTCTAAGTAGTGAATGGTATAAGTGCTTTTGCTTGTACATACGTGCATTTCTTTTAATCGTTTAACTCTGCCCTTATGTGCTCCCCTCATTCCCCCATTGTGAATAAATACCCGATTGTTAATGTTTCAGCTCGTTCGTGTCCTTTCCTCCATTGGCTTAGCGTGCTGCGTGTTGGGAAATTAGCCAGGCTGTTGCCGTTGTAACAGGATACTTGGGACCGACGGACCTCAGCGATAAACCGCTCGGATCGCACACGGTTTGAGTACGCTAAGCGGCTCGTACCGTACGGGTGCCGTCGAGGGTGTGGAGACTCGTTAAATCGCCACGTGGTCTCTGGGTATTTTGAAAATTGGCGAATAACCCTGTACCACGTGGTAGAAATATTGACCCTTCACG
>CM068956.1:164503724-164532221 GCA_035128595.1 Eptatretus atami
TATAAAAAAAAAAAAAAAAAATAAAAATTCAGCAGCCACGGGGCTTCAAACTCAGGAACCGAAGAGCCCAAGCCAGCCACCCTAACCACCTAAGCCAACATCGAGGCTAGCATGGCGATAATGAAATGCTTTTCAGCTTTTGGTCGTGATTCCAGGCTTGGTCCAAACTGCAAGTTCATAGTCTTCGAAAGAGAGGGGCAATTGGCACAGAAGGATATCCGAGACCGTACGATAAAAAACACACGAGCTTTGGTTCAGGAGGCAAAGGGTTCTGCTGTGTGAAAGGTGATGGTCCTTGCATACAGTGACTTCTCCCATACTAAGGGTGGTGTATTTTGCTTGGGCACGAGAATTTTCTATCTTCAAACTCAATATCTTCTAATTTCATCCTGACTTCATTCTCAAAAATGAAAATTGATGGGTCAAGGATAATTCAATAACCCAGGACAGAGGAAAAATGATAATTCTCCAAACCGCCCATGTCACACATCTGTAATTTTCTCATCAGTTGGTTATTCACTTAAAACAAACAGAGAGAAAATTTTCAGACAAATGAAAATAACTTCACAAGCATATGCAGTTCATCAAATGTTGAGAAGAGGGGTGAAGAGTAGGAGGGGGAAAAGCTCAGGTGATGACAGCAACCTTCTCAACACTTGTTAAATAAAATCCCACATAGTTTTCAGGAAAGGGTGTGTAGGGATAATCAAAACATTAAAACCAGAAGGGTACTTGGTAGAGTGCATACCTCCGCCACGTAATGCCAGATCCATGAAGACATATCGGGCCCAATTACATTTTTTGAAATACCATGCTATAACAGTACTGCATCGTTTTTGGCCCAATTTCTCAATGGTGAAGAATCACTTTAAAAATTCTAGTTGTCGGATCCAGATCAGGATCGTCACCAAAATCTAATCAGTTCGTCCTTGTCACATACCCAACCTGTCCACAAAATTTCATCCGGATTCCGTCCACAACGTTTTGAGATATCCTGCGCACAGACAAACAGCCAAACAGACAGAAAGGGGTGGAAACATAACCTCCTTCACCTTCAGTGGCGGAGGTAATAAGACGGGCTAAAACAAAACAATATAGACTAATTAGGCCATCCATTCAAAAGTAACAACCAACACAAAAAAAGAATAAATAAGAATACATTATCATTTATCTTCTTGAAATAGATCACTGGGAGATCAGTTTATCAGTGGCTTTGTATTAGGTGGGCGGTCAGAACGTTTGAGGCATTTCAGAGTCAATTTATTGGCAAAAAGAAGGCCAAGTGCATAAGTCACCCCCCCTCCCTCGAATGCCCCCCTGCCCTGATCAATAGCCCATCACTTTGGAGTCCTGTTCACACCTTCTAGTGGTGAACCCTGTTATCCTTTTGCTGTTGAGCATCGGAACTGATAATGTGAAAGTGCATATAACCCCAACTTTGGGTAAAACAGTCTTCTTCTTCTGCTTATGGCAGCTTGGCTGCCGGGTAGCTATCATTTTGTTGGGCGTGACTATGCCGCTGATGCTGTGCCCCGACACCAGGACACTGGTACTCATTTCACCGACCTCGGAAGGATGACAGGCTGAGTCAACCCCACCCGGTGCTCATTCAGCAACCAATTGGCTCAAACTCAGGACCATAAGATCCCAAGCCAGCCACGCTAACCACTAAGCCAACACCAGGCTTGGTCAAACAGTGAAGGCACCTGAATCATTCAGGCAGATGAAGTACCAATCGGTGATTTTGCTAAAGAGCATGAAAATGGCTCCTGCCCTCAGATGTTCAGCAGATTTTTCTAAAGGCTGTTTGTCACACTTGGAAAATTGTGCTCTTGGTATTGCATTAGTGTCGCATTGGCCTAGCTCAAAGGATGCATTGGTTATAAACTTCATTGACTGGTCACCGATTGTATCCAAAGTTCCTTTCCAAACGTCTTGCTCCTAGCTGCCATGCCTCTGGATATCTGGCTCTTCGGACGAGAGGAAGATTGTTTGTCCGATGGCAAGAACGAATCTGCAAAATCATTTCTATAGGGATTTACGCTTCGGGTTCAGGATGATTCAGTAGCTCGGCAAAAATTGTGCATAATGCCATCCAGCAGCTTGCCAACTGACCACGACAGCCCTATTTTTACGGATAGCCTGTATGCCCTCTTCCTGAAGAGGAGTTTACAAAAGGTGGGCCAGACAAGCCAGCACAACCTCCAAAGTTTTCCTTCTGCAAATTAAGACGATAATTTTGGTTTTTGGAGTGTACGTATGCCGTTACCTGGAATTTCCCCACACATAAATCATGTGGATGAATAAAAGCAGGTATCTTTAACTATAAGAGAGATGTTTGTTGTCGGTCTGTCTGTGTGTCACCATTTCTTTCAGAGCTGGCCGGACGGATCTTCATCAAACTTTCAGAGGTTCATCAGTGCGTGCCGTGATTTCTCTTCAAAATGCCAACATGGTTAGAACGGCGCCGGGCCACACCGGGTACCTCTGCTAATTACTGATAAAGAAAACAACCACACCTCGTAACTTACATTATGCAAAAACATTCAACCAGTTTCAAAGCTCAACACTGCCAATGTGAAACTGCCACAAAGTTATAACTACATTTTGAACGTCTTTCGAAGACAAACTCTCCAGTGCACAGACATCAAAAAGCAGCACACATGAAAGGTGGATGCGCCTTTGCGAAACTCTCCTTAACCTGAACCAACTAAGTCTTTGTTCGAGTCACTGGTCTCAATCCGACTGGTTCACAACAAGTATGAGGACATTGAAACCAGTTAACGAAGTGAAACGCACTCCATTAATTAATTATTTCGTAAATCTAACCCATACAACTTGGAAAAAGCAGGGAATCTCACCGTATTATTCAGCATGAGACAACAAATTATATCAGCAGCACTGGCTGAATAAACCTGCGTGAACGGATCCAGAAAATGTGCTGAAGAAGGTGACTTTCAAGACGAGTACAATGGCATCAAGGAAGACCTGGACCAGCTCAAGGAAAACTGGACCCTACCTAACGCCCACTGGAAACCTCATTACTGATCAACCTTGGCAACTCTCTCACTGGGTCGAATATTTTCAAGGTCTATATTCGCGTGAAACATCAGTCAGGAGGATGTGTTTTAATCCATCTCTGAACGACTTACTTGAAACTGAACTAGAGAGAATCGTCTTGAGCTGAATTATCAAGCTTTGGAATACGTGAAGCCAGGAAAGGTGTCTGGAGCTGATGGTATACCATCAGGTGGAAAGGTGGTAGAGAAAGGTGGTCCTGAACTCAAGGGTGGTAGAGAAAATATCACGTCGGTATTCTGTAGCTTTCTGTTGTCATGCAAGAAGGATGGTTCTTTGTTACAGGACTTAAAAGATGCCAAAATGATATGACTTTACAAAACCAAAGGAGACTATAAAGACAGGCAATTACAGATCTCCCTTCCAAGTGCAGTTTCCAAAGCTTGGAACTCCAGCATCTCCCAGATACGAGCTGACCATGTGTATCCTGAAGGTCAAATGAGGTTTCAGATCTGCCAGTCCACCATTGGACCTAATCTGTAACTAATTTAAACATTGAAATTCTCAACAGATAGGAATAAAATGTTGTTGTTTTTTTCCATTAAACATTTTCACTCTGATTACAAAAATCACAGCCCATTCATGTCAACATCCCTTGAAAAATTAAAACGAAAAAGATATGTAATATTATGGATTGATTACACATACAGTGAAAATTACTGGAGACGTTCTGAACATGAATTGTCATCCGTCTTTCAGAAACTACAGAAGTACTGAATTGTTTTTCACTCGAGTTTTCAGGAGATATCGGTTATATTGTTGCGAATCTGAAGCCATGAGCACACAACATACAGGTCCTATAGATCAGTTATATCGGTAAGTACATGTTGCCAGTTAGGGTCTGACCCTAGTCGAATGGGTAATTAAATGTTCCTGCGCTGTGGAGTTATTTTAATAGTCAGGTTTTCTTTTTGTTATTTTTAACACCAACATCAACGCCGACGACACCGCATCACCCTCAACCTTCACTTCGCTTCCTTACACTCGCTCTGGCTGACGTCATGGTGGGCGGAGTTCAAGGAGGAGCCGCGCGGCGACCCCTCGACCAATCAGCGTGCAACAAGTAAGGTGACCGTCGCCCGGCCAATCAGATCCCGCGAACAGGAGGAAAGGGCTCGCGCGTGATGTCACCACGCGCCACGAGCCAATCAAGGAGCTTGCCGCCAGTTTTGGCCGTGGGAGAGACGAAGAGCGATTTGCGCGCCAAAACCAGCCAATGAGAGAGGGAGGGTCGCAAGGAGAGGCGCCCCACCTTTCTCCTCTGAAGAGGGGGTATAATTTATAGGCGCGCCTGCGCGTTCGGGGGTTCTGAGAGTTCTGGCAAGGAAGTGAACATCTGCGCGCAAGGGGGTGGAGTGAAAAAGCATCTGCGCACGTAGTAGCCGGGGAAACGGAGGGTCTTTCTCCTGCCAGTTTCGCCCTGCTGATTTCGTTCGCCTGGAGCCGGTCGTGAGGGCGTCTGGATCGTCTGGATCGTGCTGGGGGTCCAGTTCTGCCGCGAGGACCTGGTCCTTGAAGACCGCACGAGGCGGACAGGTCCGGAACAGGCCTCAATAAGACGATTTTTGGTCCGATTCTTTTGGGTGTGTGCGTATGTGTGTTTGTGGGCACCAGTCTCTAAGTAGTGAATGGTATAAGTGCTTTTGCTTGTACATACGTGCATTTCTTTTAATCGTTTAACTCTGCCCTTATGTGCTCCCCTCATTCCCCCATTGTGAATAAATACCCGATTGTTAATGTTTCAGCTCGTTCGTGTCTTTCCTCCTTGGCTTAGCGTGCTGCGTGTTGGGAAATTAGCAGGCCTGTTGCCGTTGTAACAGGATACTTGGGACCGCCGGACCTCAGCGATAAACCGCTCGGATCGCACACGGTTTGAGTACGCTAAGCGGCTCGTACCGTACGGGTGCCGTCGAGGGTGTGGAACTCGTTAATCGCCACGTGGTCTCTGGGTATTTTGAAATTGGCGAATAACCCTGTACCACGTGGTAGAAATATTGACCCTTCACGGTCCGATAAGGGACCCGTACTTCTCGGACTTTTCCGAAAAAGTACGATCTAAATTCCGGGCGATCGTCGAGCCGACTCTGCTGTCTTGCATCTAGCGGTCGTGCTCGCGGCCGACACCCGGCCCCACAACAATATTGTCTTCAGAGCACATCTCGATGCATATTTTGAAATGTAGTCTGTTATGTAGATATCGAACAAACTTCACGTTTCCTTATTTTAGCATTGGCAAGGTTTGAATGATAGTTTTGAAGCAGATTCCTCACATCAGTTCACTCTCAATGCTCAGCACTGTGAATTGCTTCAGCCACTCATCCCGCATTGTTGATCGCAGTTCATTCTTTGTGTGTTAATTTGCTGAATGAACACTCTCCTGAGCAGTTTGCGACCATTAAACAGAGGTACATTCTCAGAGAAACAGATACATGAGGAAAACCATCCTCGAGCCCTTCTTCATACAAAAGCTTAGCTTGTGATGATGGTGTGTGACAAACTCTTTTGACAAACTGTCGAAACTGAATAATGTATTGAGGATATAGTTCATTATCCAGATCTTGTGGATAATGCACAGCTAATTTGGTCGTCTCTTTCTTTGTTTCTCTGTCCATCATTGTGCAAGAGCTTCAGGCCCTGTCACACCTTGACGATTTAGCCAGCGTATGCCGACGTATGAAAAATTTGTCTAAAACGCCTTGCACACTCGAATACTTATGGGTAAGTTTTGTATACGTTAAGAGCCACGCTGGCATACGTCGTAGTACGCGAGCTCGTCACAAATTTTAACATGCTTGAAATTTTTCGACGATCCAGCTACTACGACGTATGCCAGCGTACTATGACGTATGCCAGCATATGACTCACACGTTCCGCATACGCTGGCCATAAGTTGTAGGCACGTTACGCGATCGTTGACACACGTCGACACACGTTACTTGTAAGCTACTCATAAGTCGAAACACGTCGAGTAATGTTTAGCGTCAGTGTTCCAGACTCCCTGGTTTTTTGTTTTTTTTTCTTCGGCATGACGGTGATGTTGACACTTCGATTTCTAGTGCAGTATATAATAAATATAATTAATAGGCTGCCGCTCAACGACCTTAAATCATAACCGCACTAGAAATCGAAGTGTCAACATCACCGTCATGCCGAAGAAAAAAAAAAAGAAAAAAAAAGAAACATGGAGTGTGGAACACTGATGGGTTCCTCCTGTGTGAACCCCATTTTTATATACCAATTCCCTAAACGCTGCCAATACGCCATTATACGGTAGCTGTAAGTTAGTAACACGTTCAGTAAGTTCTGTGGTCGTCCGGAAGACGTCAAATACATCTACATACGTCAATATGCGTTGGAGATACGTTACACATAGGTTCAAAGCACATTACTCATAGTTCAAAGCACGTTACTCATAGTTAGAAAAGTATTCGGGACGCTTAACATTACCTTGAGTCGTGTTCGACTTATGAGTAACTTACAGTAACGTGTGTCGACGTGTGTCAACGATCGCGTAACGTGCTTACAATTATGGCCAGCGTAATGCGGAACGTGTGCGTCATACGCTGCATACGTCGAAAAATTTTCAACAATGCTGAAAATTTGTCGACGTACTCGGCGTACTACGACGTATGCCAGCGTGCTTCAGCGTGCTCTTCACGTAGAACAAAACTTACCCATAACAGTTCGACGTGTGCCAGCATGACTCGGCAAATTTTTCATACGTCGGCATACGCTGGCTAAAACGTCAAGGTGTGACAGTGGCTTAACACTTCGATGTCTAGTGCGGTTATGATTTGAATCGTCGAGCCACAGCCTTTTAATAGGCTACAACACATGATCGTCGGCGATACGCTGCCGCGCGCTATACATAAGTTAGACTATCGTTGGGCATAGATTGTGAACGCCGACAACACGCTCAGCATTCGTTGATATAAGTTTATCGAAATGTTCTTGTGTACGTTACTAATACGTTATGCATACGTCCAACTCGTTAATGAATACATCCAAAACTGGAAAAAAACGTCAATAGTTCATTCGTACGCTTTTACATACATTTTGATACCTTGCCATACGCTGGCTAAAACGTCAAGGTGTGACAGGGCCTTTAACACAAGCTTGAAACGATCGGAGATAACTGCGTACGCAACAATTCTATCATTGCTTGCCATTTTAAGGTAATCAATCATACACAAGTATGTCTCCACACAACATTTCTCTCTTACAGATAATACAGTTCCTTCCGACTCCTCACTAGATACATTTATTTTCACGAGGCAAAAATAATGGAAAGTTGGAGTCTATCGAGAGTTTCTCGTGCGATTTTCCCCAACTGACCTTGCTGTGTCAGCGAGACAACATTCCAAGTACTGTACAGTATTCTTCAATCTATAATAATAAATATCAGTGTGTGTATCTCCTCCATAACTCCAAAACCATGAAACCTAGCAGCTGAAACTCTGCATGCAAACTAAGGGAACTCCAAGGGAGTGCATGAATGAAAGCTAGGTGTTTAGGGTAAATCAAAACACCCATTTTGAAGATAATTAACAGGGTGCTCATCATTTTTTAAAAAGCCTCACCAAGATGGTGGCACGCCATCTTGATCAGCCTGCTGTCATCATGCAGGGGCCTTAGGCCGCCATTTTGTTTCGGCTTGCTCAACAACGCCTTGACTTGGAACAGGCTGCAACAATTTCTTCATGATAAAGTTTTGTTTTTTGTGCAATAAAGAGCTCAAAAATGTTGTTGTTTTTTCACTTTCCTCACTCATATCATCGAATGCCTGATCTTCATACTGCTGAATCGCTGCATACATCACTTTTGTTGGTGCTGTAGTTTTCAATTAGGAGGTTGGAGCAATTTTATGCATCATATGATGTGATTTTCCATGACGGCCTCTCACGGACTCACTAATTAAAGCATATAATCAAAATCTGTCTTTGGATTTTAAGATCGGAGCTCGTGGAGTAAATCGACATCTGGAGTGAAATCTGAAAATTTTAAGAAATTAGCAATTCTTACAACTAAGCAAGGCGATGTATAATCACCCCTCCTCCATATTTTACGCCAGTTTTTGTTTTTGCGTTGATGAAGGTGCTGGGGTGTGTCGCATTACCACTCAGCTTGCTATCGCTTGCCAAGCCAGCCATTCCTTGTCAACTGTTTTGTTGGAGTGCTTGCTTGAGTGCTTAAACCAGTTGATGAGTGTTCTACAAGCTGCTTGGTAATGGAACGCACCTCTGTTTCACCATTCTCTTACCTTTCCGTTCGCTTTATTTGTCTTTTTGCTTAAATATTTGCAATGAATCGGTTGCTCAACTTTGAGTGGTATTCTTCGATGATGGTTCATTGCAATCGACAACATGGCAGACAACAGCAGTTGTCCTTTTGAAAATAAAATTTAAAATTGACATTCAAGACAATGTTAAGGTGAGAAAGTGAACGAAGTATTCTCCATATTTACACAAGAAAATCCAAATATAAATGTGTGTGTTCTGTTGTATTAGTTAAATCTGAAAAAAGTTAAAAAATAATATATAAATATAATATAAAGGAATATATGTCGGTATATTCCATTTCGTAATGTACATGTATTTCAACTTATAGAAAATATTAACACATAAATCTGAAAGAATGCAATGATTGGTTCATATGTTTCATGCAAGCAGATGTTAAAAAAATAAAAATAAATCCATGGTAATCGGGGGTCCCCATGACGAGGAAGAGCACGTGCCCCCCACCTTAATCTGGCTCTGCAATGATTCATCCATTTGGGGTGAGCAAATTAACAATCGTGAGCAGTGGAGGTCTACCCAACAGCAAAGCAAAGTCCTTTAGTCACAAACCAGAAGTTAATTCAGTGTAAGATAGCCACGCAAACTATGAGGACAAAAAAACAACCCAATAACAGTGAGAGATCACACAAACATTTGCCATCACGAGAGCAGAGTCTGCACGTCAAGAATCGGTTTTTACAGTCATACAAGAAAATGCACCCTTTCACACCGACTTCATTCCATCTGGATATAAATTGCCGACGTCCAGTGTCTGTGTACTCGGCATATAGGTATGGCGATTCTTAAAAAATACAAAGACGTGAGTGCAATGGTGAGGGAAAAAGTGGTGAATAAAGTCTGACCTCTCAGCGATGAGGAGCCAGCGACCAAGGCGTAACATAAGCTGGAAGTCAAGGAGGTGTGGCCGACTGCCACTGCCCGACCCATTCCTGCCTGCTCGACGACCCACAAAGACTGGACATCGAGTGTAATCTGCCGGAAAAAAAAACAGCAATTTCAGTCAGCTGGGTCACAGGGAACAAGAGGATGTGGATTTTATAACTAATTTAGAATGTGATGGAAAGTACGGTGTTACTATGGCAACCACTTCTTATGCCACATTTATTTATTTTTGAATTTATTAACCATGGCAGTAAAGAAACAGCACGGGCTATTGTGATGTATTGTTTCTTTTCATACACAGACATTAAAACGAACGAGTTATCGTGGCAATAATGAGCAGATGAGGTTTCAAAACAATCATTTTGTGAATTAAGAGCTGGCTGCACCATGTGCTGACACAAAGTTTACAGTGCTGAGCTTTATTGTCGATCTTTAAGGAAAACCATGCTCTAATTAAAAAAAAAGGTCCCCTTCCATTCGTACAACCATCGGTTATGACTCGTCATGGGTGGACCATAAATTAAAAAGTTTCCTGAAAGGGCACAAGCTGTTTGGGGATTCCTTCCATGTAGTTTTTTGTTGGGATACCAAAGATACAAATGGTATACAAGATGTAAGCATGGTCAAATCTATAAAGCCAAACATCTGTATTGGTAACCGACCTCATTGTATCTTCCCAAGTCTAAAATGACTGCCTGTCTCAACAGTGTGTTTTTGATTTCCACCAACATGAAGGTGGACGTCTTGTCTCTTGCTTCTTGAAAATTGTGACACCGATGGTTCAACTAACCTCGACCGGTTCCGTTTTCATCAACACAGACGTGATATCACACAAGCATGTTGCCAGCTTTTGACCACCGATCATCATGCAACATTGGGTGGCCAACTCATGAAGTCGCAACTGCATTTGGTTTATACTTCTCCAACTCACCTTTGTCGGCTTGAGGAAAAGTAGTGACTGGATTCTTCTTCTTTCGTGGACAGTACATGGCTGTGGGTAGCATCATTCGCTGGGCCCGCAGAAATGCTACTGAGGCAATGCCCCCTGTACGTTAGAACGGGAATTCAGAATTTGGCAAGAGGGGTGCCAGTGATAGCAAGAGGGACTCTTCACAAAGGACACCGTGGGATCTTTAACATCAACCAACTAATGCCAGCTGATGGGATTCCCATTTTAATGCCCATGTGATGGACGGCGAACACACTGATGCGTCTCCCTGCCTGTGAAACACTAGGATGACATTTTTTTTTAGCTTGGACGAGATTTTCTTGCTATAATTCATCAAAACATATTCAGAGGTGTCTTGCTTCCTGTTGTGACTTTGGCATTGAAACCCTCAACCATTTTACCTGAATACTTTTGGAGTGGATGTTGTGCATCTATTGGGAGGCTTCCCAGGCTGAAACGTAGATGGGATGATATTTTCGTCGAGTGGACTCCTTATGAAAACATATTTTCCCATCGACTCTATCATATTGTCTCCTGCTGGTGTGAATTCCCTATTTTCGTCCAAACTTTTTGGCCTGTAGTTTGTTCTCCTTCTTCACCCTCTTGTTTCCAATGCCCTTTCATTCAATGCTACTATTTTCTCATCATAATTTTGATTGCAAATTTTTCATTTTGTCAATGGTAGTAGCACAATTATTGGGCAAAATTATTGGGATTTATAAAAAATATGTGACAGAATTATTAGGTCTGTGAAACCGAATTGACGGAGCATGTCCCACGACTACTGAAGAGTTATATGGAGGAAGGCATTCTCATCCATCAATTGCGTTCATTCAATGTGCCATGACGTCTTTGCCCTTTTGTATAATCCATGTTAAATAATCTTTGCTGTGAACTTGATAGCTGGAATAGTTTATTTGCTGATAAATGATTTCAAAAAGCAAATTGTGCTGTGTATTTTTGTTTTTTTCCCCAATTTTTCATCCCCCCCCCCCCCCCCCCCGCCGCCCCCCTTCATCTCTGACTCCACTTGCATTATTTGTGCAATTAATCTGGCCCTGGTAGAAAAACAAAATATCACACAATGTAAGTCCACGTAACACAAATAAGAATCAAACATATGCTCATGCAAAATTGAAAAGAAACTAAAAAACAAAACACAAGTGGTTCAACTATGATACACATTTACAGCAATAGTGGGGCAACTTAGCATAACAATTGTGCATTTTGTGAGGAAAGCACCAAATTTGGCACACTAGTATCCTATCATATATGAACAGATTGGATATTGGGCCATCTCAAATTCACCGCTGATGGCTGTGGCAGCCATTTTCCACTGCCATCAAAAATTTTGAGATGGCCCAATATCCAAATCTGTTCATAATATGATAGGCTACTAGTGTGCAAATTTGGTGCTTTCCTCACAAAATGCACAATTGTTATGCTATATTAGCTAAGTTGCCCCACTACAACTGCTTGGACAATCAAATGTGAATAATCATTTTAAGCACACTGATTGCAAGCCATAGTGACACTATATATATATATATATTATATATATATGTTATAGATTTCCGCCCGCCGGCGTGCGAACGACCGCGTCTAACCAATAGCGGTCGCTTCGCCACCGAACGGACAATCCAGTTGCGGCTTTCCGCTACGCAGGAAACCAGCCAGGTGTGTTTTTAACCACACATGTCCGCACTCTACCCACGCGCAGCAGGGTCCAATCGCCAAATCTTCAATTTACCTAATTATTCGCGCGGGTAGGTTACCGAGAGATTGTACCTCAACGGGACCGCTTCGAAACAACGGCTTAAGCAGTTCGCTTCCTTTTGGGATAACGAGCGGGGTATTATCGCGCAGTCCCGTTGGACCGATCACTTTACCGGCTATTTAAAAACCTACTATATTCCGAGTGCAGATGGCAGCTCAATTAAGGAAGAGGGCCAACAAACGGTTTACATTCACACAAGGACATTTATTATAATAAAGCACGTATGCAATAAAATAAGGCAAAACACGTATGCAATTATACAAGCAACAAAAGCACGACAAAACTACGACCGTCTATACGAATGCAACACATTTACGCACATAAAGCACTTAAACATTTCATACTTTAAGACGGGCCCACGGACACACGTACACACACACACACACACCAAGAAATGGTGGCAGAGGCTTTAATAACGAGCTCCAGCTCGGGGACAGGTGAGCTGAAACCAGAGCCTATCTGCACCTTCTCCTCGTGTGGTCTTCAAGTTGTTCGGACCCGGGCTCCAGCGAGAGCAGCTGGATCCAATCGCCGTGAGCCGCATCCTTCCGAGCTCCCGCGAATCTCCCGCGCTTCTCAACACGTGCTGGTGAGACGAGGCGCCGATCCTTCCCGTCGATGCGTCGCTTCCCCGAGGAACCACCTCCATGAAGAGGTCAATGAGTCGACACACAAGCCGGGAACCAAATGGAGAACAAAGAGTTCCACGAACCAAGAAGAAGAAGCCGAACTCGAGCCAAGCGACCAGCTCAATCCTCTTCCAAGCAAAGCAGCTCGAAGCAAAAGCTCTCCCCGCCAAGCAGAAGCCGAAGCTCACTGAACCACCAAGCAAAAAGCCTCCAAAAAGCCTCCTCCGAGCCAGGCCGCAGCCGAAGCTCACTGAGCCAGCCGAAGCAAAAAGCTTCCGAAGGCCTCAACCCTACCGCAAGCCAAGCAGGACCCGACGGTCTGCTGAACAACCACTCTCAACTCCGACACGAACAAAGAAAGGATTTCTTTCTTATCCTCTTCCGCCCTTCCCCCGCTCGCGCTGACTCATGACTCATGTCCTCGTCCATCCCCCGCTCAACCACGGGTGGGAGAAGTTGTTGACATCATGAATCACGGGACGAGGGTTCTTCTTCCTCTTCGCAGAAGAGGGGGGGGACGTCTCCATTTTTCGTTCCTTAACTATTAAATCGATCCGCAGCGCATCTAATCGATTTCTAAACATTTAAACAATGGAAGGTGAGCTATCTAGGGAACAAGCACTTATCGACAAGCTGACTAAAGGAACCTGTATGTTGTGTGCAATCGAATTCCCAAATTCGTAACAATATAATAAATGGCTGATGTCAGTGACGTGACGAGCATTAAACGCAGAGTCGTGGTTCTGGTGACCATTTCTTCATTACACCGTGCATGCGAAGCGAAAAGCGGGGTTAAAGCAATTGGTTCATGTCTGTCCCATCAGTTTATGATCGTCAGTTTGTGATCGACGAACAACGTATTTAAATTGAATGTTGTATTTTGAACATGAATCGGAAGACAAGCCTTTCATTTTAACATACCTTGGCTCAGAATTCATCCCGACCGCACATGCGCAGATAGGAGTTCGAGAATATTTTGTACTCTGACTGCCTGCCTGGCAGTCAAACTAAATCGAAAATCATTCCAAGGAGGAAACGTGCTGTTTTTAAAGAGGCACCCAAACGCTCAGACCACCTTGGCGCTAATCTATCCCTCGATACACTACAATATAGATATGATGTGTCTTTTTCTGATTTGCGATTTATAAAATAAGTAATTTTGTGATTAAAGGTCGATTTATTCTTCTTCTTATTATTATTTACGCTGAGACATGAGGTCACACTCAGAAGTCGACCGCCATATTCGTACTGTCTAGGGGTTACATTGAGGTTCCATTTAACTTTAACGGAGAATAATTTTCGGTTTTCCAAAAATACGCCGAGTTGATGTGTCCTTGGTGCTTGCAGTAATCGAAACCGAGATTGTTCTGTGCTACACCAATGGCCGAAAGACCCTAAGTTTGCCAGAAATTGGATGAGGTTTGTCTGAAATACCCTAGTGTGGATCGGGCCTACAAAATGTTCGCTTTTGTGATCAGAACATTTTACAGAACCCGTGATGAAAGGACAGAGATTGCTCGATCTTGTGGTTATCCACCATGACTGAGAGAGGATGACACCCCATGATTCAGCAGAAGAAACAGCCATCACTTGAAACTATAAGACCATCTCTACCCAGCTACCAGCACATGTACACGAGTGATTTGAGCGATGGAATCATAAACACCGTGTTGGCCTGCCAGCGACATACATGATGTACACACACACGCACATGGTGTGTGTGTGTGTGTGGTGTGTATCAGATAATGTGCGACTCCAAACTGTGAGTGGTGAAAGCACTGGAACAAGTCCCATACAACCTTGCTACAATGACCGGGAGCGAATAAGTGCCGCCTGCCACGTGGTGCTTATCTGCCACTTTACAAACACAATCTGGATTCATTACCACTGAATATATGTGATACATTTACACACCCCACTGCAGGAGAAAAGCCTCCCTAAACTCACATTGGGGATATTGGAACACATGCTTGGCAAGTGTGGGTTGGTGAGAACGTCCTGTGTTACATCCATGGGGGTACTAACATGGTAAAAGTCTAAAGTTCAAACAGGCCCATGTTTGGTCAGGATGCATGTTCTCAAGTATCTGGTCCACAAAATGTTCACCTCTAAACGTACACATCCAATTGTCTCCATATCATACCCGTGACTCGCAAAAAAAAACAACAAAGCGCTGCAAACAAACACACAACCGAATTTGTTTGATTTTGTGGTGCAGAAACAATGAAACAAAAGCAACACAATAAAGGTGTTCCATGCGGATTCTCGAGGGTCTGAAACATAGCAGAGTGCCAAAAAACAAAAAGTAAAACTATATTTTGTTATGTACAGAAGTAGGGATATAGAAGTAGGGACAACGACAATTTTCTAAATACAAAATATCGAAGTCGGGGCAACGTTTACATACAATCCAACACATGTTTGTAAAATCAGATGGACATGCTCACAGATTTGGAAGTACTGCTAAATTGCTTCCCAACTTTTCATCCTTTTGTCATTTAAAAAAAAACAAGAGTGTAACAAAAAAAAAAACATGAAACCTCTCAAAATAAGCAACAAAATGGCAGAATTATTTTGCGGTGTCAAGGCAACTTGCAATGTTAATAGCGGATAGGTTCGCCATATATGTTTCACACTGATTCTGATGTGCCATATGCTGTTACAGAGCATGGGGGCTGCCAAATCAGTTTGTTGGCAAGGGTTATACTGTGCCGTTTGCCATCCCTCTCCCAGCAGTAGTTCGGCAAGGAATTTGGAATTTGTTCAGTGTGCCGATGAAAGTTCGCCGACTCTTCATAAAGACACCATGGGATCTTTAACAATCACCAACTAATGTCGTCAGACAGGACGCCCATTTAAAGGTCAACTGAAGGATGGCACACACATTGATGAATCACCCTGCCTGTGATATACCAGGATGACAAGACAGCTCTGAGCGGAGTGCGACTCCAAACTCGGCCATATTGTCAGCACTAAATGTTTCATAGAAATACAATAAAAAGGTTGCATTTCATGACAATCTACAAGTTTAATCAGTCTTTAGTATTAAAACATACGTTCAACACTCATTCCTCATGATGGCTTGACTAGATTTGTTGTTGACTGGTTCTGGTACATAACAATAACTGTAATCCAGAAGAAAAATAAGAAGTATGCACACGATGTCGATATGGATGTTGATGTGAATAAACACTGTTGTTTCCCAACTGGATAACATTAATGAGCAAGGACATGGATAAACCCTCACGTCCGATAAGAGAACTTCCAAAGATACACGAAAGGTGACATATCTGCTGTATATGGATGATCGAAAACTCTGCACCAAACGACAAAAAATTGGGAGACCAAATGAAATTTGTGAAACGGTCATCTGCCATCTGCTTGGAAATCAGCAAACATCACTGCTCTGCATAACAAAACAGGTGCAAAAAGAGATCCCTGCAACTATAGACCAATCAGCCTTCTCCTAATCATCAGCAAGGTGATGGAATCCATCATCGCTTCAGACGTTAAATCCTTCCTCTTCTCCAATGGCTTGATTTTGGATCATCAATTTGGTTTCAGACCAGGTCACTCTACCCTGGACATGCTGCTTCTGCTCTCCCAACAATGGATGGAGATCCTGGAAAATCCTCTTTATCTATTTGCTGATGACTCCACCCTCTGCCGTACCACCTGTCATCCCTCAGACCGGCAAACAGTAGCTTCTTCACTCTCTGCAGATCTGGATAAAATCACAAACTGGTCCAACACGTGGAACATGTCTTTCAACCCTGACAAATCTCACACTCTCACTATGTCTCTCCGAAAGGACTGTTGAGAAAACCCCCCAATCTACTTTCTCAACAATCCTCTTGAAGAAGTCCTTTCATTCGAGCTTCTGCATCTCATTATCTGCCATGATCTTTCCTGGGAAAGCCACATTTCCAACCTCACCTCCAAGGCCAGTCACCGACTGGGAATCCTCCGTCGTGCAAAGTCCTTCCTTGGCCCACCTGAGCGCCTGACCACATACAAAGCTTTCGTCCGCAGCCTGATGGAGTACTGCTCTCCCCTCTGGGATGGTGCTCCCGCCTTTCACCTTTCTCGGATTCATACTGTGGAGACCAAGGCATTTAGGATCATTGGCATCTCCCATGATGAGGCTGATTTTTGGGTCTCTCACTCTCTCACCGCAGGCAGACCGGTGGTCTTTCTGTCTTCGACTGTCTTCTCTCCGGTCTCGCCCTCCCTGCTCTGTCTGCGATATGTCCCCCCCCCCCCCCCCCCCCCCCCCCCCCCGCCCCCCCATATTTCTGCAGGGCGCTCAAGGTCTCCCAGCAACCCCCTTCTGGCAAAACTACCAAAATCAAGAATCACTGCTCACCTTCACTCTTTCATTCCTCTTTTTTCCCAACTTTGGAATAAACTCCCACAATCTCTTCAATCCCACTCTTCCCTCCAGGTCTTCGAAACAGCTGTTCCCCAACATCTCTTATCTTCCTCAATCCAAAACCACAATCGTTTCTTCCCCCGATAACCCACCTCAAACCCACCTCTTTCAAATTCCCTGCTTTCCTTCCTTGTTTACCCTGTGTATACCGCTCCATCCCTCCCTTCCACCGATCTCACGTCTTGGCTCCACATTTTTTCCTCACTCTCCCCCTCTTCTCGTCTCCTGCTCCCCTTGTATGTTCTGTGTGTTCGTTCTCATACGAGCCTTGACAGTGTATACAAAAAACAGTACCCCTGATAACATTAAAATGGAATTTGGCCTTGATAAGTGTGCCAAGTGCTCATTCAAACAAGGTAAACCAACAAAAATAAACCACATAAAAATCGACATAGATACAACAATACAGGATCGAGACAACGAAGCATCATTTAAATACCTCGGAGTAGAAGAGGGCCACCAAATATGTCACACGCAAATGTGAAAAACAATTTCCAAATAATACTTGCGTAGAACGAAGCTGATCCTGAAAACATATCTCACCACGAGAAACAAAATCAAAGCCTAAACCAACTTGCAATACCAGTATTCCAATACAGCTGTGGAATAATAAACTGTCCACAAATGGAAATCAACAAACTTGACATCAAAACAAGGAACTCCTCACCCATCCACAAAATGTTCTCCGAAAATCAGTTCATCCCGAGAATGTACCCGCCGAGATGAGATGGAGGTAGCGGCCTGATGGAACTCCACCAAGTGCATAGAATGGCAACTGCGGACTGGCTGAATACGTGAAAAGTTCAACAGACTACTGAATCCAATTTGTATTCAAACAAGAAGACAGCAAGCCAGAGAAGGTATCCGTACTTCACCAAGAAAAAAATATTCCAAAGACACGTGAAAATGGAAGATGTCACACATAAAACCGAAACAGCAACGAATACAGCCCCAATGATTGCAAAAAAAGACGAAAAAAATAAAACAAAGTGAAATATCAACAAATATTCACCGGTAACTGGGAGAACGACAAAAGAGCAGGAAGATATATATAAAAAAACAGTTGGACAGATTGGGCATAGACAAAGAATGCTCATTGGAATGGTTAAGAAGAGGTCAGCTCAACTGGGATGAAGAACGAATCATTATTAATGTCCAAGACCAGGGACACTACACCAATGGCTTTAAGAAAATGGCAGGACTGAGTCAATCGAAGAAATGTAGGTTATACAAGGTAGAAACAGAAAGCACGAGCCACCTCCTATTGGGATGTAAAAAGCTCATGTCAAAACAACTGGACACACAAAGGCACTACATGGTTTGTGGAGTAATCCACTGACAAATCTGCAAAAACTTCAATATCCCGATCCCAGAAAACTCATAGAAACATGAACCAAAAGCGATAATTGAGAACAAGGAAGTAATGCTCACATACGACCTGATGATCCCATTGTGCGTGAACATTGAAAAGAAAGCATCGCGACCAGTTATCGTACTCAGATTACAAAAGAAAAAAAAATGGCATTGCTAATTAAGGTGTCGGTTCCCAGCGATTTTGGCCGAAACAACGATGAACTCAAGAAAGTGACCAAATACCAAGACCTCAAAAATCAAGTGAAAAGATTCTGGAATCTAAAGAGTACCGAAATTATGCGAGTGATTATTGGAGCTATGTGAATGAAGAAGAAGAACCTTACAGAGATCTTACAAAACATCCCTGGGAAAAAATTAATACAAACAAACTGCAGTTGGAAGCTGTCCGGGGCTCAGTGACGATACTGAAAAGATCCCTCGGAACAAAACAACTTCACAGCTCGTTCAATGAATCATGATCCCCCTTTACCGAAATGGAGATGGATACTTCGAGACAAGGAGGACTCTGTGCCACCCCTTCTGGAACCCGCATATGAAGACAAGGGGACAATAACCAACACACACCACACACACACACACACAACCACACACACCTTTATGCCCATGCTACTACTCTCTCTTTCCCAAACGCTATCTCTTTTTCTTTTTTTTTTTACCAACCACACTCACCCCCTCCCATATTCTACACACATCAAAGCACCCACAGTTCCATTCACGAAAGGTTATGAAAGCACTTCTGATGTTGCAATCAATGAAACATATTCCTTAAAGAACACTTGCACGGGCTTGTATAAATAAAGATATAGTTTAGCTTTCAAACCTAATAACGCAGCTATTTTGATGATGATGAATTTGAAATCATGACCAGCAATCCTGGTGATATGTCAATCACCAGTGAACTGTCATGCCTTCACTGATAATTTACAGCCTCCCTCACCCTTAAATCCTATTCCAGATTAATGCTTTCCTGAACCCAATGTCTCAGCCCTCACTTAAAGCTGTGTCTTCAGTAAATGGCAATTATGAACTTCTTCATCGTTTTGGGTTCCTTCGCGGACAGACGCCATCTCTCTGAGTGGCTGCCTTCAAAAGCTGAGGATACCTGTTTCGCAAACTGTCTTGTTTAATAGTTTTTGTCAAGTTTTTGGAGTTATCACCTCCACCACCGAAAGTGAAGGAGGTTATGTTTTCACCCCTTTCTGTCTCTTTGTTTGTTTGTTTGTGTGCAGGACATCTCAAAAAGTTGTGGACGGATCCGGATTAAATTTTGTGGGCAGGTTCGGTGTGTGTGACAAGGACGAACTGATTGGATTTTGGTGAAGATCCGGATCTGGATCCGACAACTATAATTTTTTAAGTGATTCTTCACCATTGAGAGATTGGGCCAAAAACGATGCAGTACTGTATAGCATGATATTTCAAAAATGTATTGGGCCCGATATGTTCTCGTGGATCAGGCATTATGTGGCGGAGGTATGCGCTCTACCGAGTGCCCTTCTAGTTGTTGATGTAATCCACTTGCACATTTCGTTTTGTGCCTTTGTGTGCGTTTTTGTGCTGGCTTTGTGCATCATTATCTGGGCCAAGTGCTCTTGTGGGACGAGTTCTGGTCTGTTGCTGTTTTTCCTTCCCTTTCTCTCTTCCTGTTCATCATTCCCTTGCTTGTTGCCCTGCTGCTCCACTTGTCAGTGCATTACCTCAGACATGCTCATCAACTTATGGACCTCTCTGCCTTTTATAATTCCCACAGCCTCATCAATAGCATTTTATGAATCTCACCTGTAATCTCATCTCGAGTTGCTTTTTCTCAATCCTTGCTTTTACTTGCCTCTGCTTTCTTATTAGAGTGTTTT
The DNA here is from genome assembly GCA_035128595.1 of Eptatretus atami. NCBI lineage: Eukaryota > Metazoa > Chordata > Myxini > Myxiniformes > Myxinidae > Eptatretus > Eptatretus atami. Next base: position 164,523,996 of record CM068956.1, read on the forward strand.
GAGATTTCATTTCAAAATTGAAAGTGCTATATAATAAGAAACGGATTTGTCAATTGGCTGATCAAGATGTATCAAAAGTTGAAATTGGACTAAAAAGTGTTTGAAAATTTAAATTTTTTCTCTGATCATTAACGCATCTAATTTGTCATTTCATACATCAATTCCTTATAAAACAAACTTGGTCAATTGTCCCTTTGAATAGCAAGTCTATGAACCTTTTGGTTTTGAAACATTTTCATCAATCTGAAGTATCAACATGCCCACTGCACTCCTTCCAAGCAAACCATCTGTTCCCTCTCCCCACCAGAGCTCCAACTCCACTTGGTTTTCCTTTCAATAAGAAACACTTAAATCCACATTGTAGACAAATTACACCCACAACTGAACAACGTGCAAACTGCTTCTCCAGGCACAGGCCATTCCAGGTTCTCATTGAGCGTCAAATATTGTTCCCAGCCAGATCTTAATTAAATTCACCTCCATTGTGGATGCCTGTGGAGCAACTGCTGGCTTTGCCCTGGTATTATGAAAACAAGACTGGAAGAAGGTTTTGTAAGAAGTTTAAGGAATAACTTTTACAAAAGGGGATTTACATGACACCATCTCCTGTAATGTTGTTGTTATTAAGATTAACTAGTACGTGCGTGGCAGTGCGTGCAAAAAAAAAAAAACAACAACAAAAAAACTTTCAAACCGCGAGCCAGAAACAACAACCACACAGGCCGTTCCTTCGCTCTCGTAAACGCAGACTGCATTGGGCATTGGGTTTATCTATAAATGCGCATAAGAAATCGAGAAATTATTAGAATACACGAAGTCATCACCATCCGGAAGTGGTGCGTGCCCGTACGGAATGTTCACATCATTCACGAATTATCGCTTGCATTGAAAGTAACAACTGCTGTGATACTACACACACAGAGTTAATTAAAATCAAAATTAAAATCAAGTTACCTCCCTGTCTTTGCTTGCATGACATTCGCTGCCATTGACCATTGCCACTCCGACGCCACAGTAACTAAGGCACCGATCCCCATCGGTAACGGCACGGCATGTGACGTCATCGTCGGCCAGCCCGCATCGGCCGACGCGAAGTTAAGTCCTCACTGTCCGGAAGTTCGCATATCGCAGTTACGATTATTCGCAATTTAGTGTTAATGGCCAATTATTCAATTAGCGCCAACGTATTTTGCCTTTTCGCAATGCCATCGCAAGGAAAAACACAGAGAAGAGAAGAGAAAAAAACAAAAAACGCACTACAAAAAAAATTACTTTCAAACAACCACACAGGCTGTTCCTTCGCTCTCGAAAACAACGACTGGATTGGGGCATTGTGTTTATCTAATATGGAATAGGCAAGCCTAGAAGCGAACGTAGAATTCTTCTTACATTCGATGCTGCAATTTCCGGTTACTTCGCCTGGATTCGGGATCAGCGATCAAATATGTAAATCACGATATAAAAATTATTTTTTGATGATGCGGGAGATATCTTTATTATAAAATTAGGTAGACTTAAAACTGCTAGAGTATTTACTCTCTAGTTTGTTGTTTATTTTTTAGTCATAAAGGTGTGATCGGGTATAACTATAGATCAAATTAATATTTGTGCTTCTATAACCGTGATAACACTACTGCATATTACTCAACATTATCTTCACAACAACAACTACACCGCTAGAACAATCTCATCTTGAAAAAATTAATATTACTCAAATTATACTCAACATTACCTTCACACAACAACTACACGCCTAGAACAGGATCTCATCTGAAAAAAAAATTCCTCAACATTCCTTCACAACAACTACACCACCTAGAACAGGATCTCATCTAAAAAAAATTAATATTAACTCAACATTTACAACATTACCTTCACAACACACTACACCGCCTAGAACAGGATCTCATCTGAAAAAAAATTTCCTCAACATTACCTTCACAACACAACTACACCGCTAGAACAGGATCTCATCTAAAAAAAATATACTCAACAATGATACCTCAACATTACCTTCACAACAACACTACACCGCTAGAACAGGATCTCATCTAAAAATATATATATTACCTCAACATTACCTTCACAAACAACTACACCGCCCTAGAACAGGATCTCATCTAAAAAAAAATAATATTACCTCAACATATACCTCAACATTACTTCACAACAACAACAACTACACCGCCTAGAACAGGATCTCATCTAAAAATATATATTTACCTCAACATTACCTTCACAACAACTACAACCGCCTAGAACAGGATCTCATCTGAAAAAAAAAATTCCTCAACATTACCTTCACAACAACAACACACCGCCTAGAACAGGATCTCATCTAAAAATATATATAATATTACCTCAACATTACCTTCAACAACACTACACCGCCAGAACAGGATCTCATCTAAAAAAAATTTAATATACTCAACATTATACCTCAACATTACCTTCACAACAACACACCGCCTGAACAGGATCTCATCTGAAAAATAAAATTTCCTCACATTACCTTCACAACACAAACTACACCACCTAGCAAGGATCTCATCTAAAAAATAAAATATTACCTCAAATTATACCTCAACATTATACCTCAACATTACCGTTACACAACAACAACACACGCCTTGAACAGAGATTCTCTTAAAAAAAAAAATTCCTCAACATTACTTCACAACGACAACGACACCGCGTAGACAGTTCATCTAAAAAAATAATATTACCTCAACATTATACCTCAACATAACCTTCACAACAACTACACCGCCAGAACAGGATCTCATCTGAAAAAAAAAATCCTCAACATTACCTTCACAACGACAACTACACCGCTAGAACAGGATCTCATTGAAAAAAATTAATATTACCTCAACATTACCTTCACAACCAACATACACCGCTAAGAACAGGATCTCATCTGAAAAAAAAAAAATCCTCAACATTACCTTCACACGACAACTACACCGCCTAGAACAGGATCTCATTCGAAAAAATTAATAATTCCTCAACATTACCTCACAACAACTACACCCCTAGAACAGGATCTCATCTGAAAAAAAAAAAAATCCTCAACATTACCTTCACAACAACAACTACACCGCCTAGAACAGGATCTCATCTGAAAAAATTAATATTACCTCAACATTATACCTCAACATTACCTTCCAACAACAACTACACCGCCGTAGAACAAGGATCTCATCTGAAAAAAAAAAAAATTCCTCAACATTATTCTCCACAACAACACCACCTAGAACAGGATCTTCATCTAAAAAATTAATATTACCCACTTATTACCTCAACATTACCTTCACAACAACAACTACACCGCCTAGAACAGGATCTCATCTGAAAAAAATTTTACATTTATACCTCAACATTACCTTCACAACAACAACTACACCGCCTAGAACAGGATCTCATTCTAAAAAAAAATAATATTACCTCAACATTACCTTACAACACAAACAACTACATCGCCTAGAACAGGATTCATCTAAATATAAATAATATTACCCAACATTACCTTCACGACAACTACACCGCCTAGAACAGGATCTCATCCAAAAAAATTAATATTACCTCAACAAACCTCACTTACCTTCACAAACAAAACACACCGCCTAGAACAGGATCTCATCTAAAAAATTAATATTACTTCAACATTATACCTAACAATTACCTCTCACAAAACTACACCGCCTAGAACAGGATCTCATCCAAAAAATTAATATTACCTCAACATTATACCTCACATTACCTTCACAACAACTACACCACCTAGAACAGGATCTCATCAAAAAAAATTAATATTACCTCAACATATATACCTCAACATTACACTTACACAACAACTACACCGCCTAGAACAGGATTATCCATCTGAAAAAAAAAAATTCCTCAACATTATACCTCAACATTACCTTCACAACGACAACTACACCGCCTAGAACAGGATCTCATCTGAAAAAAAAAAAATTCCTCAACATTACCTTCACAACGACAACTACACCGCCTAGAACAGGATGTCATCTGAAAAAAAAAAAAAAATTCCTCAACATTACCTTCACAACGACAACTACACCGCCGAGAACAGGATCTCCTCAAAAAATAAATACTAGAAGTGAAAGTAGAATTCTTCTTACATTCGCTTCTGACTTTACCTATAACTTGTTCACAACTGTATACGCAATTTCCGGTTACTTCGGCCTGGATTCGGGATCAGCGATCAAATAACGTAAATCACGATAAAATATTTTTTGAAGATGCGGAGATATCTTATTAAAATCAGTGGAGGAAATATACACCATGTCTGATATTTGGGTCTTTCATGTCTCCGACGATGCCTTTATCTCCCGGCATGCATCATTCCCCATGCCAAAAACCGGAAGCAAAAAAAACCGAAGCAAAAAAAAAACCGGAAGCAAAAAAAAACCGGAAGCAAAAGGGTCATAGCCAACGACACGGATTCCAAATTGCCAGGGTATTGTGTTGTTGTTGTTGTGGTTTCCTATTCTCTCATGTGCACGCGTTAAGTATGAAGCTCACTACGTTCGCTATAAATGCGCATAAGAAATCGAGAAATTATTAGAATTCACTAAGTCATCACTATCCGGAAGTCCGTACGTTGTAACCCGTAATGGGAACGCGGCTGAGGTTCTCTTCCCCATCGGCCATGCCTACGCAGCAACGTGTCTTGTCATTGGTTGGTAAATAAATGGCCGCAGCAACGTGTCTGTCATTGGTTGGTAAATAAATGGCCATAACTTGGGAAGCACTTGTCCGATTAATATCAAACCTTGAAAAGGCACATCCTCAGGTTCCAGCAATATACCTGGCAAGTTTCAATTAGATCGACACAGTGGTTGTCGATAAAACAGCGGTCACACACACAACACACACACACACACACACACACAACACACACACACACAACACACACACACAGATTGCTGGAATTATAGATAGATAAAGGGTGTTCCAAAAAGATCCGGACAACTTTGGTTGTTAATACATTTAGAACCACAAAAGATTCAACGAAGCCCTTTGGTTTATTGATACAGAAACTCGTAAAGTTTTGTTGTCACCATCAATAAACTTCAAAGTGAGCTCCGTTTGTCACGCGCATTACATCAAGCGGTACACGAGTGATTGCCATGCTCGGCTCAGCATGTTTGTGTCTACCAGTGCACATGGAGCTGTGATCGCAGAACGAAGATCCTGCAGGTTTGCCACCTTGTGTGTGTACATATTTGACAAACCCTCACAGAAAAAAAAAAAAAAATCAAGGGGGGTTATATCTGGTGATGGTAGGGCCAGGCGATTGGTCTGTCTCGGCCAATCGAGCGAGCTGGAAATTTTTCATCCAGGATGGTTTGAGCGACGAGGGAGCCCCTGAGGGGGGGCGTGCGTGCCGTCCTAGTGAAAAAGAATATCAGGTTGCAGGTCTTCAATCTGTGGGGAAGTGCAAATCCTTCCAACATGTTCATGGAAATTGTTGAGGTCACTGTATCCTCCGCAAAGAAAAACAGACCTACCAAGTAGTCATGGAGAAGGTCGCACCATACATTGACCTTGGGACTGTCACGTATGTGCTTAATGACTACGTAGGGGTTTTCACATTGTGCTGGTTGACCTTCTCCGATACAAGAAAGCAAGCTTCGTCTGTGAACATGACCTTTTTCAGGTAATCTTCGTCATCCTCTATGTGACTGAGCATTTCCATGGCAAATGCCTTATGTTTGGGTCCATCATTTGGTTTGAGTTCCTGCAGAATCTGCACCTAATAGGCACAAAGCTTCAGTCCTTTATGCGAAATTCCATGTACAGTGGGGGTTGGTAGTCCCAGTTCTCTGGATGTGCGTCATATTCATTTTCTGAGACTTTGTTGAAATCATTAACACACTCGTTCAACGTCTGCTGCACTTGTGCTTGTTCGACCGGTACTTTTGTGTTTCTGACAACTTTTAGTCTCCTTAAACCTCTTGTGCCACTCTCTGATACCAGTCCATGGCAGATTCCTTTCATACCTTGTCCAGAAATTACGCTGAACTTGCGTGTCGGATCTCATCTCGATGAACCATTCGACACGCTGAGCTTTCTCCTGTGGAATCGACATTTTCTTTTACATTAAACCACAGAACTGAAAATAAAGAAAACGTTACGAGTTTCTGTATCAAATAAACCAAAGGGTATCATTGTATAATTTGTGGTTCTAAATATATTAACAACCAAAGTTGTCCGGGTCTTTTTGGAACACCCTGTACTTGCTGTTAATAACATTATTGGGCTGGCAGGACGGCCTAGACTAGAGGTACGAGCACTCACATCTTAGTTTCAAATCCCCACTGACGTATAAACTGCCCTCGCGGTGTTTCACAGGCAAAGTGATTCATCAATGTGTATGCCATCCCTTGGATGGACGTGAAAACATCCCGTCAGCTGGCATTGGTTGGTGGACCTTACAGATCTCACGGTGTCCTTCGTGAAGAGTAGGCGAGCTATCGCCGGCACCCAGGCCAAATTCCAAATATTGCCATAACCTTATTCAAACATCAGGCCTGGTCAGCCAGTTTGTGAAAGACTTCGGCCAAGCTTCACCCGGCCAATCCCACAAAAACATAGGAATAATTGTGTTCCCGCTAACGAGGAAGATGAAGAAGTGGAAGAGGAATTGGTAAAAGAAGAGGAATTGGTAGAAGAAGAGGAATTGGAAGAAGAAGAAGAAGAAGAAGAAGAAGAAGAAGAAGAAGAAGAAGAGGAATTGGAAAAGAAGAAGAAGAGGAATTGGAAGAAGAAGAGATTGTAGAAGAGAGGAATTGGTAGAAGAAGAGGAATTGAGAAGAAGAAGAAGAGAGAGGAAGAAAAAGAAGAAGAAGAGGAATTGGAAGAAGAAGAAGAAGAAGAGAGGAGGAATTGGAAGAAGAATAAGAGAAGAGGGAAGGAAGAGGAAGAGGAAGAAGAAGAGAAAGGAAAGAAGAAGAGAAGAAGGAAGAAGAAGACGTATTATTATGAATTCAAAAATGTTTTACATCTTCTCATTACGATCTTAAGAATTATCTTCTCCATCCTATCGTCACCAACATGTTTTCGACATTTAACTTCTTTCTCACGAAAATGAGACCTCAAGTGTCAGCACAAATCTCGTCACCAAACCGAATTTGCCTGCCGTCTGATTTTTTTCTGCTAATCTGCAGCAGGCATTACGAGCGTGAAACTTTGCAACTAGTTTCACTATTACAACGTCAAGATGTCAGGCCAATTGGCTGAGAATTATGCAAAATGTCACCGGTGTGGCGCCATAATATGCCAGAGATTAGTCACCCCCTAATTTCACTCAGGTGTAACGAACTCTTCGTCAACAAAAACGACACAGAATGTATTATCACTCCAACAATGTTACTCATGTTCATGAATCGACACACTCGGCATTCCTCATGAACCCAGAAAATCGTGTCTGGATGCCGACTTATACTTCTTCTACATCTCTCTTTTCAGCACCTTGTGTCCATCATATGCCTGGTGTTGGCTTAATGGTTCGGGTGGTGGGCTTGGGATCCGAGGGTCCTGAGTTCAAATCCTGCTCAGCTGTTGAATTAATACTAGGTGGGGTTAACTAGGTGGGGCCAGCTTGCTGGTCTCCTGTGTTGAAGTGGCGACCCGTCCAGGATTGTGTCCAATAGCCAAGGAGACTGCTTGGGCAGCACCAACGCTCTGCACAGAGTATGGTCCCAATGGATGGATGTATCCATCGGCAAAAGGCACTATAAATACTATTATTAATTATTATTAGCTCACCTGGAATGCAGTTCCGGGGAGTTTATGGGACGGCGCATCGTCCGTCCGTCAGTCTGTCCGTCCGCAATTACTTGCAACTTCTTCTCTGAAACTACACAGAGGATTTCGATGAAACTTTACCACAACGTTCATCACCGAGTGTCTCCCAACATTTGTTTCAAATCGGGCCCTAAGGGGGTAGGTATTTGCTTTCATCTCAGAAACTACACACACAATTCCCATGAAACTTGACTCCAACTCTCATCAGCCGTGATGTACCGAAGATTGTTCACGACATTTAAAAAAAACAAAAAACATCGGGGTCTCAGGGGGTGTACAGTCAGACTTCCCCCCAAAATATGAATTTGCTTTCTTTTCCGAAACTACACACACAATTTTGATGAAACTTGACCACAACCTTCATCACCCATTATGTACCAAAGATTG
>CM068956.1:164532561-164553572 GCA_035128595.1 Eptatretus atami
GGGGGGGTGGGGGTGTGGCCCCCCAAAATAGGTATTTGCTATAACATTGATTCATTGGTACATTTTGCTGATTTCATCCCACGTTGACTTCCTCAGTATCATTATTCCACCAGGTTACCAGTCAGGTGTATGGCCCCTATTTACATTCTTCTTCTTCTTCTTCATATTATTATTATGATTTTATTATTTATTATTATTATTATTCTTTCATCCATTTGTTAATGTACCCTCCTGTTGTATTTTTCCACAGCATTAAAATAAGTGTCTCACCTGCATTTCATGAACAGCCGTCAACTGTCACCACTGATCTCCATCTAATCCAGCATATTATTATCACTCTCACGACGTCATCCAAGCTCAATATCATACAGCTTGTAGGGTGTTTGTCAGAGTCGGTACATCATGATGGCTACCTGGGATCATTTTATTCCATTTCACGACAACCCTGCCCCCCCCCCCCCCCACAAATCAATTTTTTTTTTTTTTTACAGACACACACACAGACATTCACACACAGTGCCTTCACCCTGTGCTCAAAATCAAGATAATTTATGAGATTCTGTATCTGTATAATAATGGAAGGTCTGCTGCAGATTGATTCATGTTATTCTTGGTTAGGACACCATGGTTTCCAGAAACCAGGGTTTCAATGACATCAAAAGTCCAATGGTACATTGATCTGCGTATAGATGTGCTCTGAAACAACTTGCCTTCTCTTCCTGGACAGCAAACCTGACCGCCCGCAACAAGCATGTGTCCACTCTCAGGAAAGCCAGAAAACAACACCTCCAGCTTGAACTTTCAAGCTTGTCTCCCTTCAAAAATTATGGCGCCTTTTTAAGTCCGTTTCTGAAGTATGCCCCCCACCCTCCATCCCTTCCTGCACTTGAAATGGCATCAAAGCCAACTCCGCTTGTGAGAAGGCCGAATGCTTCAATTATGTGTTTGCTTCCAAATATTGCGTCCCCAACCGCTCGTTCTCTGCACACATCCTTCCCAGTCATACCCAACTACTCCTAGAATCTGTGCCTTTTGCACCTGAGAAGGTGTAGAAGTTTCTGGCAACCCACAACTGATTCTGCACCTGGACCGGATGGCATCAGCTAATGCATCTCAAAAACCTGCTCTCCTGCTCTTGCTCATCCTCTTTTTGCTCTGTTCACCCTGTCATTTGCCCTTGGTCATAATCCATCTGCTACGAAATCAGCCAACATCACCACATTACATAAACTAGAAGTGCACACGGTAGAACGCATACCTCCGCCATATAATGCCTGATCCACAAGAACATATTGGGCCCAATACGTTTTTGAGATATCGTGCTCTATATTAGTTTAGCCCTATCTCTCGATGGTGAAGAATCACTTAAAAAATTATCGGATCCAGATCCGGATGTGGATCTTCATCAAAATTCAAACAATTCTTCCTCGTCACACACCCAACCTGTGCACCAAGTTTCGTCCGAATCCATCCACAACTTTTTGAGATATCGTGCTATATATCATTTTTGGCCCAATCTCTCAATGGTGAAGAATCACGTAAGAAATTCTAGTAGCCGGATCCAGATCCGGATCTTAACTAAAGTCGGATCAGCTCGTCCTTGTCAAACAACAAATCTGCCCACCAAATTTCATCCGGATCCGTCCACAACTTTTTGAGATATCCTGCACATAAGCAGAAAAGCAAACAAACAAGAAAAAGACATCATGCAGAATCCACCCCCCCCCCTCCAAAGGTTGTCATGAATACATCAAATTGTCCATTTCATCAAGATTAAAATTGACAATCTTAATCAAAGCTCAGGTCAATCGGATGAAAATTGATTATTTTTCAGATTGAAATTGATGATTTTAGAAGTTTTACCTTGAGTTGATCTTTTGACCTCAAAAATAGTTGCTTCCCCGATTCAGTGAATGTACTATGCAAATCTTGTTCAAATTCCAAGTCAATCGGATGAAAAATGACGATTTTAGAAATTCGACCTCAAGATAACCTTTGACCTCAAAATCAATGGGCTTCTCAGTTGAGACTACCTCTACAACTAGGTAATGTTTCATGACGATCGGTTTAGAATCGTGACCTGTCGGTGATAAATAGACAAACAGACAAATTGACAGGCAGACAGACAGAATAACAAAATCGACTGATCAATAAACTTGAAAAATCTTCGATTTTGCATGTAACAAACAAACAAACAGACAAACAAGCCGGTAGGTGGCGATGGGTCGCCGAGCATGGAAACTATAAGATATAGAGCAAAATGGATGTCATATAGCAGATAGGGAATCACCTTAAGATTATGCATATCAAATCTCATCCAGTTCCATCGACTGATAACTACTCGGTATTAATTTGAATGAAAAGTACCGAAAATGCGGTTTGAAATCGGAAATCCCCAAAGTTCGAGGGGGTGCTGTGGGTGAACAAAGATCTAAATCGAAAATCTGGCTCGACCGTTTGTGCACAATGTATTCCAGACGCTTAGTGTGAAATTTCATGACCATCCGACCATAACCCTAGGAGGAGTAGCATTTGGCGAGAAGGCACCTCCGGCTCTCGCATATTATCGATTTTTGCACTAATTGACCCTTGACCCCTGACCTAAGCGAAATCGGTCAATATGTCCTGAGGCAAAGTTGTAGTACTCATTGAGTACCATGAACCTGCAAAGTTTCATTCGTATCGATGGACTCACCTGGTCGCTAGGGGGCCTTCAATTTTCGCGCATACCCTAATTGTAGGGGGCGCTGCGGGTAAAGTATTCCATATATCACAAAAACCGGAATATATTTGATAGAGCATCACCTGTAGATCATTCGTGCCAAATTTCATAACCCTACGTGGGATAACGGCTTTCGGAATTGATTTTGCGTGAACGTACCGATTTTGAAGGGTTTTCGGTTGTTGCTAGGGAACCAAAGCGTCCCTAGCAACCATCACAATTTTCAAAGCACTAGGTCATAAGATGTACCTACCACCCGAGTTTGGTCAAAATCGGCCCACGTTTACTACCAATTATGCTGATGACAAACGAACAAACATCCAAACAAACATCCAAACAAACATCCAAAGAAACATCCAAAGAAACATCCAAACAAACATCCAAACAAACAGACAGAATTACTGACAATAAGGGTCACCTATTTCGGCGACCCAACAGAAAGGGGTAAAAACATAACCTCCTTCACCTTTGGTTGTGGAGGTACAAGGTGCAAAAACTGATCCCGCTACAGACCTATCAGCTGACTTCCAATCATCAGCAAGGTCATGTAATCCATCATCACAGTTGATATGAAATCCTTCCATTTCTCCAACGGCCTCATCTTAGATCACAAATTTGGATTCAGACCAGGTCACTCCACCTTGGGCATGCTGCTCCTACTCTCCCAATAATGGATGGATGCCCTCAATGTCAGACATGAGATCAGGACTGTTTCCCTGGACATATCTCATGCTTTTGATACAGTCTGGGATCCCACCTTGCTCTCCAGATTCTCTGCCTATGGAATCCAAGGCCAACTCCACACATGGCTTTATGTCTTCCTCTACTCTCATAGCCAACATGTCTCTCTCAACAGAATCCTTTCATCTCCTCTCCTTGTTAAGGATGGAGTACCCTGGGGCAGTTTTCTGAGTCCAGTCCTTTTCTTTATCTTCTTCTATGATTTCTCTGACTTTCTTGAAAATCCCCCTTTTATTATTTTTTTTATATACAATGTCAAGGCTCGTATGAGAACGTATAACACACAAAACACACAGAACGTATAACAAGGGGAGCAGGAGACAAGAGGGACAGGGAGAGTAAAGCACACAACGGGGAACAGAGATATTAGGAGGTCTGTGGAAGGGAGAGGGGTGGGGTGGGGTACACGGGATAAACAAGATGGACGCTACAGGGACTTTCAGGAAGGAAAGCAGGGAATTTGAAGGAGGTGGGTTTGTGGTGGATTAGCGGGGGTAGAAAAGATCGTGGTTTTGGATGGGGGAAGATAAGAGATGTTGGTGAACAGATGTTTTGAAGACCTGGAGCGAAGAGTGGGATTGAAGAGAGTGTGCGAGTTTGTTCCAAAGGTGGGGAAAAGAGGAATGAAAGAGTGAAGGTGAGCAGTGATTCTTGATTTTGGTAGTTTTACTAGAAGAGGGTTGCTGGCGGACCTTGAGCGCCCTGTGGAAATATGGGCAGGACAAATAGCAGACAGAGCAGTGGGGCGAGGCCGGAGAGGAGACGGTCGAAGACAGATTGCTGCTCATTTATCTATTTGCTGTTGACTCCACCCTCTGCTGTGACATCCCTCATGATCAGATAGGCAGGAAGTAGCCTCTTCCCTCTCTTCAGATCTTGTTACAATCACAACCTGGTCAAGCACATGGAATATGTCTTTCAATCCTGACAAATCTTTCTTACTGTCTCTGTCTCTGTCTCTGTCTCTGTCTCTGTCTCTGTCTCTGTCTCTCTCTCTGTCTCTCTCTCTGTCTCTCTCTCCTGTCTCTCTCTCTGTCTCTCTCTCTGTCTCTCTCTCTCTGTCTCTCTCTCTGTTCTCTCTCTGTCTCTATCTGTCTCTATCTGTCTCTCTCTGTCTCTCTCTGTCTCTCTCTGTCTCTCTCTTGTCTCTCTCTGTCTCTCTCTGTCTCTCTCTGTCTCTCTCTCTCTCTCTCTCTCTCTCTTCTCTCTCTCTCTCTCTCTCTCTCTCTCTCATAGGACCATATGGAAAACCCTTCTATCGACTTTCTTAACTAGTCCATTTGCCAGAGAAGTAACCTTGTTGTCCTCAAAAGTGTATGGTTTTATGGTGGTTTCTTGTTCACAGGCATGCATAGACAAAATTAAGCTTGGTTGCCCGGATGGCAACCATGGGGAATCTGTTATTTTTGCGCAAATACAAGATGGCCGTCATCGACCGGGCTGAAAATATAACTTTTTAGGTAATGAACTTAAAATTACACATGAGACATCTTTTCCATATAATTTTGTCACGAGGAATCGATATTTAACCTTATTTTTGTGATTAGAAGTAAATTTGAGGTCAATGTTCGAGTTCCTGGCAATTTGTTTGCCGTGTGAGATACATTTTGAATGACAACGAGGTCACTATTCTGACAACTGGACGCTCACATACGACATTAATGCGAGTTACTAATTCATGTTTTGTTTTTACAGATATGGCTGATTCAAGGTGCATTCTTCCCGTGTGTCATGGTGGAGGGGAACTGAAGAAATTCGCTGATCAAGGGATCAAGACATTGATCTCCTGTGCCAAAGCCCGTGGAGATGAAGAGCTACGTGCAAAACTACAGGACATTGTTGATGGTGGTGGTGATGCTGTTCGCATGAATGTCACAAAGGATGCTACTGTACTTACACATCAAAACAAAAAATTGAGAGACTTCGTAAATCACAGAAAAGAAAAGCTGAGATGATTGTGTTACAGTGACAACAAGATCTCGCACACAGGCAACAGGCAGTGGTGCGTTTGTTTACAAACGTGACTGCATTTTTTGTGGCAAAGAATGTTTACCTGTTGATGACAAACAACCAGAAAGATGGGATCGTGTTCGTCAGTGCATGACTAAAGAACGTTTTGACAAGGAAGGTAATCCCATCCCAACTATAAAAGATGCCATCATTAATGGTGCTGAGCAACGTAATTATGAAGTAGCCAGAACGGTCAAGTTACATATTGGATATTTGGTTGATCTCCCTGCGGCTGAGTGCAAATACCATGTACGCTGTTATAACAGTTTCATGACAGTCCCTAAATATGCTGATTTGCCAACTGGTGTTGCAGAAGAAAGTGCCCTAAAGAACGTCATAGAGCGCATGAATTGTGACAGGTCAAAGATGTGGAATAGCGTTGAACTGCATTCCCTGTACTGTGATCTTGGTGGCAACTCACTCGACGTGATATGTTTAGCAAACTAACAGACTGCATGAGTAAGGACATTATGTTAGTTCGGGTAGATGGATTGTGCTACCATTGTTGGTTTCCGTGAGTCCATTGCTAACCATCTGAAAATGGTTAAAGTGGACGATGCAGATGAGAGGAGTATTGATTCTGTGGTAAGGCAGATCAAGAAGGAGGCACGCTCAGTCATGTACAACAGTGCCAATTATGACTCTTCAGAATTTACACAAGCCAACACAATCAAGGCAACAAGCCCAACTTTACTGAGGTTGATTTCAGACTTAGTGTCTGGTGGTGAAATGACAAGAAATCTCTAAGCCTGAGCCAGTCAATTCAAAGTCATGTTACAGGTACCAGAAATCAGACAACATTAGGACTGGCTGTCAAACTACTGCACGCCGTGGCAGTTCTGATCTTCTAAAGCTCCTTCATGAACATGGGTTCACAACGTCATATGATGAGGTCCTGAGATTCAGGAAATCCGCTGCTCATTTTCTCGGTGACAATGCTCAGCTTCTCCACCAATTCATGGGTTTGAGTAGAACTGTTGGCGTGATTTTTGCCTGGTTTGATAATCTTGATCTGCAAGTGTCACGCCTAATGGTCGGCGCACTACTCGTCCTCTCACATGAATTTCAGCAACCCCATCCTGCAGGCATTCTTGAGTATGGGCATGCTCACCCAGGGAAGAGCGACCTTATTATCCCACGACTGTCTAAGAAAGCTGCCCAGTCTAGGACAAGCAGAGCTCATCAGGGAGCCTTCCAATGCAGCACTACACTGGGCCATCCAAAGTGAACCCCCCGGCTGTGGATGCAACCTCTGGATTCTCCTACCAAGAAGTGTGTGCCCGGCAAGCTAGTTTAGCTGCTGCACAGGAAAAGGACATGAAGTGGCTAAACACAGTCAGCACACAGGTGAACGCCATGGAATGGGGTGGGCTCAACAACCAAGAAGCATTCACCAGTCATGCAGAAAAAAGCCAGCAAGTACCTACATGTTCGGACCCTTTTGATGCCAAAGCTTCTCATCCAGACACTGTAGTGACTTCACTGGAGTATCTTCAGAAGTCATGTGACTGATATGGGAATGACTTATGTCCACATCTCTGTGGATCTCCAGCTCTACTGGTGGCTTGCCAAATCAAGTGGCATGACGTTGATCGCTTTAAAAATGTGATTCTGAGGCCTGGGATAATGCACACTGTGCAGTCCTTCTGTGGTTGCATTGGCAAACTCATGCGTGGGTCTGTGTTGAGACTCTCATCAGTTCAGCATTCGGGGGCCTGGCAGGAATCATGAGTGGCAAGTCCTGGGTTCGATCAATGAGAGCTTCAGGATGGTTTCGACTGCCCTTCTCATTTCCTTCCTCACCACCGGCCCCAAGACATTCCAGGAGTTGTGCAGCTACCTTGAGACATGCAGACAGCACCCAACTGGGAAGCACTGGGTTGATAACTTCATCAAGCCTACTCTGCTTGTTCATCAACTTCTGCGTAGTGAGAGGGAGGCAGACTTCCTGCTGCAACAGCTAACACTTGAACGCATGCTTCCCGACTTCTTTGTTGCTGGTCACCATCACTATGCCCGTTACATCACCCATCACCTTCTGGAGATGCGCTATCTGCTGCACCAGCTGCCAAGTCAGAGCTCATATCAGGTTTTGTGTGTCGTCACAGGAAGGCATTTGGAATGGTGTGAGCTCTGATCAGTTCGGTGAACAAACTGCTATTAGAATTGGCAAGGGTGGCCTCAGGGTATGACTCTTTCTCCAGAGATGGTAGCAGAGTGGATCGATTCCTTTCCTGTCACTGCCTACATCTCAGATCATGGAGCACATCTACCCTGACTCCTCAAACAAGGACAATGAAGACCAAGTGAGAGAAAAGGACACAAGAATCGGACCACGTCACAAGGAGGAGGGGAAGAAGAGGAGAGAACTTGATGCAGATGATAGCCGCCGGATTTGACTTGAATTGTCGAATGTGTCTCATCCTCTTGAGAATCACTCACCACATCTGTACAACATTGCCAATGGTCGAATTGCTCCCCGAGAAGCTGAAGTGAATGTTGAGGATTCCGTGGTTATAGGTCAGAAAATGGTTGCAGAGTTCCATGCATCCTTCCAGGTGGATTCCATGCAACCATCTCATGCCCCATCAAGACAATGGAGCACTTCAGAAAGGAGTGAAAATTGGGGACAAGACGATCTTTGATCTAGAAACCTTCTCTCAGGCTGCTGACTTTTGGACAGCAAAGACAAATGGAGGTAGGACTATCTTCCAGTTTGAGCTCTGCGCAGTACCCCCTCACTGATTGATGAATATGGGTGCTTAAGGAAAGGCAACAAAGCACCACTGGCACACAAACTCTGTTGTCAGGCACAACAGCCTCTGCAACCAGATGTTACCATTGTTGACGGCGAGCCAACTTCTCTATCAATTTGTCTGGCCTTTCAGGGAACTGTGTCAGTCTTAGTTGAGTCCATCAAGACAAGGCGTGTCTACCATTGCTGTTCAGAGAATCTTGGTCTTTGACAAATATGATGATGTTTCTGCAAAGGACCATGAACGAGTGAGGCGTGCTGGCATTGGTTCCATCAACTATGACCTCACAATAAACACACCCTGCCTAGTCGAGACGCCATCCTGAAACACAACAGAACAAGTTGCAGCTGTCCAAGGTTTTGATACCTATAACTTTGGTGAAGGAGTTACTGTGGAGAGCCGTAGCCATGGTGCGTTCAACCATGATGAAGCAGACTTACAATGATCTCACACCTGCTCATGGCTGCTGAATGTAATGCAAGAGTGATACGTATCCTCTCTGATGACACTGATGTTTTGTTATTGATGGTTTACTGGGGTTACCAGCGCAACATCCAGGCCACAGTGCGATGGAAAGGTGGGATGGAGCAATTTGGGATATCAACACCACCTGTGACCAGCTTGGCCCCAAGTGTCTGCAGCTTTTGGGAATGCACTACATCACTGGCTCAGATACCACGTCATACCCATACGCAAGGGCAAAGTGTCGCCCTGAAGACACTGAGAGCTGGCAACTTCCCTGGTTTGTACTCCGCACTTGGCGAGCTGAACGCAAGCCATGAACAGCTCTGGAAGCAGGGCGGACATTCTTCTGTGCCCTGTATGGTCAGCCAGAAGGTACCACGATGAGTGAGATGAGGTACTATATGTACACAAGGAAGTCTGGCAAGCCCCTCAAGCTCATGGCATTACTCCAACTGAGATCAGTCTCTTCCTACATATTTTGCGTGCACATCTACAGACAGTACTTGCAAAATCAGCTGATCAGCAGGCCCCACCTGAACTTGACATTACAAATATGGATGGGACATCAGAGATGGAATCCCAGTGCCAGCAACTTCTGCTACTCCACCAGCCCCTTTGGACCTCATGGATGTTGTGCGGTGTGGATGCAAAGCAGAGGGGAAGGCCTGCAGTACTGCAAGTTGCAGTTGTCACCATGCAAAGATCTCCTGCACGCTATACTGCACTTGTGGTTGCAGTGACAAGTGCTTCAAACACAACAAGACTGTGGAGGAAGTGAAAGTGAAGTGGAAGAAGGGAGTGTCGAAGCAGAACTGGAAAGAGACGAGGATACGAAGGGGACGAGTAACAATGAATGGGAATGACAATACGTAAGTTGTCGACTAGGCTCTATGTCCTCTGTTCCTAAGATGTCCAATATGATGACATGACAATGTGTATGCTTTCTGATTATCAACATACTGTTGTGAACATTCATGACTTCACTTTTGCATTGGTGTTGCATAATTTTCACAGAAATAAGTCATGGACATTTCATGTGAACCTCTATTTATTCCTGAACGTAAAAAATAACCCAAAATTGAATTCCTCATGTCAAAATCATATGGAAAGAGGTATTACACAGGATTATATGTTGACCGATTAAAACTTAGCCCCATCGTCTGACCTGTAGTGGCCACCTTGAATTTAGCAAATTACAGGAGTTCCCAAGGTAGCCACCCCGGCAACCAACCTGAATTTTATTAATGGACCCATGTTAGTCCAATACAATCATAAAACGCATACACTTTCCACATCAACAAGGTTGACAATGGAACACATAATAACGGCAAATGGACTAAACAGTTCTGTCACTCAAACTCATGGGTCTCATCATCAGCCACGATCTTTCTTGGGCAAACCACATTTCTAAGGTGACCTCCGAAGCCAGTCACCGACTGGGCATCCTCGATTGATCATTCAAATGTCCTTCCATGGCATGCATGAATTCTTATCCACTTACAAGGCCTTCATCCACAGCTTGGTGGAGTGTACTGCTCTCCCCTCTGGGCTGGCATCCTTGCCTTCCACCTTGCTCAGCTTGACGCCATGGAAACCAAGATTATTGGAATCCCCCAGGATTAAGCTGAGTCTGTCGGCCGACCACTTCATCATTGCAGACAGGTCAGTGGTCGCTCTCTGTCTTGTACTGCCTTCACTTCTGGTATTTCACCCTCTGCTCTTTCTGTGCTTTCCCCCCCCTCCCCCCCCCCCCCCCCGGCCAGGTTTCTGCAAGGCACACGTGATCCACCATCAACCCCCCTACCCCCTTCTGGTGAAACTCCAAAAATCCAGACTCACTGCCAACATAGACAATTTGTTCCTTTTTTCCCCACCTGTGCAATCAACTTCCACATTCTCTTCAATCTCATTCTTCTCTCCAGGTCTTCAAGACGGCTGTTCACCACCATCTCAGGTCACCCCCCATCCAAAACCATGATCTTTTTTTTACCCTCGGTAACCCCTCCCAAATCCCTCCTTCCAATTCTCCAGTTTTCCCTCCTTGGAGTTTCCTTCTGTATCCATCTTGTCCACCCCGTGCATCCTCCGTTTCCAACTTGTCCACCCCATGCATGCATGTTTTGCGACCTGTTTTTGTCTGTTACCTCCTGATCCCTTCAGTATACGAGCTCTTCCACGAGCCTCGACTACATATACAAAAAACCCAAAAACAACAAAAAAACTGTTCAGCATGACAGAGGTATGCGCTCTATCGAGTGCCGTTCTAGTTTCCATTGAAATCGGTGTACCAGGAAAGGGGTGTGCGGGTAGGTAGGCAACTACCTGACATGAAACCAATTTTGGTTCAGTCAGGAATGTCTAATCTATTTATCCACAACAATAACATTCTTCCAAAATATATATATTAGTGCTTTGGTTACACTGTATACACAAAATCAACAAGTGACATGAGTTTCCAAATGAAGAAGCATTTGCAGAACTTCAGAGAGAACCACAAGGACTCGATGATAAAATCACTACTCGGCTGTAAGAAAATGGAGAAAACTGCATCTACCTCGCCCCCCCCCCAAGATATTTGCGATGTTGAAACAAGACTGACTATTTTGTACATCTTGTTTGACCATTGTTGTCGAAAGTGCTGCACCATCTGGACGCAACCCGGCGCCACCTGTCTCTGGTACGCTGCCAACTTCCAGCCTCGGAGCCTCAATCATCCTCTCATGCTGATAATGAGGGTGTCTTTCTTTGGCCTCCTCACAGTTTTGGATTGGGGTACATTCGGCAAACCGATTTCTTTCATTTGCTCCATCGCTGGCGTCGCATCGTATGTGGTGGATTGATCGGCGTTGTTCTGTGCTGGATTCCGGTGCCAAACAAAATTTGAGAATCGAAGAGGCCATCGATCTATTATGTATGCAAATATGGTGACAACCCTCTCCTAACACCATATACACCATACGTGCCACACCATACGTGCCATTTCTTAGCTCCCCTCATGTATCTCCTCTCACGGTCCTCTCCCCTCCTTTCTCTCTTGTACAATCCCTGGCATTCACCTTCACTCTTAATTTGTCCACTTAGGTGAGAAAATCTGTGAATCAGAACTCAAACATTAACATGAGGAATGTAAGTCAGACAAAATTTTGATAAGTCATTCATCATCATTGTCATCAAGTTTTGGAGTCAGCATTTCTTGCTATTTGTTTCCAAATGGCTTATGCTCCATGAACACAAAGACCAAAAGATCAGAGGCAATCACAAACGATTCACAAACGAGCTGAGAAAACATTCGAGTAAAAATTAGTGTTTAAGAATTTGGTCGAGGCACCAGTACACAATGGCCTACTCTTCTGAAAGTCATTGTGAGATCTTTGACATCCACCAGAAAATACTGACAGATGGGATAGCAAACCGAACTTCCCCTCGACATGATGTTGCGCTCAATAACGCAATGCCCTGTCTGTTAAGCATCAGGATGACAGTTTATAGTTACCTTCACCACTGAAGGTGGGTGGAGGTTGTTTTCACCTCTCTCTCTGTCTGTCTCTCTGTTTGGGTAGAATACCTCAAAAAGTTATATATGGATTTGGACGAAGCTTGGTGGACAGGTTGCGTGTTTGTCAAGGATGAAATAATTCGATTTTGGTGAAGATCCAGATACGAGAATTTTTAAGTGATTCTTCACCATTGAGTGATCGGGCCAAGAACTATACAGAGCACAATATCTCAAAAACTCATGGATTCATCCGCAGCTTAATTGGAGTACTGCTCTCCCCTCTGGGCTGGATCCCCTGCCTCACATCTTGCTCAGACTGATGCTGTGGAAACCAAGGACTTCAAGATCACTGGTGTCTCCCACGATGAATCCGAGTCTTTACGCCAATCACTTTCCCATCGCAGACAGGTCAGTGGTTTCCCTGTCTTCTACCGCCTGTTTACTGATCTTGCACCCTATGCTCTTTCCATGCTTTGCCCCCCCCCCCCCCCCCCCCCCCCCCCAAGACTTATGCAGGACACGCATGGTCCAACATCAACCCCTTCTGGTGAAACTCCCAAAATTCAGAATCACCTCTCACCTCCACTCATTTCTTTCCTTGTTCCCACCCATGGAACCAACTTCCACATGCTCATCAATCTCACTCCTCCCCTCCAAGTCTTCAAGGCAGCGAGACAGCTGTTCACCTCCATCTCAGATCATCCACCATCTAAAACCACGATCTTTTCTAACCCTGTTAACTCTGCCACAGCTCGAAGCCCACCTCCTTCAAAATTCCAGTCTTTCCTTCCGGAGAGTTTGCTTCTCCATCCATCTTGTCCACACCACGCATCCTCCCCTCGTTGAAGGACTAAATAGAAGTCTCCCTCTATTTAGTCCTTCAACACTGCCGTCAGTGTTTCCCCCTTCTCACTACTGTTCCTTTTATTCCATTGTGTCCTGATCCGTTTAGTTTCCTCATTCTTCCACAAGCCTCAACCCCACGTGGAGAAATCATTGAAAATAGTTACACTCAAGCTTCAATGTGACTTTTATGAAGTCCCGAATAAGATTAAATTTCAGTGTGAAATTTATTTATGTTCCGACGAGACCATAGATTTCTTGAACAGGTAAGGTGCAGATAATGAGGCCCATATACGGACATAGGACAATGTGTTGAGTGCCATGTCTGCATAAGGTGAAGCCTGTGAGCTGGCATTCAATAACTACCCATTTGTTTGTCCAGAGTGTGAAGATTAAAGGTGAGCCAAGCACTGCTCACTGTCGGACCGACAGTGGAGCTAGACGTGCTTCAGTGTATTTTATGCAATGTTTATATGTTTGAAAGTGTATTCGATGTATAGCTGTTTACCCAGACTGCAAGTGTTCGAGGTGGGCCTCATCCCACGACCTGTAAAATATGCACCGTGGACATATTATAGCCCAGCAGGGTATCATAGCCCAGACATGAATTGGTTGTCCTTCATATTCGAAGAAAGTTGTTCACATCAAACATGCGAGTCATCTGGTCAATTTGTTTATAGGCAGAAGTTGCTGCCCAGAAAGCAACCACACTTTCAGATAGCAAGCCATGTAACCTGGTGTCAAGGAGCCTCCAAGAAGACAACACCACTTGCTATCTGAAGTCTCGGAAGTAATTTGGGATGTAGCCAGGGTACGACCTACTCTTCTTGAAGGATGATGTAGGATCTTCAACACGCAACAACTAATGCTATCGGAATCCAAGAGACGGGGCACACATTGACGTATCGTCCTGCCTGGGAAAATACAACCATGGTGGCAGCTTAAAGCGGGACTGAAATTCGAACGCAAGATGGACGACTCAGAGATGAGTGCATCCACTTTTCATTTATCCTGCCAGTCCAAGGCCCGTACACAGCAATTAGCTAGATCATAAATTATGGTTATGTGGACGATCTGAATGCTTTGGACTTTTGGATATCGATAGTTGATGTTCGGATGGTTCTTTGCACCTTGTTTTCCCTTTTCTCAATTAAATACTGTTCTGATTAGAAAGCATTTTGTCTAAGGCTGGCCTTATTGCCAACAGGGGGGGGGGCATACTGATATTGGGGACTAACCTCTTTATCTCTCTTTCTCTCTCTTCTCAGTTTCTTCCTGCCAGAAACTTGCCACACGTGTCTTCTCTCACATCATAAAATGTATCATACCTTGCTTTAAGGAAGCTTTCAGAGCAACGTATACATTATTCGTATTAACTAATATGGCATTATGTGTTTGATGTGTGTTTCTGTCAACTTACAGTCATTATTCACAAGACTGATGGGTTGTGGGTCATGTGGGAAGGCAAAGATCAATGAACAGCCGAAGGCAAGCAGGAGCAGCAGCTGGGGGGCTCTCTTTGACTGCATCCTCACCAACCACCCCAACTTTGCATGCCACTGCCACCTTCACTGCTTCCACCACCCACACAGCCACCCCTAGTGACAAAAACAACGCCCACAGTCTTTGCTGCCCATCACATCATAGCATTGCTGCAGTTCCTGAAGTATTTTGGATTAAAAGGCTCTTTTTCTGGCCTCAACTTAAAAGCTCTTGATTGAAATCCAGGTTTCACTTTGTTACACAATATGCATTAAACGACCGGCAGGTAAATTGGCAAAAAGGCTAATATCCGACCGCCGAGACACAATCGATAAGCAACTTATCAAATGCCTTTTTCATACTCGATCTCAGCAAGTGGCAAAGAGATTTGCCTGCTGAGCTGAAGACGTGTCCTGTGTTGTTACACAGAGCAAGCCAATTTGTATGCATCACCGACACGGAATCCCCATTGGCATCCAATCCGCGTGCCGCCGTCCATCCTGCTGGATCATCGGTGGATAGTCCACAAACGAGTGGAAGCACAGAAAGGAGAAAGGTACACGAACAAAATTCCAATGAGGTCGAAGAGGAGGCGGACACTGAGCAGAAAATGAAAGAAATACAAAAGGCTGTAAAAGCTAGAGGCAAAAGGCACAGGGAAACTTGCTCCGTGAAGCGCACTTAGAAAAAAAAAACAAAGAAACATCTGCTCTCCTGAAAGCGAAAGTAAATACAAAACAAGCGGAGATTGTGATGCAGCAATCTCTGCACCACTCGATACATTAACAGCGATCGTGATGGTAACTGCTACGAGTGCACTTCTTCTCGAGGTCAAAGATAGAGCTGAAAAGAATGCAAAAAGCCACCCGTGCATGCACCGTCTCATCTGCAGCACACGCGCGCTCCCAAACAAAGCACGCCTGCCTTGTCATCTCCCTCGATGCCAAGGGGCTTACATCTAAGCATGCGAGAATTCCCAGCCACAGATTTGGAAAACAATGCAGCCCCAGAGGAAAAACAAAAATTTTTTTTAAAAAAAAGCAACAACAACACACGTACGATTACATGTCACAATTCAAGAATTTCAAGATAAGCCAGCTGGAATCATATATTTATATGCTTTTCAATCTTCTTCTGCATTTCCTTGAGGAATAACCATTATTGTGATAATTAGGGATCATCGAAGATAATAAAACAGATGAATTAAAAGGTTAGAGGTATCTGCCATATAAAGATCACAAGCAATACTGACATGTCGGGCTTTACCCTTCACTGGAACAAATGAGACAGGAAACACGAAGTGGTTTATATATGAAGATGACACCACCTTCCCACCTCACCCCCCTGTATCCCCCCCCCCCCCAGCATGTCATCACACCACACACAGAGTATGGTATATTTCAAGCGGAATGTTAAGTTTGACATACCACCTGCGAGCACTTGATGACGAGCCTCAAAAATAACTTGATGTACATTTCACAAAAAGTAGGCTATCCTCGGCTGACAATAGTCAAGTTCCAAAATTCCTGCCTCATGATGTTGCAGCATTAATCATCATAGTTGTCAGTTTCCCTATTTCATTAGGATGTGGTTCGTGACGCTGAGACTGGTTTCATGAAGTTGGTAAGTGAAAAGTCATCGAAAGCACTCACACCGAGGTTCAGCACACTCTTTAGCCATCATCGTTTTGATTGGAGAACTTGTTATTATTGCCATAGTTGTTGTTGTTGTTAATGGTGGGTGCAGCCAATCATGCATTGAAAGGCAACATCATGACGTTACTCTCCTTCAGCAAAAGCAATAAGGCAGCGGTCGGTTCAAAGAGTTCGTCGATGGTAAAGTTTCCAAAATTGATTTTTTTTTTTTGGTATCATATCTTAAGCAATAGATATACGACAATTACAACTGCAAACATTAATAATTACCTCTGCCACCAAGGGTGTACGGAGGTTATGTTTTCACACATGTCTGTCTGTCTGTCTGTCTGTCTGTCTGTCTGTCTGTCTGTGAGCAGGATATCTCAAAAAGGTATGGACAGATTCGGAAGAAATTTGGTGAACAGGTTGGGTGCGTGACAAAGACGAATTGATTCAATCTTCGTGAAGATCCAGATCCAGAACAGGATCAGAGAGTTTTTTTATTTTATTTTAATTGATTCTTCACTATTGAGTTGTGTTGTTCGTCTTTCGGCTGCTCCCGTTAGGGGTCGCCACAGCGGATCATCCGTTATGAATTACTGATTTGGCACAGGTTTTACGCCGGATGCCCTTCCTGACGCAACCTGGTCGCCTCTTACGACACAGGGATAAGGATTGGGTTTCGCCATGATTCCGGCTGCCCTACACCCTCTCATAGCGCGGCCCAGCGCAGAGCTCCCATCTTCAAGCGATCCTAGCCTCCGAGTAGCCGGATTACAGGCGCACGCCACTACGCCCGGTATTCTTCACTATTGAGTGATTGGGCTAAAACGATAGATGGCATGATGTCTCAAGAAGATGTGCATGGATCATGCCAAAACTTGGTGGATGAGTTGGGGGAGGTGACGAGAACAAGATGATAAGATTCATTAAGGTCCGGATGCAGATCCGGCCTGTCAGTGGAATACAAAACGTACACTAATCAGCCTGGCGGAGGTACGCGCTCTACCGAGTACCCTTCTAGTTGTACCTGCTGTCATCTCCAAATTCTATCAAACACTTTCTTTTCTTTTTTGGACAAGATCTAAGGCGCATAATGGAGCTGCCACTCACACATACATGGACATACTGAAGAGACAAACGCTTAACACAGCCACTGAGCTTGGGGGAAGTTCCATCACTTCCCAGAAAAATTTGGGTACCAGTGACGTTGCAACAATGGTGCACTCAGCTTTGCCTCTCGCACTCAGCGGGACATTTACTAAGGAGGAATTTCCTCCTCTCCATGGATGCCAACCAATGGGGATGTCCGTTTTCTATCCTTTTAAATGCTGATCGACAAGCAAAGAAGCAGCACGTACCGTTTTTAAAGTCTTTGGTATGACTCAGCCCAGGTTTGTACCATCAACCTCCCAGAGTCGGAGCGGACCCTCTGACCATTACACCGTCGAGTCGAATCATTGTACATGCTTGGCTTTGAAAAAAATACTTTGCTCACTTTTTTGGATAAATGGTCTCCAAGAAAAGTTTTTATTCGACTTTGTATCGAGAATGAGAGCCAAAATGCCATATATTTCTTGAGTCAAATTCGTGTTTTTACGCAGGGGAAAACATGTGCCAGCAGACAATTATATCACTTGATAGATTGAGCTGAATCTCATTACAGAGAGAGACTCCCTACACATATGTTGCGAGGATCATTTTAAGGATAGGCACGTGTTTACACCCACATAAGCTGACTTTCTGTCCATTTGCAGTTATGTTTGTTCAATATCAGCTGTCACAAAACCAAAGGTCATTTTAATCGGTCAATGTCCAACCAGAAGTAGTTCATCGACCAAATGATCTTATTTTAAGATGATAAATCAAAGTGAACACAGTGACTGGCTCACCAACTGCACACACACAACCAACCCTCACTCACACTCAAACGAGCTGCTCGACTGTGCATTGCTGAAAAAAAAATATATATATATGTTTTTGCCAGAAATGCAATCAGACTAGCGGTGAGGGTCAGCTCACATGCAAAAAAAATAAATCCACAGTGCCTGTTCTCCCACCTTGTCCCTGTTCACCCCATCCCAGCTCACCTCCTGTGTGTGCTTCCCAGTCTCTAACCCTCTGGTCTGCAAATATCAGAGGTCTGTGCTCCAATTTCCCAGATCTGTCCATACAGGCTCTTGCTGGTAACCCAGATATTATGTTTCATATTCACAGGATGTTCTGAACTCTTCTGTGTGTGCGTGTCGTTGGTTATCATCTCTTCTGCTCTTACAGACCTGATCCCACAATCCGTGCCTCCCAATGGTCACTTCCGAAGCTGTGGGGTACATTTCGCTGTGTGTGCCTTCTCGTACCCATGTATCCTTTCTTTTTGCGGAATGTGATTCTTTCAACTCCGATGACTCCAAATACGACACTCTCTCTAAACATTGACACTCCGTTATCCTCTCAATGGTGATTGCTCGTCCTCATCTGTGGAGCATTTAACGAACACAAGGCCAGTTGGATTGGTGTTAGTTCAGAGACTCCAGGACATGTTCGAGCGGCTAACTCGTTTTGTGAAATGACTGCACTTGTATCCAAAAAAAACCACTTGCATTCAAAAATGTGCGTTTCATTTACAACACACATCTCCCCAGATGGAAACCATTCATTAGTGATCTTTACTTCAAACTTTTTCTCAAACTTGGCCTGATTTCTTTTCTTTTTTTGCAAACTCAGCTCCTCCAGGCTCTTCGGGTCATGTGTCAATAAAAGTGGGCATCTCTTTGACAGTTATCAGAGAACCCCCAGGGTGCAGAGATGTATGGCAATTTGGTAAATCTGATTGGTCTGGCCTAAAATCCATTCTCTCCAGTCAAGGCTGGTCTATCATCACATCGGCTTCTAATGTTGACTGATGCTGGAATTTCGTCTCAAACAGATTAATTTCTCTTCTTCACAAGTTCATCTCATCCAGAATTCAACTTTTATTTCCATCATATTGACCTGGTGTGTGTGGTGAAACCCTTGCAAGAAAACTTGGAGGAAGAACCGCACTGAAGGCAATCTCCCCGCACAGCTCCGAACCATTATGTTTCTGTCTGTCGAAGAGCCAGGGCCCAACATCAGGCTGCCTGCGATCAATATTCTCCAGCCTCTCACAATCCTACCAAAGCCAAGTGAAAGGTTGTCAGGTCTGTGTCAAGTACACATTCGCCTTCCATCCCTTCCCTTCTAAAGGTCGGTGTCATGCTGGACAGTGCTCAAGAAAAAGCAGAGTTCTAGAACAGTCTTCACTCAAAAGGACAAAATCCAAAAGCCATTCCATTGTGTACTCACCTTTTCCATCATTACAGAATGTTCCCTACAGCACATGGACCTTATCCCCCCCCCAACCTCTCCACCCCCCCCCCCACTCTTCACCATAGCAAGTGGAGAAGCATCCTATCCAGCTTGATACCTCTTCCACAACCATGTCTAAAAGCATTCTTCAAGAATGGTGCTTCAGTCATATCATAATATCTATATCTATATGTATATATACAGTATATTATATATATATCTCCTCTCCTCTCCTCTCCTCTCCTCTCTCTCTCTCTCTCTCTCCCTCTTTCTCTCTCTCTCCCCTCTTTTTTCAAAGGTCCTCTTGGATTAGCAACTTCCTCCATTATTATTATTAATTTTAAGACTTCCACTGATTATGGTGGCATGATTTCATGCTTTCAGCTGGCTATGATCAACGGTGCATCCCCACTGCTACCGAGTATGGGAGCCCCACTGATGCTGTGCCCCTCTACCAGGACACTGGTATTTATTTCGCCGACCCAGGAAGGATGACAGGCTGAGTCAACCCCAGCTGGTGTTATTTCAGTGGCTGACAGAGTTTGAACTCAGGACCCGAAGATCCCAAGCCCACCATCTTAACCACAAAGCCAACACCAGGCTTCGTCCATTATGAAATATTGTTCCGAATCTGGCAGCCATGAGCACTCAACATCCAGGTCCCCGTAGCCCAGTTATTTCGTTTAGTAAATGTGGAAAGATAGCTTCCTTTCCCCCTATGTCTAATGGGAATTAAGTGTACGTGCGCTACGGGTCATTTTATAGTTAGGATTTTTACACGACCAACAACAACGGCATCCTCCCTGGCTTCCCTTTCCACCATCGGCCTTTCTGACGCGCATACGTGCCGAGCGCCTGTGGGCGGAGTTCCATTGCAACCGAGCATTGGCTCCGTTCCAGGGTCGAGCAAGACATGTTGCCTTCGGCCAATTGGCAAAGTGCGAGCGACGTACGCTGCGTGGCAGCCAATGTGGAGGCATGTTGCCCGAAGAAGGAGGAATGCTTCTCAGGGGGACGGGCCGTGAGGATGCTCGCCACGCCCCCGGACGAATCACGAAACGGCGAGCGGATCACCTGAGACGAACCGGCCAATCCGGAGGTGAGTGGCGTCGGGGGGGGGGGGGTTAAGAGAAGCGGCGGGTGTGCGCGAGGAGGTCCTGTCTTTTCCCCTTGAGCTTGTCCGCGGAGGATCGCCTGCCTGCGAGTCTGTCCGCCGAGAATCGCTTGCCTGTCTGTCTGCTGGCGCTCGCTGTCCTCGTCGCGGCCGGATGAGCGTGCTGGAGCCCGACGCTGCCCTCCATACCTGGTGCTTGCAGCGGCATCGAGTTGCGGGTTCGAGTCCGCCGAGCCGGATCGTCAAGGGGCCGCACGAGGCGGGAAGGTCAAAGCTAGCTTCTTACCTCCAGCTCACCTTCCCTCCGAGCTGGGGGTTTCAATAAAGGCCGGCCGGCCCATTTCTTTCTCTGAGCGAGTTGTTTGTGCTCCGTCATTCTGAGCGAGTTGTTCGTGCTCCGTCATTCTGAGCGAGTTGT
>CM068956.1:164553597-164565733 GCA_035128595.1 Eptatretus atami
GGAAAAGGTATTACACAGGATTATATGTTGACCGATTAAAACTTAGCCCCATCGTCTGACCTGTAGTGGCCACCTTGAATTTATGCAAATTACAGGAGTTCCCAAGGTAGCCACCCGGCAACCAACCTGAATTTTATTAATGGACCCATGTAGTCCAATACAATCATAAAACCATACACTTTCCACATCAACAAGGTTGACAATGAACACATAATAACGGCAAATGGACTAAACAGTTCTGTCACTCAAACTCATGGGTCTCATCATCAGCCACGATCTTTCTTGGGCAAACCACATTTCTAAGGTGACCTCCGAAGCCAGTCACCGACTGGGCATCCTCGATTGATCATTCAAATGTCCTTCCATGGCATGCATGAATTCTTATCCACTTACAAGGCCTTCATCCACAGCTTGGTGGAGTGTACTGCTCTCCCCTCTGGGCTGGCATCCTTGCCTTCCACCTTGCTCAGCTTGACGCCATGGAAACCAAGATTATTGGAATCCCCAGGATTAAGCTGAGTCTGTCGGCGACGCCACTTCATCATTGCAGAGCAGGTCAGTGGTCGCTCTCTGTCTTGTACTGCCTTCACTGTCTGGTATTTCACCCTCTGCTCTTTCTGTGCTTTCCCCCCCCTCCCCCCCCCCCCCCCCGGCCAGGTTTCTGCAAGGCACACGTGATCCACCATCAACCCCCCTACCCCCTTCTGGTGAAACTCCAAAAATCCAGACTCACTGCCAACATAGACAATTTGTTCCTTTTTTCCCCACCTGTGCAATCAACTTCCACATTCTCTTCAATCTCATTCTTCTCTCCAGGCTCTTCAAGACGGCTGTTCACCACCATCTCAGGTCACCCCCATCCAAAACCATGATCTTTTTTTTACCCTCGGTAACCCCTCCCAAATCCTCCTTCCAATTCTCCAGTTTTCCCTCCTTGGAGTTTCCTTCTGTATCCATCTTGTCCACCCCGTGCATCCTCCGTTCCAACTTGTTCCACCCCATGCATGCATGTTTTGCGACCTGTTTTTGTCTGTTACCTCCTGATCCCTTCAGTATACGAGCTCTTCCACGAGCCTCGACTACATATACAAAAAACCCAAAAACAACAAAAAAACTGTTCAGCATGACAGAGGTATGCGCTCTATCGAGTGCCGTTCTAGTTTCCATTGAAATCGGTGTACCAGGAAAGGGGTGTGCGGGTAGGTAGGCAACTACCTGACATGAAACCAATTTTGGTTCAGTCAGGAATGTCTAATCTATTTATCCACAACAATAACATTCTTCCAAATATATATATTAGTGCTTTGGTTACACTGTTACACAAAATCAACAAGTGACATGAGTTTCCAAATGAAGAAGCATTTGCAGAACTTCAGAGAGAACCACAAGGACTCGATGATAAAATCACTACTCGGCTGTAAGAAAATGGAGAAAACTGCATCTACCTCGCCCCCCCCCCAAGATATTTGCGATGTTGAAACAAGACTGACTATTTTGTACATCTTGTTTGACCATTGTTGTCGAAAGTGCTGCACCATCTGGACGCAACCCGGCGCCACCTGTCTCTGGTACGCTGCCAACTTCCAGCCTCGGAGCCTCAATCATCCTCTCATGCTGATAATGAGGGTGTCTTTCTTTGGCCTCCTCACAGTTTTGGATTGGGGTACATTCGGCAAACCGATTTCTTTCATTTGCTCCATCGCTGGCGTCGCATCGTATGTGGTGGATTGATCGGCGTTGTTCTGTGCTGGATTCCGGTGCCAAACAAAATTGAGAATCGAAGAGGCCATCGATCTATTATGTATGCAAATATGGTGACAACCCTCTCCTAACACCATATACACCATACGGCCACACCATACGTGCCATTTCTTAGCTCCCCTCATGTATCTCCTCTCACGGTCCTCTCCCCTCCTTTCTCTCTTGTACAATCCCTGGCATTCACCTTCACTCTTAATTTGTCCACTTAGGTGAGAAAATCTGTGAATCAGAACTCAAACATTAACATGAGGAATGTAAGTCAGACAAAATTTTGATAAGTCATTCATCATCATTGTCATCAAGTTTTGGAGTCAGCATTTCTTGCTATTTGTTTCCAAATGGCTTATGCTCCATGAACACAAAGACCAAAAGATCAGAGGCAATCACAAACGATTCACAAACGAGCTGAAGAAAACATTCGAGTAAAAATTAGTGTTTAAGAATTTGGTCGAGGCACCAGTACACAATGGCCTACTCTTCTGAAAGTCATTGTGAGATCTTTGACATCCACCAGAAAATACTGACAGATGGGATAGCAAACCGAACTTCCCCTCGACATGATGTTGCGCTCAATAACGCAATGCCCTGTCTGTTAAGCATCAGGATGACAGTTTATAGTTACCTTCACCACTGAAGGTGGGTGGAGGTTGTTTTCACCTCTTCTCTGTCTGTCTTCTGTTTGAGTAGAATACCTCAAAAAGTTATGTATGGATTTGGACGAAGCTTGGTGGACAGGTTGCGTGTTTGTCAAGGATGAAATAATTCGATTTTGGTGAAGATCCAGATACGAGAATTTTTAGTGATTCTTCACCATTGAGTGATCGGGCCAAGAACTATACAGAGCACAATATCTCAAAAACTCATGGATTCATCCGCAGCTTAATTGGAGTACTGCTCTCCCCTCTGGGCTGGATCCCCTGCTAACATCTTGCTCAGACTGATGCTGTGGAAACCAAGGACTCAAGATCACTGGTGTCTCCCACGATGAATCCGAGTCTTTACGCCAATCACTTTCCCATCGCAGACAGGTCAGTGGTTTCCCTGTCTTCTACCGCCTGTTTACTGATCTTGCACCCTATGCTCTTTCCATGCTTTGCCCCCCCCCCCCCCCCAAGACTTATGCAGGACACGCATGGTCCAACATCAACCCTTCTGGTGAAACTCCCAAAATTCAGAATCACCTCTCACCTCCACTCATTTCTTTCCTTGTTCCACCCATGAACCAACTTCCACATGCTCATCAATCTCACTCCTCCCCTCCAAGTCTTCAAGGCAGCGAGACAGCTGTTCACCTCCATCTCAGATCATCCACATCTAAAACCACGATCTTTTCTAACCCTGTTAACTCTGCCACAGCTCGAAGCCCACCTCCTTCAAAATTCCAGTCTTTCCTTCCGGAGAGTTTGCTTCTCCATCCATCTTGTCCACACCACGCATCCTCCCCTCGTTGAAGGACTAAATAGAAGTCTCCCTCTATTTAGTCCTTCAACACTGCCGTCAGTGTTTCCCCCTTCTCAACTACGTTCCTTTTATTCCATTGTGTCCTGATCCGTTTAGTTTCCTCATTCTTCCACAAGCCTCAACCCCACGTGGAGAAATCATTGAAAATAGTTACACTCAAGCTTCAATGTGACTTTTATGAAGTCCCGAATAAGATTAAATTTCAGTGTGAAATTTATTTATGTTCCGACGAGACCATAGATTTCTTGAACAGGTAAGGTGCAGATATGAGCCCATATACGGACATAGGACAATGTGTTGAGTGCCATGTCTGCATAAGGTGAAGCCTGTGAGCTGGCATTCAATAACTACCCATTTGTTTGTCCAGAGTGTGAAGATTAAAGGTGAGCAAGCACTGCTCACTGTCGGACCGACAGTGGAGCTAGACGTGCTTCAGTGTATTTTATGCAATGTTTATATGTTTGAAAGTGTATTCGATGTATAGCTGTTTACCCAGACTGCAAGTGTTCGAGGTGGGCCTCATCCCACGACCTGTAAAAATGCACCGTGGACATATTATAGCCCAGCAGGGTATCATAGCCCAGACATGAATTGGTTGTCCTTCATATTCGAAGAAAGTTGTTCACATCAAACATGCGAGTCATCTGGTCAATTTGTTTATAGCAGAAGTTGCTGCCCAGAAAGCAACCACACTTTCAGATAGCAAGCCATGTAACCTGGTGTCAAGGAGCCTCCAAGAAGACAACACCACTTGCTATCTGAAGTCTCGGAAGTAATTTGGGATGTAGCCAGGGTACGACCTACTCTTCTTGAAGGATGATGTAGGATCTTCAACACGCAACAACTAATGCTATCGAAATCCAAGAGACGGGGCACACATTGACGTATCGTCCTGCCTGGGAAAATACAACCATGCTGGCAGCTTAAAGCGGACTGAAATTCGAACGCAAGATGGACGACTCAGAGATGAGTGCATCCACTTTTCATTTATCCTGCCAGTCCAAGGCCCGTACACAGCAATTAGCTAGATCATAAATTATGGTTATGTGGACGATCTGAATGCTTTGGACTTTTGGATATCGGAGTAGTTGATGTTCGGATGGTTCTTTTGCACCTTGTTTTCCCTTTTCTCAATTAAATACTGTTCTGATTAGAAAGCATTTTGTCTAAGGCTGGCCTTATTGCCAACAGGGGGGGGGCATACTGATATTGGGGACTAACCTCTTTATCTCTCTTTCTCTCTCTTCTCAGTTTCTTCCTGCAGAAACTTGCCACACGTGTCTTCTCTCACATCATAAAATGTATCATACCTTGCTTTAAGGAAGCTTTCAGAGCAACGTATACATTATTCGTATTAACTAATATGGCATTATGTGTTTTGATGTGTGTTTCTGTCAACTTACAGTCATTATTCACAAGACTGATGTGTTGTGGGTCATGTGGGAAGGCAAAGATCAATGAACAGCCGAAGGCAAGCAGGAGCAGCAGCTGGGGGGCTCTCTTTGACTGCATCCTCCACAACCACCCCAACTTTGCATGCCACTGCCACCTTCACTGCTTCCACCACCCCACGCAGCCACCCCTAGTGACAAAAACAACGCCCACAGTCTTTGCTGCCCATCACATCATAGCATTGCTGCAGTTCCTGAAGTATTTTGGATTAAAAGGCTCTTTTCTGTCCTCAACTTAAAAGCTCTTGATTGAAATCCAGGTTTCACTTTGTTACACAATATGCATTAAACGACCGGCAGGTAAATTGGCGAAAAGGCTAATATCCGACCGCCGAGACACAATCGATAAGCAACTTATCAAATGCCTTTTCATACTCGATCTCAGCAAGTGGCAAAGAGATTTGCCTGCTGAGCTGAAGACGTGTCCTGTGTTGTTACACAGAGCAAGCCAATTTGTATGCATCACCGACACGGAATCCCCATTGGCATCCAATCCGCGTGCCGCCGTCCATCCTGCTGGATCATCGTGGATAGTCCACAAACGAGTGGAAGCACAGAAAGGAGAAAGGTACACGAACAAAATTCAATGAGGTCGAAGAGGAGGCGGACACTGAGCAGAAAATGAAAGAAATACAAAAGGCTGTAAAGCTAGAGCAAAAGGCACAGGGAAACTTGCTCCGTGAAGCGCACTTAGAAAAAAAAAACAAAGAAACATCTGCTCTCCTGAAAGCGAAAGTAAATACAAAACAAGCGGAGATTGTGATGCAGCAATCTCTGCACCACTCGATACATTAACAGCGATCGTGATGGTAACTGCGACGAGTGCACTTCTTCTCGAGGTCAAAGATAGAGCTGAAAAGAATGCAAAAAGCCACCCGTGCATGCACCGTCTCATCTGCAGCACACGCGCGCTCCAAACAAAGCACGCCTGCCTTGTCATCTCCCTCGATGCCAAGGGGCTTACATCTAAGCATGCGAGAATTCCCAGCCACAGATTTGGAAAACAATGCAGCCCCAGAGGAAAAACAAAAATTTTTTTTTAAAAAAAAGCAACAACAACACACGTACGATTACATGTCACAATTCAAGAATTTCAAGATAAGCCAGCTGGAATCATATATTTATATGCTTTTCAATCTTCTTCTGCATTTCCTTGAGGAATAACCATTATTGTGATAATTAGGGATCATCGAAGATAATAAAACAGATGAATTAAAAGGTTAGAGGTATCTGCCATATAAAGATCACAAGCAATACTGACATGTCGGGCTTTACCCTTTCCTGGAACAAATGAGACAGGAAACACGAAGTGGTTTATATATGAAGATGACACCACCTTCCCACCTCACCCCCCTGTATCCCCCCCCCCCAGCATGTCATCACACCACACACAGAGTATGGTATATTTCAAGCGGAATGTTAAGTTTGACATACCACCTGCGAGCACTTGATGACGAGCCTCAAAAATAACTTGATGTACATTTCACAAAAAGTAGGCTATCCTCGGCTGACAATAGTCAAGTTCCAAAATTCCTGCCTCATGATGTTGCAGCATTAATCATCATAGTTGTCAGTTTCCCTATTTCATTAGGATGTGTTCGTGACGCTGAGACTGGTTTCATGAAGTTGGTAAGTGAAAAGTCATCGAAAGCACTCACACCGAGGTTCAGCACGCTCTTTAGCCATCATCGTTTTGATTGGAGAACTTGTTATTATTGCCATAGTTGTTGTTGTTGTTAATGGTGGGTGCAGCCAATCATGCATTGAAGGCAACATCATGACGTTACTCTCCTTCAGCAAAAGCAATAAGGCAGCGGTCGGTTCAAAGAGTTCGTCGATGGTAAAGTTTCCAAAATTGATTTTTTTTTTTTGGTATCATATCTTAAGCAATAGATATACGACAATTACAGCTGCAAACATTAATAATTACCTCTGCCACAAGGGTGTACGGAGTTATGTTTTCACACAAGTCTGTCTGTCTGTCGGTCTGTCTGTCTGTCTGTCTGTGAGCAGGATATCTCAAAAGGTATGGACAGATTCGGAAGAAATTTGGTGAACAGGTTGGGTGCGTGACAAAGACGAATTGATTCAATCTTCGTGAAGATCCAGATCCAGAACAGGATCAGAGAGTTTTTTTATTTTTATTTTAATTGATTCTTCACTATTGAGTTGTGTTGTTCGTCTTTCGGCTGCTCCCGTTAGGGGTCGCCACAGCGGATCATCCGTTATGATCCGCATACTGATTTGCACAGGTTTTACGCCGGATGCCCTTCCTGACGCAACCCTGGCCTCTTACGACACAGGGATAAGGATTGGGTTTCGCCATGATTCCGGGCTGCCCTACACCCTCTCATAGCGCGGCCAGCGCAGAGCTCCCATCCTTCAAGCGATCCTCCAACCCAAGCCTCCGAGTAGCCGGATTACAGGCGCACGCCACTACGCCCGGTATTCTTCACTATTGAGTGATTGGGCTAAAACGATAGATGGCATGATGTCTCAAGAAGATGTGCATGGATCATGCCAAAAACTTGGTGGATGAGTTGGGGGAGGTGACGAGAACAAGATGATAAGATTCATTAAGGTCCGGATGCAGATCCGGCCTGTCAGTGGAATACAAAACGTACACTAATCAGCCTGGCGGAGGTACGCGCTCTACCGAGTACCCTTCTAGTTGTACCTGCTGTCATCTCCAAATTCTATCAAACACTTTCTTTTCTTTTTGGACAAGATCTAAGGCGCATAATGGAGCTGCCACTCACACATACATGGACATACTGAAGAGACAAACGCTTAACACAGCCACTGAGCTTGGGGGAAGTTCCATCACTTCCCAGAAAAATTTGGGTACCAGTGACGTTGCAACAATGGTGCACTCAGCTTTGCCTCTCGCACTCAGCGGGACATTTACTAAGGAGGAATTTCCTCCTCTCCATGGATGCCAACCAATGGGATGTCCGTTTTCTATCCTTTTAAATGCTGATCGACAAGCAAAGAAGCAGCACGTACCGTTTTAAAGTCTTTGGATGACTCAGCCCAGGTTTGTACCATCAACCTCCCAGAGTCGGAGCGGACCCTCTGACCATTACACCGTCGAGTCGATCATTGTACATGCTTGGCTTTGAAAAAAATACTTTGCTCACTTTTTTGGATAAATGGTCTCCAAGAAAAGTTTTTATTCGACTTTGTATCGAGAATGAGAGCCAAAATGCCATATATTTCTTGAGTCAAATTCGTGTTTTTACGCAGGGGAAAACATGTGCAGCAGACAATTATATCACTTGATAGATTGAGCTGAATCTCATTACAGAGAGAGACTCCCTACACATATGTTGCGAGGATCATTTTAAGGATAGGCACGTGTTTACACCCACATAAGCTGACTTTCTGTCCATTTGCAGTTATGTGTTGTTCAATATCAGCTGTCACAAAACCAAGGTCATTTTAATCGGTCAATGTCCAACCAGCAGTAGTTCATCGACAAATGATCTTATTTTAAGATGATAAATCAAAGTGAACACAGTGACTGGCTCACCAACTGCACACACACAACCAACCCTCACTCACACTCAAACGAGCTGCTCGACTGTGCATTGCTGAAAAAAAAAAATATATATTGTTTTTGCCAGAAATGCAATCAGACTAGCGGTGAGGGTCAGCTCACATGCAAAAAAAATAAATCCACAGTGCCTGTTCTCCCACCTTGTCCCTGTTCACCCATCCCAGCTCACCTCCTGTGTGTGCTTCCCAGTCTCTAACCCTCTGGTCTGCAAATATCAGAGGGTCTGTGCTCCAATTTCCCAGATCTGTCCATACAGGCTCTTGCTGGTAACCCAGATTTTATGTTTCATATTCACAGGATGTTCTGAACTCTTCTGTGTGTGCGTGTCGTTGGTTATCATCTCTTCTGCTCTTACAGACCTGATCCCACAATCCGTGCCTCCCAATGGTCACTTCCGAAGCTGTGGGGTAATTTCGCTGTGTGTGCCTTCTCGTACCCATGTATCCTTTCTTTTTGCGGAATGTGATTCTTTCAACTCCGATGACTCCAAATACGACACTCTCTCTAAACATTGACACTCCGTTATCCTCTCAATGGTGATTGCTCGTCCTCATCTGTGGAGCATTTAACGAACACAAGGCCAGTTGGATTGGTGTTAGTTCAGAGACTCCAGACATGTTCGAGCGGCTAACTCGTTTTGTGAAATGACTGCACTTGTATCCAAAAAAAACCACTTGCATTCAAAAATGCGCGTTTCATTTACAACACACATCTCCCAGATGGAAACCATTCATTAGTGATCTTTACTTCAAACTTTTTCTCAAACTTGGCCTGATTTCTTTTCTTTTTTTTGCAAACTCAGCTCCTCCAGGCTCTTCGGGTCATGTGTCAATAAAAGTGGGCATCTCTTTGACAGTTATCAGAGAACCCCCAGGGTGCAGAGATGTATGGCAATTTGGTAAATCTGATTGGTCTGGCCTAAAATCCATTCTCTCCAGTCAAGGCTGGTCTATCATCACATCGGCTTCTAATGTTGACTGATGCTGGAATTTCGTCTCAAACAGATTAATTTCTCTTCTTCACAAGTTCATCTCATCCAGGATTCAACTTTTATTCCATCATATTGACCTGGTGTGTGTGGTGAAACCCTTGCAAGAAAACTTGGAGGAAGAACGCACTGAAGGCAATCTCCCCGCACAGCTCCGAACCATTATGTTTCTGTCTGTCGAAGAGCCAGGGCCCAACATCAGGCTGCCTGCGATCAATATCTCCCAGCCTCTCACAATCCTACCAAAGCCAAGTGAAAGGTTGTCAGGTCTGTGTCAAGTACACATTCGCCTTCCATCCCTTCCCTTCTAAAGGTCGGTGTCATGCTGGACAGTGCTCAAGAAAAAGCAGAGTTCTAGAACAGTCTTCACTCAAAAGGACAAAATCCAAAAGCCATTCCATTGTGTACTCACCTTTTCCATCATTACAGAATGTTCCCTACAGCACATGGACTTATCTCCCCCCCCAACCTCTCCACCCCCCCCCCCACCTCTTCCACCATAGCAAGTGGAGAAGCATCCTATCCAGCTTGATACCTCTTCCACAACCATGTCTAAAAGCATTCTTCAAGAATGGGTGCTTCAGTCATATCATAATATCTATATCTATATGTATATATACAGTATATATATATATATCTCCTCTCCTCTCCTCTCCTCTCCTCTCCTCTCCTCTCCTCTTCTTCTCTCTCCTCTTTCTCTCTCTCTCCCCTCTTTTTCAAAGGTCCTCTTGGATTAGCAACTTCCTCCATTATTATTATTTAATTTTAAGACTTCCACTGATTATGGTGGCATGATTTCATGCTTTCAGCTGGCTATGATCAACGGTGCATCCCCACTGCTACCGAGTATGGGAGCCCACTGATGCTGTGCCCCTCTACCAGGACACTGGTATTTATTTCGCCGACCCAGGAAGGATGACAGGCTGAGTCAACCCCAGCTGGTGTTATCAGTGGCTGACAGAGTTTGAACTCAGGACCCGAAGATCCCAAGCCACCATCCTAACCACAAAGCCAACACCAGGCTTCGTCCATTATGAAATATTGTTCCGAATCTGGCAGCCATGAGCACTCAACATCCAGGTCCCGTAGCCCAGTTATTTCGTTTAGTAAATGTGGAAAGATAGCTTCCTTTCCCCCTATGTCTAATGGGAATTAAGTGTACGTGCGCTACGGGTCATTTTATAGTTAGGATTTTTACACGACCAACAACAACGGCATCCTCCCTGGCTTCCTTCCACCATCGGCCTTTCTGACGCGCATACGTGCCGAGCGCCTGTGGGCGGAGTTCCATGGCAACCGACGCATTGGCTCCGTTCCAGGGTCGAGCAAGACATGTTGCCTTCGGCCAATTGGCAAAGTGCGAGCGACGTACCGTGCGTGGCAGCCAATGTGGAGGCATGTTGCCCGAAGAAGGAGGAATGCTTCTCAGGGGGGACGGGCCGTGAGGATGCTCGCCACGCCCCCGGACGAATCACGAAACGGCGAGCGGATCACCTGAGACGAACCGGCCAATCCGGAGGTGAGTGGCGTGCGGGGGGGGGGGTTAAGAGAAGCGGCGGGTGTGCGCGAGGAGGTCCTGTCTTTTCCCCTTGAGCTTGTCCCGCAGGATCGCCTGCCTGCGAGTCTGTCCGCCGAGAATCGCTTGCCTGTCTTGTTGCTGGCGCTCGCTGTCTCGTCGCGTGCCGGATGAGCGTGCTGGAGCCCGACGCTGCCCTCCATACCTGGTGCTTGCAGCGGCATCGAGTTGCGGGTTCGAGTCCCGCCGAGCCGGATCGTCAAGGGCCGCACGAGGCGGGAAGGTCAAAGCTAGCTTCTTACTCCAGCTCACCTTCCCTCCGAGCTGGGGGTTTCAATAAAGGCCGGCCGGCCCATTTCTTTTCTCTGAGCGAGTTGTTTGTGCTCCGTCATTCTGAGCGAGTTGTTCGTGCTCCGTCATTCTGAGCGAGTTGTTCGTGCTCCATCATTCTGAGCGAGTTGTTCGTGCTCAGTCATTCTGAGCGAGTTGTTCGTGCTCAGTCATTCTGAGCGAGTTGTTCGTGCTCCGTTTCATTTCAGAGTTGAGTAGTTGGTGCTCCGTCATTCAGAGTGAGTTGTTCGTGCTCCGTCATTCAGAGTGAGTTGTTCGCTGCTCCGTCATTCAGAGTGAGTTGTTCGTGCTCCGTCATTCAGAGTGAGTTGTTGGTGCTCCGTCATTCAGAGTGAGTTGTTCGTGCTCCGTCATTCAGAGTGAGTTGTTCGTGCTCCGTCATTCTGAGTGAGTCATTCCTGATGAGCACGATCCAGACTGCATGAGAAGTTCCACGGTGCAGAGAGAGATGGGGAATGTCCTGAAATGTTACAAGGAGGTTTACGAACAGAAAATGAAGGCAGTCACTCAAGGCTCCATTATGAAGTTCTTCAAAAAAATTCCAAGCGAATCAGCCTCCATTTCATCTTCTGAGCCTTGAACCTCAACTGGACAGCCTGCCACACCTTAATAAGCTTGCCACAAGCAATATGTACTGTATCCAACTCCAACTAGAAAGAGCAATCAGTGATTGCAGACCCTTGCCAGGACTTGTTTTGTGTGGTGTTTGTGTAGTTTTGTACACTGATGTGTTTCGTAATTAATGAGACATAATTAGAACTGCCACTATATAACTGCCGGCAGTGATGACCGGGCACCAAGACGTCCCGTTTTGATGCAACCCTGCTTTGATTGGACACCTGACCCTGACCAATGACGTTTTTCATTATTATTCAATTGAATTTAGAGTGGGATTAAAATAATTTCAATTCAAATCAAATGCAAGACCAAATAGGTAGTCACGCATTGGAGTGATCAGAAGGAACCCGAAAAAGCAAAAAGAAAATATGAAGTCATCAGGAGGAACCTGGATAGGATTCACATTTCAGTTGCTGCTCCTCTACCCTCAA
>CM068956.1:164565758-164578258 GCA_035128595.1 Eptatretus atami
GGAAAAGAGGTATTACACAGGATTATATGTTGACCGATTAAAACTTAGCCCCATCGTCTGACCTGTAGTGGCCACCTTGAATTTATGCAAATTACAGGAGTTCCCAAGGTAGCCACCCGGCAACCAACCTGAATTTTATTAATGGACCCATGTAGTCCAATACAATCATAAAACCATACACTTTCCACATCAACAAGGTTGACAATGAAACACATAATAACGGCAAATGGACTAAACAGTTCTGTCACTCAAACTCATGGGTCTCATCATCAGCCACGATCTTTCTTGGGCAAACCACATTTTCTAAGGTGACCTCCGAAGCCAGTCACCGACTGGGCATCCTCGATTGATCATTCAAATGTCCTTCCATGGCATGCATGAATTCTTATCCACTTACAAGGCCTTCATCCACAGCTTGGTGGAGTGTACTGCTCTCCCCTCTGGGCTGGCATCCTTGCCTTCCAACCTTGCTCAGCTTGACGCCATGGAAACCAAGATTATTGGAATCCCCAGGATTAAGCTGAGTCTGTCGGCCGACCCACTTCATCATTGCAGAAAGGTCAGTGGTCGCTCTCATGTCTTGTTACTGCCCTTCACTTCTGGTATTTCACCCTCTGCTCTTTCTGTGCTTTCCCCCCCCTCCCCCCCCCCCCCCCCGGCCAGTGGTTTCTGCAAGGCACACGTGATCCACCATCAACCCCCCTACCCCCTTCTGGTGAAACTCCAAAATCCAGACTCACTGCCAAACATAGACAATTTGTTCCTTTTTTTCCCCACCTGTGCAATCAACTTCCACATTCTCTTCAATCTCATTCTTCTCTCCAGGCTTCAAGACGGCTGTTCACCACCATCTCAGGTCACCCCCATCCAAAACCATGATCTTTTTTTTACCCTCGGTAACCCCTCCCAAATCCCTCCTTCCAATTCTCCAGTTTTCCCTCCTTGGAGTTTCTTCTGTATCCATCTTGTCCACCCCGTGCATCCTCCGTTCAACTTGTTCCACCCCATGCATGCATGTTTTGCGACCTGTTTTGTCTGTTACCTCCTGATCCCTTCAGTATACAGCTCTCCACGAGCCTCGACTACATATACAAAAAAACCCAAAAACAAACAAAAAAACTGTTCAGCATGACAGAGGTATGCGCTCTATCGAGTGCCGTTCTAGTTTCCATTGAAATCGGTGTACCAGGAAAGGGGTGTGCGGGTAGGTAGGCAACTACCTGACATGAAACCAATTTTTGGTTCAGTCAGGAATGTCTAATCTATTTATCCACAACAATAACATTCTTCCAAATATATTATATTAGTGCTTTGGTTACACTGTTACACAAAATCAACAAGTGACATGAGTTTCCAAATGAAGAAGCATTTGCAGAACTTCAGAGAGAACCACAAGGACTCGATGATAAAATCACTACTCGGCTGTAAGAAAATGGAGAAAACTGCATCTACCTCGCCCCCCCCCCAAGATATTTGCGATTTGAAACAAGACTGACTATTTTGTACATCTTGTTTGACCATTGTTGTCGAAAGTGCTGCACCATCTGGACGCAACCCGGCGCCACCTGTCTCTGTACGCTGCCAACTTCCAGCCTCGGAGCCTCAATCATCCTCTCATGCTGATAATGAGGGTGTCTTTCTTTGGCCTCCTCACAGTTTTGGATTGGGGTACATTCGGCAAACCGATTTCTTTCATTTGCTCCATCGCTGGCGTCGCATCGTATGTGGTGGATTGATCGGCGTTGTTCTGTGCTGGATTCCGGTGCCAAACAAAATAGAATCGAAGAGGCCATCGATCTATTATGTATGCAAATATTGGTGACAACCTCTCCTAACACCATATACACCATACGTGCCACACCATACGTGCCATTTCTTAGCTCCCCTCATGTATCTCCTCTCACGGTCCTCTCCCCTCCTTTCTCTCTTTGTACAATCCCTGGCATTCACCTTCACTCTTAATTTGTCCACTTAGGTGAGAAAATCTGTGAATCAGAACTCAAACATTAACATGAGGAATGTAAGTCAGACAAAATTTTGATAATCATTCATCATCATTGTCATCAAGTTTTGGAGTCAGCATTTCTGCTATTTGTTTCCAAATGGCTTATGCTCCATGAACACAAAGACCAAAAGATCAGAGGCAATCACAAACGATTCACAAACGAGCTGAAGAAAACATTCGAGTAAAAATTAGTGTTTAAGAATTTGGTCGAGGCACCAGTACACAATGGCCTACTCTTCTGAAAGTCATTGTGAGATCTTTGACATCCACCAGAAAATACTGACAGATGGGATAGCAAACCGAACTTCCCCTCGACATGATGTTGCGCTCAATAACGCAATGCCCTGTCTGTTAAGCATCAGGATGACAGTTTATAGTTACCTTCACCACTGAAGGTGGGTGGAGGTTGTTTTCACCTTCTCTCTGTCTGTCTCTCTGTTTGGTAGAATACCTCAAAAAGTTATTATGGATTTGGACGAACTTGGTGGACAGGTTGCGTGTTTGTCAAGGATGAAATAATTCGATTTTGGTGAAGATCCAGATACGAGAATTTTTAGTGATTCTTCACCATTGAGTGATCGGGCCAAGAACTATACAGAGCACAATATCTCAAAAACTCATGGATTCATCCGCAGCTTAATTGGAGTACTGCTCTCCCCTCTGGGCTGGATCCCCTGCCTACATCTTGCTCAGACTGATGCTGTGGAAACCAAGGACTCAAGATCACTGGTGTCTCCCACGATGAATCCGAGTCTTTACGCCAATCACTTTCCCATCGCAGGACAGGTCAGTGGTTTCCCTGTCTTCTACGCCTGTTTACTGATCTTGCACCCTATGCTCTTTCCATGCTTTGCCCCCCCCCCCCCCCCCCAAGACTTATGCAGGACACGCATGGTCCAACATCAACCCCTTC
Source organism: Eptatretus atami (assembly GCA_035128595.1). Lineage (NCBI taxonomy): Eukaryota > Metazoa > Chordata > Myxini > Myxiniformes > Myxinidae > Eptatretus > Eptatretus atami. Next base: position 164,568,677 of record CM068956.1, read on the forward strand.
TGGTGAAAACTCCCAAAATTCAGAATCACCTCTCACCTCCACTCATTTCTTTCCTGTTCCCACCCATGAACCAACTTCCCACTCTCATCAATCTCACTCCTCCCCTCCAAGTCTTTCAAGGCAGCGAGACAGCTGTTCACCTCCATTCTCAGATCATCCACATCTAAAACCACGATCTTTTCTAACCCTGTTAACTCTGCCACAGCTCGAAGCCCACCTCCTTCAAAATTCCAGTCTTTCCTTCCGGAGAGTTTGCTTCTCCATCCATCTTGTCCACACCACGCATCCTCCCCTCGTTGAAGGACTAAATAGAAGTCTCCCTCTATTTAGTCCTTCAACACTGCCGTCAGTGTTTCCCCCTTCTCACTACGTTCCTTTTATTCCATTGTGTCCTGATCCGTTTAGTTTCCTCATTCTTCCACAAGCCTCAACCCCACGTGGAGAAATCATTGAAAATAGTTACACTCAAGCTTCAATGTGACTTTTATGAAGTCCCGAATAAGATTAAATTTCAGTGTGAAATTTATTTATGTTCCGACGAGACCATAGATTTCTTGAACAGGTAAGGTGCAGATATGAGGCCCATATACGGACATAGGACAAGTGTTGAGTGCCATGTCTGCATAAGGTGAAGCCTGTGAGCTGGCATTCAATAACTACCCATTTGTTTGTCCAGAGTGTGGAAGATTAAAGGTGAGCAAGCACTGCTCACTGTCGGACCGACAGTGGAGCTAGACGTGTTCAGTGTATTTTATGCAATGTTTATATGTTTGAAAGTGTATTCGATGTATAGCTGTTTACCCAGACTGCAAGTGTTCGAGGTGGGCCTCATCCCACGACCTGTAAAATAGCACCGTGGACATATTATAGCCCAGCAGGGTATCATAGCCCAGACATGAATTGGTTGTCCTTCATATTCGAAGAAAGTTGTTCACATCAAACATGCGAGTCATCTGGTCAATTTGTTTATAGGCAGAAGTTGCTGCCCAGAAAGCAACCACACTTTCAGATAGCAAGCCATGTAACCTGGTGTCAAGGAGCCTCCAGAAGACAACACCACTTGCTATCTGAAGTCTCGGAAGTAATTTGGGATGTAGCCAGGGTACGACCTACTCTTCTTGAAGGATGATGTAGGATCTTCAACACGCAACAACTAATGCTATCGAATCCAAGAGACGGGGCACACATTGACGTATCGTCCTGCCTGGGAAAATACAACCATTGTGGCAGCTTAAAGCGGACTGAAATTCGAACGCAAGATGGACGACTCAGAGATGAGTGCATCCACTTTTCATTTATCCTGCCAGTCCAAGGCCCGTACACAGCAATTAGCTAGATCATAAATTATGGTTATGTGGACGATCTGAATGCTTTGGACTTTGGATATCGGAGTAGTTGATGTTCGGATGGTTCTTTTGCACCTTGTTTCCCTTTTCTCAATTAAATACTGTTCTGATTAGAAAGCATTTTGTCTAAGGCTGGCCTTATTGCCAACAGGGGGGGGGGCATACTGATATTGGGGACTAACCTCTTTATCTCTCTTTCTCTCTCTTCTCAGTTTCTTCCTGCCAGAAACTTGCCACACGTGTCTTCTCTCACATCATAAAATGTATCATACCTTGCTTTAAGGAAGCTTTCAGAGCAACGTATACATTATTCGTATTTAACTAATATGGCATTATGTGTTTTGATGTGTGTTTCTGTCAACTTACAGTCATTATTCACAAGACTGAGTGTTGTGGGTCATGTGGGAAGGCAAAGATCAATGAACAGCCGAAGGCAAGCAGGAGCAGCAGCTGGGGGGCTCTCTTTGACTGCATCCTCACACAACCACCCCAACTTTGCATGCCACTGCCACCTTCACTGCTTCCACCACCCCACCAGCCACCCCTAGTGACAAAAACAACGCCCACAGTCTTTGCTGCCCATCACATCATAGCATTGCTGCAGTTCCTGAAGTATTTTGGATTAAAAGGCTCTTTTTCTGCCTCAACTTAAAAGCTCTTGATTGAAATCCAGGTTTCACTTTGTTACACAATATGCATTAAACGACCGGCAGGTAAATTGGCGAAAAGGCTAATATCCGACCGCCGAGACACAATCGATAAGCAACTTATCAAATGCCTTTTCATACTCGATCTCAGCAAGTGGCAAAGAGATTTGCCTGCTGAGCTGAAGACGTGTCCTGTGTTGTTACACAGAGCAAGCCAATTTGTATGCATCACCGACACGGAATCCCCATTGGCATCCAATCCGCGTGCCGCCGTCCATCCTGCTGGATCATCGTGGATAGTCCACAAACGAGTGGAAGCACAGAAAGGAGAAAGGTACACGAACAAAAATTACAATGAGGTCGAAGAGGAGGCGGACACGAGCAGAAAATGAAAGAAATACAAAAGGCTGTAAAGCGAGAGCAAAAGGCACAGGGAAACTTGCTCCGTGAAGCGCACTTAGAAAAAAAAAACAAAGAAACATCTGCTCTCCTGAAAGCGAAAGTAATACAAAACAAGCGGAGATTGTGATGCAGCAATCTCTGCACCACTCGATACATTAACAGCGATCGTGATGGTAACTGCACGAGTGCACTTCTTCTCGAGAGTCAAAGATAGAGCTGAAAAGAATGCAAAAAGCCACCCGTGCATGCACCGTCTCATCTGCAGCACACGCGCGCTCCCAAACAAAGCACGCCTGCCTTGTCATCTCCCTCGATGCCAAGGGGCTTACATCTAAGCATGCGAGAATTCCCAGCCACAGATTTGGAAAACAATGCAGCCCCAGAGGAAAAACAAAAATTTTTTTTTTAAAAAAAAGCAACAACAACACACGTACGATTACATGTCACAATTCAAGAATTTCAAGATAAGCCAGCTGGAATCATATATTTATATGCTTTTCAATCTCTTCTGCATTTCCTTGAGAATAACCATTATTGTGATAATTAGGGATCATCGAAGATAATAAAACAGATGAATTAAAAGGTTAGAGGTATCTGCCATATAAAGATCACAAGCAATACTGACATGTCGGGCTTTACCCTTCTCCTGGAACAAATGAGACAGGAAACACGAAGTGGTTTTATATATGAAGATGACACCACCTTCCCACCTCACCCCCCTGTATTCCCCCCCCCCCCAGCATGTCATCACACCACACACAGAGTATGGTAATATTTCAAGCGGAATGTTAAGTTGACATACCACCTGCGAGCACTTGATGACGAGCCTCAAAAATAACTTGATGTACATTTCACAAAAAGTAGGCTATCCCGGCTGACAATAGTCAAGTTCCAAAATTTCCTGCCTCATGATGTTGCAGCATTAATCATCATAGTTGTCAGGTTCCCTATTTCATTAGGATGTTGTTCGTGACGCTGAGACTGGTTTCATGAAGTTGGTAAGTGAAAAGTCATCGAAAGCACTCACACCGAGGTTCAGCACCTCTTTAGCCATCATCGTTTTGATTGGAGAACTTGTTATTATTGCCATAGTTGTTGTTGTTGTTAATGGTGGGTGCAGCCAATCATGCATTGAAGGCAACATCATGACGTTACTCTCCTCAGCAAAAGCAATAAGGCAGCGGTCGGTTCAAAGAGTTCGTCGATGGTAAAGTTTCCAAAATTGATTTTTTTTTTTGGTATCATATCTTAAGCAATAGATATACGACAATTACACTGCAAACATTAATAATTACCTCTGCCACAAGGGTGTACGGAGTTATGTTTTCACACAAGTCTGTCTGTCTGTCGGTCTGTCTGTCTGTCTGTCTGTGAGCAGGATATCTCAAAAAGGTATGGACAGATTCGGAAGAAATTTGTGTGAACAGGTTGGGTGCGTGACAAAGACGAATTGATTCAATCTTCGTGAAGATCCAGATCCAGAAAAGGATCAGAGAGTTTTTTATTTTATTTTAATTGATTCTTCACTATTGAGTTGTGTTGTTCGTCTTTCGGCTGCTCCCGTTAGGGGTCGCCACAGCGGATCATCCGTTATGATCCGCATACTGATTTGCACAGGTTTTACGCCGGATGCCCTTCCTGACGCAACCCTCGGCCTCTTACGACACAGGGATAAGGATTGGGTTTCGCCATGATTCCGGGCTGCCCTACACCCTCTCATAGCGCGGCCCAGCGCAGAGCTCCTCTCCTCAAGCGATCCTCCAACCCAAGCCTCCGAGTAGCCGGATTACAGGCGCACGCCACTACGCCCGGTATTCTTCACTATTGAGTGATTGGGCTAAAACGATAGATGGCATGATGTCTCAAGAAGATGTGCATGGATCATGCCAAAAACTTGGTGGATGAGTTGGGGGAGGTGACGAGAACAAGATGATAAGATTCATTAAGGTCCGGATGCAGATCCGGCCTGTCAGTGGAATACAAAACGTACACTAATCAGCCTGGCGGAGGTACGCGCTCTACCGAGTACCCTTCTAGTTGTACCTGCTGTCATCTCCAAATTCTATCAAACACTTTCTTTTCTTTTTTGGACAAGATCTAAGGCGCATAATGGAGCTGCCACTCACACATACATGGACATACTGAAGAGACAAACGCTTAACACAGCCACTGAGCTTGGGGGAAGTTCCATCACTTCCCAGAAAAATTTGGGTACCAGTGACGTTGCAACAATGGTGCACTCAGCTTTGCCTCTCGCACTCAGCGGGACATTTACTAAAGGAGGAATTTCCTCCTCTCCATGGATGCCAACCAAGGGGATGTCCGTTTTCTATCCTTTTAAATGCTGATCGACAAGCAAAGAAGCAGCACGTACCGTTTTAAAGTCTTTGGATGACTCAGCCCAGGTTTGTACCATCAACCTCCCAGAGTCGGAGCGGACCCTCTGACCATTACACCGTCGAGTCGATTCATTGTACATGCTTGGCTTTGAAAAAAATACTTTTGCTCACTTTTTTGGATAAATGGTCTCCAAGAAAAGTTTTTATTCGACTTTGTATCGAGAATGAGAGCCAAAATGCCATATATTTCTTGAGTCAAATTCGTTGTTTTTACGCAGGGGAAAACATGTGCAGCAGACAATTATATCACTTGATAGATTGAGCTGAATCTCATTACAGAGAGAGACTCCCTACACATATGTTGCGAGGATCATTTTAAGGATAGGCACGTGTTTACACCCACATAAGCTGACTTTCTGTCCATTTGCAGTTATGTGTTGTTCAATATCAGCTGTCACAAAACACAGGTCATTTTAATCGGTCAATGTCCAACCAGAGTAGTTCATCGACAAATGATCTTATTTTAAGATATAAATCAAAGTGAACACAGTGACTGGCTCACCAACTGCACACACACAACCAACCCTCACTCACACTCAAACGAGCTGCTCGACTGTGCATTGCTGAAAAAAAAAAATTATATATGTTTTTGCCAGAAATGCAATCAGACTAGCGGTGAGGGTCAGCTCACATGCAAAAAAAATAAATCCACAGTGCCTGTTCTCCCACCTTGTCCCTGTTCACCCCATCCCAGCTCACCTCCTGTGTGTGCTTCCCAGTCTCTAACCCTCTGGTCTGCAAATATCAGAGGGTCTGTGCTCCAATTTCCCAGAATCTGTCCATACAGGCTCTTGCTGGTAACCCAGATTTTATGTTTCATATTCACAGATGTTCTGAACTCTTCTGTGTGTGCGTGTCGTTGGTTATCATCTCTTCTGCTCTTACAGACCTGATCCCACAATCCGTGCCTCCCAATGGTCACTTCCGAAGCTGTGGGGTAATTTCGCTGTGTGTGCCTTCTCGTACCCATGTATCCTTTCTTTTTGCGGAATGTGATTCTTTCAACTCCGATGACTCCAAATACGACACTCTCTCTAAACATTGACACTCCGTTATCCTCTCAATGGTGATTGCTCGTCCTCATCTGTGGAGCATTTAACGAACACAAGGCCAGTTGGATTGGTGTTAGTTCAGAGACTCCAGACATGTTCGAAGCGGCTAACTCGTTTTGTGAAATGACTGCACTTGTATCCAAAAAAAACCACTTGCATTCAAAATGTGCGTTTCATTTACAACACACCATCTCCCCAGATGGAAAACCATTCATTAGTGATCTTTACTTCAAAACTTTTTCTCAAACTTGGCCTGATTTCTTTTCTTTTTTTTGCAAAACTCAGCTCCTCCAGGCTCTTCGGGTCATGTGTCAATAAAAGTGGGCATCTCTTTGACAGTTATCAGAGAACCCCCAGGGTGCAGAGATGTATGGCAATTTGGTAAATCTGATTGGTCTGGCCTAAAATCCATTCTCTCCAGTCAAGGCTGGTCTATCATCACATCGGCTTCTAATGTTGACTGATGCTGGAATTTCGTCTCAAACAGATTAATTTCTCTTCTTCACAAGTTCATCTCATCCAGATTCAACTTTTATTCCATCATATTGACCTGGTGTGTGTGGTGAAACCCTTGCAAGAAAACTTGGAGGAAGAACCGCACTGAAGGCAATCTCCCCGCACAGCTCCGAACCATTATGTTTCTGTCTGTCGAAGAGCCAGGGCCCAACATCAGGCTGCCTGCGATCAATATTCTCCAGCCTCTCACAATCCTACCAAAGCCAAGTGAAAGGTTGTCAGGTTCTGTGTCAAGTACACATTCGCCTTCCATCCCTTCCCTTCTAAAGGTCGGTGTCATGCTGGACAGTGGCTCAAGAAAAAGCAGAGTTCTAGAACAGTCTTCACTCAAAAGGACAAAATCCAAAAGCCATTCCATTGTTGTACTCACCTTTTCCATCATTACAGAATGTTCCCTACAGCACATGGACTTATCTCCCCCCCCAACCTCTCCACCCCCCCCCCCCCCCACCTCTCCACCATAGCAAGTGGAGAAGCATCCTATCCAGCTTGATACCTCTTCCACAACCATGTCTAAAAGCATTCTTCAAGAATTGGGTGCTTCAGTCATATCATAATATCTATATCTATATGTATATATACAGTATATATATATATATCTCCTCTCCTCTCCTCTCCTCTCCTTCCTCTCTCTCCTCTCTTCTCTCTCCCTCTTCTCTCTCTCTCTTTCAAAGGTCCTCTTGGATTAGCAACTTCCTCCATTATTATTATTTAATTTTAAGACTTCCACTGATTATGGTGGCATGATTTCATGCTTTCAGCTGGCTATGATCAACGGTGCATCCCCACTGCTACCGAGTATGGGAGCCCACTGATGCTGTGCCCCTCTACCAGGACACTGGTATTTATTTCGCCGACCCAGGAAGGATGACAGGCTGAGTCAACCCCAGCTGGTGTTATTCAGTGGCTGACAGAGTTTGAACTCAGGACCCGAAGATCCCAAGCCACCATCCTAACCACAAAGCCAACACCAGGCTTCGTCCATTATGAATATTGTTCCGAATCTGGCAGCCATGAGCACTCAACATCCAGGTCCCCGTAGCCCAGTTATTTCGTTTAGTAAATGTGGAAAGATAGCTTCCTTTCCCCCTATGTCTAATGGGAATTAAGTGTACGTGCGCTACGGGTCATTTTATAGTTAGGATTTTTACACGACCAACAACAACGGCATCCTCCCTGGCTTCCTTCCACCATCGGCCTTTCTGACGCGCATACGTGCCGAGCGCCTGTGGGCGGAGTTCCATTGGCAACCGACGCATTGGCTCCGTTCCAGGGTCGAGCAAGACATGTTGCCTTCGGCCAATTGGCAAAGGCGAGCGACGTACGCTGCGTGGCAGCCAATGCGGAGGCATGTTGCCCGAAGAAGGAGGAATGCTTCTCAGGGGGGACGGGCCGTGAGGATGCTCGCCACGCCCCCGGACGAATCACGAAACGGCGAGCGGATCACCTGAGACGAACCGGCCAATCCGGAGGTGAGTGGCGTGCGGGGGGGGGGGGTTAAGAGAAGCGGCGGGTGTGCGCGAGGAGGTCCTGTCTTTTCCCCTTGAGCTTGTCCCGCAGGATCGCCTGCCTGCGAGTCTGTCCGCCGAGAATCGCTTGCCTGTCTTGCTTGCTGGCGCTCGCTGTCTCGTCGCGTGCCGGATGAGCGTGCTGGAGCCCGACGCTGCCCTCCATACCTGGTGCTTGCAGCGGCATCGAGTTGCGGTTCGAGTCCCGCCGAGCCGGATCGTCAAGGGCCGCACGAGGCGGGAAGGTCAAAGCTAGCTTCTTACTCCAGCTCACCTTCCCTCCGAGCTGGGGGTTTCAATAAAGCCGGCCGGCCCATTTCTTTCTCTGAGCGAGTTGTTTGCTCCGTCATCTGGCGAGTTGTTCGTGCTCCGTCATTCTGAGCGAGTTGTTCGTGCTCCGTCATTCTGAGCGAGTTGTTCGTGCTCAGTCATTTCTAGCGAGTTGTTCGTGCTCAGTCATTCTGAGCGAGTTGTTCGTGCTCCGTCATTTCGAGTGAGTGTTGTGCTCCGTCATTCGAGTGAGTTGTTCGTGCTCCGTCATTCAGAGTGAGTGTCGTGCTCGTCATTCAGATGAGTTGTTCGTGCTCCGTCATTCAGAGTGAGTTGTTGTGCTCCGTCATTCAGAGTGAGTTGTTGTGTCGTCATTCGAGTGAGTGTTGGCTCCGTCATTCAGAGTGATGTTCGTGCTCGTCATTCAAGTGAGTTGTTCGTGCTCCGTCATTAGAGTGAGTTGTTCGTGCTCCGTCATTCTGAGTGAGTCATTCCTGATGAGCACGATCCAGACTGCATGAGAAGTTCCACGGGCAGAGAGAGATGGGGAATGTCTGAAATGTTACAAGGAGGTTTACGAACAGAAAATGAAGGCAGTCACTCAAGGCTCCATTATGAAGTTCTTCAAAAAAATTCCAAGCGAATCACCTCCATTTCATCTTCTGAACCTTGAACCTCAACTGGACAGCCTGCCACACCTTAATATGCTTGCCACAAGCAATATGTACTGTATCCAACTCCAACTAGAAAGAGCAATCAGTGATTGCAGACCCTTGCCAGGACTTGTTTTGTGTGGTGTTTGTGTAGTTTTGTACCACTGATGTGTTTCGTAATTAATGAGACATAATTAGAACTGCCACTATATAACTGCGGCAGTGATGACCGGGCACCAAGACGTCCCGTTTTGATGCAACCCTGCTTTGATTGGACACCTGACCCTACCAATGACGTTTTTCATTATTATTCAATTGAATTTAGAGTGGATTAAAATAATTTCAATTCAAATCAATGCAAGACCAAATAGGTACACGCATTGGAGTGATCAGAAGGAACCCGAAAAAGCAAAAAGAAAATATGAAGTCATCAGGAGGAACCTGGATAGGATTCACATTTCAGTTGCTGCTCCTCTACCCTCAAACCATCCAAGCATAGACAAGTGTGCCTTTAAAAAAAAAAAAATATTATATATATATATATATATTATATTTATATATCAAAAAAAATCACAAAGAACCCAGATCAAAATAATTAAATAAATCTGGCTGCCAGACCATGTATCCTATCAAGTTGAAAAAAAATTTTAAAAATATATATATATTATATACACAATATATATATATATATATATATATATATATATATATATATATGTTCCACATCAATATGAGATCATAATTGCGAAGTTTCATGTCAATTGATTAAGCGGTTCCAGAGAAAAAATG
>CM068956.1:164583258-164585330 GCA_035128595.1 Eptatretus atami
CCACCTTGCTCTCTTGAGTTCAATAAAACCAAGGCTTTTGCATAATTTGAATCTCAACAGGAGCACATTCCCCGTGACTGGCACTCTCCCAGTGGCGTAGTTGGTGGGCTCCTTTCTGCAAGCTAACATCTCGCCTTTCTCCTCCTGCCCTCTCCTACCTCTGCCCTCCCCAAGCAACCCCAGATCGCATGCGTTCCTCAAGAAACGCTCAACAGCTCACCCTCTTAAAGTCCAGGCTCGTTGCCCACCGGTGTTAACTTGTACCTTTGTTCTCCTGATTTCAAAATGTCTTACTGTATCTGTTGCATCATCCTCCTCATTTCAGTCATTCAGATGTGGTGCCTATCCACATTCCTCTCGAGGCCATTGTCAATCATTTTTGTGTTATTCCTCCTTTCTTCCGAGTAGCTGCACTGTGATATGCGGCTTGATGATGGGGGTTTTATGTTTCACAATTCCATGAATATAAATGGCCATCCCCGAGGTAAAATGGCCTGCAAAAATTGACCTTTCTCAAAGGGGACAATATCACTGAATAGCCCTCTGTCCAAGTTTTGCTACAATGTATGGATTGGTGAGGGATGCTTTACGTTGTATTTCCTGCTGAAGATGGATTTGGGAGCAATTTTCCCAGAAAACATATGAATGGGCTCCATGTGGGTGGCAGGTTCGGACTGCTTGGAAGCAGTCAGCACTGCTCACAGTGATAATTATTTTTATCATTATTATATTTAGGCTTCAAGCCACGAAACTGCATATTATATTATTGGTGGGGTTTTTATAATTAGGGTACCCAGTCTAATGGACTGGGGAACCTGTTGTTTTTCTTCTGTTTATTTCTTATTTATTCTTTTTCCGCCGGCAATTTGTGGGTTCCTTTCGCTTTAAAAATCATTTTCGCAGGAACGGTAAGTCCGATCGACAAGAAATTTTCACCATGGTGTGTATCTTTTTTGATAGCATACTCAATTGATAATTGTGACGTCAGAGGTCACGTGGTACGGGCGCCATCTTGAAAAAACCAATAAACTTTGGACCTCTGTATCTCTGAAACCGTGCAATGGAAATTTTTTTTGCTTCATACATTTTAATGAACTCCCCATGTGGAACACGGGTGATTTTTCGTGACGTCATCGGTGAAGCGGTATGCCGGTGAAAATTCGTCAAGTAGATCGCTGCATGGGAAAAATCTGAAATTTCTTTAGAGCACATCTTCTTACAGATTCGCCGTAGAAAAAATTTAATTATGACGTCATCGGTGACGGTTCGCAGCCATCTTGTTTTGAAAAAAAATAATTAAAAACATCTTCTCCAGAACGGCTGAACAGATTGAGGCAAAACTTTACAACCACTTTCCCAAGACATCCTTTTACAAGTTTGTTAATTTCTTATTGATAGGTCACATGGTTTGGTGGCCATCTTGAATTTACCCAAAAACCTTCACATCTTCTTCTCCAGAACAGCTAGTCAGATCAAGGGGAAACTTCACAATACGTATTGCACACATCTCGTGATATAAGTTTGTTAATGAATAATAATTGATAGGTCACATGATTTGGCAGCCATGTTGGATTCAAGAATAATATTAAATAATGTTTTCTCTGGAACCACATAACCTATCGAAGCGAAACTTGGCACATGTAATCTACCCCCAAGCCTGCATATAAGCTAAAAATTATGACATCACACGTCACATGTTTGGCGGCCACCTTGGATAGAAAAACGCACCTTATCCGATTAACACGAAACTTCCAACACTTGTTCCACTACACATTGAAAGCAGAATATAAATTTATGATGTTATAGTCACATGGTTCGTCGCACATCTTGGATTTGAAATTAATAAATTTAAAAAATCTTCTTCTCCAGAACGGGTGGACAGATTGAGGCAAAAATTCAGACACACTTTCCCCAAGACATCCTTTCACAAGTTTCTTAATTTATAATTGATAGGTCACATGGTTTGGCAGCCATATTGAATTTACCCTAAAACTTTCAAACATCCTCTCCAGAACGGCTGGTCAGATCAAGGGGAAACTTCACAAACATATTGCACACGAGCAGTGAATATA
>CM068956.1:164587806-164622506 GCA_035128595.1 Eptatretus atami
GAGTGTAAAGTGTGGAGGAAAAGAGTGGAAAAATAACATCTTTACAATAACAATTAATATGGAATCACCCTGACACAACCCTGTTTTCTCTCGTCATGGCACCAAATGCAACAACAAGCAACAAGCAATACTATCAATGGCCACTTCAGATGCAAAAACTTGGAAATGCACCATTTGGCAGAAGTCTGGCATGTTTGATGTCTTCAAAGAGATCATTTACAAAGAAAATTTAGTGCAATAAAAAGGCAATGTGATTACACCACCTGAAGACACAACAAACATGAAATGTGGCAAGTGTCATTAAATGTATTCAGTTGTTTGCTTGAGCTTCCCTTTTATTTGGGGTTTTTTTGTACAGCACCGTGCAGACACTTAGCCAAGGAATGATGGGAATTTTACTCTCATTTGGAAACCACTCTCAAAAACTGAGTACAGCACGCCAGGTCCCCTGAGCAGAAGCAATCGCCGATATTCCCACGCAGAGAGGAGGGGGGTCAATTGCAAAGAAGTTGGCAGTTGTGTTTGAAACATACAATGACAATGTGGAGTATTTCTTTTCACCTCCAAAAAGAAACTATCAACAACAAGCAGTCTTGGCAAAGTTGCAAAGTACATTACATTTATATAAAAAAAAATGATTACGTATCATAAAAGTGAGATAGGGAATACAGCAACAAGGAACGTTTGTATGCCAAGAACTGGAGAGGTTAGGCCTTTTAAAAATTATTTTTCTTGGCCTCAGACAGTGTTGCAGGTGAAGTTTTGATGATACAATTGCATGTTGCAGATAAAGAAAAACTATGAGAAATATCCATCCATCCATCCATCCATTGGGACCATACTCTGTGCAGAGCGTCGGTGCTGCCAAAGCAGTCTCCTTGGCTATAGGGTACAATCCTGGAGGGGTCGCCACTCCAACACAGGATTCTAGCATGCTGGCACTCATTTTGCCAACCTCGGAAGGATGACAGGTCGAGTTAACCCCACCTGGTATGGGAAATAATGTCCCCAATTCATGTTTAAGCTGTGCATTTGAGTTGATGTGGTCACATAGTTCCGTAGAAAGCAACTATATGCATATACATAAACAGTAAGAGGGTCAACATTTCAGTTGCCTTACCTCTGTTGCTATATCCAGGTGCTCAGCACTGTTCCCAGAGCTGGCAATGCAGGGACGTGGCTTGTTCATGTATCAACCCGCCATGGCTGCTTGGCTGGATTCACACACACACACACCTGCTGAAAGGAAGGAGAAAGGGAACGGATTAAGTTGAGTGTTTATCGTGAGAGGAGAAATGAGGCTGAGAAGAGCCCGTCTTTGATGCTGAGAGATTATGAGCATACAGGACAGAAAAATACTGAGGTGTCAAAAAGGGAACAAAGAAAAAAAGAAGTTGTACATGAGTTGCGCATTGCTGGATTTCTGTTTCCAAAGTTTGCCTAACAATAGCAACACACTATTGATTTAGGACAACACAATCACAAAGGGATACAAAAAAAACCTTGGCTTTTTGTTGTAACCTGAGAATTTGATGTTAAAACTCCCCATGGATGTTCATGCCCCCTTAGGCAGCGATTCAAAGAAAAGTAGGAACCCCTTCCGATGTGACAAGCACTTATCGGCAAATCCCACGCTGTTTACAAGCTGTTTTGGAGTTGACCTTCAATTTCCTGGTGACAACATAAAGTCTCATTTTTTTACTGTGCTGTGTACCAAGGAAAGTTGCTCTACCTTGGCATATACGAGGGCTCATATCAGCGTATGCACTTGGTTAAAGTATGGATACACAGATCAATTCGGGTGGAAAGCACTACAGCAGAGCACATGTAGCCCTCACCATAAAAAGGAAGCAACAATAGTTTTGAGGCTGTGGTACGTTCAAATATGTTCATATTCTGGTTGAAGAGGACCAGCACATTGATCTGGAAACTCCATCAACAAACATGATGTTCGTGGAAGTCAAAGTTAAGTTATTATGCAAAAACAACACGGACATCTAAAATTAGCATGCAAATTGGGAATGACACCAATCTAAAAATGATTAGAAACAAGTTCAAAATTGCCAGAAATGGGTTCATTTATTAACGTGTGTGTGACCACCATTGGCCTCAATGAAAAAGCTTGTGCACGCACATCTTGTCACCAACAAAATCAGGTGATCCAGCTATCACTATGGGATGTTGTGCTGATTATTATTCTACCAGGGCCATTTCCAGTTGATCGAGGGACTGCGATAGGACTTGGTGACCAAAAGCATGCCTCCTTACAAAGTCCCGAGCATGATCAATTGGATTTAATTCTTGAGATCGTACAAGCCAGTTCATACGAGTGATGTTGTGGTCAGAGAAGACCAGTGTTCACGTGTGCATTGTGTGTATAGAGGATGTTATCCATAAAGATGAAATTGGGACCTTGCTGTTGACCTAGAAGAACAACTCTGCAGGAGTATTGATCGAATCCCAAGATTTGACATCACAGCACCCGTATGAATGAATGGTGGCGATCAGTTATTTGGCCATCTTGAATACAAGGCAATACCATCAGGCTGCCTCCACCAAACTGATCCTGCTGCCAAATGGCACAAACACTCCCCATCTCGTCTCAAGACTCTTGCACATTTATCATCAAAGTCGAGGCATAATATACAAACATGAGTGTAAATAGGTTGAGGCTAATGGTTCACACATGGTGGGGGTTGTGGAGTATGTAGTGGAGGTGGCGGGGTATGTGGTGGGACGCGTGTGGGGTACAGACAACGAAGAGTTAATGGTCGTGAGTTAGCATATTATACAGACCAGATTAAGCTTGTGAATTCCCAATTCTCTCAGATGAAGATGGACCTCATGATGAAGGCAAAGGGAAGGGTTATTAAAAGCTTGGAATCAAGTGGAACTCCAAGAGATGGGGCAGCCGTGCGAGCATGCCAGATTTGAAACAGAAAACGTATGAAAAAGAAGGTCACGGTGAAAGGGGTTTGTTAAGAATAAAAAGTCAGGGCATGATATATTTGTGTAGAATAGAAAAGGGACATTAATCTATTTTTTTTTAATTGCAGAACTGAATGCCACACATTTCAGCAGAATTTGCACCGAATTTTCATCGTATGAAAAAAAATTAAGGTAATGTACAAGAAAAATGTTGGAGATAATCATTATGATGTGGAGAAGATCTACAATGAAAGAAGTTATTGATGCATTATCAGCTTATCCCCCCAAAATACCATTTTTGCACTCATCCGTAATAACCACCTCCACTCCAAAGCCCCCAAAGCATTACAAACCAAACCACTGAACATTGAACGAAGTGTTCCATAAAAAAAAAACACTTTCCATTTTTATTTAAGCACACAAATTATTTCATCTGTGTCGTGCTGCTGGCATCACTCACTCGGAACCTTCCATGACGCATCACCAAATGCCTCGGTTGGTTTTTTGTGTTTTTTAACTATATTTTAAATCGACGACGCAGATATCGGCAGCACCAGAGAAGTGCCTCTGCCATTCATTCACAGCATGTCACATTGTCATTAAGGCAAGGCAAAGGTGACAAATTCTGAACCAAGGGAAATTTTGATCATGGATAGGCTGCTACGACCTCACTGTCAACATGCTCTCACCTCCAAATCCAACTTTTTTGTTTTGTGACTCCAAGAGACACATCACTTTTGATAAAGTATCAGACATCGTTATATTAATTTTTTGTATCATTATACACTCGAGTTGGGTAAAATGTTTCAGACAATGAAAAAACAGAAAATAAAAAATATCATAATGAACATCAGGAAATGCTCATCATTTCTCAAAACATCACATCATTACAACCTGGCTGCTCTCTAGGATTGTACGTCTATCATTTTATGTTGCCGATTAAGAAATCGAAAGAGCAGACAAATACTGGTTGTTCATACGACCTTTCTTAATCCCACATAAACATTGCACTCCGCTTGTTATGGGCTGAAAAAGTATTCCTCACTTCCCTTTAGATTCTGTGCTTTCCTGCACTGTGATCAACTTGAATCGATCCTTATATTTATGTCTACAATGTGAATAATTATTATTTTTAACATTGTCCAATATAAAGCTGCTTCCGATTGAAAAATTTTCAACATATTAATCGGTACGCTTAGCTTGTGGGTTGTGATGTCATTGGCAAATAAATAGCTTTAACGGTGTTTGATTGCTCAAACACCTAGCTCCCTAAATCCCACCTTTGACCCCTTTTCTCCGCCACCACAACTTTGTTACCATGTTTAGTTGTAGTTTTCAATGTGAGGAGTGTGGATAAATAGCACAGGTATGATGGGACTTGTGGCCTCCTTCTGCCTTGGTTTCCTTGTGTGTATATCCTTGTACGCGATATAAAGTAAGATGGGAAGGAAAGGTGGATATCATTGGCAGGAAAAGTGGAGCAAGATCCCCATTTCCTCTCCTCCAACCTCCACAAATTCACGAGGGTTGTTCAAAGGGTTATTTGAGCAATGTACTCATTAAAGTTCAACGTATTTTTTTTTCGAAATACATAAATACAGGTGTATCTAACTACTAAGGAAATGTTCTAACCAATTATAATACTTACAAACTCCATCCATCCATCCATTGGGACCATACTCTGTGCAGAGCGTTGGTGCTGCCGAAGCAGTCTCCTTGGCTATTGAGCACAATCCTGGACGGGTCGCCACTCCGACACAGGATACCAGCATGCTGGCACTCATTTTGCCGACCTCAGGAGGATGACAGATTGAGTTAACCCCACCTGGTATTAATTCAACAGCTAAGCATGATTTGAACTCAGGATCCTAGGATCCAAAGCCCGGATCCAAATCCAAATCCAAGTTCAACACAATCCTGGACGGGTCGCCACTCCGACACAGTATAACAGCAAGCTGGCACTCATTTTGCCGACCTCGGAAGGATGATAGGCAGAGTCAACCACACCAGGTATTAATTCAACAGCCAAGTGGGATTTGAACTCGGGATCCTTAGATCCCAAGCCCACCACCCTAACCATTAAGCCAACACCAGGCATATAAAACTTACAAGCTGCATTGGAAAAAATAATTTCAGTCGGTGTTTCTTGCATGATTGTGAGCACCTTGATCCAAAAACAAATGCCCTCTTGTACATACAACCTTCTTGGTCCTTTTGTTTAGTATCCCAACATTTTTCATTTGGAATTGACCGATATATTGTTACGGATTTGGAAACCTTGTGCACACAAACAGCCAGAGTCCCTGTAGTTCAGTTATTTCGATAAGTATGTGTTATAGTTAGAATCCATCCCCTATGTCTAATGGGAATTTCGTGTGTGCGCTACGAGTTAATTTTTAGTTCGGTTTTTACAACAACAACAACAACAACAACTACAACAACGCCACCGTCCCTCACTCGACCCAGTCGCCATTGCCCACGTGTTTTTGGCTAAGGGCGTGGGCAGAGCCTCCGTCGCTTCGGATCGAGGCTCCGCCCCAAGGAAGGGCATGGACCGTTTCCTCCAGCCAGTGAGCGGAGGGCGAGCACCACACGCACGCCCCAGCCAATCGGGAGGCGAGGGGCGAGGAAAGAAACCCCTCCCACCTCAAGAGAGAAAAAAAGAGACGAGAGGACGGCAGACAGGAGTGATTGTGGTGATTGGCTTGGTCTGCGGTCGTGGTTCAAGCGGTCTGCGGTCCTTTGCGGTGGCTCACAGTGGTGGTGGTGACCGAAGAGGAGTGATCGAGGCGACTGCCTAGCGTCTGGAGTGATTGTGGCGATTGGCTTGGTCTGCGGTCGTGGTTCGAGTGGTTTGCGGTCCTTTGCGGTGGCTCACAGTAGTGGTGGTGGTGACCGAAGAGGAGTGATCGAGGCGACTGCCTAGCGTCTGGAGTGATTGTGGCGATTGGCTTGGTCTGCGGGTCGTGGTTCGAGTGGTTTGCGGTCCTTTGCGGTGGCTCACAGTAGTGGTGGTGATGGAAGAGGAGTGATCGAGGCGACTGCCTAGCGTCTGGAGTGATTGTGGCGATTGGCTTGGTCTGCGGTCATGGTTCGAGCGGTCTGCGGTCCTTTGCGGTGGCTCACAGTAGTGGTGGTGACGGAAGAGGAGTGATCGAGGCGACTGCCTAGCGTCTGGAGTGATTGTGGCGATTGGCTTTTTCTGTGGTCGAGGTTCGAGTGGTCTGCGGTCCTTTGCAGTGGCTCACAGTGGTGGTGGTGACCGAAGAGGAGTGATCGAGGTGACTGCCTAGCGTCTGGAGTGATCGTGGCGACGGCTGAGCGTCTGCGGTCGTGGTGGCTTGGTGTCGTTCATGGGCCATGGACTCCTGGTCGTGGGTTCGATTCCCACCGTGGTGGTTCAGAGTCGGTATGACCGCACGAGGCGGGAAGGTACCCCGGCCCGGCTCTACCGAATAAAGACCCACGGGATCCAGTTTCTTTTGGGTGTGCGTGTGTGTGTGTCCGTCCGTGGGACCCGTCTGTAAGTAGAATCATTAAGTGCCTTGTTCATTGTACATTACATTTCTTATTCATGATAACTCTGCTCTTTTTGTGCCTCCCCTCCCCGATTATTGTTATAAATAAACCCCTGTTAAATGTACCAGCTCGTTTTCTGTGCTTTCTCCCATTGGCCTAGCATGGTGTGGGTTTGAGGATTAGTAAAGCCGTTCGTGCCGTAAATTGTTCATTTGGTCCGGCATGGCTTTGGTAACTTCCGCTCGGTTACGCCAGATCCGAGTCGGTGATAGCGAATCGATTCGGACAAAGTCGACCGAGGGTGTGGTTTCCTCGGTAGTTTAGACAAGTGGACTCTATCTCACGCCGTCAAAATATTGGCGACCGCGGTCCTCTCAGTGACCCGTGTCCTTTCGGAGTTGTCCGAGAGTCACGACCTAAATTACAGGTGTTCGGTGGGAGACGACTCCACTGCTCCACCAAGTGGTCGTTTATCGCCACCGAACCCCGGCCCACAACAATATACCATTAGCCGGAGAGATGTCTGATGTATACGTTCAGGATATATATATAACTGAGACCAAGAACGATACACAGGTAGGTCTTGGTCATCTTGCCCCAACTTACTCCACTGTTTAAAAATGATATGCAATCGCTTATGAAAAATATATATATTATGTCCACCAAAGGTGGACGGAAGTGAAGTTTTCACCCGTCTGTTTGTTTGTCTGTGTGCATGATATCTCAAAAAGTTATGCACGGATTCAGACGAAATTTGGTAGACAGGTTGGGTGTGTGACAAGAACTGATTGATTCGATTTTGGTGAAGATCAGAATCTAGATACGAGAACTTAAAAAAAAAAAAAACTTAAGTGATTCTTCACCATTGAGAGATGGAACCAAAAACTATGCACAGCATGCTATTTCAAAAAGTTGTGGATGAGTTATGACAAAACTAGGTGGATGAGTTGGTTAGGTGATGAGAACAAGCCGATTCGATTTTGGTTCAGGTCCGAATCCAGATGCGGCCTATCAGTGGGATACAAAACGTAAACTGGTCAGCCTGGCGGAGGTTTGCGCTCTTCCGAATTTTCGTTTGATTTATGATTAATTTATAAAGACGTGTTTCCACTTGTTTATTAAATAATTTTCAATGTCATTACAAACTGCACGTTCTGTGCACGTTTTCAAATCAAATGTGCAATGACAATTTATAACCTGTGAAACTCACTTGTTTTTAGCGAAGAAAATCAATCTGTAGCTGTAGCATTGTCTTGTGATTTGGCATTCAATGTTTAAGCCATTTCAAAAAAAAGAAAGAAAAAGGTGAATCTTTATATAAAAAGCTCTCAAGGTTAACAGAAGAGCTGAACAATAAAAGATAGCAAGGAGAACAAAGCAATAATATAAAAGTCAGGATACAAGTAGACTAAGAAAGAAAAGAACAGAAGAGTATAAAAGGTCAAAGTAAGACCGGGTAAGTGGAGGTTGCACGGGACCAACTTGGGGGACAAGTTAGAAGACAAAGTGGAGAAATGGAATTTCTGAAGCTTGCGCTATACACGAGAGAAAAGCATGTTTGAAGAAGTATGAGTGGGGAGAAAATCAGACGAAGGGAGATTGAAAGAAAAGTCAGTCGTTAGAAGAGTGAGTGTAGCCGATTGAGGCTGAGGAGAAATGGTTAACTGATGGAACAAGAGCAGATGTGAGGTGGCAGTAGATTGTGAAGCCGCCAACTCGTCTGTGGTGTGAAATCAGTAATAAGCCCGACACCCGGGTATCTTGTGTCGAGCCTTAGATGTTGGTGATGTGCAACACAGTGTTCAGTCAGGAAGCAGCAGCACAAATGATACCATGACATTGCGGTGGGTTGGTTCACATCCAATGGCATGCACATCAGTAAAAAAGGTGATTGCCAATGAAATATGCACTTTAACGGCTAAATTTCTGATATTTGAGGAAATTCTGTGAAGTGGTGGGATGTCGCGATTAGTTGGGGAAAATTGAGTGGAAGAAAGGTTTGTCAAGTAAGGAGTGGTAGATACATGGGGATTTGCTTTCATTTCTTCCACTTCATTCAGATTTCCAAAAGTCAAGGCCCAGTGGAGATCCACCATTAATATATATAAGGAAATTTTGACCTCCAGCTCGAATATCAGCATACTGTGGATTGAAAAGGCAAGTGTTTATTTTAAAATATTCAGTGGGTGGGGTGTACTCAATGTGTGAGAGAGAGAGAGAGAGAGAAAGAGAGAGAGAGAGAAGAGAGAGAGAGAGAGAGGAGAGAGGAGAGAGAGAGAGAGGAGAAGAGAGAGAGAGAGAGACAGAAAAAAAAATAAAAAAAGAGAGAAAAAAAAAGAGAAGAAAGAAAGAGTATATACACGAGGTCCGTCTAAAAAGTAACGGACTGACTTCACAGAAATTTTATTCCAAAAAATATATTGAAATCACAGCTTGTCCCCTTAAAATAGTTTCGCTCCCGTCTCACACACTTGGCCATCCTCCTCTTCCACGTTCGATGCACCCCGGAAGGCTTCTTCTGGAATCCTCCGGAGCTCCGTCGTCACGCCCTTTTGATGGCTCCACATCAGGAAATCGGGTCTCTTGATCACCTCCTTGAGCTTTGGGAATAGGCAAAAAATCACAAGGGGCCAAGTCTGGCAATACGGGGGTTGCTCCAGAGTTGGGACGTTCCTCTCGCCAGAAACTGTCGGATGCTCAGGGCACTGTGAGCAGGGGTGCTGTCATGGTGGAGCACCAGGCGTTGTTCTCCACAGATCCCTCCTCTTGTCCCGACTGATCTCATGAGGCACCGGAGGATCTCCTTGTACATATTGATTCACTGTTTGACCCTGTGGTAGAAACCTGAAGTGGACGATGCCCTTGATGTCAAAAAACGCGATGAGCATCACCTTGACCTTCGACTTCGACATCCTTGCTTTCTTTGGTCTTGGTGATGCCCGACTTTTCCACTGACGACTCTGCCTTTGGTCTCGGGATCGTATTCGAATATCCACGATTCATCGCCAGTCATGACTCTCCCGAGCAGGTCTGGATCGTCCTCGAGGCGCTCGATAATGTCTTGACAGACAGTGATCTTTGCTGTTTCCGGTCCTCAGACAGCAGCTTGAGGACCATCTTTGCGCACACCTTGCCCATTTCGAGATTTTCAGTGATGATGCTCCAGACAGTGTCCTTGTTGATGTAAAGTTCCTCAGCAATCATCCGCACCGTGAGTCGGCGATCTGCGCGCACCATCTGCTTCACACGCTCGATGTTGTCCGCCGTTCTGCTCGTTGAAGGTCTTCCAGACCATGGATCGCTTTCAACCTCCCCCCGTCCCTCTTTGAACCTCTTGTGCCATTCACATGACGTGTACGTGACATCGTTTCTTCCCCGTAGACTTGCTGCAGCATTGCGAAGGATTCGGAAGGTGTTTTGCCAAGCTTGGCAGAAACTTCAGATTGGCTCTCTGCTCACGACTCTAGGCAAGACTCAGACTAGACAACTGTAAAGCACACCTGTAAAAATCACACAATGAGCGCAGTCAACCATCACCAATCACATATATTGCTGGAATGTTGGAAAGACTGTGACGCAACCGTTCATTTAAGTTGTGTAAGTGGAGCACACAGCAGGCTCCGCCCGTTACTTTTTAGACGGACCTCGTATACAATAATACATATATATATATATATATATATATATATATATATATATATATATATATATATGATTGAATAATGTAGTGTATCATCTTATTAAAAGCTAATATTCAAAATCTGATGACATATTTGACGATCGGAATTCATGGCTAAAATAATTGTCGAAATCTCCAGTTCAATCGGAGAGGAATTCGCTTCGGAATTAGGAACCCAATATAATTAAATAATACGCTTACAGGAGGTGAGGTAAAATGGCTCCATGATTTTTCACTCTTTCAAAGGTAATTGTTGTACGTCTGATGATATTTTAACACCGTGCAGGGACACAGTGGTGATCTTTTTGGATTGGGATTACACCTTTATTACATGTACATTATACAGTACATCGAGTACAACATGGAATTGCAGTTTGTTTGTGAACAGTGCGTTACGATACAACCTCGGCCAAAAGGATGACCTCGAGGTACCCACACTCACCTCTAAACCGTCAAGCCCGGGTTTGGATCTCGACCCAGCTATAAAATGTCATTCTGGTGTTTCACAGGCAAGGTGAATCATCAATGTGTGTGTCATTCCTACTCCGTAAACTGAGTGTCCTGTCTTACGACGTTAGTTAATGGACGTTAAGATCCCCACGGTTGGTCCTTCACAAACAATGGGGCGAGTTATCGCTGGCACCATGGCTAAATTACAAATTCCTGCCGAACTACTGTTGGGAAGGCAATGACACAAACCGAGTCTGAGTGGGGGAGAGAGGGTGAGGGGAGGACAGGGGAGTGGGGGAGAGGTAGAGAGGGGAGAGAGGGGAAAGGGGGGAGGGAGGATTGGTGGGGGGGGGGGGGTGGAGGAAGAAGTTTCCTTCTGTTTCTATCCTGTTCACCCAATTCCTCCTAGCCATTGTTTGTGCAATTCTCCCTCTATTCTACTCTTCATCTCCACTGTTGGTGTCCCCCCACCTCCCTCCTCACCACTGTTCCTTTTGTCCTGTTGCATCCTGATCCATTTTGTGTTCTTGCTCTTCCACGAGCTTGACTCTGTCTACAAAAAGTCATAGGTTGGCAACCATTGTACAGGCTTCGTGGGCTAAGTGGTCTCTTTTTATGTTGAAGTTCTTTGGAAGGGAAGTCATCCATTATATATTGTGAACCGTGGTGTCTGTCCGTGCGTTCGTCTGTCTGTCTGTCTGTCTGTCTGTCTGTCTCCCGTTTGCGGTGGCCCATTCTTGCGCTGCATTTAAAAACCCAACATTCACGTTTGAAATGACGGGAGAACAGGCACAAGTCATGTTGATGCTAAATATTATTTCACAAACTCCACCACCCTATGTTTCACCACTATTTTATGGTGGGCGATATAAGTAGCTCAGAACTTTGGCTCTGCATGAAACCTGCGTGAAGAGTTCAACACAAGTGACCTTTTTGAAGTCCATGAAAAATTATTTAAGTTGATACATAAACTTAAACTTTTCTGTTACCCTAACCCTAACGACGCTAACCCTAATCCAAAAGTTTGGCAATGGCATGTTTGAAACATTGAGGAATTGAAAAAGTTTTTACCAAAACAGCAAATTATGTATAAATTATATTAAGAGAAATACAATAAGAACTAGAAGGGCTCTTGGTAGAGCGCATACCTCCGCCACGTAATACCTGATCCACGAGAACATATCAGGCCCAATAATTTTTTCAAATATCATGCTATACAGTACTATATCGTTTTTGGCCCTATATCTCAATGTTGAAGAATCACTTAAAAAATTCTAGTAGTCGGATCGGGATCCAGATCTTCATCAAAATCTAATCAGTTCGTCCTTGTCACACACCCAACCTGTCCACAAAATTCCATCCGGATCCGTCCCCAACTTTTTGAGATATCCTGTACACAAACAAATTAATGAAATTTCTCGTCGAGCAAGGAATTGCCGGAATAACTTTGTCATATCTCCATGATCTCTGAAAAAACAAAAACCTGGAAATCAATTTGGTTGTTATAAGTCGATAGTGCTATTGTTTAATGAGTTATAGCACTTAGTTTGGTCATGATCATAACTTGGAAGTCAATCGGACTTGAAATGGCGTTTTTATCGCAATTTGAAAGTTTTGACCCGACCCCCCCTGACATTCGACCCCCGACCCCTAAGAAGGGTGTTGGTGTGACACCCCAATGAGACATATGGTTGGATGCAGAATTGGAAGATGCACATTTTGGATTTGGTTTGAAGTCGATACGACCATTTTAGCGGACGTTATTGAGAAAATAAGAATTTCGGTTTTTCGGTGACTTTGACCTTTGACTTAGATTCATCAAAAATGACAAGTGTCTAAGTTGGACCATGGCCGACGTCTGTACCCAGTTTGGTCATGATTGCTGAAACGGTGTGGCCGCTACAGGGTAAACAAACAGAGACAGACAGACAGACACACAGAATGACACACACAACCGACCAACATAATTGCCGAAATCCGAAGGATTCCGGCAATTAACAAACAGACAGAAAGGGGTGAAAACATAACCTCCTTCACCTTCGGTGGCGGAGGTAATCACGAAACTTACTGACAGTTCGGGGTGTTATGGACCGAAATAGCCTCCTTACAACCACGACAAAATCGTGAAGGCGCATCCATGGTTCAATCGGAGTGAATTGGGATTGGACGTAATTATGTAAGACATGATGTAATATGCGAGTTTAAACCAATGAGAGCCGCCCCATTCACATGTCGTTTGGGGGAAAAAAATTAAAATAAAAAATAATAATAATAATAATAATAATCGCTGCAAGGAAATCGCTCACCCTGAGTGGCTTGGAGGGAGACACAAAGTATAGCTGCCCCCAATGTTTTATCGTCACAAACAATCTTTCTTTGAAAAAAAACTTGAAGGAATAATTACAGGCTCCTATTAGGTCTGGACCCCAAGGTAATTACGCCACTTGCCCCCCTCCCCCACCGACGCACTCTCAGCACCCCTGCAGTGCCCCCTACATATTAGGACAATAATCTAGAATCTGCACGTACGAGTATCAGCAAACAATGGCCTCCACTTTTTGAAAGGTAATGAAATAGATGTTTTTTTAATGTCCTTCCCCACACTTTCCTTTGTCCGCATAGATATATCTCAAGACACAAGGGGATAAAGGAACAGATAGAAATAGATGTGGGACAGATGAATACGTGTGAGCAGTGGAGCTATATTTGGGATGAGTAACAAGGTAAGGCTTGCTGGATGATGGTGTGCAAACTGATGAGACTGGAGACTGACAAGGAGCTGAGATGGCAGAGGGGGGGAAAACTGGAAATGTTCATACCTATTACAAAACTTACAGCCCACAGACTTCAAAATGGAACTTGAAGCCCACTAACCAACAGTTGGTGGGAGAGAAGTCCCCTGTGTTTTAGCCTCCTGCCAAGAGACACCAAGTTCCCCCTGGGGACTTGCATTGTATTGCCTTCAGAGATGCGAGAGGAGATGCTGCAGCACCAGCGCAGCGAGGAGAGCGGTACTCCATGTAAATGCAGACAGTCATCTTGTACGTGGCCATGAAGACACGATGACATCCAAGGAAGGATTTAGCTCTGCAAATAATTTGAACATGATTGCCAGCACTGGACAACCAAAAATCTCTGATTTGCATGACAATGCAAAAAGTAAAGGATATGAATGCAAGTTGATTGAGTTACAGTTAACATTTTTGCCTATTCCGACAAATTAAAACATTAAACCGGTCAACTATTGAGAAAATTTGGTGACTCCGATGGCTGCATGTACTGCGTTCTTGTGCCCGTGTTAATGATATGTTCGCTAATCTAGGTGAGAGGCTGGAATGGATAATAAGACCACACGGAGTGCCCTTGAGTGAGCTCGGTGAAACATTGCACCCCGATCCAGCACCAGGATGAGGCTGTGAGGCCTTGTGGGGAAAACCGAGCGGCACGCAACACTAACGAGCCAGCAAGCGTGGGTCGTGTGCCCACTGCATAGGTCTTAAGACTAGTGTGGGACCTCTGAGAATGCCCCCCACATTCTAGGCAACAAGGTTGTATCAAAGACAGGTTTTGATATCGTTTGCAATTCCACTAAATGCCTCTTAATGCACATCATGACAGAAGAATCCCACGACAAAGCCAATAACAAGTACAAATGTACAAACACTCAACGAACACCAATTACAATGCATCTTAATAATGGGAGACGCTTTTCTGATCCAACGCAAACACTCCATTTTGAGAAAAAATATTTCGTTATTTATCAAAAGGGAAATCCCACTGTGCATTGGCCTTTGGAAACGCAAACAAAAAGAAAACATGGAAACCATCATGTGAAAACTGTTCTTTACATGACAAGCCTGTGCATTCTGTCCATAAATCTTTCTCCGACAATCGTACGGTCCATCCATCCATCCATCCATCGGGACCATACTCTGTGCAGAGCATTGGTGCTGCCTAAGCCGTCTCCTGGGCTGTTGGGCACAATCCTGGACGGGTCGCCACTCCGACACAGGACACCAGCAAGCTGGCACTCATTTTGCCGACCTCAGAAGGATGACAGGCAGAGTCAACCACACCTGGTATTAATTCAACGGCCAGTGGGATTTGAACTCAGGATCTTAGGATCCCAAGCCCACCACCCAAATCATTAAGCCAACACCAAGCATAATCGTTCAATAATCCCCCAACAAATGGCATTTTCAGGCATTAAAGTGCAAGCCTTGATTGACAATTCTGCTCTTGCACAGAACATAATAAAGGAATGTAACTATGTCAAGACAATGCTGTCTAGATTAGGGTTAGGGTTAGATCTAGATCAAGATCGGACGTAACTAGATCAAGACAATGCTAATAGGACAGCACACATTAATGTCACATAAGTTGTCAAACATTCACAACATGACAGTTCTGAGGACAAGAGGTCATTCTGTAAGATGAGAGACTTGCAGGTTGCGGCGTCATGCACGGGTAGTCTTGCTTTATTTATTACTTGATCCAAACAAACAGAAACCATGGCTGGTGCTCTTGCTATCTTATCAACGAGGTTTTAAGCCGACTGTTGGCTGAACGGTTAAGGTGGCTGGCTTGAGATCCGAGGCTCTCGAGTTTGACCCTGTGTCGAGCCGTTGAAATAACACCAGGTGGGTTGACTCAGTCTGTCATCCTTCCGAGCTCGGCAAAATGAGTACCGGCTTACTCGTGACAGGGGGCGCTGCATCAGCGGCACAGTCGTGCTTCCAGAAATGATGCAACCAACAGCCACAGGCTGCATAAGAACCAACAACAACAACAACAACAACAATGGGGTTTCACTGCATGTGATTTTCTGACATTGTCTCAAAAATTTATCTGAGAAATTTAAAATGCAGACACCAACTATGCAACTAGGGGATACAGCAAAGCTGCTGGAAAGAGGTTGAGAAATTGTTGCAAAATCTCTGGAGAGATTGGTGTCACTGCAGCGAATGAATCTGCAATAGGCAACCTATGTATTATGTATGCCCTGTTTGCAGGCGGAAAGGCTAAATTGAGAGAATTAGAATTGAGAAAAATTCAGACAGGGAGAGATAAGCAGAGAGAGAGAGAGGAGAGAGAGAGAGAGAGAGGAGAGAGAGAGAGATGAGAGGAAGAGAGAAGGAAGCATGGCCAGCTTTGCGGGATTATAATATGAGGAGTTCCCTTCCAAGGAACTTCGACGCAGGAGGAGGCCATTCGGCCCATCAAAGCCTGCGCTATTATTAGAGCCTTATGGTTGTTTCTCCTTGCACTATCCTATTTCAATGCTGAGGGTTAAGCAAAGAGGCAGCATGTTCCATTTTTAAAGTCTTTGGTATGACTCAACCAGGATTCAAACCGCTGGCCTTACAGATTCAGAGCAGACACTCTAACCATTATGCCACCGAGTCTGTTATTGTGTTAGGAGTGTGGGTGGAAGAGGAACAAGTTTCGGAGGAGAGAGAGGGAAGGAACAGGACAGGCATGGAGCAGATGAGTGGAGGGGGCAGGTATGTGGAGGAGATGATAAGGGGGCGGGGGTGAAAAATACACACGTTGAATACACAGTAGACTCAGGAATACAGTTCCACTGGTGAGGATCGAGGGACCAGTGGAAGGTAACAAGGTAAGTGTTCCTGGTAGAACGTTTGCTCCTTTAAGGAGAAGGAGTTGGAGAGAGAAGTGAAAGGATGAGAGGAGCAAAACCAGACTTAGCGAATTAATGTTCCAGAGAATCAGGTATTAAAAGCTAACTTTTACACATCAGCCCTCTCAGCTCCCCGGGCCTCTTTATCCATTCGCATGGTGTGTAAACAGGTCACCGGAGAATACGTGATCCGAGAGTGCTTATGCTTTTTAATCGTTGATGTTACTTGCTCACAAACCGATACACATTAAATATTTCATCTCGTCTTCAATCCGAGGCTCACCATTTATGAAGCCCCATGAGGCTGCTGCAGCTGCTGCAGAACTTGAGTAGTCCTAATATCTACCCACCTGGCAAAATTGTGGTTTGACTGTACTTTCAAACTCCCAGCACAAAGGATAACACTTTGTAAACGACACCACGGGATGTTTATGGTTGAAGGCGAATGATAGCTAACGGGACTCAACATCGTCCGAAAAGGAGAGCTCTGATGAAATGCCCTTCTTGCAAATAACGAGGAGGAAAGATTGGAACTCGGTCCATTTTTTTATATTTCTTGAATCAAACTCAGATTGGCCTTTTTTGGCATACCACACCAATGGCCATACACATTTTTGCTTTAATTCTTTATATGTTTTTTATTTTATTTTTTACAACTAGTACGGGCCCATAGGTGCGTAAACGATGACTGGATTGGGGCATTATTTCAATTAGATCGGACCAACCGTATCATAAATGGCCATAACTGGGAAACACCTGGGAAACATACTCAGGTCCCCAGCGTCAATTGTGACGTCTATCAAATGAAGAAGAGTTGTGACGCCCCCTCTCTCTCACCCCCCTCGCTCCCCTAGTCTCGCCCCTCTCTCTCGCCCCCACCCACCACCCCCCTCTCTTGCCCCCTCCTCTCTCCCCCTCTCTTTGAATTGTGACACCCCCTCTCTCTCACCCCCCTCTCTCCCCCCTCTCTCCCCCCCCTCTCTCACCCCTAGTCTCGCCCCTCCTCTCTCGCCCCACTCCACACCCCCCTCTCACACCCCCTCTCCCGTCCCCCTCTCTCGCTCTCTCTCGTCCCCCTAGTCTTGCCCTACCTCTCTCCCCCCTCCTCTCTCGCCCCTCTCTCTCGCCCCCACTCTCATCCCCCCTCTCCCGTCCCCCTCTCTCGCAGATATTGGTCGACAGATAAATGGCCGTAACTTGGGAACACGCTCGTCCGATTAATATCAAACCTCGAAAAGGCACAATCCGCGGGTCCCAGCAATATTCCTGGCAAGTTTCAATCAGATCGGACCGTCAATCGTGCAAAAAAATAAATAAATAAATAAATAAATAAATAAACATTAATTGTGACGTCATTCGTGATGTCATAGCACCGTGTCTTGTCATTGTCAACAGATAAATGGCCGTAACTTGGGAACTGCTTATCCGATAATATCAAACCTTGAAAAGGCACATCCGCGGGTCCCCAGCAATATTCCTGGCAAGTTTCAATCAGATCGGACCGTCAATCGTGCAAAAAAAAAAAAAAAAAAAAAAAAAATTAACATTAATTGTGACGTCATTCGTGACGTCTAAGCACCGAATGTCTTGTCATTGGTCGACAGATAAATGGCCGTAACTGGGAACCGCTCATCCGATTGATATCAAACCTCGAAAAGGCACATCCGCGGGCCCCGGCAATATTCCTGGCAGTTTCAATCCGAAGAGGAAGCATTGTGACGTCATTTGTGACGTCATAGCACCGTGTCCTGTCTGATTGACAGATAATATATAGGTCGTTATTGGTTGACAGACATTGGTCATTGTATCACGTTATTCTTTTTATTCAATTAATTGTGCTATATTGTGTACTGCAATTATTGTGCTATTATTATTATTATTATTATTATTAAGATGGCTGTTATCATTATTCTGAGAAAAAATGCAATGAAATAAGGTGATAAGGTGGAACGACACTTCAGCTGCCATATATACCCTTTTCAACACTGAAAAAAGCAATAAAAGTGGCAGTAACTTGGGAACGCGCTCGTCCGATTGACATCAAACTCGAAAAGGCACATTTGCGGGGCCCGGCAATATCCCTGGCAATTTTCAATCAGATCGACCGGCGGTCGTCGAGAAACGGCGGTCGCAGACAAACAAACAGACAGACAGACAGACAGACACAGAGATTGCTGGAATGATAGATAGATGGTCTCAAGATCACAGTTGAGCTTGAACTTAGTGCAAGTTAGTGTATTATTATTAAGCTGGCATTCTGGGCTCAAATAACACACAGATCCTTTTCTGTCTGGAATAAGCTCAGGTTAAATGGCCGAGACGTGAGCACGTCACCAGAACAACCATCTACAGCCAGAAGAACCATTTACGAACTATATTTTTTTATGCAAATTATAAAGGAAACACGTAATAACCACACGTGACCCCCCTTTACATTTCATGAGGGATCTTCCAACCAGCCTCAATAACAACAGAGCCTTTGTAGTTTTGCAGCTCCTCAAACCATCGTCACGAGTAAGAATCCAAGAGGATCGACGAACGTGCAAAGACCGAAAAGGAAGAGCGTGCATGAACTGCTGGCCAAGTCATTTACCATGTTGCTAACCCTGGACGTGCACTGGAGGTTATACTGAATCACAAACAATTACAACATTGAATATGAACACAATTATAACACAATGGCAAAAGGACAAATAAAAAAGTTGTTTTATGTGCAATTGAAGATTCCTTTATCCTGCGTCCGTTTGACCTTCTTTCTACCCCCATTACCGAATGCCCACCACTTTCTGAGTTTATAGTTTTCCTTCCACTTCTGTGATTGAGAGTTTGTAGCTGTATTCATCTTGTTCACCCTTGGTGTCCTATATTCTGTCCCCCCCTTCCCCCAACTCTCTTGTTGATGTGTTTCACCCACCCACCCCTCCCTCTCTTTCTACTGATATTTCCATTCTGTTACGCCGTGATGCATTCGGCATTCCAGCTCCTCCATGAGCCTCGACACCGGATCCAAAAAAAAGTTTTCAGATTAAAAAAATTTCACCAGCCTCGGTCGCGTAGCAGTTGGAGCGACTAATCCAGAAGAGTTAAGCCACATCACTCTTTCTACAGATAATGTAAACCGAAAGGGTCTATATTAAAACTGATTCAAATTTGTGGCACGAATGCAAGCATCAATGTCCATGGTCTCCGACAAAGTTCACCAGACCAAATATGCAGCCCACACTATCACACTGAGAATGATTGTTTGAGACAGTAACTACAGCTGTCATTTCTTAAGTACCAGAGGAATGAAAAAGGTGATGAAAGCACTGACTGGGAAATGGAAATTGGCAGCTTGTTGGAAAAGTTGACTTCCTACTATCATCAGTTCTGAGCATCTTAGCAGTTGGGGACTGTAGACTTCAAAGTAATCCTGGCTTGGAGCAAGAGACTTCAGGCCCCCGGGGTAAAGAAGCTATCAGGTTGTCCCCGATCTTACGCTCCCATCACATGAACTACAAAGGCATTGCTCCCTTGGCAAGTTGAATGCTTTGTGTCCTGATATATAAAATTCAGGTCACAGCTCCAACCACAACTTTAGCTTCGGTTTCCTACTTGGATCACAAGTCCTCAGCAGGAGGTTTAACATAAAGTGTGGTGGGAAAATGCCATGGTTGGATCTCCAATGACCTCCTCCTGCGATCTACAATGAGCAGTGTGTTTTAAAAGCAATGCCCTTTAATTATGAAATCATAAAAAAAAACCCTCACTCTTTTTTTTTGTTGTTGTTAATCTCAAGATTTATTATGATATTTCATAGAATCCTGATGAGAAGCGTTTGTAAGGGCAAGTGTAAGACGAGCTAAGCAACCTAATCACATTGTCATTACAGAACACCAAATAATCATTATCTCATCACAAAGGTGGAAAAAGATACCATGCCGCCCTCTGTGAGGTCATTTGAAAATTCAACAGGCAATTCAGCACAGTACGATGGAGACTATAATTGAAAAGGTAGAAATCGAAACCAAGATTCTCAGATTACACGTCCTGCATAACAACCGACCGACGTGCAAACAAACAAGAAACTTACAGTTCATGCTATAAAGCTTGCTGCTTAGATTATATTTTTCCTGCCACTACGATTTACTAGACCAACAGTTATAATGTCAAGGTGGTATATCGTTTGGGTTTCAGTGAAATGTAAATCAACCCAGGAGCATTCGCAGGTCTCCAATCAAAGTTTCATTCCATGGTGGCACACAACATTCAAAGCCCGCATTCAAGCTTCTTCTTACATTTCAAAAACAATGGCAAGCTTAAGAGGATCAGATTTTTTTTACCACGCACAGGCGCAGAAATTGCATCAAGGGCGGTAATCTTTGGGAATTAAAATTAATTTTTTTTAATACGACCTTTGAATCTTTCATTTATTTCAATTGAATTATATGCTTGAAGTGGTTGGCTTAAGATATTAGGGACTTGAGTTTGAACCCCTTTAAATCCGTTAAATTAACATGAGGTGGGGTTGACTCCGCCTGTCATCCTTCTGAGGTCGGCAAAATGAGTACCAATATCCCGGTAATAGAGGGCACTGCATCAGCGGCACAGCTGCACCACCAGAAAAATGATGCAACTCGCAGCCACAGGCCACACGTGATAGGTATGTCCTTGAAACTGTAGAATACAAATCACCATCTTGCCGTTTCCATAAACATCCAGTCTTGCAGTACTTGGACATGTTAAATAAGGTGCCGTTTTAGAAGGCGTCAACGGTGGTAAATTTCTGGAATTTTTAAATTTAAATTTAATTATATAATTTTAACACTGTGTGGAGTAAGGAGTTCTGTGAACTAATTTCTTTCTCCACAAAGTCCCAGATCAGACACCCAACTCATGGAGACAAATCAAAGAGTGACTTTTCATCTTTGAATCTTCGTTTCTCAAAAGGTTGAGGTGGGGGGGGATGGGGGGGGGCAGGGAGGCAAAAAAATGATTAAAAATTTTTTTTTTGAGAAAGATGAGTCAAAAATTCTGCCCTTTTTGTATTATGTAATAAGTACGGTAGACAATATTTTACTGAACTAAGGGTAATGAAGGAGGCAAACAACAAAGTCTTATTTGTAGATGACAATGCCATTCTGGAGAGTGAAATTGGGGATATAATAAGCAAAAGAAAAGACGACTACAGAAGCTCGAGCCACATTTACATCATATAAATACATTTATGCATACACGAATGCATCACAACAATTTAAGTAGGATTATCACACTCCTCCTAACCCTGTCTTCCCCTTCCCAAAATACTCATTCTTTCATTGCATCACATGAAATGTCCGGACATATAAATACTATATTCATGTGTGAACAAGAAACATTTTTATTGTGATGATTATTCATGGTTCTGCTAATGACAATGCTGGCAGAAAAAGAAGATCATGGGAATTGTATCCATAGTTGCACAAACAGAAGCATATAGAGGATATGTGTGTGTGTGTGTGTGTGTGTGTGTGTGTGTTGTGTGTGGTGCGTGCGTGCGTGCGTGCGTGCGTGCGTGTGTGTGTGTGTGTGTGTGTTGGGGAAGGGGGGGAGGGGTCAGGGGTCAGGAGCGGGAGAATGTTTCGGCTCCAATTCTCATGGCCATCCCACAATTCCCACCATCTTTGTCGAGTTATTTGGTTACCAACTGTTTGGTTGTATTGAGAACAGAACTCTGCGGTATTGTTGGGCGGGAGTGTGTGGGAATTGTGTTGGCCATAAAATGGTGAAAACACCTGGCATCCAAGCATGCAGCTCTAGGGGGTATTGCCAATAATAGCCTCTTAAAGTATAACATGAACACCTTGCACCAACCCAGAGAATAAGCAGGAAGAACAGAAAATCCCAAAGTTAATAAATCAGGAATAATATAAATATATATAAATATATATCCTCACGATAATTCATAGACCGACCGGTGTTTGTTTGTTTGTCGTGCTACTCCTTCTACAGTTCTGGCCCAATTACATCCAGACTTGCTACAGAGGATCAGCATGACCCTAATTAATGTGTAGGGGTGTTTTATCTTTGCCGGTGGTCTGGGGGTGAGGGAATCAATTCTCTATGTAAATGTGTATCGTTTAGCGCCACCCCAGTTGGAGGAGGGTATTACAAGTCTCCACCATTTACAGAAGAGTATTCCTGTCCCCACGTTTTCCAGTGCAGTGTTTTGAATTATAAGCAGTAGTATGTTTTTGCTTCATGCACGTTAAGGCGCTGTCACACCTTGACGATTTTAGCCAGCAATGGCAACGTATAAAAATGTATGTAAAACGTTGGCGTACACTGAAATTTTGATGTTTTTAAAAAAGTTTTTGGTCGTATTCATAACGTGTTGGTCGTATGCATAACATATTAGTAACGGGCACAGAACGTTTCGTTGTCTTATAGATAACTTATACCAACGAATGCTTCGCCTGTTGTCGGCGTTCACAACCTATGCCAACGATAGTTTAACTTAGGCATAGCGCGCTAAACGTATCGCCGGCGAACTCGTGGCGTATCCTGTTAAAACCTGCCGCACGCCGATTTAAATCATAACCGCCTGAAAATTGAGTGTCAACCACGCAGTCACACCTTGACGATTTAGCCAGCGAATGCCGACCTATTAAAATTTGCCGAACCAAGCTGGCACACGTCGAATACGTTATGGGTAAGTTGTGTATACGTTAAGAGCACGCTGAAAAACGATGAAGTATGCTGTCATATTTCGTGGTACGTCTCGTACGTCGTGAAATTTCAAGCATGCTGAAAATTTTACGACGTACTCGCCGTATGGCTCACACGTTCCGCTACGCTGGGAATAAGTTGTAGGCACGATATGCGATCGTTGACACACGTCGACACAGTTACTTGTAAGTTACTCATAAGTCGAACACGTCGAGGTAATGTTTAGCATACCCGAAACTTATTTTCTCCGTCAAGGCACATTTTCTTTTCTTCTCCTTGGCTCCGTGAAGGCACGTGACGAAAATCTGAAGTTGTTGTTGTTGTTGTTGTTTTTTTATTTAGGTTTTTTAGTCTATCAAGAATTTTAAAATATATTCGGACATTTGCTTTTAAGTTTCGACGTTGACGTGACAATATCCTCAAACAGAAAATATTCACAGAGGAGGAACTAAGAATAAGACATGAGCAAACTGAAGAGGCAATCGGACGTGACGTAACGGCACGTGACGGAATATCGGAAGTTATTGTTGTTTTTTTTTTTTTGCTGCCAATACGCCATGAAACGGTAGCTGTAAATTAGAAACATGTTCAGTAAGTTCTGTGGTCGTGCGGAAGACGTCAATCAAATACGTCTACATACGTCAATATGCGTTGGAGGTACGTTACACATAGGTTCAAAGCACGTTACTCATAGGTTAGAAATAAGTCTTGGGTACGCTAAGCATTACCTCGACGTGTTTCGACTATGAGTAACTTACAAGTAACGTGCTCGACGTGTGTCAACGTCGCATAACGTGCCTCGACGTGTGTCAACGATCGTGAAACGTGCCTAAAACACGTTACTCATAGGTTAGAAATAAAGTTTTGGGTACGCTAATCTTACCTCGACGTGTTTCGACTTATGAGTAACTTAAAAGTAACGTGTTCAACGTTGTCAACGATCGCATAACGTGCTACAACTTATGGCCAGCATAGCGGAACGTGTGAGTCATATGCTGGCATAGCGTCGTAAAAATTTCAAGCATGCTAAAATTTGAGGACAACCACAAAGTACAACGATGAAAGCCAGCGTACTACGACGTATGGCAGTGTTTTTCAGCGTGCTCTTAACGTATACAAACTTACCCATAACGTATTCGACGTGTGCTGTGCCGGTGTTTAGACAAATTTTTCATAAGTCGGCATACGCTGGCTAAATCGTCAAGGTGTGACAGCGCCTTTACCTGGGTTCTTTTTTGGGGGGGTAAACAGAGCTGTCAGTTGCCAATCACCACCCAAATAAAGGTATGCATCAGAAGAACATGTTGCATGCTTGGAACAAGATCGCCCATAGGGCGGCTACTCTGCGAGTGTATACAAATCAAATATCACACATTCAAGTTCAAAACACACCTGGGCCACAAGTGTACATCGTTAACCGGATCTTCAGTTGAAGTCCTCAGCAACCTACCATTTCAGCCCTTCAACCTTGATACAGTCTGCCAGGCCAGCAGAGGCGCACACACACACACACACACACACACCCACAAGCAACAAATAAACCACCCCCCCCCAAGCCAATGAGAACACACAAATCAAAACAACTTTCACTCTCAGAATGCACTGCACCAGCAATAAATGCTGGAGAAAGCAACCGACCAATATCCAACCTCCACAGCTCAAAAAATAATAATAATAATAATAATAATAATAATAATAATAATAATGAAATGAACGACACGACAAAACAAGCACCACACACGGATGGATCGAGGATTTTTTGAAAAGTGGGGTCCAGAAATCAAGAGAATGTGTACATGCTGGTGAAGATGCTGAAATCACGAAGCCATAAGGGCATGGGGTCCAGGACTTTTAAGTGGACCACGGGAGCTTTGGGATTTTAGGCGAAGTTGAAATGCAAATACATACATATTTTCTTTTTGCTTGATGTAAAATCATTTACTTTAAAACTCTTTACACTCCGATAAAAAAAAAAATTACTCCAAGTTACATCACTTCACTGGCCGAGGTATACATTATTCTTTAATCAATATTTATCAAGTTTTCTGTCGCGGTATCCCAATAAACAGTCAATATGCCTTCCTTTGATTTGTGAACTGTCATAATGAAACCCGGATAAAGTTGCGCAAAATTTATTTTTTTCAGTAGTTCATTTGAAACATATCAATATCTCTGGGGCTTTGGACAGGAAGGTGTTATAAACTTTTAAGAATAACAGGAAACCCCTGGCCCAAGTTTGAAACAGTCCGAAATGAGGTGAATAAAGTCTTTCACTTGGAGGGAGTGAAAAAATTAATTCGATATTCAGGGTCATCATAAAAATTTGAGTGACATGAAAGGAAATGCAAGATTACTTGTGACTGCCCCCCTGCAATAATGTGGGTCGTCTTTCAAAGGAAAATACGGTCGTGTCCAGTGGGTTTGTCCCTACCTGGATGGATGACCAAACAGTTCTCCATTGGAGGCTTACAGCTGAGATGCTCAGAGATTAAGAAACAGCTGGAGGCTTCACCAGGAAGGTGGCACAGCACGGGGGTTTTACTCTCGAACCCACAACAGATACACGGACACCAGCAACGTAAATAAATAATGATTTCATAAACAGAAAGATCAACGATTATAATGGAAATGAATCAAGACGTGAGGGAACCTAAATCTAATTTTGAGGCGCCTCCACACAGACTTAAATACATACAAGGGGGCAGATAAAAGAAAGAAAAATCCCTCCTTTATTTTGGCACTTAGCTTTGGGTCCAGGAGATAGTCTCAGTAACTTGAAGGTCACCAAAATGTTTTGTCACTGCGTGGGAGGACGCTCCCAAAATGGCCCGAGGACGGCTCTCAACCAGCATGCAGCCTCTTTCGCGATTGTCCTCACCGAAGTCCTCACGACATCGATCTTCTGCTTTTCAAATGGCACCGTCTCTGTCCCCCGATGGCTCGACATGAGGCTTTGGTGCTGGTCCACACACGGGCAAACTCGCCTCAGCACGAACACAAGAACCGTGTGGTCTTCTTCATGCGTCGAAGGAAAGCCAGCCGCAATGCCCTGCTCTTTCGCAGCAGGTCATTATGGTAGCAGCAGGGCAAATTAAAAAAAAAAACTTCATCGTTAAGAAATCGCTGCAGCCTGTTCCAAGTCAAGGCATGGTTGAGCAGGCCAAAAAACATGGCAGCTTCAGACCACAGAGAGGTTACCCAGGAAACCCTAACATCCAGAAAGCGGAGTGGCCGAGGATCGCCTGATGAGGGATGTAATTTAAATAATGCCGTTAATTATCTTCAAAGGGGTGTTTTAATTCACCCAAACACCCAATTTTCAACTCTTGCATGTCCTTGGAGTTTTTTTTCATATGCATGCAATTTCAGGCTGCGAGGTTTTATGGTTTTGGAGTTATGGAGGAGACACACTGCACACACACACACACACACACACACCACACACACACTGCCTTTTATTAGTATGTATATATATTTATATATATATAGAGGATATATAATACATAACATGTTTTTCAATGCCGAATGAAAGTCTGCGCTCCCTTTCCAATTTTCACCTTTGTTTGCCCTGTAGCCCAGAATTAAATTGCATTAAATCAGACTTTTTCCACCTTTATTCACGCATTGTAACCACAACTCCAAGTGAAAACAAATCAAACAAATTTCAGAAAATTATTTAAAAATACAAACTGGAATATCTTGGCTGACTCGGGAGGGGGGGGGGGGTCCATCACCCTGAGTTAATACTTGTGAAGCACCTTTGACAGCAATTACAGCTGTGAGTCTGTTGGGATCGATATGTCAACTTTGCACACCTTGATTGGGCAATATTTGCCCATTCTTCTGCACAAAACTTCTTAATGATTGTCTTGACTGTGCTCCAAGGAATATTCAAGGCCTTTGAAACATTTTCATACCCATCTCCTGATCTGTGCCTTTACACAACTTTATCCTGGAGGTCTTTCAAAAGCTCTTTGGGTGTCATGGTTGAGTCTTTGCTGTGAAATGCATGACCCAGCAGAGGAAAGCTGCAGGAAGAGCTGATTTTGTTCTGAAATAATCAGAATCACCACAATTTAACATGGGTGGAGGTCAATTAACTTGATATGTGATTTTGCAGGTGATTAGTTACACCTGAGCTAATTTACAATTGCTCTTAAAAGGGGGGTGGACACTTATCCAACCAAGATATTCTAGTTTTATATTTTTCATGAATTTTCTGAAATTTACAGAATTTGTTTTTCACTTGGAAGTTGTGGGTTACGATGTGTAAATAAAGGTGGAAAAAGTCTGATTTAATTCAGTTTAATTCCAGGCTATAAGGTAACAAATGGTGAAAATTTTGAAAGGGGGTGTAGACTTTCTATAAGCACTGTATATAATCTATATTTATTTATAAATTTATTTCCATATATATATATATATATATATATATATATATATATATATATATATATATATACACACACAATGTCACACACATAACATGGAACAACTATTAACCATTCATCCCAACTCTCTCGTCCTTATATGTGATGATTTCAGTTGGTACATTGCCAATTGTCTGGGTGTTGGTACCTCTCTCACCAGCCATGGCACTTCAGCAAATGATTTTTGTGACTCCATAGGACTTTCTGACTCAATCTGTTAACTTTCTCACCCAGGATTTCTACCAATGGTAAATCCTCCCTTCTTGACTTGGTGATGACTAACTTCCCCCACGAATGTCTTCTGCTCTTCCTCTGCTCCAATTGGTTCATCTGACCAAGTGCTTGTGAGAGTCAAAATCTCTGGCTATTCTCAAAGAGCCGCCTCAGTGCTGGCGAGTCTGGAAGTTCACTCAGGCAGACTGGCAGGGACTCCAAGCAGCCATCACACTTCAGGACTGGTCTCCTATATCTACTGCCCCTGATGTAGACTTTAACTCAGCCTGGAAATTCTTCCACAGAAACCTGCTCTCTCTTCGGCACGGATCCATCCCATCTCGTCTTCAGTAATCCCACCCTTCTTCCCACCCATGCTTCACTGGATCCTGTGGTGAGGCAGTTGCCTTGGAACAACTTGCCTTCTCTTCCTGGAAGGCAAATCCAACCAAAGGTCACCTCAGGTCATTCCACAAAGCTCACAAGTGTTTATACACTCTCAGTAGCGAAAGAAAACAACATCTGACCAACCTCAAGATTGAACTTTCAAAATTGTCTCCCTCCTCTAAAATCTGGTGGCTCCTTGTTAAGTCGATCTCTGGAGTATGCTCCCTTTACATCATTTCCCTCACTTCAAATGGCATCGTTACTTGTACGTTACTCATAAGTCGAAACACGTCAAGGTAATGGTTAGCGTCAGTGTTCCAGACTCCCTGTTTTTTTATTTTTTTCTTCGGCATGACGGTGATGTTGACACTTCGATTTCTAGTGCGGTTATAATATAATATAATTAATAGGCTGCCGCTCAACGATTTAAATCATAACCGCACTAGAAATTGAAGTGTCAACATCACCGTCATACCGAAGAAAAAACAAACAAAAAAAAAAAACCAGGGAGTCTGGAACACTGACGCTAACCATTACCTTGACATGCTTCGACTTATGAGTAACGTACAAGTAACGTGTGTCGACGTGAGTCAACGATCGCGTAGCGTGCCTACAACTTATGCCAGCGTATGCGGAACGTGTGTCATACGTCGAGTACGTCGAAAAATTCTCAACATGCTGAAAATTTCTCGAAGTACTCGGCGTATGACGACGTATGCCAGAAAACTACGACGTATGCCAGCGTACTCTTAACGTATACAAAACTTACCCATAACGTATTCGACGTGTGCCAGCTTGGTTCGGCAAATTTTTCATACATCCACAAATGGATGCTGGGGTGATGATGATGAGGATGTCGAAGTCATGTAATAGGGTTAAATTTATCATAAAAGGCATCACATAATGATACTCACAGTACGCTTGTTTGGCGGCTGCCAGTTTCATTTGTAAGGTTATTTGAAGATGCCCCTGAGAATAAAAAATGATATCCGAGACCGTAGAAGATACCCCTCATACAAAGCAATATTGTGACAAACACAGAAAGAAGATTATTTGACTTGTGCGATTGTTTTTTTCATCATTTTGTTTTTGATGGATTCATTTGAGTGTTAACAGTTACATCAAAATGACTATGTTGGACTGTTACCAACACTTAATGTCTTCGGGAGATGACATGCAAAGCTAGTGTGACTTAAACTGTTAAATTTTAATGAAATTAATTATAATGTCAAAGTCTTAATTATCTATAATGATGAGAAGCTGGTAAAGGATGCAGAAAAGGTTCTCCGCTGTAGATATTGTTATTTGGTGGTGTGAACATCAACGGTTCTTTAACTCACTCTGAACGAAAAATGGTTGTCATGGTAATTAAATCGTACCTTAGTATTTGAATTTGTTCGAGAAGGATGGATTGGTCATGAATATTCATGAGTAGTAGAAGTTGTGCAGCAATGTAAAAGGTTCCCCCTCATACTGTGTTTGTGAATAGATGGCGAGCATTTCCAGTTCAATGAAAATGAAGATTCCACCCCAAAACAGCTCAGCTTGATGCCGTGTCTGAAACATCCTGTCCCCATCGAGGCACACTTGTTTTGACATTTTCCACATGTATTTTTTCCACACCAGCGAAGAACCTGTCCTTATGGACGGATTGTAATACATGCAAACATAGTGATTACTTTTTCACTCAAAAAAAAAAACAGAGGGTCCAGACCCCCAAGACCCCCACCCCCCCTTTCCTCACCAAACCCCGGATACACCTGTGCCACACCACCTGTACCTCTCCATTATATTCAACTCTCAGAATCCACTCCTGTTAGGGTGGAAGGAACCACCAAACAACCAACCTCACAACCGACATTTCCTCAACTGCCTCCATGAACCTCTTCCAAATTTGTACTGAGCCTTTCACTGCAACCTGAGCCATGTTCTCACACATATTCTTTCTTACCCTCCAACACACTCCAAGTTGAGCAGAAAAGGAGGAATTACCACCATATTGTCAAGAGTCCAGACACAACCTCAAATGGTTGGGAGTAAACTCGCCAACCCCTTTCCCGACACTATGCCTCCAGCTCAAGTACATTCCCCTATTCCTGTCATGCACCTCCTCCATGTTCTTCTCCCAAGTCACTGTTAACTTTCCCATCACGACCTGCCTTACTGCAACTGATCAGATGACTATGTCAGGCCGCAATGTGCATGCGTGCATGATACATACAGTGGGGTGCAACAGTACGAGTCCACTTAAATCAATACCATGCTTTCTCAAATTACGATTTCAAACACGAATTTGTCATTATATTGAAGATACGGATCTATATTCTTGAATTTGTTAAAGTTATTATTGACTGACGCTTTGTCTTATCAGAATAAATGAAGGGTTAGTTCATTTGAGAAAAAGACAAAATTTACGTGAGCAGTCTGACGATGCGATGAAATGCATCACAATAATGTTGGGAAAAGATTGACTCAAACATCATCCATAAACAAATTAAATCAATCCCAAATGTGGTTGAGACAACCCCTCTCTTCTCAAGGTAAAAGGGGGTTCTCAAGGCAAAACAGGCTCATACTGACTATATTATATACATATATATATATATGTAATATAATGTATATATAATATATCTGTATATATTGTTACGGTTGTGGAAATTCACAGATCACCATTCAGGTTCCCGAAGATCAGGTATGGCGATAAGTGTGTGTCCAGATTAGATTTCCCCACCGATGTCTAACGGGAATTATTCGTGAGCCGGGCTGTGCATCTTTGAG
This sequence comes from Eptatretus atami, assembly GCA_035128595.1. Classification (NCBI taxonomy): domain Eukaryota; kingdom Metazoa; phylum Chordata; class Myxini; order Myxiniformes; family Myxinidae; genus Eptatretus; species Eptatretus atami. The sequence continues at coordinate 164,618,519 of CM068956.1, forward strand.
TTAACCGTTATTCTTTTGCTATCTTTATTTTAAACAAACAACATCTCCTCACCACCTTGCCACAACCGCCAACGTCTCCTCACCATCATCTCCACAAGCAACATCATTCCTCACCAACATCTCAACACAAACAACATCTCCTCACCATCATCTCCACGGCGCCGCCATCTTTTCGCCGGCAACGGCTCCACAAACGAGCGGCATCTCCGCCGACAAACACGACGGCTTCCTCGTTGGAGCGAAAGCCGGTGATTTCTACCACGTCCGCGTCTGACGGCAAGATCGGATCAGAATGACAAAAGGGGCGGAGCAGCGGGGGTGAAGGGTCGGAGGTGAAAGACAAAACACACCCCGAACCCGATAAAAGGCCGGGTGAAACGCCGAGAAACCAGTTGAGTTGAGGTCGGGGTTAGTTGAGTCGGCAGTCTGGAGTCTGGCAGTTCGGAGCTTGGAGGCTGGAGTCCAGTCAAGCCTGCAGTGCCGTGCAGAGTTGTGGGTCGGTGGAGGCAGCCGAGAGAGGTCGCCAGCCGGAGAGAAGTCGCCAGTCAGCGACTAACGGTCCGAGGTGATCGGGCCCCGGGACGGTCCGAGCGACGCGGAGGAGTGAGCGGGCTCTTAAGAGAGCATCACTCCAAAAGAGCAAGGCCCGTTCGCTCTCTGAGGCGTCGTCAGCCAGGCCCGATCAACCAGGCGACGGCCAGGCCTGGACCAACCAAGCCGCCGTTGCACCAGCTGCCGTGTTGATGACGACACATCGAGGGTCGCACAGCGAGTCACCACGAGGGTGGCAGGTACCTGCACGGTCTCGCGGAGCTCCTTCGGTCTTCACAGCTCCGCGGAACATTAAGGCCTACGGGCCCTGTCTCTCTTTTTCTTTCCTGGGGTTTTTGCATGGAAGCTGTGGCGCCTTGTCCGATAAGTAGAATTGTTTGTGCATGTACATAGTAAATAGACAACGGCTGTAGGTCTTTTTGCTCGTGTCTTGTCCCTTACCCCCATTCATTGCATACGTGCCTGCATTACAAATAAATGTCTCATTGTTGAATATTCACCTGCTCGTTGCGTCCCTTCCTCCATTGAACTGCCATAATTGCGTTCGAATAAACAGCTGGTTATTATTAGCCGATAAGATAATCGGGTCCAACGGGCTTGGCGATAATAAACCGCTCGGCAATCGCAAACGGAAAGAGCTGCTTAGTGCGGCTCGTTTCCGAGAAGTCCCGTTGAGGTACAACCTCTCGGTAGTCTGTCCGCACGAATAATTAGGTAATCGACAATTCGGCGATCGACCCTGTAGCGCGGGCAGAGCATTGACAAGGTTGTGGTGTGGTTAAAAACAACCCGTAGCTGGATTTTGGCGTTGATCCGAAAGCTGGACTGGATTGCCACGGTCGATGGGCGCGCGGCCGCAATTAGCTAAAAGCGGTCGCCGCACGCCGGAGTGGCGGAGATCCACAACATATATATATATATATATATATATATATAATATAATATATATATATATATTATATATGTATATGGTATATGTATATATGTGATATATTTATATGTATATATGTGTATATGTGTATATATATGTATATATGTATATATATGTATATATATATATATGTTATTATTATTGTATATTGTAAATTGTATATATATATATATATGTGTATTATATATATGTATATATGTATATATAACATATGTATATATATATTTATTTATACATGTGGGGAATCCTTACACATTGAAAGCAATAACGAACCCGTGCTTCCCCATTGTCTCAGGTTGCTTGCCTTCATTTGATTTTTCATTTGTTTATATTTTCATTCACGGACGCTTTCCGATGGTCTGTGATTTTTTTTTCCGGTGTATCGGCTTTGATGTCCGTCGCCACACAAAATTACAGCTTTCTACGTCACCTGAAAGGTACTAAACTTTAATATCAGTCAGTGAATCAGTGGTTAGAATGAGCTTTATATCTACACCAATAAAAATTTTGTGTGTGTGTGGTGTGTGTGTGTGTGTGTGTGTGTGTGTGTGTGTGTGTGTGTGTGTGGTGCGTGTGTGTCCTCATAACTCAAACAATAAAAATAGCAGCCTGAAACATCGCATGCGCACAAAGAAAACTCCAAGGACGTGCAAGAGTGAAAATTGGGTGTTTGGGTTAATTAAAACAGCCCTTTTGAAGATATTTTTCGGCCTTATTTATTATATCCTTCATCAGGCGATCCTCGGCCACCTCGCTGTCTGGGGTCTGAAGGCGTTTCCTGGTTAACCTCGATGGGGGTCTGCAGCCGCCATGTTGTTTGGCCTGCTCAACCTTACCTTGACTGGGAACAGGCTGCAACTTGCAACAAGCTGTTCAGCATAGCTACAAATCGCTGAGTACATTGCAATGCTTATAAACACCCGGAGATGTTAGCGTCCATTGTTTTATTTCACGTCCGCACATGCGTTTGCCACGAGTATCTCTTACACGAAGAAGAATTACAAAATTTAAGCTCCAGAATCGAACTTACAAGCCATTCCGACTTCCAGAAAAACATTCATTTGTCCAATTCAGACATATTTGACATTCTGGACGTCTCCGGGAGGTGTACGTTTAATATGATGGTTCGGTGATTGCCAATTGCGTGCCAAGGGAGCCGATTATTATCGACCGTTTCATTGGAGTGCTTGCTTGAGTGCTTAAGTCACTTGGCGAGCGCTCTCCAAGCTGCTTGGTTGTTCGTTTTGGGAAAAAGTACACGTGCTTTCAATCTCACATCGATTAGACGGACGTTACTGCCTTTGTTGGGTCCCACGGTGCCGTGCGGTGGGTGCCTCGGTAGGTGTCTCATCCACTGAAAATGTGCAATTATATTTTTACAGGATATCACTTTGTTTAACCTTTTTGTGCGATCTCCATTTGTAATCCACCTTTCACTTCGACATCAATACATATAAAAAAAACAATAAGGGCCATCCGACCAGGTGTTCGCCATGTTTGTTCTCGCTGTGAAGGCATTGAGTATACATCGACATTTTGTGTTCTGTGCTTGACACATTTTTGAACAGGAATTCTCCAATTACCAACTTTAAATCCCTTTCAAAGAACGCTTTTCAAGTATTATCTTGTGCTTGTCTTTATATTCACTTTATGAATGATGTACGTGCAAGTTGCTGTTGCCTGCTATCTCCACATGTGGGTGGGTTTCAGGAGGTGAAACATAGACCGACCACGTCTCAAAGTATCCACCCCCGTGTGTGCGTGTGTGTGTGTTGTTGATTGGTATCTTCATATGTAGTTTCAGAATGTGGAATGGAGTCCTCCCAGGGTGGGCTCAAAGCATCCACCTATATTTCGGTAAGGGGACATGATTCATGGACCAAGCTGTGAAGTTTTCTGCTCTCAAAATTTTGTGCCGAGGACTCTCTTCAGGATCATCACTGAGCCCTGGACAGCTTCCAACTGCAGTTCGTTTGTAGTAATATTCCCAGGGAAGGTTTTTAATACATTTGTGAAGTTCTTTGTCATCATTCCCATAGCTCCAACTATCACTGGTACAACTTTGGCATTCTTCAGCTTCCAGGATATTTTCACTTCATTCTTGAGGTCTTGGTATTTAGTCATTTTCTTGATTTTTTTTTTTGTGGTGGCCAGAGTGCAAATCCTGCCACCAACCTCCGAAAACAAAAGTATCCCAACTGCAGGAGGACATCCGCAGACACAGTTGGGCACTAGATATGGATGGTTGTTGGCTCACAAGGAGCTCTTACGCCCTTTGACAAGTTTTGTTTTTAATCCTGCTGGGTGTCCATATCAATGCACCCTCCTCACCACGAAACATGGTGGGGGAGACGGTTTTGTTGCCGACAATCCCACCATGAAACAGGTTAGTACAGGTTTACATGGTACCTGTAGCAACTCACAGATCTAATCTGGCCTGACCTGACAGTGCAGCCATCACTATCTCATGGCATCTTCCATATCTATCCATTCTCCTTCAACAAC
>CM068956.1:164624665-164640492 GCA_035128595.1 Eptatretus atami
GCATCTTCATATCTATCCATTGTCCTTCAACAATCCATCACTATTTCACGGCATCTTCCATATCTGTCCATTGTCCTTCAACAACCCATCATATCTCATGGCATCTTCCATATCTATCCATTCTCCTTCAACAACCATCACTATTTCACGACATCTTCCATATCTATCCATTCTCCTTCAACAACCCATCACTATCTCACGGCATCTTCCATATCTGTCCATTCTCCTTCAACAACCCATCACTATTTCACGGCATCTTCCATATCTGTCCATTTTCTCTTCAACAACCCTCACTATTTCACGGCTCTTCCATATCTGTCCATTGTCCTTCAAACAACCCATCACTATCTCATGGCATCTTCCATACTATGTCCTTGTCCTTCAACAACCCATCACTATCTCATGCATCTTCCATATCTATCCATTCTCCTTCAACAACCCATCACTATCTCATGGCATCTTCCATATCTGTCCATTCTCCTTCAACAACCCATCACTATTTCACGGCATCTTCCATATCTATCCATTCTCCTTCAACAACCCACCATATTTCACGGCATCTTCCATATCCGTCCATTCTCCTTCAAACAACCCATCACTCACTATTTCACGGCATCTTCCATATCCGTCCATTCTCCTTCAACAACCCATCACTGTCTCATGGCATCTTACATATGTATCCATTCTTCCTAACCCTCCCTCCTCCATCTGCCTACAGTTTTCTCCACTCGCTCTGCGGTAGTTTGTTTGCATGTTCCTTTTTTGCTTGCTTCCCTCATCTGTCATCCAACCCTTCCATGAGCTTAAACCAGTGGAAAGAATAAAACTATTCTTTCGTATAAAAGTGGGCTTCACATGGGGGATAAAAATCTGGAGTGAGACATCTGAAAGAGGACACTGGCAGTCAGCAGTATTCTATTCATAATATTTGCATGAAGTAACCAAACTGGATCTGAGCGAACCCATCGAGCATTTTGACAGAGCAATCCAACCAGTGGGTACAGAGATCTACATAGGGCATTTCCCTCTCCATTTTGCAGTCGATTAGTAGAACCAATGCTTTGCGAATAGAAACCATAGAGAATGCAGAGTTTCCTTGACCATGAAATACGGTATCAACCAAGGAGGAGCTGTCGCCTTTCAAGCTGTTTGAATGTAAGCAAAGTGTGTGCATTCACATTTCACCCATTTCGCTTCTGCAGCTGTGTTGTTATCATGTAATGTTCGAGTGAAATATGAATAATGAAATGGCAGAGGTCAATGTGGCGATGTAAACAGGTCTTAGTTTTCTCTAACTACTTTAATTTGAAGGACTAATCTTCCCTTTGAAAAGGCAAGCGGAACACAGAGTGGGAAAGGGTGGGTGTAAGGTTGAAATATGAGATCAAGTGCATATTATTGTGTGCCTTTGCTTTTATCATAGTCACAAAACCCAAGGTTCTTTGATCAATCCATGTCCAACCAGCAGTCGGGCATCGTCAAAACTTGTCTATATTTAAAAGGTAAAATTCAGGTGACACATGAACACACCGACACGGCACTGTACACAGCAAGGCGGAAAAAAAAATGGAAGACTTTTCTTAATCATGAAGACTGTTGTTCTGCATTGACAGACAGGTGGAACAATGGATGTCAGGTAATTTGATAATCTGACCACAAAGAGCTCAGGGCTCTCATAGACATTTGGCTTGACATTCCTGAACCTGGTCTTGCATCCAGCTTCTTTCAATTGGTCATCATCGATAGCCGCCACATCTGACGTGCGAGAATACACCTGGAGCGCTTTGCCAGTTAACATAACACTGAGTGAAGTTGCCCATCCTGCCCTGCCCCACCCACAGATAGCAGCAAAACATACAAACCTCCTCAGCGGGTAACTGTCAAGTTCACATTTTCTTTCAACAAATGGAGGGAGATTTGCAGCTCTCGTCTGCGTAATGTTATTCACCTTCAAAAACTCTGTACTTTGCCACGCTTCATCTCCAATTCGACATCTAACCTTCTTGACTCCCTCTCTCTCTTTCAACATCGAGCATTTTATCCTCTTTTTCAGCCTCAAGCATTCTTTCCTCTCTGTCAGCCTCGAGCATTCTATCCTTCAATCATTATCTTTCTCAATCTCTCTCTCCTGTTGGGGCACAAACTGCAGCAGTGCCTCCCCCCTAAGCCAAAATTGCTTCAGATGTCCAACAACTTCTCCATCCTCAACTTGCATCATACTTCCACACTTGGATGGCCATCAGCATTTGAACTCACACTCATAAACAGCATACCCCTGTTACCTTCTCTCTCTCTAAAGCGTTAAATACACACACCGCTTCCCCCGCAAGCAGTCGCACAAATGCCACCTGTACAGTCACCAGATGCTGGGGCAAACAGTGCTGTTCCCCTCTCCATTCACAGGTGCAGACCAACAATGACCCAGTTTCAAACAGCTCCACAGGCACCTCTGCGATAATGCTCCTCTCACCCTTGCCTCTGCTCACATGGGTTCCGCTTTTGCTTGAGAACAATCCTAGCAAAATGTTTTCCCAGCCTTTGACTATTGCATGGCAAGCTACTGCACCCCGAAGGAGAAATGAAAGACTCCGTGCTGTCCACGCCGCTGTGAACACTCTCACCCCAATCTTTCCACAAGCTGCAAAATCTAACTTCAATGTGAACACTTGACACCTTTTAACTCTACATATACAACTAACATCGAGCCCCAACAAATATGACAGAATCAGACATAATAAATTCCATATTGAATCATAGGTATACGAGCATTCACATCGCACTGGACACAAAACACTACCGAACAGTAACTAGTAAAGCTATGATTAGCATATTTTCTCACCTATTTATACTTTGTCCATATATTGCGTTGACACATTGGCATCAGAAATTGAAAACCGAGGTAATCGACTGTGAACTGGAACATGATGCTTTTAAAATAGAATAAATTGGCGACAAATCCTTGAGAAGCTGGAAAGATTGCAAACTGGAATACTCTATTATTCCTCTCCTAACTACTTGATAACAGAGACACCGCCGATACAACATGGATGTCCATGTCATGTTATTCGGTGTTGGAAAACCATTTACATGAAATCTATTATGGTTAAAGCTGAGGCCAAAAAAAACAATAAAAGAATAAGATTGCAAAAATTTGGTTTTATTTTTAAGTTAGAAAAGCTCGTTACGACGTGTGCATGGAGAGAATAGGGGAATGGTGCAACAGGAACATAAAATGACTTGTGCAGTCTGCACAGTGTGGTGATGCCTGATGAGGACTTGTGCAGGCCGCAGGTGTGATGCCTGATAGACTTGTGCAGCGCCCTTACGTGGTAGAGGCCTGATGAGGACTTGTGCAGGCCGTACAGTTGTGGCGATGCCTGAAAGACTTGTGCAGGCCTACAGTGTGGCGATGACCTGATAAGGACTTGTGCAGGCCCTACAGTGTGGCGATGCCTGATAAGACGTTGTGCAGCCCTACAGTGCGTGTGACAGCCTGATAAAGACTTGTGCAGGCCCTACAGTGTGTGATGCCTGATAGGACTTGTGCAGCCCTACAGTGTGCGATGCTGATAAGGACTGTGCAGGCCCTACAGTGTGGCGATGCCTGATAAGACTTGTGCAGGCCTACAGTGCGGTGAAGCTGATAAGGACTTGTGCAGGCTACAGTGTGTGATGCCTGATAAGGACTTTGCAGCGCCCTACAGTGTGGCGATGCCTGATAAGACTTGTGCAGGCCCTACAGTTTGTGATGCCTGATAAGGACTTGTGCAGGCCCTACAGTGTGGCGATGCCTGATAAGGACTTGTGCAGGCCCTACATGCGTGATGCCTGATAAGGACCTGTGCAGCCCACAGTGTGGTGATGCCTGATAAGGCATTGTGCAGGCCTACAGTGGGTGATGCTGATAGGACTTGTGCAGGCCCTACAGTGCGGTGATGCCTGATGAAGGACTGTTGCAGGCCCTACGTGCGTGTGATGCCTGATAAGGACTTGTGCAGGCCACAGTGCGTGATGCCTGATAAGACTTGGCAGGCCCTACAGAGTGTGGGGATCCTGATAAGGACTTGTGCAGGCCCTACAGTGCGGTGATGCCTATAAGGACTTGTGCAGCCCTACAGTGGGTATGCCTGATAGGACTTGTGCAGGCCCTACAGTGTGGCGTGATACCTGATAAGGACTTGTGCAGGCCCTACAGTGCGGTGATCCTGATAAGGACTTGTTGCAGGCCCTACAGTTGCGTGATGCTGATAAGGACTTGTGCAGGCCCTACAGCTGGTGATGCCTGATAAAGGACTTGCCAGTGCTGACCCTACAAGGTGGCCAGCTCTGTGCAGTCTGCCGAAAAAAGACTCTATGCAGGCCGCAACAGTGCAGTGATGCCTTGATAAGACTTGTGCAGGCCCTACAGCTGCAGTGATGCCTGAAAAGACTTATCTGCAGCCCAACAGTGCAGTGATGCCTGATAAGGACTTGTGCAGGCCCTACAGTGCAGTGATGCCTGATAGGAGAAGATCCCTTCTGATCACTATACAGCATAATCACTGTTTCTTGTGAGTGTTCAAGTAAATTTTGCAAAAGAGTCATTTACAATGCCGAGGATTTCTTTAAATCAAATCGATGCTTTTGACGTATATAAAATCGAGAGAAGAACGGGGGCACAAACAACCTCGTGTTTATGCCTCATGAGCATTCTTGTGTGGATGTGGGATGGTGAGCTCGTGTTTTGAGTGTATGTATTTACAAATGTATATGTCGAGTTGGCAGCCAGTGAATGAGCAAATGTGCATCAATGTGGTCGGGAGAGGGAGGCGTATCAATTATTCAGACAAAGAAGGGCAACGGACGGACGTCTCCCCTCCACCAATCAAGTCGTGGCTGCCTGTATGTGCTTTGCTTTTTCACTGTGATATACTTTCTGTCTATCGAAACATAAAGATCCCATGGTGTCTTGAGACAAAAAAAATTCGACCATTGTGTACCTTTCTAATTTGTTTTCAATTATTGGCACAATCTATGGGGAATACGTGTCAGGATTACAGCCACCCCTCAGTAATGAGGCAACCAGCACACCAAATGATAATTGAATTCCATCAATATACATTTGAAAGATAGATAAATATATACAGTAGACGAACAGACAGGTGAACGGATAGATAGGTCGTGGCATTTCATTAGATGTGTTGGTCTGCTTGGCATCCCCAGCTGAGCGCAAAGCAAATGATGGTGCAATTCTAGGCTGAAGGATATGCGTGGAACTTTGACTCGGAGAAGGCCACTTAGCCTATCTCTGCGGCATATCAACAACTCATTAATTCAATATATCAGTTTATCGACTCAATTTCAACGGGTGAGAGTGGGCAGGGGCGGGGTGGGGTCGGGAAGGAGGATTGGGGAGGAGAACAGTGGAATCGTCGCAGGGACATCACAAGGGTGTTTTGTGTTGATTTTTCTCATGTCTGCTAAAGTTCTCATCATTCATGCAAAAGTAAACAATCTCTTGTTGTGCCCTTGTTTTACATGTGGTATTTGTACAAGCTCCTCTGAACCTTAGACCACAGTTTTAAAAATATGACCTATTGCAACTCTTTTATGCATACATACCAATAAACGCAAAAGAGCAGGTGACTGCAATCACACGTTACCATACATACAACAGAATGTCCATTCTGTTCTTCAGCATCATGCTATCGAAGGGCTACTGCTGATGGTAAAGTCGAACATTATTTTGTAAATCATGAAAACCATGTTAATATGCAACACTTTATGCTGTCAAAAACAAACTGGCGTGAGCCAGGTGACAAATGTGGTTTGGCCTGTGTCAACTCCGAAGATTAAAGGTCAAAAGAGTGCAGATCTGATTTGATCGGAACATGCATAGCAGGTTGTCCAAAGACGTAATGGTTGGCAAAGACATAATGAAACAAGAAGAATTCTAACAAGTAAAGGTGATCTTTGTTTTGTTTGGCGAATTCAAATAACTCAGAATTTGGTCACTGTCAAAGTCCTACCTTGCACGAGATCTTCAAGGTCCACATCTTGCTGGATATTTATCAGATCGCAAGTGATTTCAGCTCAAATAACTTATGGGGCCTCGGATATTGATTTGATGAAAAAGTTATTTATCCCACACCTGTCCCTCCACAACAATCAAATGTGATTCTCAAGTTATTACCTTCGCCACCGAAGGTGGACGGAGGTTATGTTTTCACCCCTGTTTGTCTGTCTGTCTGTTTGTCCGTGCACAGGATATCTCAAAAAGTTTTGGAATTATTCGGACAAAACTTGGTGGACAGGTTGGATGTGTGACAAGAACGAATCAGTTCAATTTTGGTGACGATCCGGATCCGGATGCAATGATTTTTTTAAACTTTTAAAGTGATTCTTCACCATTGATAGATGGAGCCAAAAATGATATATAGCACAATATTTCAAAAACTTGTGGATGAATTGGGTAGTTCACAAGAATAAGCCAATTCGATTTTGGTTAAGATCCAGATGAAGATCCGACCTCTCAGTGGGATACTAAACGTAAACTGTTGAGCCTGGCGAAGGTATGCACTCCACCGAGTGCTGTTCTTGTTTTTCCTGCACCCGTCCCACGTAACAATGTACCATTGTGGTTATTTACCAGAAACAAGTAGTTATGACCCCTGACTAGAACCCAACTGGAGCAGCACTTAGATTCCAACAAGCAAACAGTAAGTTCCACCCTAAATTCCTACCAAGCTGCCTTGCCATCCTCCCTTTGCCATGACAATGTGCCAAGCTGCCTCATGAATTACAGGCTCAAATCCTCCCCGAGTGGCAAAATCTATGTTGCAAAACCATAAAGAAATGGTAAGCATATAACTATAAGTTAACCACAGCTGTAGATCACCTCATGAGAGTTTTTTTTTATTAATCTTTATCTGGCTGCCGGTTGGTTACTTCTTCTTATCCTTACATAATCCTTTGATCGCCGCTCCCCCACATGGTAAAACCGCTTGGCCCAATTTGCAGGCAGAGAGAGTCGCCACAGCTAGCTCTGTGTGCGCCTTGAATTTTAAACACTCCTCGCTCAACGACTGGCTAGTTACGCTGATTGTACCAGCGGCCGTGACAGCAGGAGCAGATTTCCATGAAAGACGGCTGTCCGTCCTGGTTTGAACGGTTGTCGAGCAAAAGTAGGAAATGACCAAGATATGGTTAACGGCCCATGAGACGGTTGACAGGTTATGGCATGTTGGCAGCAATGTCACCCTGGACCTCCCTGGCCATGCTCACTTGTTCTTATTCTCTGCTCTCTCCTGAATGAACGAAACTAATTTCATATGAAGGAGCCATTTTAATAACTGGGACCTTCAGTCCTGGTAAAACACAAAACCAAAACAACTCCTAAAAACCAAAAACGACAAATCCCATTTTGGAGTTCAACCACAATCATAATCCAAGCTTGACTATTAAGAGGGAGCAGGAAGTTTTTGATGAAAGGATGATTAGGGACGTTTACATGTTGTTTGGATCATCTACTGTGATCGAACTGAAATCCTACGACGAGCACACGCCAGCCACGTGTCTTGCATGATCAAGCGAGACTTTCCTTATCAAACGGAGGATGATCAATCATATATTGCAAAGAAAGGAATGCCAAATGAATTTCACAGAATCTGCAATTGCAGCCACAAGGCTATTTTCTTGGCGTCAATCACAGAATCACAGTGGCCTGGGGACCGTGACGACCGGTGATGTGCAACACTGCAGGCGGTAAGGCAAGAATTTGTAATCGTGCTCTTTGTGACACTCCTTTCGACGGTGGGTCAAATTATGCAAAAACTAGTTATCTTAAGTTTCGTCGCTAACTTTGCCGTGAGAACTTTCACCTACATCACCAGATGCTGCCACTTGAAATAAATCTGCAGAATTGCTGGTTGGACACTCCACGAACAACCTGGCTACAAAATAAAGTGCTTGGCGTGAAAATTACGTTTAATTTCCTGTTTTGATTTCTTTACACACTCACCGGGAAGGAGGGATGTTGTGCAGTGGCACCGAGGAGCGACTTGTTTCATGTTTCTCCAGAATAGAATTTTTGCTTCAAGTAAAACAACATATTTAAACACTCCTTGTCACACTAATGCAGAAATTACGTGGAAGGACGACGGGTAGAATGAGAGCATTTGCCGCGGAGGCGTGACAGCCGTCACGGGGCAATGGAGCATGCTGACGAAACAGCAGCTGAAGGGACCTAAATACAAAAGAAAATGCTTCTGCATAACATATACCTTCTACGCACCATCTCTTCAATTTTCATTCATTTCTTTACACTCTCCATGGACTCAACATCGTTTCAGTTGGTGAAATTTACTCATGCCCCAAAAACTAAACAGTAACCCTCATCTTCATCTTTGTTAACTTTCCTTCACTTCTAATCCTACGCAGAGGAAAGTGAGCTGAACAGGTGCTGGACAAATGAGCAGGAGAACATTGAATTCTTCTCTCACTTCGCAAATTTGCTGAGATCCTGTGAGGGAGATGGGCGGCTTGCTTAGCTCCAGGTATTCGTGAAAAAGTGCTGCCCGGACAGCTCTGACAGAACACACCTACCTTTGAGATGTCTAGACTGGGTTTGATTACCAAGACTGTCACCCCAGTGCTTCGTCGGCAAGATGATGCATCAGAGAATGTGTCGTCCTTCAAACGGACGTGAAGCCCAGTGTCTCATCTGTTTATATTCGCTGGTGGACGTTAAAGATCCCAGAGTAGGTGTGTGTGTGTGTGTGTGTATGTGTGTCAGCACCCAGGCAAATTTCCAAATTCCTGCCATGACTACAACTGGGAAGAGCAATGGCAAACCTCCCAGCACTTGGGCAGCACCGGTGTTCTGGAAAGAGTACTGTATCACCATGAATGGAACAGATGGTAGACAAAAACCTCAAGCAAGGTCAGAATACTCAAATTGCAATTAAGAGTAAAGTAAACCCACATCTTTGAAGCCACCATCTGGTGAGATGCAATGGGCAGGACAAAGCGTGATCTCGGTCAGAGCGATCAGTTCCTCTGATCAAGGCACTCTGATGCGTTGAGGTCACACCGTATTGTAAGTTTTTTAATCTTTTTTTGAAAGACTGGTGACAGAATGTTTGGGGGACACCAGTAAAGGATTTTCTGCTTTTCTCAGTTCTGCTTTCAGTGTGGAAGACTGATTTTCCTTCCTGTTTATGCTTCAAACTCACCCCCAAAAAATGAAGTTTTCTCGTTCTTGCAGAGCAAAGTTAATGCTTGCTGCAGAAGATAATTTTCTGTCAAAAGAGAGTAATTTGAATGCCTGTTTCGCACATGAGCACCAAACCAGAAATGTGAACCCTTGGTTGGTGAACAAGGATAGCAAGATCAATCTTCAACAAATGTGTGCCACCACCTCTCATTTCTGTCAGTTTATTATTTACTCACGTGGTTCATGCCAAATAGAACAAGTCTCTTTTATTAACTCTTTACCCTCGTCAGGAGAGAATACCGGGCGTAGTGGCGATGCGACCTGTAATCCGGCTACTCGGAGGCTTGGGTTGGAGGATCGCTTAAGGACGGGAGCTCTGCACTGGACCGCGCTATGAGAGGGTGTAGGGCAGCCCGGAATCATGGCGAAACCCAATCCTTATCCCTGTGTCGTAAGAGGCGACCAGGGTTGCGTCAGGAAGGGCATCCGGCGTAAAACCTATGCCAAATCAGTATGCGGATCATAACGGATGATCCGCTGTGGCGACCCCTAACGGGAGCAGCTGAAAGACGAACAACACAACCCTCATCAGGAGAGGGTATTGCATTTGGGTCCAGTGTTTGTCTGTCTGTCTGTCTCGCTGCACATAATGTACTGGCGTAGGCCACAAATGCCACCTGGTGGTAACTAGTATTACATGTTATCTTTTTTCAACCGAGTACCTCTATAAAGTACGTACTATTACAATGCTAGCACGTACATAAAGTACACACTATTACAACGCGAGTAGGTCTATAAAGGATAACTATTAAGAATGCGAGTACTGTACATCGAAAAAGGTATGTGAGGGTATCTATAAAGTATGTACTATTAATAATATGAGGACTGTGCATCTATAAATCACGTGTTTCAAGAAGATCAATGCATCTATGAAATACGTCACAATAAAAATACGTGTCTTTATAAAGTACATATAATTTGAAAGTGAATCTATACAATAAAACCAAAAAGGTGTGTTGTCCGCTGTGTGAACATAAACCTCCGTCGTCAATGCATCGACCACACACCACATTTATCTTTGCACACCAGCACACAAAACAAGTGTCGGCGAGGGTTTGCAATCTCTGATTGTTCTTTCTCGTTCAATTTGCAAAAGGTGGTGTGATAAAATCCTTGAACATACATGCGTCATGACAAAATTTTGTACTGTGCAGCTCATCATCACATGTTATATTGGACGTGGTTGCATCTTCTTAGTGAAGTTTGGTTGAACAGAGGTAATAAAGATACAGTTTTGAGACGCATGTAATCAATTTAATGCCTTGCCTTTTCGCACTGAGCATTCAAATGCAAAATGGGTCTTCATTCAACACCAACATTTTAAGGTCAAGCTACTGTTTGTGGGAGTTATTGGAGATCCATATTCCTGGGAAGATGCCTGCAGCTGATGAATCAATGTAATATGCAATTGTTCTATAAAACGGCGGAGAATACTCCTTTCCATTTGTGATAATTGCCGACAAGTACATCCGATAGGCATATCTATCTATCAACGGATGCATTTTAAAGTCAGGGAATAGTTTCATTGCTCATTAATGAGGTTCCAAAGAGGAATGATTATAATCAGCTGTGAGAAAGTGGACACCTCCCTCAGGATGATTTCATCCACGGTCGTCAGCCCCAAATAATCCAAAGTAATGAAGTGTAAACTATGGGCAACACCCATCCTGCCTATTGATCTGACAGATCACTGAAATTTTTTTTTAAAAGCACATCAACAAGGAACAGCACCCAGTGAAGGATCATTAGATATGACATAAATTCAGCAAGATATAAAATGTAACATAATGTGCCAAAAGAGTTCAGGAAGTCGGTTCGCCTGTCAGGCAAAGCACGAGTACAATTCAAACCATAAATTCCAAACAATTCCATTGAAAAGAAGCTTTCCACAAGCCTTTTATCAGTGTGGTTTAAGAGGTGGAACCATACAGGATGGTGCAAATAAATGGGTTTCCTTGGGTTTCAAAATGCGAAAAAGGTTTTGTGGAGCATCGAGTGTGCGTACACATTGCTCATGTCTGAATGCAGGGTCTTCGTTGGAATGCTGACTTTGGGCTCTACAATATAATGGTCACATTTTTATTTTGAAAGAGCTAATGGATGCACTATGTGAGGAGTGCAAGAGAATCCAATATTCAACCTATCAAAATTGGTGGCAGATGTTAACATAAGAGCCTATGGTGGGGGATCATCGGGGGATCCCTACGAACATGGGGCCTCACAGGATATTCATTGGTGGCATGCAGTACTCGTAATCAATTGCCATTAAAATTTGTTTGCCAAATAATTTTGGTAATATAGTGCAGCTCCTAGATACAGTGCTTGTTTGCAATTCGGCCGATGCCGAGTTAAGCGAGGTCGATACCGTTTATTCCTGATATGTGAAACACCCTGCAGCCCATGCTGACAGAAAACAGACTTTTTGGAATGCTGGCCCCATTTTGCATCCAATGACCATGCAACTTTGTTTGAAAAATATTATCCATGGGTCGGCGCTCCTCAATTGAAAGTTTCTTGTCAATCGCTTAAGGGTTTTTTTTTTTTAAATACCTTATCGAGGCACGTACGAGAGCTAACGCACAACACACAGCAAGGGGGACATGAGACAAGAGGGGCAAGAGTGGGAAGGACAAAACAGTGAGGAACAGAGACATTAGGAGATCTGTGGAAGGGAGAGGAATGGGGTGGGTAACATAAAGTATACAAGATGGACACCATAGGGACTTTCAGGAAGGAAAGTAGGGAATTTGAAGGAGGTGGGGTTGGGGTGGATTAACGGGGGTAGAAATGTGTATTGTGTATGATGTATGAATGTATGTAGTGTGTATGTATGTATGAATGTGTGTGTATGTATGTATGTATTGAATATGTGTGTATGTATGAATGTATGTATGAATGTGTTGTATGAATGTGTGTGTGTGTGTGTGTGTGTGTGTGTATGTATGTATGTATGTATGTATGTATGTATGTGTGTGTGTATGTATGTATGTATGAATGTCCGAATGTATGTTTGAATGTGTGAATGTATGTGTGTGTGTGTGTGTGTGTGTGTATACTGTATATATATATATAATATATTAATATATATAATATATATATATTATATATATATGTTTGTACGTACAATGTTGCCGAAATGATTAGATATGTTTTATGTGCAACTAATTCTCTCTTATTTCTAAACAGTGTAGATTTAGGATAATAAATAACGCCCAACAAACCTATATCGACATCATACATTGAATAAGCTGCTGAAATAGTTATTAATAAACGAAAATCAGTTGACTTAAAGCCCAGTCACACCTTGACGTTTTAGCCAGCAATGGCAACGTATCAAAATGTATGTAAAACGCTGGCTTACGCTGAACTTTTGATGTTTTTTTTAAAGATTCGGACGTATTCATAACGGGTTGTCTTGCATAACGTATTAGTAACGGACACAGCACGTTTCGTTGTTTATAGATATAACTTATACAACGAATGCTTAGCCTGTTGTCGGCGTTCACAACCTATGCCCAACGATAGTCTAACTTATGCATAGCGCGCTGCACGTATCGCCGACGATCACGTGGCGAAGCTATTAAAGGCTGCCGCACAATGATTCAAATCATAACCGCCGGAGAAATGGAAGTGTCAACATCGCAGTCACACCTTGGCGATCTTGCCAGCGTATGCCGACCTCTGAAAAATGCGTCTAAAACGCTGCGCACGTCGAATACGGTATGGGTAAGTTTGGTATACGTGAATAGAATGCTAAAGTACGCTATCTATGTCGTCATAAGTGGAGTACGTCTTGAAATTTTAAACGTGTTTAAATTTTTACGACGTACTTGCCGTTTGCCACACACGTTCCGCATGCGATGGGGAATAAGTTGTACGCACGATATGCGATCATTGGCACACGTCGACAAAAGTTACTTGTAAGTTACTCATAAGTCAAAAGACGTCGAGGTAATGGTCAGCGTCAGTGTTCCAGACTCCCTGGTTTTTTTTGGGGTTTTTTTTTCTTCGGTATGACGGTGATGTTGACACTTCGATTTCTAGTGCGGTTATAATATAATATAATTAATAGGCTGCCGCTCAACGATTTAAATCATAACCGCACTAGAAATCGAAGTGTCAACATCACCGTCATACCGAAGAAAAAAAAACAAAGAAAAAACCAGGAAGTCTGGAAACACTGATGCTAACCATTACCTTGACGTGTTTCGACTTATGAGTAACTTACAAGTAACGTGTGTGGACGTGTGTACTAACGAGATCGTGTAACGTGCCTACAACTTATGGCCAGCGTAGTGGAACTTGTGAGTCATACGCTGGCATACGTCGTAAAATTTCAAGCATGCTAAAATTGAGGACAACCGCAAAGATACAACGATGAAGCCAGCGTACTACGACGTATGGCAGTGTTTTTCAGCGTGCTCTCAATGTTTCCAAAACTTACCCATAACGTATTCACGTGTGCCAGCGTTTAGACAATTTTTTTAAAAATCGGCATAAGCTGGCTAAAACGTCAAGGTGTGACTGGGCCTTTAGCTATGTACAGCATTCGTACTGAGCTAGAATTTACATGTCAGCAAAATGTCATCATTAATTCATTAATATATGCAACAAACTCGAAACCCAGTTACCCAGTGATTGCTTCTCTTAACTTGATCACGACCAGGTCAAACAAGTGGGTTTAGTCCAAACATCCTCGTCGGCCACAGTGTAAACGTGCCATACTGGATCAATCCAGTTATATAAGATACTCTTATTTGAAAATAACAGATTCCAGCTGTTCATTGAGATGAAAAAGCCGCAACACTTTAAAGATTTTCTTGGTTCCATTAAGCAGGCTAGTGTTCCTGCACAGAGTTATCTTCCGAAGAAGAAAGAGTCAACCCTTATTCTTTTACAAGATTGCTACCCCCCCTCCTAACCCCGCTTCTCCATGTTCCATTTGGCTCAATACTGGCATAATGAGCATCACTTTAGATTACGATCAAGTAGAGGACTTCTCCCATAATTATCATCCACATTTTCTCATCCAACATTTTCTGAAAGACCTGCATGTCTTTTGGATTTCTGTTGTTTTCATTGGTATTTTATGAGGTTGCAAAGTTCTCTGCATCATGCCGCTTGAGGCAATTTGTCAGTTCGATGTTGCTGATCACCAAAGAGGTGGTTGAGCCACCCTGTAAATCGCTTATTTCACTTCTATGAATGCCAATCATATCAGCATAACTTCTCATCCATCATAGAATCCATAAGCAAGCGTGTGAATAGTTGGAGGCAACATCCGCCTGGAGCAAAACTTTCAAAATTTGTGGATTATGGCTTCTTTCAGTGAGGAGAAAAAAAAAACCATGAAAAAGCTTTTCTTTATGACAAATTTCTTCATTCCTCATGTATACTATATATGTGTCTATCAAGAAAGCAAGAACTCAGAAAAGCTCATGCCATCTTCTCTCTTTGAGTTGGAGTGGTCTTTTTTTTTCTGACATGATATGCTAACTAGTAATAGGCATTCACTACCATCCTTGATCATGCTGTGGAACATTGGCCAAGTCCCTCACCTTTTCACCTTTCTTCACTTTTAAATTCGTTTTCTCCACAACTGCTCTCAGAGGGTGGAGTTCTCTCATCCCCTCTTCCTGTCCAGGCTGGAGTTCCTCAAGGCAGCGTTCTGGGCCCTGTTCTTTTCTGGTTTTCATCAATGATCTCTCCGACTCTCTGGAAAATCCTCTTTATCTCTTTGCTGATGACTCTACCCTCTGCCATACCATCTGTCATCCCTCAGACCGGTAAGCAGCAGCTTGTTCGCTCTCTTGCAGATCTGGATAAAATCACAAACTGGTCCAACATGTGAACATGCCTTTCAATCCTGACAAATCTCACACTCTCACGATGTCTCTCCGAAAGGACCGTTTTGGAACCCCCCCCCCCCCACCATCTACCTTCTCAACAATCCTCTGGAAGAAGTCCTTCCATTCAAGTTTCTGGGTCTCACTATCTGCCATGATCTTTCCTGCGAAAGGCCACATTGCCAACCTGGCCTCCAAAGCCAGTCTTCGACTGAGAATCCTCTGTCATGCAAAGTCCTTCCTCGGCTTACCTGAGCTCCTGACCACATACATAGCTTTCATCCGCAGCCTGATGGAATGCTGCTCTCCCCTCTGGGCTGGTGCTCTTGCCTCTCACCTTTCTCGGCTTCACGCTGTGGAAACCAAGGCATTTAGGATCATTCTTATCTCCTGTGGTGAGGCTGAGTCTTTGGGCCTCTCACTCTCTCGCCGCAGGCAGGTCGGTGGTCTTTCTGTCTTCTACCGTCTCCTCGCCGGTCTCGCACCCCCTGCTCTGTCTGCGATATGTCCCCTCCATATTTCCACAGGGCGCTCAAGGTCCGCCAACAACCCCCTTCTGATAAAACTACCAAAATCATGAATCATGCTCACCTTCACTCTTTCATTCCTCTTTCTTCCCACCTTTGGAATAAACTCCCACACTCTCTTCAATCCCATTCTTTCCTCCAGGCCTTCAAAACAGCCGTTCACCACCACCTCTTATCTTTCCCCATCCGAATCTCGATATT
>CM068956.1:164657324-164685185 GCA_035128595.1 Eptatretus atami
GACCTAGCAGTATTGGCGGCGGAGGTTTTGCACTCTACCGAGTGCTCCCCCTCTAGTTTAACATGTTACAGTAGTTATTCATACCCGTTGTTTGTGTCCTCTATGATATCAGGAAAAACAGTTTCCTTTTTGGAATGATTTTAAATCTTGTTTGATTGCCAGACAAGTAGGCAGAGTATGTATGGTATGTATTATATCATATATATATATATATATATTTTATATATATATATATATATATTATATATATATATATATATATACACAGGGGCTGAAAAAGTAGATATACAGAAATGAAAAACAAGCCGTTAAATTTCCACTTTACCTGCAAATAAAAGATGTATTAAGAAAAAATTACGAAAAATAAAAATATTAAAAATTGGTAATAATGATTTTAATGAATTAAATGAATTCTAGTATTAACGAATCCTAGCACCACTATTATAATACTGGTAATACTGGTATAATCCTTACTGTATACCTACTTTTGCAGCCCCCTGTTATACAATATATATATATATATATATATATATATATATATATCTCGTACCCGTGTCTGAAGGAAGTGGTGCAGTTTAGCATTTTTTGTGGTCACACTATATATGTGCAGTGTATGAAACACCATGGTGATTGATGTCTGTGCTTTCCCCACTTTTCTCATCCCCAAAAACCCTCCGCCAGTGAATTTAACTTGATGAACTGTTACATTGAATTATTGATATGGTGTGTAGCACGTAGCCCAGGCTTGCTAGGCCGAATTGCCTTCTTCTGCATCCAAATTCATAGTTCCTTGTATGCTCTGTTGCGTAGCATGGTGTGACGCCACGGCAAGGAGTGAAGATGTAATCCGGCACTGACTCCATTGTTATTTGACGGATGGAAGGAAGGACATACGAAATACTGAAGCGGCTGCCCTGCTTAAAATGATCTCACTCCTCTCTGTGCATGTGCAATTGGGACAAATTCAGAGCCATAATACTTCTAAACTACAAGTTCGTTTTCCCATTCATGTTCCGATTCGTGTTCAAAATGTAACGTTCAACTGAAATTAAGTTGTGCCTCGATCATAAACTGACATTTGTAGACAGACAGACACAGACAAAGTGAAGCAATTGCTTAACGCCACTATTCACTTCACATGTGCGGGATTACAAAAAAATTCTTCCAAAATGCACAATAACAGATCTGTTCATCAGTTTTACTCCTTTCCATTCTGTTCTTGCTATCTGATTGCAACAACACAAGTTTGGAGTTTAAATCTATAAAGGGCATAAAACATCAACAAATTGCTGGACAGAAAGAAGGGCAGGGAATCAGTAAGAAAGACAGAGGAAACTAAAAGCTTTTGATGTGGAGGTGACAAGACACATGATTGCCCTACTAATGTGTTCCAGCACCTTCGGGGCCAGCCAGCGGTCCCAGGTCTCAGTGAGGGAGTTAAGGATGAGGGTGGGTGGGATCAAGAAAAAGGGTACGGTTTTGTCAATCACACAAAGTGTTTTCATCACAACTGGAGCAGCAATCAACCTTGCTCTGTCCACCCAGGCCCTTTCCACCTCGCACATAAACTCTTTAATATGAGAATTGCTCGATTGTCATCCATTTTAGATCAGCAGTCGAGCAAAGGACTTTTATGCAACAAGGTCACTGCAACTTCTTCAACAGCCCCAATTATTTCCACCTTATGTGGTTGGCTGGGTAATCTAGATTACTCACATGTTCAGTATTGCTTTGTCATATTTTTGATTTAACATTGAAACTCCTGTCTACTATCACTTAAATGCAAAGTCCTTCTCAAAATATCATTGTGCCTCACCGTCTGGACTATTATATGACCATACTAACTACAAGTAATAAAAACACTTATTTAACGGCCCAATTAACCCACATTATTGTGGGGTTAGCCATCTTGCAGAGTATTTCATGAACCGGCTGGCCACACCTGATGTTTGACCGAAGGTGATTGGAATGTAGAATTTGTTCAGGGTGCTGGTGATAACTCGCTGACTCTTCACGAATAACACCATGCAGCTTGGTCTTCCAACTTAACATCCTTCCAATGAGGGCACAAATTGATGCATCGCCCCTGCATTCGAATCACCTGCGTTGAGATCCAAACCATGACCAGAAAGTTCAAAGGTGAGTGTGCATACCGCTCATCTATTCTGCCAGCCCATACAATCTACTATACTAACCTGACTTGCCCATAAAATTTTCAACCTAGTAACAAATATGAAACGACATTTTTAATATAATTTTTTTTCTTTTAATCTCACAGGGTCAGGTTGTGTTCTGCATTTGTTGAAGTTATAAGTCCGTTGCTGCCGCTTGGAAATGCGGTTACGAAGAGGGTGGTTTCTTTTGCACTCAGACATGTTGGAAAAAGAGATCTTGGTCGTGGATCAGGTTTTATTTTTCAATAATCCACTGTATTTTCTAGGTCTGCCGCTGCCTGACTTTTCACTCTTTCTTCGGATATCACGATAAAAGGTCGGAAGTAAAATAGGTTTAGTTAATTTTGTTAACTTTAGTTCATAGTTTTATTGAAGAATCAAAGTTTTCTGACAGGCATGCTGTGCTTTGGCTCAAAATGTAGAAAGTTTGCAGAGCTGTTTGTTGGACCGATAGGATTGCTGAATCAGGAGTTTTTCTTCACAAAGAACCTACTTCAAAGCAGAAAAATTCCAGTGATTCATCCACCAAGCAAAACATATTTCAAAATGAATGGTGTTCTGCAACTTCATTGCCACATGTATGTAATGCATATGTGAGACATTAAATTTTCAATCAATCTGCATGGTGTGCATATGTGAGACTGAAAATTTGAAGTGAATCCTTCGAGTCTGTATGGGAACCCCCCCCCCTCCCCCCACAAATACACATTGCAATGAAATACACTTGTGCCAAGTGATGTTACTATGACATTTGGGACAAATAACACCGAGCTACCAGCATTGATGCAATACAAGAATGAGGGCCCTTAATTCGACCAGTATGACAATATAATTTGTTGAACCATGATGCATCTGTCAGCAACTTCGTTCGAGAACAGTGACCAGCACAGAACACAGAATGAAACGCAATAAAATAACTCTGAGAGGTCTCAGGATTACCAAGAGCCCCACACTTTTTGAAAATTTTCAAAGAGTTATATATATATATATATATACATATATAAACATATATATACATATATATATATACATACAATATACATATATATACATACATATATAAATATATTTATATGTACAGTCAGTCGTCGACTTACGACCACGATTGTTCCGACCACCCAGTCATAAGTCGATTTGGTCGTAAGTCGACCAACCTTATTTTTACCTTTATTATAGTGTCTAGGCCAATGCAAAAATTACCGTATGTATATTATACTGTATAATGATATAATAATCATCTGTAAGTCATATTTTATTAACATTTTCTTTGTTCATTGTTGTTATAACCATGGTTATAAAAAACCATTTTTATTGTTACTGTATAACGTTTTTACGTCTGTCAGGTTTATGTCAAACACTGCATACTGCAGTACAATTGGGTTAATATTTGCAAAAACATACAAAAAATAGAAAACATTTACAGTAGTTACAAAACATACTAAATTTAAAAAATACAAATCACAAAAAAATACAAAAAACAAGATCGTTTCAACGCCGTCTTCCCATCATGCAATCGTCGGCGCTTGGACTGTTTGCAAAACACGGAACGGATCTCGCACGCAGCGTCCCGCAGAGCCGGCCGGTTCCCAAAATAATTCCGTCCGTCTCATTTGGCTCATTAATTAAATAGACTTCTCGCCTTCATCTGCACAGTCAAAAAGGTTTAAAGGTGTCCGTTTTTTGGATCTGATCTTCCATCCAAACATGCAGCAATTTCTCCATTTCGTGGATGGGCCCGGTCCGTTGCCGTTCTTTATCTTTCAAAATCGTCGACACAGAAGAGTGAGATAACTTAAGATCACGTGCGATCGCACTTCACTTTCTTTCCTCCTTCGTACTGTTTGATCACCTGCATTTTCATGGCGAGATCAATGACCTTTCTTTCCTCCTTGGCAGGTTGAGGAGTAGACAAAGATAATTATTTCCTCTTGATAGACATCTTGGGGGTTTGAAGTAAAAATTTTAAGACGAACGGATACGGATAAACTGCGCTATACCGAGACCATGCTAACACGCAAGAATTGCCGGGCGCTGGGGCGGAAACTGAGAAGTCTGAGTGGGCGGAGACGCGGAGCAGTCTGGTCGTAAAGTCGTAAAGTGGTCGTGGTCGTAAAGTGGTCGTAAAGTCGATCAGTCATAAGTCGCATAGGTCGTAAGTCGACGACATACTGTATATATTATTTATATATCATATATATATATATATATATAATATATATATATATATATATACGTATACGTATATATATATATATACACGTATATATAAATATATATATACACATTTTTTATCGGCAAAGAAGGCAAAAGTTGGGGGTGCGGTGAATACATAGGTATAGAAAAAAAATCAGTCATAAAAATGATTCAATTATATTCCAAATGAACACTTTTCGAGCAGTCGGGACTGCTGTTTAGCTCAATTCCGCTATTTAAATTTTGAAAATCGGTTCAGGTTCAGAGTTTGTACAGCATTTTATTAATCGTGTGCGGAAATTAAACGTCACGCTCGGAAACGTCCGGAGACGCCCGGAGACACACGGCGTTTAGGTGCGTGGCGTATATAGAGCCTCGCGGCTCTGAAAACGTCATCCAACACAAAAGAAGAAGAAGACCTGGTCTCACATCAAAAGAAGAATTATTCACAATAGCTGGATTCCAATAACGGAGTACTCACCTCAAATAAGCTTGCGTGGCAAGCTTCCCTCGTATGTCTTGTTGAAGAGGAAGACACTGCCAAAAGACAAGTTTCCAGCCGGCATCATTGTTCGTGCGCAGCAGAAGGGGTGGATAGACGAGGAACTTGTAGTGGTCACCATCCTTTTGCATGCATCAATTTCTACATGAACATCCGGTGCAGGCAGAATTAATCCACCAAGCTTGTTCCTTACATGCTGATGCTATGCTAGCAAATGCTGGATAGCGGGGCATGGTTTAAAACTAGGAACAACCAATCAACCCTGAGTACTTTTCTGTATGTGGGCAGAAAATGGATTTCAAAAGTAAGAAGAATCACATGAGTGAGGAGCCACGTGGGACGGTGAAGATTTAGGAAGTACAGTACCAGTGCTCCTCGGTTCTTTTGGCTTCCTTTGGCTCTCTTTGTTCTTCCTGGTTCTCTTCATTTCCCCTTGTTTCTGTCAGCGGTTCCTAACTTGCTTCCCACGGATTACTTGCATCGACCAGAGGAACCTTCTTACTTCGCAGGCCTTTGTATTTGACCCAGGTTTAAAGGAACATTAGCTGCATCTCGGTGGAACCACCACAGACGAACTTTCCTATTTCCCAGACTTGCTGTTTTCATCAGTTGAAAATCAACATTGTGTGATGTGTTTCCCTCCGGGATTTTCGACCCGGAATCCATGGAGCATTGGCCACATGCATCTTGCTTGAACTTTCACCATTACTCCCGTCGCTACGTTGGCTGAGCATTATGTTGACTGGGAGACTGCCGGCATTTATCTCACCACCATATGACCCACCTGAGTGGAAATTCACACACATAATTTCTACAGACTGGTTTAGGACTCGGTGCGCACAGTCTGAAGTAGTAGGTCGGATGGCGGTTTCTCCCAATGACGGAACATGCTCGTCATGGATGCGTTCAGTTGTCACAAGACTGAAAACACCAAAGCGCTGCTCCGTCAGACCAACACCAATCTCGTCATTATCCCAGGTGGGATGACATCGCTCCTGCAGCTCCTCGATGTGTCCATCAACAAGCCATTCAAGGGCGGGCTACGTCGCTGCTGGTCCAACTGGATAATGATTGGAGAGAGGATGACAAAGGTCGACCTTCGGATGATCTGCGGCTGGATCGTCAAGGTGTGGGAGGAGATACCGTCGGATATCATCAAGTGAGAATTTCTGAAATGTTGCATCTCCAACAACATGGACGGTGGAGAGGATGACATCATTTGGGAGGAGGAGGCTGCAAATGACGGTGACGGTGATGTGGACAGCGACGGGGACTTGCTCTACCCTGATTCGGACAAGGAGTTACGTGCCGGGTCTTCGACGAGGAAAGCATTGACGAGGATTTCCTCGGGTTTAGCTGAAAAGCTTCATCAAACCCAAACGGCCCTTTTCAGGGTCACAAATTCACAAGAAATATGTATGGTACCGGTATGAATCCCTTTTTTTCCTTTTTCTAGGAACAAAAAAATCCCTCTTTGAAATATTAAAAATAATAAAGAAAAATAAAACTTCTTGGTATCCTCTCCTCTCTCTTCAACTTCTTGAAAATGTGAATAAGACTGTTAAACAAGATTAAGCGGACATGGGAGCAAGCATGTTGATACCTCCGTCACTTTGTTCCACACAAAGTTAACGTACAAACGTATTTAGATCTAGGTCAGAAAATAAAATGATCAATACATTCATTTATTTTGAGGGTGAAAAACAGGAGTGTGGTTAATACACCGGAAAAGTTATTTTTTTTTTTTTGAGGGTGAAAACAGGAGTGTGGTCAATACACGGCCGTGGTTTTTACACCGGAAATATAGTGTGTATATATATATATATATATATATATTTATATATATTAAAAATGCGTGTTTTTAGTCTTTTTATTGAACAAATAATTATGTATAAGCAACACTCATATACACAGCATATAATGAGATGACATTTAATGAGATACTTGACATTGCTTCAAGCTACCAGATCTAGAATGCATGTTCGAATGCCAGAGAGAGCACATGCAAGTCCCCTTCAACATTCAGCTTGTTTCTGTACTTGGTCTTGACAGCAACGAGCGTGGAAAATGAGGCTTCACAAATATACGTTAATCCAAACATTGTCAGAATCCGAAGAGCTTGATGTGAGATCAAAGTGTAAACAGGAAGGTACGTGACCCAGAACGTCTCCAGATCCAGTTTTTTGTTAAGTCTTCTTCAGCCGAGGAGTTGAACTTTAACTCAAGAAACTCTCTTGCACTTCGTCTGAAATATCAGCTACTTCACATTGAAATGGTTCCTAATGAATCTCCAGGCTTCGCGCTTCTCATCTATATCCGGAAAGTATCTGATGAATTCTGCTTTCTATTCAGTCAGATGAGTAATATTTGTTTTTTTTTAAAACTCAGATTCAAGGTAACTGTGAATGAGAGCAGAATCCAAGTGAGCAAAACTGGCTGTATTACATCCTGAATTCGACATTTCCAGAGTCGAGTTTGGCCATGAAGGCTCGAATGATCATGGTGCATGATATTTATGTTGATGTTTTCCCTTGGAGTTTGAGGTTGATGCATTCAGCACATCAAAGATGTCCACCAGGTAAGCGGAGATCGCAAAATCCTTCAGACTGGAAATGTCATGGAGATCTGCTTTCTGCTGCGATCTAGAAATGTTGCCACTTCTTGTCGTAGTTCATAAAGCTGTCCAAGCATGTTTCCCTTCGAAAGCCATCGTACATTTGTGTGGAAAAGAAGGCTTGATGTTCAGAATCCATATCCACACACAGCTGTTTGAAGACGACTGTTTGAGGTTCCAGCTTTGATGAAGTTGACTACCTTGATAGCCAGAGTTCATGACATCGCTCATTTCAGCAGGTAGAGTTCTGGATGCTAAGGTTCACAATGAAGGATGCAGTGCTACCTATAGCAGATGGACTTTTTTCTTTCACTCTTGTATGAAACCAGATTGCAAACTGAGCATGGCCGGAGCTCCATCAGTGCACACCCCTACCCACGAGTCCCACGAAGTTGATTTTCCTGAGAAGTTTGATACCACTTGAAAAATATCTGTTGCTGTTGATAACTTCCATGGGATGGCAGAAGAGCATTTCCTCTTTTACACTACTGCCTGCACGAAACGAGCATACATCAGTAGCTGAGAACACGGAGCAACATCAGTCGTTTCCTCCAACTGGATGGCAAATACAGGAGAAGCTCTGACTTGGTCGAGAACTTGATCTTTGATGTCCTGAGACATTTCATTGATCCTTCCCTGACGGTATGGTTTGATAGAGAGATTTGGGAAAGCTTATTTACACTATCCTTCCCAGAACGAGCTCTGCTGCACGCAGCACACTTGGTTTATGAGAGTCTCTCCGATGTTATGGCTCTTTTTGCTCTTTGCAATCAACATGGCGATCTCACAGGAAGCCTCAACAACCTTTGAAGTCTGTTGCCAAAATGCTCCACTGCTGTCCATCTTAGCTTGCTTCAAGGACTGCCTTTTTGTTTCAAGAATGCCTTGGATTGGCATCCAGAGGAGGATGCATTGTCTTCAAGTGGCGTTCCAAGCGTGGCCGCACGACATCATTGCTCAGTCTTGTAGCATATTACGCACTGGGGTACCTGTGTGTCACCCTTTTGGAGGGACACAAATCCAAATCGAATATATTCGTCAAGATACTTCCGCTTTTTTGCACTCATTGCGAATGATTTAGTTTGAAATGGGTACTGCAAATCTGAGAAAAATAAATTTTAATATTAAAATTAAAATAAAATATAAATTTTAATATTAAATTTAAATAAATGTAAAATTTTAAAATTAATTTTAATACAGAAAATGGGGCCTCGTGGTGAATAGAAAACGAAAATTATTAAAGGCGATACTTTTGTTTTTTTCATGTTCATCACGATATTATGCAAACACTTGTAAGAGAATTCCCAAATAATTGGAGAAATTCCTACTTTTTTCTCCAGGCTCGCGCCCTCTGGAAAATTACTCATGCCCCCCAAGGGGGGCGCACCCCCCAAGTTAAGAACCAATGGTCTAAATAGTCTAGGGGTCAAAAGGGCATAAAAGGTCCAAAGGGTGAAAGGATCTAAAGGCTTCGAAAGTGTTGAAAGGGTCTTATAGGTAAAAGAGGTCTTCAGGGGTCTAAAAGGTAAAATAGGTCATCAGGGTCTTAAAGGTAAAAGGGGTCAGAAGGGTCTTAAAGGTAAAAGGGGTCATAAGGGTCTTAAATGTAAAAGGGGTCATAAGGGTCTTAATGGTAAAAGGGGTCATAAGGGTCTTAAAGGTAAAAGGAGTCATAAGGGTCTTAAAGGTAAAAGGAGTCATAAGGGTCTTAAAGGTAAAAGGGGTCTTAAGGGGTCTAAAGGGTCAACTGGCCCTTAGGCATCTTCAGTGGCCTTTGTGGTCTTAAAGGGTCTTCAACGGTCAAAGGGGTCTCGGCAGTCTAAAGAGTCAAAAGGTACGTTTCAATCGTTCGTAATGAATCGACGTACGTGTGTGAAGTCAGGGTGCAACTAACGCTCAAACAGTACATAATTAATAGACGTGTGTGTGTGTGTGTGTGCGTGTGCGTGTGTGTGTGTGTGTGTGTGTGTGTGTAAAAAATGTTTCTACACACTCACTGATATCTCTCTCTATCGAGTGCAACCTGTGGCTGCTGGTTGGGATGTGGCAATGCCGCTGATGCAGTGTCCCCCTTACCAGTACACTGGTACTCATTTTGCCGACCTCGGAAGGACGACAGGCTGAGTTAACCTCCTGGTGTATATTAATTCAGCGGCCAACGGGGCTTGAACTCAAGACCCTAGGATCCCAAGCCGCCACCCTAACCACTAAGCCAACACCAGGCTTGCATCACTGATATAAATGTGTAGTACTTTCTGGATGGACTATAAAGCTGAAATTTGGCATACAGATGTTACGTGAAGCCTCGATCCCAGGAAGAAGAAGAAAAGCCCACAAAATTGTCGATAAACATAAATATCCACAAACAAAAGTCAGCGCGTGGACTCCAGCTCCCCCACCCAGTATATTAGCAGAGCTTGGACTATGCCAGAGGCAGTCACCCCATCAGACAGGAAGGGCATAACTTGGACTACACATAAATAAAGTGCTCACACAAATTACTCATTTGTCATATAATTGCATTATTTACATGCAAGTATATATATATATATATATCATATATCATATACATCATATACATCATATATCATATATCATATATATCATATATATCATATATAAAACTCTTTCTGACCACTGACTCACTTACTCACTGATATTAAAGATCGGTACCTTCCGGGTGATGTGGAAAGCTGAAATTTTGCGTGCCGATGGACATCAAAGCTGGTACACCAGAAAAATTCACAGAATCGTCAGACAACATCCATAAATAAATTAAAAAATAAAATAAAATAAAATGCAGATGAGTGTGTGCCGTCAGTCAATTTAGTCAAACAAAACAACATATTTTCTTTCATATTTTCTTTCCGCTAAGTGTATATTCCTGGAACATGATAATATAAGTATAGCAAAAATAAAAACGTTATAAAATTTCCTAACTATCTCCATCACAGAAGGTGGACAGAGGTTATGTTTTCACCCTCATCTCTCTGTTTGTCTGTGAGCAGGATATCTCAAAAACTTAGAGACGAATTTGGATGAAATTTTGTGGACATGTTGGGTGTGTGACAAGATCTGGATTTGGATACGGATACTGGAATTGTTCAAGCGATTCTTCACCAATGAGTGATTGGGCCAAAAACGATGAATAGCATGATATTACAAAAAAGTTGTTGACGGATGACAAAACTTGGTGGATGAGTTGGACAGTTGACAAGAACAAGCCGATTAGATTTTGGTCCAGGTCCGGATGCAGATCCGGCCTTTTAGTGGGATGCAAAACGTAAACTGTACAGCTTGGTGGAGATATGTGCTCTACTAAAAGCAGTTCTAGTTTATTTTATGTACTTGAAGGTAACTGATATTAAACGGACTTTCATAAAAATTTGAATTATGTATGAAGCAGCAGCAGGACCTGGAGCTTTAATGTAGAGGTTCCAATGGCACGACAGCAGGAATCCTTCAGAATAAAGCTGAAGGACACGGAAGGAACACAAATTTAGATATAGTAATACTTCTCGAATCAGTCGAAAAATAGATCACAGTACACAGAAGGAGGACACAAACTACAATATCAACAACAAATACGAATTATAAAAGATCCCATTTTTTTTGCACGTTTCGCTTGATTTTACATTCTCCTTGAGACTCACAGATAGACATGCAAGATGTTTGTGAAGTGCAACATGCTGTCTTTTGATTCAATCCGTCAGCAAAATGACGGGTAGGCACAGCTCGTAAGAATGAATAGTCATGGAAGACGATTTGGAAAATGATGAGCTTGAGCACATAATCTAAGAGGCATAACTGCAGTTTGATTAAATGCCTCAATCAAACCTCCAAAAGCTCTTTGGATTTTGACTAATGAAATGCCTAAAGCAGCACATGCAGGTGATAAAGTAGAAGAAATAACAAACAAAAAAAAAATCTGCGCCTTTTATCGAGGAATGCGACTTTCCATAGCACGCCTCACTAAAAATTGTACAAACAAGGATTTGCTTTTCATTATTACAGCTATTTTTTGAGAGATTGAGCAATGTTTTATAGGTATTGCTCAATATCTCAAGAGACGTGGCATCGGGATAGATTTTGACAAACACTCCTCAATGTGACAGGTTGTAGATAAAAAGAGTGAGTGTACATTGAATATTCCATTTGAAAAATGTGAAGTTGTTACGACCTCACAACAGATCACCACCAACTTTATAATGAAGGACAATATTTCCTTGGATATAGACATTAAAGCAAAAAAAATTCATTGTAGAAGTACATTGACTCCTTGTCACCCAAAAATTTGCTTTTCTTTGGAGTTGACAGAAGTGCCCGACTCCGTAAGCTACGAAAAACCAACAATGATTTGTTCTTTCACAACAATGAGACTTTTGGCATGGAGGGCAGACATTCTGTTTGTATGGGATGTTTTGTATTGACTCGCCAGTGATGCAACAGAAGCGCATTAAAATATTTGGGCTGCGAGGCATAAAGCCGTTTTTCGGCAAACTTCTAAGCATAAAAAAAAAATCTTAAACAAACGAGTTGCAGCAAATTTGTTTCCTCAAGCTGATTCGAGAGTTCTGGCTTAAGTCTGCGTGGAGATACATGGTGGAGGAATTTCTGCTCTTGAAGAGGAAGTGAATTAACATCTTGTGCAAGTTTCAGCGTCCCCTCCTCCTTCCCATTCCACCGAGGAACCTGTACTGTCGCTGACGTCCAATTACCACGCTGCAAGATAACACTTTGGGGAAGAATTATTTTCAAATAAAGATAAATTGGAGCATCACCTCAATAATGTTGGTCATTTGCACATTGCTCGTTGTTCCAAGTCCTTGTGGGTCAACATTTCTGGACTCATGGAACTTTTGCACTCCCATTTTCATCAGGCATGCTTGTATTGTCACTGAGTTTCCAGTTTTCCATTCATCTGTTTCTCTTTCTTGATCCTGTTATGTATATGCATCATTACCTCCGCCACCGTAAGTGAGGGAGTTTATGTTTTCACCCGTCTCTGTCTGTCCGTTTGTTACTTGCAAAATCGAAAATTTTTCAAGTATCTTGTTTGTCGATTTTGTTATTCTGTATATTTGTCTGTCTTTGTTTGTTTGTCGCCTACAGGTCACAATTTCAAACCGATCTTCACGAAACTTGACCACATGGTAGACTTTGTCATAAGGAAGAAGCCTATTGTTTTTGAGGTCAAAAGGTCAATATAGGGCAAAGGACAACTACTGAGGTGGAATTTCTAAATTCCTCACTTTTCATCTGATTGACTTCAAATTTGAAGACGGTTGAAATTTCATGTCACTGAATTCAACCAGCCATTATTTTTGAGGTCAACAGACACTAAAAGGTCAACATAGGCCAAAGGTCGACAACTAGGGTGGCATTCTGAAATCCTCAATTTTCATCCGATCCACTTGAAATTTGAAGAGGAGTTGCATATTTGGTCATTGAATTCAACCACCAATTATTTTTTAGGTGAAATTTGTTTTATGGATTTTGCAAGTATCGTGCTTTGCACGACGACTTCTTCTTGTTTGTTTTTTGTGCAGGATATCTCAAAAAGTTGTGCACGGATCCGGATGAAATTATGTGGACAGGTTGGGTATGTGACAAGGCCGAACTGATTAGATTTTGGTGAATATCCGGATCCAGATCCAACGACTACAATTTTTAAGTGATTCTTCACCATTGAGAAATATGGCCAAAAACGATAAATAGCATGATATCTCAAAAAGTTGTGGACAGATTTGGACGAAACTTGGTGGACATGTTGGGTGCATGGCACGGATGATTGATTCAATTTTGGTGAAGATCCGAATCCGGATCCAGACCTGATCATTTTTTCAGTGATTCTTCGCCATTGAGAGATCGGGCTAAACTGATATATAAAGGATTATCTCAAAAAGTTGTGGCGGATTCGGAACGAAACTTGGTGAGCACGTTGGGTGCGTGGCAAGACGAACTGTTTCGATTTTGGGTGAAGATCCTCATCCGGATCTCGAAACGAGAATTATTTAGTTTTTTTTTTTTAAGTGATTCTTCACCATTGAGAGATTGGGCCAAAAATGATATATATAGCATGATATTTCAAAAATGCATTGAGCCCGATACGTTCTTGTGGATCAGGCATTGCATGGCGGAGGTTTTCGCTCTACCAAGTGCCTTCTAGTTATTTAAACGTTTGTTTTTGCCTCTTTACAATTTGGCCTGTAACCTTCATATATTCAGTGGTAAAGAATGCCTCAAATACGCATGACACTCACAAATGTAAAGTCAGCACACTTGTCTTTGCTCACTGGTTCATCGTCTTTTTGTAATAAAGATCAAGGCTCCTGGAGGAGCTGAAGGAGAAAGGACAGTCGGTTTACACATGAACAAAGGGTAAAGGGGTGGAGGGGAGGGGCGGGGGAGTGGCAGAGTCAGACATACACAAGGGGGAAAGGCAAATAACACAAAACGAGCAACAATGGCCTGGAATGAAGAGAATGGGAAAGAATCAGCACGTGTAGAGTAGAAGAGGTTGTGGATGTATACGAGTGAGTGCATGAGGGAGTGACGGGTAGCACATCTAAAAAAACTGACATGAGGAGGCTGAGCGAACAGACACAGGAAGACGATTCCACAGTCAGGAGAATAAGGGGAAAGGAATGCATGTGGGCAACAAGTTTGGACCTTGAGACGGTGAGAAGTGGGGGTTTCTAGAGCAATGCCTGCAAATATGGTGGCTTTGGGTTGGGCAAAAAGCAATGCCTGCAAATATGTAGCAATGCCTGCTACTTTTACCAATACATACTCAGAAGAGCAGAGTAGGTGAGGAGTAAGACAAGTTTGATGGGAGAGTTTGACACAACAATGTCCAGTTATGAATGGTTGCCCTTTGAGGAGATGCGTGTTGGAAAATAAACGACGACTAATACTAATCATTTCCAACCGGCCTCCAAAGCCAGTCGCCGACTGGGAATCCTCCGTCATGCAAAGTCCTTCCTCAGCCCACCTGAGCTCCTGACCACTACAAAGCTTTCGTCCACAGCCTGATGAAGCACTGCTCTCGCCTCTGGGCTGGTGCTCCTGCCTCTCACCTTTTCGGCTTTCACGCTGTGGAAACCAAGGCATTTCGGATCATTGGATCTTCCACGATGAGGCTGAGTCTTTGGGCCTCTCACTCTCTCACCGCAGGCAGGTCGGTGGTCTTTCTGTCTTCTTCCGTCTCCTCTCACGCTCACCCCTCCTGCTGTGTCCACGATTTGTCCCACCATATTTCCGCAGGGCGCTCAAGGTTAACCAACAACCCTCTTCTGGTAAAACTACCAAAATACGAATCACTGCTCACCTTCACTCTTTCATTCCTCTTTTTCCCCGCCTTTGGAATAAGCTCCCTCACTCTGTTCAATCCCATTCTTCCTCCAGGCCTTCAAAACAGCTGTTCACCACCACATCTTATCATCCCCCATCCAATCCTCTATCTTTTCTTACCCCGTTAATCCACCCAAGCCCACCTCTTCAAATTCCCTGCTTTCCTTCCTGAAAGTCCCTGTAATGTCCATCTTGTATTCCCATGTTCCCACACCCATCCCTCTCCCTTCACAGATCTCCTAATGTCTCTGTTTCCCACTGTTTTGGCCTTCCCACTCCCGCCCCTCTGTCTCATGCCCCCTTGCTGTGTGTTGTGTGTTAGCTCTTATACGAGCCTTGACAAGGGTATACAAAAAAAAAATCCTCATTTCCAATTAAGGGCATAGCAACCTGCGTAACTGTCGGTCTTCCGCCTTCTGCCAACATTCCTGTGGGCTAAGGCCAATCTCATCAGCCCACTGGCGTAACCAAAAGTCTTGGATGTCCTCAGGGACGGCGCCAGGTTTTATCAGGTTGCTTGACTGTGGAAAGGATTTGTTGCAAATTCCAGGGAGATATGGCTGGTACATTTCACTTAACGGCGGACATGTACAAACAAGGAATCGCGTCTCCTTGCAATATTGATGTGTGATTGGGCCAAGTCTTGCGATTTCATTCATGGTTTGTGTGAGACCCTTCCAGAAGGGCCATCATACCACTGAATTCCAAGGATGCGGCATTGACATCGCATATGGAAAAGCTTGTAGGGTGTCTTGATCCTTTTTCAAAAGTGTCCAGGTCTCACAGCCATAGAGGAGAACAGGTAAGATGCATGTTCTGTAAATGTGGAGCTTTGATTATAAGCTAAGATGGTTCTGTTTCCAGTGTCGACTTGCCCGTGACAAAGCCAGCCATGCGATTCATCTTCCACACATTAGGGCTGCAGCATCCAAATAAATAAATGTTGGAGCACAGGTAGGTGAAGTGGTCCACTGACTCCACAACTACACGAGAGATAGGTACTAGCAGGGGAGAGGGACCAATGGCAACATTCTGTACCTTGGTTTTTGCCATGAAGACTTAAGGCCGAGGCGTTTAGCAACCAATTCAAAGCGGTTGAACATGGCAGGCCAGTGGACAGGGTCTCTCACAAGTAGGCAGCATCATCTGCATAGAATAGATTGGTGATGACTTCTCCACCAAAGTTGATTCCAAGCTGATCTGCACAACTTGACATTATTCAGTCCATGGTGCAGCAGAAGAGGGAGGAGCAAGGACACAGCCCTAACAAACTCCAGATTGGGAAAGGTGGTATAAGTCAGTGTCCACTCTAACGCAGGCTATTGTATCTTCCTTTAGGTTCCCGGATCAGTTAAAAATGATAACGGAACTCCATCGTCTCTCATAACCTTCCGTATGGATGTCCAGTCAACCAAGTCAAATGTGGCCGTGATGTTGATACAAACACATTTAATGGGAGATGAAATTCCGATGGTGTTCTTCAAGAATGCGGAGGGCTACTATGGATCCTTGTAGACTGGTTGGGTAAAATCAGTTGCTAGTGGCGTCTATGTTGTAGCAGGAGGGGGAAAGAAACACAAAGTCCAATTGTTTTACAGAAAGACTTGACTGCTCTGGTTGTTTAATTCTTCACGTTGTTTTTTTATGGACCTTGACTTTGTCGGAACATACACTTAGAAAAAAATTAATAAATTAGTGAACAAATTAGATGTTAAATTTAATAAAACAGCCACTTAGTATCAAGGGATACACAGTCCACTGAAGCCAAATGCCATCCCAACACTGTTGAGGTGGCATTTCATTTCAGTGGATTTATTCTTCCCTGGTAGCCAATTATTACCAAGATCTTCACATTTCTTTGTAACAATCATATTCAAAATAGACAACAACAAAAACAAGCAGTCATAGATGGTTACTTACGAAATCGTCAACTTGACCTCTGACCTTGTCTAATAAAGCTGTCTCTAGAGAAGGTAGCGACGCAAACCAGAAGTTTCTATGATGATTCTGTACCAAACCATCAAAAATCGAATGTTTTAGATGTTTGACCTCACTGTGACCTTGACCTTTGACCGATTTTGACCAAAATCTAATCAGCACTAGCCACCACCCTCCTGAATCACGTGGTGTAATTTGACATTGGTAGCTTCTTCCGTTCTCGAGTTATCATTTTTTGGATGTTTGACCTCACTGTGACCTTGACTTTGACCGATTTTGACCAAAATCTAACCAGCACTAGCCATCACCCTCCTGAATCACGTGTGTAATTTGACATTGGTAGCTTCTTCGTTCTCGAGTTATCTGTACCAAACCATCAAAAATCGAATATGTGACCTCACTGTGACCTTACCTTTGACCGATTTTGACCAAAATCTAATCAGTGCTAGCCATCACCCTCCTGAATCACGTGGTGTAATTTGACATTGGTAGCTTCTTCCGTTCTCGAGTTATCGTGCCTACAAACAAACAAAACACACAAACAAACAGAAACGGAAGTCATCAATATACTTACGAAATCTTTAGATTTCGTAAGTAATAAACTGCCATGCTCATTGGAGTGATATTCCCCCTGTTAATGGCATTGTCATTGTCCAGTCCGATTAAGACCGATGCTGACGGAGGACCGAACTGGTTTTACTCCCTTGGACTGCATTCGAAGAATGGTGACGACACGCACTGGAATCGCAAGAGCACACGAGGCTCTCAACTCTATTAGAACCAACGGGTTTATTTTCCGAACACAATAACAGGGGATTGTTGATCGCGACTGTGGAGACGATGACGGGTGAGGTGGGGAAGAAAGGGGGGGGGACACGGAATCGATAATAAATAGTTATGTCCAAGAGAAATAAACCATTGGCACCACAACCAGACTTATTCACAGATGGGGAAAGGGAACAAGAACCGGTGTGGGCCTTAGCTTTGCTGGTGGACGAGGAGGGGCAGATCAGTTGATGGACAGGCGATGAGGAAGGCGACAAAAGTACACAAGCAGGAACCAAGAATGACAAAGCAGGCACAATGAACGGGCAATGTCAAGATAAGAACAGGAGAAGGAAGGAAGGCAGGCAAACAGGCACCATGGACAGAGCACCCGTTTCCTCTCCACACGATCTCCTTCTCTCTCAAGGACAATACCAACTCTCCTGACTCTCAATAGCTCTCACGAGAGCCCAAAACTCCGCCCTTCAGAGGTAACAAAACTCCGCCCCTCTGCTAAGACAAACTCCGTCCCTCGGGAGGCGATGCAAGGCTCTGCCCCTCAGGAGACAACGAAAAGCTCCTTGTCTCACTCTCTGGACAATGCAGCCCTTTTAAAGCCCCTCCTCTCTCTTTGCTTCGCCTCACCTTGGTGCCTCACCCCGTGAGACATACAAGAGGTTATACATATGATTGCTTTCCATAAACCTAACTATTTATGACAATGCACCACCCACCGTATGGTACACATTTAAACAGACAATTCTTAATCTACGTTTCCCCCACTTAATCACATCGAAATGGGCTAACTACTCATACACGGACCACACTACTCGATACATTTCTATCAGTTCTTAGATAACATTCTCCCCCCCCCCTGCCTGGTGTTTGCTTAATGGTTAGGGTGGTGGCTTAATGGTTAGGGTGGTTGGCTTAATGGTTAGGGGTTGGCTTAATGGTTAGGGTGGTGGCTTAATGGTTAGGGTGGTGGGCTTAATGGTTTAGGGTGGTTGGCTTAATGGTTAGGGTGGTTGGCTTAATGGTTAGGGTGGGTGGCTTAATGGTTAGGGTGGGTGGGCTTAATGCGTTAGGGTGGTGGCTAATGGTTAGGTGGTGGGCTTATGGTAGGTGGTTGGCTTAATGGTTAGGGTGTGGCTTAATGGTGGTGGTTGGTTATGGTGGTGGTGGCTTAATGGTTAGGGTGGTGGGTTAATGGTTAGGGGTGGTGGCTTAATGGTTAGGGTGGTGGGCTTAATGGTTAGGGGTGGTGGGCTTGGATCGAGGGGTGCCGAGTTCAAATCCCATTCAGCTGTTCAATTAATATCAGGTGGGGTTGACTTAGCCTGTCATCGTTCTGAGATCGGCAAAATGAAGTACCAGCTTGCTGGGAT
The DNA here is from genome assembly GCA_035128595.1 of Eptatretus atami. NCBI lineage: Eukaryota > Metazoa > Chordata > Myxini > Myxiniformes > Myxinidae > Eptatretus > Eptatretus atami. The sequence goes on from CM068956.1 coordinate 164,676,252, forward strand.
GATTGAGCATTCGAGTATCCTGCGTCGGAGTGGCAACCATTCCAGGAGTGTGCCCAATAGCCCAGGAGACTGCTTCAGCAGCACTGATGCTTGAAACGAGTATGGTTCCAAAGGATGATGGATAGATGGATGGATGGATGGATCTACCACCACCCCCCTCCCCCACTGCCAACATACACAACAGTATGTACACGAGCCTTTATAACCACAGATACTTTGGGAAGTTGAAGAATCTAATCCCCAAAACTTTTTCTTCTCCTCTGTTGCTTTCACCCAGAAGCAATTCAAAATTGCATTATGCCTCTGAATTCTTTGCTCTTCATGAGACACATTGACAGTTCTCTGAATGTCGGTCACTGATGATGCCACATGATGTGATACAAGTGATTTTGAAGAAGGAATAGAGGACGGAAAAGAAAACGAAAAAAAGAAAAAGAAAAAGTAGATCTTTGTTTTGACCTTTCAGTTTTTTGGTTTCAATAGCAATGTGAGATAATGTCCAACACTGCTTTCACATCTGAAACGTTTGAGTCAAAACACATGTACTTTCCCATCACAACCTTCGAGTACGATTCCACAGTAATAACATTTGTGTCCAAATGTACACAGAGGTATCCATATGATAACATGCTTAGAGATCAACTTTGTGTTGCCTATCTCCTTTGGCGTGCTGGTGGATATGCTCTTTCTGTTGCCTTTATGGCGACTTCTCCTCTCCAATTATTTTTTTTAAAACTTTCTTTGACTTCATTTCGGGTGGGTTTAAAAGGCAGAATTCTCTCCGTTTCACATGGCAAACACTGCCCTGTTGCTGCTTCATATATAAGTTCTGTCGTCATATTGTTTTTTCTGCAGTTGTACATAATTTATCCTACAATGTGTACACCTGGAAAGCCACTTCCCACTTTATGACCTCCGCCACTGAAGGTGGAAGGGTTATGCTTTCACACCTGTCTCTTTGTTTGTTTGTTCCTTGGCAAAACCCGAAGATTTTTTAAGTATATTGGTTGGTCTTGTGCATTATTCTGTCTGTCTGCTTGTCTGTCAATCGCCAACAGGTCACAATTTCAAACCGATCTTCACAAACTTCACCACATGGTAGAGTTCGTCATAAGGAAGAAGCCTATTGTTTTTGGAGTTAAAAGGTCAAATAGACCAAAGGTCAACAACTTTGTAGTGATTCTAAAATCCTCAATTTTCATTCGATTGACTGGAAATATGAACAGATTTGCTATCAGGTCAAATGAATTCAACATGGGCCAAAGGTCAACAATTTAGGTGAGATTTCTAAAATCCTCAAATTTTCATCCGATTTGACTTGATATTTAAAGAGTATATATATATTTCAAGTCACTAAATTCAACCAGCCATTTTTTTGAGGTCAGCATAGGTCAAAAGGTCAACATAGACCAAAGTTCACAACTTAGGTGAATTTCTAAATCCTTAATTTCATCCATTAACTTGAAATTTGAAGAGGATTTGCATTTCAGGTCACTGAAATCATATGACATGCATTTTTGAGGTCAACACAGGCCAAATTTCTAAGATTTGTTAATTTTGATCGATTGACTTTGAAATTGAAGAGGATTTGCGTATTTGGTCATTGAATTCAGCGACCAATTCTTTTTCAGGTAAAATTTGTTTTATTGATTTTGCAGCAACGTGCTGTGCATGAATCATTCTTGTTGTTTGTTTGTTTGTTTGTAGGATATCTCAAAAGGTTGTTGACGTATTCGGATAAAATTTGGTGGACAGGTTGGGTTGTGCGATAAGGCGAAGATTAGATTTTGGTGACATCCAGATCCAGATACTAAATTTTTTTTCAGTGACTCTTTACCATTGAGAGGGCCAAATATATAGCAATGATATCTCAAAAAGTATGTGTACGGATTCGGACGAAACTTGGTGGACACGTTGGGTGTGTGACAAGGACGAATTATTCAGTTTTAGTGAAGATACGAATCGAGATCCAGATACGAGAATTGAAATTTTTTTTAAAGTAATTCACATTGAAGATGGCCCAAAACAAATATATAGATGTATTTTCAAATTTATTGGGTCCAATATGTTATACTGGATCAGGCATTGTCCGGCATAGGTATGCGCTCCATTGAGCGCACTTTCTGTTAGTTTACGTTTTCATAGATAAGGAATAAGAACAAGTCTGGAGACGGCGATGGTTCACGAGCAATGTACACGGTTCGCCTTTTTTATTTTTGACCTTCGAGGGGACGCCACCGGGCAAACTGGCGGGAATCGGGAAAAACGTAAATGATGAAAGTTGTAGTACTCGAAGAGCACTACTTGTATACCAACTTTCATTCGAAACAGTTGAAAACCCTAGGAGCTCAATGCCCAATATTATTTTTTTTGACATTTTCCAAGTTCGTGACCTTGTGACCTTGACCTTTGGACGAAAATGAAAAATCGAGCTCCGTGGGGCTATGCAGGTGCCATTGGCTAACCAAATACCGAAACCTTGCCAGATTCGACAAACCCCCTCGGAGAAGATGTAACTTGAAATCGCGCTACCCCTAAAAAACGTTTTGGCGTGGGGTCCGCCATAATGGGCGCACCACGCCCATTCTCAGGAAAACACAACTAGATCATGATATAAACCTCCCACCAAAACTTTATCAGGATCGGATCAAACCACGGAGCTATGCTCGGGACAGACAGACAGACAGACACCACACCATAACGAATATAGTGGTCACTTACTGACTAGGTGACCAATAATATGATATATAAATATTATAATATATATGTATAATCACATTGTGCTGATAGATACAAGGTGTTGAGAGAGAGGGGGGAGAGAGGGGAGAGAGAGGTGGAGAGAGAGGGGGGAGGGGGGAGGAGGGGAGAGAGAGGTGGAGAGAGAGGGGGAGAGAGAGGGGAGAGAGAGGTGGAGAGAGGGGGGAGAGAGAGGGGGAGAGAGAGGGGGAGAAGAGAGGGGGAGAGAGAGGGAGAGGAGGGGAAAGAGGGGAGAGAGAGGGGGAGAGAGGGGGGGGAGAGGGGGGGGAGAGGGGGGAGAGAGGGGGGGAGAGGGGGGAGAGAGGGGGAGAGAGGGGGGAGAGGGGGGAAGAGAGGGGAGAGAGAGGGGGGGAGAGGGGGGAGAGAGGGGGGAGAGAGGGGGGAGAGAGGGGGGAGAGAGGGGGGGAGAGAGGGGAGAGAGAGAGGAGAGAGGGGGAGAGAGAGAGAGAGAGAGTGAGGGTTTAGGGGGGGGGGGACAGCTACAGGAGAGTAAAATAAGTGTGTGTTTTATATAAATAATGTGTGGAATGGGAGGACACTTCCCCGGTGGTATACACTGATGAGCCAAAACATTATGACCACCTGCCTAATATGTGTTGGTCCTTCGTGAGCCCCAAAACAGCCCGACCCGCCGAGGCATGGACTCAACAAGACCCTGAAGGTGTCCTGTGTATCTGGCACCAAAACATTAGCAGCAGATCCTTCAAGTCCTGTAAGTTGCGAGGGAGCCGCCGTGGATCGGACTTGTCGGTCCAGCACATCCCACAGATGCTCAATCGGATTGAGATCTGGAGAATTTGGAGGCCAGGGCAACACGTAAACATTCATCATGTCCTCAAACCATTCCCGAACAATGTGTGCAGCGTGGCAGGCACATTATTCCTGAAAGAGGCCACTGCCATTAGGAATACCATTGCCATGAAGGGGTGTACCTGGTCTGCTACGATGTTTAGGTAGGTGACACGTGTCAAATTGACGTCCACGTGAATGGCCGGACCCAGGGTTCCCAGCAGAACATTGCCAGAGCATCACACTCCCTCCACTGGTGCCATCACTTCCCCAAGTAAACGGGCACACGTACACGGCATCCACGTGATCTAAAAGAAAACGGGACTCATCGGACCAGGGACCTTCTTCCACTGCTCCAAGGTCCAGTTACGAGCTCGCGTCCCATTGTAGGCGCTTTCGACAGTGGCAAGGTCATCTGGGCACTCTGACCGGTCTGCAGCTACGCAGCCCCATACGCAGCAGGGTGCGATGCACTGTGGATTGTGACACATTCCTCCCTGACCACCATAAAAATTTTCTGTGACTTGTGCCACAGTAGACCTTCTGTCGGTTCAGACCAGCAGGATAGCCTTCGTTGCCCTCACATCTATGAGCCTTGGGCGCCCAACACCCTGTCGCCGGTTTGTGGTTTGTCCTCCTCGGACCACTGTCGGTAGGTACTCACCACTGCTGACAGGGAGCACCCCACAAGCCTTCCGTTTCAGAGATGCTCTGACCCAGTCGTCTGGCCATAACAATTTGGCCCTTGTCAAAGTCACTCAGGTCTTACTCCTGCCCATTTCTCCTGCATCCAACACATCAACTTCAAGAACTGACGTTCACTTGCTGCCTAATATATCCCACCCCTTGACAGGTGCCATTGTAAAAGATAATCAATGTTATTCACTTCACCTGTCAGTGTCATATGTTTTGCTCATCAGTTATATGTATGTGTATATATATATATATGTCTGTAATAACCAGACATGGTTGTGTAATGGTTGGAGCATCCGCTCTGAGTCTGGGAGGTCAGCAGTTCAAACCTGTCTGAGTCATCCCAAAAACATTAAAAATGGTATGTGCTGATTCGTTGCTTGAAGAATCGAGCACAGACCATTTAAAAGAAAAGAGCACAGACAAACAATGCTGGGAAAGCAATGGCAAACCATCCAGTATAAGCCCTGCCAAGAAACTGCTCATATCAAAGGTCATAGATAGAGAAGTTACATGGAAATATTTCTGAGGTTATAAAATTCCACAGGCTTCAGCTAGTAAACATATAAAGCAGCCTCAAATGCTTCAGTAACGATTATCCACCCCCATAAAAGTAGCAAAGTTTCCATTGATCCGTCCAATCAATGAAGCATACCTTCACATCTCACCTCTGCACTGTTAATCACAATGGGCAAAACACAAACACGAGAGTGGCCTGCAAAGCCAGACACCGACTGGGCATCCTTTTGTAATTTTTGTAATTGGTGACTGTAAGTAATTGGTGTAAGTAATTTTGAAAGATGGCAAAAAGTTCCAATGGGAATGAGCAAACATCAAATTTTGAGTTTTAATGTTTTTCCCTCTTTTAACCCCTGTGACCCGAAGTCCCACACCCTGGGGAATGAACAGAGGGTCAAATCCCCAAAAATTGTTGACATATTTCATGCGTCTCCCAATGTTGATTGCATACACTGAGCTTCATTTTGAAATGGTCCCGTACATAATTGCATTTTTTGGTATTTGACCTTTTGACCCTGCTCCAGGGGGTGGGGCCAGAATGACTGCTCCTGCACCTTCTTGCCACATAGTGATCAAAACTTCCAAGTTCAGTGAATCTCTGTCCAACCGTTTAGGATTTGATAGTGTGACTGACACACAGACAGACAGACGGAGCCGATTACAACATCCCCAGTTTTGGGGGTTTTTTTTCAAAAAGCGTGAGGATAATAAAGGAACAGACTTGTTCAAAGGGGCAAAATGCTCGAGCATTGGGCACTCTCTCTTCATGCTTACAATTGAGAATAATTCAGACATGGAAAAAAAACTTAAAACGACTGTGGATAATACTGATGTACTTTTGCTCGATTGATTGAGTACCAGCTGCAATGTCTGACAATACGAACTGTGATGAATTTCCCTTCGTTTCACGTGGGGTTTTAATAACTGGTTGACTAATTAAATTTCATTGATAATGTGATCAGTCAAACAAACTTTTGTTTAATACGAGCTCCTGAAAGTTCTCCCAGTTTTAAAAAAAAAAACCAAATAAAAGATGGTCCATACCCATTGTAAACTTGTGGAATGGATTCTTTCAACGTTGCTATAAAAATACATTATTGGTGCTCGGAAATTTCCATGACAACCATGTCGGGCTTTGATTTATGGATGGTGAATGAATGTGGAAAAGACAAACCTACTTATAATGTTACCATCGATAACATCAATTGAGGACTTGTATGTTTCTGTCTCCCTCCAGCCACAGCAAATAATGTTGTAAAAATAAAAAACAAAACAACAAAAAGGAAGCGAAGACACAATGGTATATCCTGCATTTTTAAAAATTATACATTGTGTCGGCTCATGGAAGAGCGACGACACAGGACAGATCAGGACACAACATAACAAAGGGAACAGCAGGAGAAAGGAGAAACACCAACAGCAGGGGGAGGGAGAAAATAGACGGAGACGGACAAACTAGGGATGCAGGTAACGATAAGGGGTAGGGGAGAATGCAAGGGTTGGACAAGATGGATACATAAGCAAAATTTTGTGAGGGGTGGGGTGGGGGTGGAGTGGTTTAATGGCTGAACAAAAGATCATGGTTTTGGATAGGGGTGACCAGATGGTGGTGAACAGCTATCTTGAAGACCTGGAAGGAAGAATGAAATTGAAGAGTGTGTGGAAGGTGGTTCCACAGGCAGGATAAAAGAGGAATAAATGAGAGGAGGTGAGCAGTCATTCTGGATTTAAGCAGTTTCACGATGAGGGAGTTGCTGGTGGACCGCGTGCATCCTGCAGTTTGGGGGGACAAAGCACAGAGAGGACAGAGGGTGCAAGACCAGAAAAGAGGAGGAAGAAGACAGAGAGACAACCGACCTGTCGGCAATGGCAAAGCGATCGGCCCATTGACTCAGCTTCATCGTGGGAGATTCCAATGATCTAGAAAGCTTTGGTTTCCATGGTGTCAAGATGAGCAAGATGTGAAGCAGGGGAGCCATACTTGAGGGGAGAGCAATATTCTCTCAAGTTGCGGATCAACTTCTTGAAGGTGTTTCGGAGCTCAGGTGTGCCAAGGAAGGACTTTGCATGACGGAGGATGCCCAGTCGGTGTCTGGCTTTGCAGGCCAACTTTGAAATGTGGCATGCCAAAGAGAGATCATGGCTGAGAGTGGGACCCAAGAGTTTGAGTGATTGAACCTCTTTGAGAGGGTTGTTGAAAAAAAGTAGATGCGAGGAATTGTGGTGCGGTGCTTTCAGAGAGTGAGTGTGTGGGATTTCTCAGGATTGAAAGACATGTTTCAAGTGCTTGACCAGTTTGTGATTTTGGTGAGCTAAGAGGAGAGGGAAGAGGCTACTGCCTGTCTGTCAGAAGGATGAGAGATGTCATGGCAGAGAGTGGAGTCATTGATCAGCAAAGAGATAAAGAGGATTTTCCAGAGAGTCACTGACATCATTAATGAAGATTAGGAAAAGATGGGGCCTATAACACTGCCTTGGGGTACTCCAACATTTACAGTGAGAGGAGAAGAAAGGGTTATGTTGAGAGCCACACATTCGCTACAAGAGCGTAAGAAGTCATTAACTGCATTTCTAACATTCTCGATATTAAATATTCTTGCATTTTTATGACTCTTTCACTCTTCATTTTTATTATACATTATTATTCTTGCACAATAGTAAATATTCTTGTAAATATTCGATAGACATTCTCGCATTTTTAACATTCTCGATCGTAAAAACTCAATGAGCTCTTTTTATCACTGACCATTGTCCTCTTTCATCAACACCAAGTCGGCTAACATCCAAAAACTCTCAAAACCTGGGGAGAACCTTGATGTGATTGTTGATGTCGTTAATAGCATTTTGGAATGGCTGAAATTAAATTTTGTGCAAAAATGAGGTCATTCATTATGCAATGTTTTGCACATGCAATTTACTATTATAGAATTAAAATCTCCCTCCTCACGTTCCCTTTCAATAAAAGCAAGTTCTGATGTCCTCTGTATTTATGGAGTGATCAAATAATTTTGCCGACGTTGCAATGGAAGGTGCTTATCAAGCTGTTTTACATAAAGAATAAAACATTTCTGGTACATAATCACAAAGGAGTTTTTTTTTTCAGCAAGAGACATCTGCAATTGACACATGATCACCATTAAAGCTGGATTTTGATTTGAGTTTTATGAGGTATAATAAGCAGGGATTGCCCTTATTCCCTCCACCCACAAAGGAATGGGGTCAGGGAACATTTAATATTGCCTTTCGCAAAACTACAAAGGCTTCGGCACGATAGAGCTTTTTTTCTTCTTTTTTTTTGAAATCAATCCAAAAAAAAATACAACTTTCTTTTTCAAAATTTACAAAAACTTTTTTTTTTGCCTAAAACACTCCCTGACACTCACTGATGAACCTCTGAAGGTTTGATAAAGATCCGTTTAGCCATCTCTGAGAAAAATGGTGACAGACAGACAAACATCTCTCTTATAGTATTGAAGAGGTGATTGCTATATGGAGTAAATGAGTAGGAGTTCAAGGAATGCTTACATTGTGAACGACAACAGCACTCTTCGACCTTGCGACGTCAAACGATATGCCTCCACCCACATTATTACATCATGATACATACTTGTAGACCTGCTGTTGGCTTAACGGTTAAGATGGCTGGCTAAAGACCCTCGGGTCTTAAGTGCAAGCCCCTGTCGGGCTGTTGAATTAACACCAGGGAGGGTTGACTCAGCCTGTCGTCACGGATGCACGTACGGATGGACGGACGGACAACCTGAAAACGTAATGCCTCCGGTGACTTTGTCAGCGGAAGCATAAAAAGTCGAAGGGGTGTAAGCGAGAGTGATTTAAAGTTTTCCATTTGATGGTAAAGCTTCCAGACAATGCGTTGTAATAATACTATGTCAAGAAAATTAATCAATCAAGTATAATCCGCAGGTTGCATTGTTATTGATGCAGCACAGCTACACCATCGTTTGTGGTGGTTGACCCCACACCTTTGACAGAGTCAGGTTGCTCACAAGTCATGAATGCTTGAAGGCTAGAAATAATCACATAGAGGTCACCACTGTGTGGCAGAGGACATCACATTTACACTGAGGAGCCATGGGAATCGAACCAGTGAGGGTGATTGCAACAATGCTTCATCCACTCAACCAACAAGCCACTCACAAATACAGTTCCCATGGC
>CM068956.1:164685195-164697029 GCA_035128595.1 Eptatretus atami
AATGGGATTGGTATTCAAATCTGAGAAATCACGAAATTACAAGACAAAGTTTGGGCCAATCAACCAACCTCGAACCCCCACGTAAATCAATGCCTTGGCTTCAATTCACTCAAATTTACTTTGTTTCTTCAACGACAGCTTTTCATCAGGTTTTCTTGCGTTACATCATTACACTTTCCAGCATGCATTGCATTGAATGTCTTATTGTTGCCATTGATATTTACAGACATAAACCACCTTTGCATTCAGGTTTCTTTTTATATTCTGTTACAGAATTCTCTTTAACTTTTGCCAACACTGATTATTGAAATTCGTTTTTCCAACATTGCTCTCATCTGCCTTTTGTCCAGGTCTCATAAGTCCAAAAATACAAGCACGACCTCCTACTGCACTACTTCCTTGCCTCTCTCCCATAAATAGTGCTAATTTAAATGCTTATAAGTTGTCTCGTCTAAATTTGACTTCCAATTTGATGTAGCGCCAGCAGGAGTCATGCCATCTCAAATCATGTTGTCTTTCAGATCGCAATACAAAGCCAACCGCCTCATTTGTATTCAGTTTAAAATGTGTCAAACATCCCACAATATTTTTTTAAAGAGCAGGCCAATATTCTTGGTTTCAGTTAGTTGTATAATTAGAACGACTGGAATTGGGTGTGACTGCAGGGAGAAGGCATAGCTGTGACAAGCCAAATGGCTTTTACCTGCACCAATTACCTTGCAAATCAAAAGATGTGAAAAACAATCCAAGTTAGTATGAATGAATAAAATAAGGTCAATCACGACATATTGCAAGATGTGCAATCGGATTTTTAACATATACAACATTGAGACTGATGGAAGCGGGAGGTGACGGAGGGTCCATCCATCCATTGGGACCATACTCTGTACAGAGCGTCGGTGCTGTTGAAGCAGTCTCCTGGGCTATTGGGCGCAATCCTGGACGGGTCGCCACTCCGATGCAGGATACTCGAACGGCTCAATCATCCCAGAAAGATGGTACTCATTTTGCCAACCTCAGAAGGATGACAGGCTGAGTCAACCCTACCTGGTATTAATTCAACGGCTAAGCGGGATTTGAACTCAGGACCAGTGGGATAACAGTTCAACACAACGAGCAAGGGAATAAATAAACAGGAAAAGGAGAAGGGAAGGGAAGGAGGAAACAGAATAACCATACAGTTAAGATGGGTTAGGTTTGGTCAGGTTAATGGAATGGAAAGAATTGTGGGTAGAGATGGCGGACGACCCGATAAAGTAGTGGGCAGCCAGCTTGAAGTCCTGGAGGGAAAGTGGGATTGAACATCTGCAGGAGGGTTGTTTTACAGATGGGGGAAAAAAAAACAGAGGAACAAAAGAGTTGAGATGTGCAATAAGCCTGAATTTTGGGAATTAAACCATGAGGGGGTTATTGGAATAACAAATGCATCCTGGAGTTACTGTGAAAGGTTGGAGGGCTGAGAGAGAAGAGCGAGCTATACCGACAGAGGCCGCCGACCTGTCTGCAACGTGACAGTCACAGGCCTTGTACTTTGGACTCATTGAGGAAGATGCCAATAATGTTGGGAGCTTTAGATTCCACAGAATCCACGAGACAAAGCCGATGGGGTGCTAGCCGATAGGGGAGAGCAGTACTTCAAACAAAGGCCTTTTAGGCTGTGAGTAGTTCTGCAATTGTTATTGGAGCTTAGCTTTGCAATGTGTTTGGCCCAGGAGAAATCATGGGTGATGGTGAGGCCGAGAAGCTGAAGAAAGCAAACGTCTTTTGGTGGCTGACCATGGAAATATGTGGGTTTGTTTGACGATCCTTTCGGAGCAACAATGTGCAACTGAGATTTGCTCGGATTGAAAGACATTTTATCTTTATCAGACTGGCATTTAATCAATTCCAGATCAGAAGAGAGTGAAGCAGCTGCTATCTGCTTATCAATAGGATGACTGAAAATAAAAATGTGGAGTCGTCTGCAAAGAGAAGGAGAGGGTTGTCCAGAACATCGGATCGGTAGTTTATGAAGACTAGGAAGAAGAGAGGGCGAAGACTGCCTTGAGGCACTCCAGCATCCACTGGGAGTTGAGAGCAGAGGGTTCCATTGATGGGAGCACATTGACTGCACGAGTCACCAAAGCAGGATCGAGGCCAGGCAGAATTTTCTTTACCTTCTTGGGTCAGAAGGATAAAAGGTCAGACAGTGGGTATGAGGGGGGTAAGATGGTGAGAGAGTGGGATGCATTTGGTGCATGAGGTTTCGAAGTAAGCAAATTTGAGCCATTCTACCTCAACTCAAGCGGAGACTGGGGTGATGCCATTTGAGGTGAGGGAGCGGGGAGGGGGGCATACAGCAGAGACAAACTTCGGTGCCACCGCAACTTTGAGAAAGAAGACCGATTGAAGAGTTCAACTTTGAGATTTTCAAGATGATGTTTTCTGGCTTGCCTCAGGATGGACACACCAATTGTTGCAAAAACTTTCGGTGTGTTGCTAAATTTGCCTTAAGTCAGGTTCACCTTCCAAGCTGAGAAATTAAGCCGTTTGCAACTGTCTTGTCATAGGATTCAGTGCATCAGGGCTAAGAGTATGGATAGGATGAAAAAAAAAAGGCAGGATGGAGGGAAAAACCAGTGCATGAGAGAAAGTAGGCTATTGTGAAAGTGTTCCTCGGTGGAATCGATGTCGGATGCCATGGAGATGGCAAACCAATGATTTTGAGAAAAGGAAAATCGCAGTCCCGATAAGTTGGCTCGTATGAACGGCGAAATGTTTTAAAATACCCGACGAAATACTTTTACTTTTTCTTTTTTTTCAAATGAAAAAAAAAATGCAACTTAAAATATTTTTTTTCAAATGAAAAAAAAAAATGCAACTTAAAATGGAATAGAATTTTCAAATCTATTTTTTTCCTGAAATAATAACTACCGGATATAATTCGGTGTTAATATATTTCTTAACTCGAAGTGACAGATCATTATCGTTTTGCAAAGCTCAGAAGAGAAGACAAAAAAGTAAATGAGATTTTAACAGTTGACAGTCGGTGATCTAAAACTCGAAATGACAAAAGCACACTTTCATCAGGCAAAAAAAAGATAGCTGTATTTAGAATTGCCGAAGAAAAGTTTTCCTCATTATGACCTCCAACAAAGTATCCGGAATTCAGGAAGCAACGGTTAGATCAAACACATCTTTCAATCGAGTAAAAAGAGGTACACACGTAATTTCAATTCGAGTTCCCCTCGGTGCAGGTAAAAATAACGTTTGCCCCGGTTGATGTGAAAAAAGGTACGCGTCTTAAAATGGCTCCATTGAGGACGGATCTGTTATCAGAGCTTCAAAGCCAATATCGGAATTCAAAATTGGAGTTCGACAAGCAAAATGTCTATTTTATCAAACAATAGCAGGGGCAACCCAGAGCTGCCCGGCGGGGTGCCGACCTTTTCCCGGTGGTGGTTTCGGGACGTGTTGGACATTGAAAAGCGATGGAGTTATTGGCCTCGTGGTGGTTACCATTTGCCTGTGGGACGGTGGCAGCACTGCCTGACCCCACATCTCAATATAGACTTTATAGTGGCCTTTTGTGGCCTCAACACGGATGCCGAGGCCGATGCGTGTTAGCTTAAACCTTGCAACACATTCTGAAGCACCTACACCCAAAAGTTGGGGCGTCTCGGTGCTACGGTTCCGCTGTGAAAGAATAACGCACAATCAAACACACACAAAAAAACAAACACACAAACACTTGAAAATATTGACAACATGTGTGGGTTACTTTCTTCCCATTGGAAACTGACGTACACATTCTTGTTCAAGCATACCTACATAATTTGCATCTGGGCAATGTCCACCGGGGAAGCAAAAACTTGTATTTTTGACCCCAACTTCAATCCTCTTCCCAATAAGAACATTCTGTCACTACAAACTCCTTCATGAAACATCTCACCATATGCGGTGGTTCAAGTCGTGTTTGGAAGAAATACGACATAACCGCTTCGATATTCGTGGAGTTATCCAAAGCTAACGTTTTCTTAAATTTATACAAGTAACCGTTTTTTTAAAAGTAGATGGTAAAGAGGATGTCCTTTTGAAGCCAATTCCAATTAATGAGACAATTCTCAGATGGGACAGAAGTCCAGAAATTGTGGTCGCCAAGGAACGAGATAGACATCTAAGCCATGCGCTGAAAACTCATTACAAACGACAGGCACGATGGAGAGAGGAGGGGGCGATTTTATTAGAGGGAGAATCGATCACTGGTGAGGTTAGCGGTGGAACACAAAGGAATGCAATTAATCTGTAAGGATGCTGGCTTATTCAAAGGATTTAATATAGATCATCAATGGGACCAAGCGACTTAAAGCATTCCCTGGAAACATTTCCTTCACTTGTACTTTACCTGCAGCATTTGACATTGGGGAAACAATCACAGAACGGTTCGGTGTCATTGGTAGGCCGAGCACGTTGTCTGCAGTAATTTCATTCAAATTACTCGACTATTGAAGGGAAAGCTCAGTGAATATTATGGTCACATGATTAATACATTTGACTTTTTATTTTAATGGGATGAAATTAATTTCCTGCCAATGTGTTGTCCGTATATTGTGGATGACAAAAATAACCGTCGTACCATATGTGGCACGTGATGACCCTCAGCAACACCTTGCTTGTCGAGAAGAATAAAAATCAAAAAGGCATTTCAACATGAAAACGTGTGAAACGAACCTCGAAGGATTTGAACAATCTCTTTTAAACATGTAAAACAACACAACAGGTCGAGATAAGTGCTTCGAAAGATTTCCCTTCTTTACGTTTTCACCACCAATTACATCATCACTCTAAATGCAATTTTCTTTCGAGGCTTAAGTTGTTCGCAAAGGTTCAGAATTAACTTTTACAATTGCTTAAGTGAAATTGGATTTGACGATGAAAAGGCAGAAACTTCGAGTCTGTCTGTCTGTCTGTCTGTCTCCCTTAAAAATGATTCAAATTTTGTACCAACCTTCTTCCCCTATCTGTCACCATCATCGTTAGTGATTGCATCATGTACCCGACTTCTAATTCAATAATGACAACGATTTTGGCCAACTGGTTGCATCATGACTGAAGTGCGTCGATGCTCCTGCAAATTAGGGAAGGAGTATGCAATTTCTTGCTGACAATACCGCACCCATAATTTGTGATCAAATATGACATTGGATTATTTTTAATATCCGCCAACTAATGCCACCAGACAGGTCCTCAGCTTAATGGCCATCCGAGAGGCGGTGAAGTTTGTGATGCAATGCCGTGACTGCGAAACACCAATATGACAGTTTATTGTCGGTTGGAGAATCAACCCGTGACTAGACGGCTCAAAGGGAAGTGCGCTACCTCTGGATCATCCTGTCTGATTCTCTTCCCTCTGTCATCCAACAAGTCAAGGAGCTCTGTATAAAGGACAAAACCCACAGCACTCCTGCAAAACATCTGCGCCATCACGATCGTCTTTCACAGGTCGTCGTACACGAGTATCGGGGGAAGCATCCAGAATTTAATGCATTTAACCATGCATTTACGCAAATCAGACGTGGCAGTAAAGCTGACCGCAATAAGCAACCGATGTATTGACACATAGCAGAATAGTAATGCATTTCCATTTGTTACTTGCATTTTCTTTTGTTTATATATGAATAACAGAGCTATTGAAACCTGAATAAATGTTGGCGTGAATATGCCGATTTATCAAACATTTAACTATCCTGCATCGTAGGTTCAAATCCTTCATAGCGTTGCGAGTAATATAAAAATACCGATGTCTCTTAATATCTCTGTCTTGGACATTATTTATGATTAAATGATTTTATGAGTCTCAGATGCACAAAAAAAATGAAAATGCCAGTTTATAGATACTATAACACAATGAATCATTGGATAATATCTATAAAACAGGATGCAATAACAAGCCATTATTGATTTTTGCATGCACCATTAAATCATAACACAAAATACTTGGACATTTTTGGCCAAAGTTATATTTAAAGTCAATTTTTGCCTTACTGGAAATTTCATATTTACCTCTGCCATCGAAGGTTGATGGAGGTTGTGTTTTTACCCATGTCTGTCTGTCTGTGAGCAGGATATCTCAAGATGTTATGGGCCGATTCAGACGACATTTGGTGGGCAAGTTAGGTGGTGAGTGACAAGGAAGAATTAATTCGATTTTGGTGAAGATCTGGATCTGGATCTGGATCCAATAATTTATCATGTGATTCTTCATCATCGAGAGATAGGGCCAAAATGAAAGAAATCACATTTGTAAACGATGTGGATGGATTCTGATGAAACTTGGTGGATGAGTTGGGTAAGTGACAAGAATAAGCCGATTAGGTTTGGGTTCATGTCCGGATCCAGATTCAGCTTATCAGGAGGATACAAAATGTAACTGTTCAGCCTGGCGGAGGTATGCACTCACAGAGTGCCATTCCAGTTCTCAATGTGATTAGAATATTTTGTTCATGCAGAACCTATAAGCAAATTTGATATTGCGAGCACACGCTCCTCAGTTAGTTTATGGCCGTTGAGATGTAGGAGTTTCGATACACATTATGTGCATGCATATGTATATTGTTACGTGTGTGTGTGTGTGTGTGTGTGTGTGTGTGTGTGTGTGTGTGTGTGTGTGTGGAGTTGGGGGGGGGAGGGGTTTAGATATTACCATAGAGCAGATAGCAGATAGGAATGTATAGAGTAGCATGACCCATGTACGAGTAGTTAGCCAATCTTGATGTAGTAAGTAGGGACACGTCAGCTTAAGAATTGTCTTGTTTGAAAGTGCACCATACAGGGGGTGGTGCATGCTAACAATCACTTCGGGATTATGGTTCAGGAATTGTGCATATAATCCCTTTGTAATGTCCCACCAGGTAATAATTGGGTGACTTGGGGCTCTGCCAGGCAAAAGAGGGAGAGGGGGTGGAGCTATAGACGCCTCCAGGGGCGGAGCTTGGATTTCCTCAAGAGTGAAGGGAGGAGCGTTCTGTCGCCTCCCGAGGGGCGGAGCCTTGGATCACCTCCGAGAGGTGGAGTTTTCGTTGACCCCAAAATGGAGGAGCTAAAAATCAAGCAGGTTAGTGACTGAGGAGAGCCTGTAAGAAGGACTGTGAAGTTCTGAGGAGAACAGGACGAAGAGGAGGACAGAGTTCTGAGAAGGATCGAGTTCAGAGGTGAGCGAATTGTGAGGAGAGCTCCGAGGAGGATTTTCTGCTTGCCTGCCTCCGTGCTGAGCCTGTTCAGCTGCCTGTTACCTGCTTGTTATCCTGCTCATCATCTCCTCATTTACCACGACCACCACAGATAAGCCACACGGTTTTTGTTCCTTTCCCGTCTGTGATTGACTCCGGAGTGATGCACCTTGGATGTCTTCAGATTTGTTTTTAACCTCACTGTATATAATTAATTATTTATTCCTCCCTATTTTCTTCCCTCCCAACCTACCGGCGTATTCCTTTTGTTGGATCAATCCTTCCTTGATTGTTTGTGTTTCAGGAAATAAACCCGTTGGTTTCAACCAACGTGGGATTTTAACCTCCCGCCGCAATGAGATCAACGTTAGCTGTTGACGCAAACACACACACACACACACACACACACATACACACACACACACACACACACACACACACATATATCTATCTATCTATAATTCCAGCAATCTCTGTGTGTGTGTCTGTGTGTGTGTGGGTGTGTGTGTGTGTGACCGCTGTTTCTCGACAACCTCTGGTCCGATCTAATTGAAACTTGCCAGGTATATTTGCTGGGGACCTGAGTATGTGCCTTTTCAAGGTTTGATATTAATCGGACAAGTGCTTCCAAGTTATGGCCATTTATTTACCAAACCAATGACAAGACACGTTGTTGCGTGGGCGTGGCCGATGGGGAAGGGAAGCTCAGCCGCGTTCCCCATTACGGGTTACAACGTACGGGCTTCCGGAGAGTGATGACTTCGTGTATTCTAATAATTTCTCGATTTCTTATGCGCATTTATAGATAAACACAATGGCCCAAGTTATGATTGTTTTCATATTAGACGGTGCATAAATTTCGGTAACATCAGAGTGCTGGTATGCTCCGAACCAGGAAGTAAATTTTTTCTCTCTCTTCTCTTCTCTTTTTGTTTTTCCTTGCCACGACATTGCGAAAAGGTAAAATACGTTGACGCTAATTGAATAATTGGGTATTAAAAATAAATTGCGAATAATCGTAACTGCGAATAATATCGAACTTCCGGGTCATGCACGTACGGGCACGGAGAGCGAAGAAAGGCCTGTGTGGTTTATTTATTTATTATTATTATTATTTTTTTTTATTATTGTGTTTTTTTTTTACGGGCACGTACTAGTATATATAATTTATATATTGATATAAATTATGTACTACCAAATACAACAAATACAACTTCGCGACAGGTCAATTAAGTGGGGGTGGGGGGGGAGAAAAAGGGAGAGGGGGGGGGGAGAGAGAGAGAGAGAGAGAGAGAGAGAGAGAGAGAGAGAGAGAGAGAGAGAGAGAGAGAGGGAGAAAGAGAGAGGCAGGTGGAGGGTGAGAGGTGGAAGGGAGGCAGAGAGGATGAACAAAGGGAGTTACGGGGGAGGTGGAGAGAGAGAGCGACACCTCACCAAACGTTGCAACTCACTGCGGGAGGAGGGGTGCGTGGAGAGAGAGAGACACACACATGCGCGCAAGTGCACACACACAACACACACACACACACACACACACACACCGAGAGAGCGACAGAGGTGTGGGATGAGAGGGCTGCATTATATGAGAATGGGAGCGAGGAGGGGATAGAATGGAGAGAAAAAGAGGAGAGAGCGAAAAAAAAAAAAGGACAGGAGAGTGGTGGAGGTGGGGTGAGCAAAGAGAATGATATGTGACGCTTAATGATAGTACACAAAAACAAAAACAAAAAACGTGTCTCAACAGCGATACACACAACGACACAACAGAGTTTGTAAAGTAATCCGCTGGAACATCTGCAAAAAATTGATATTCCAATTCCAGAAAAATTGTGGGAAAATGAACCAAAAGCAATCAATGAAAACATTGAAGTACCACTCACGTATGACCTTGTGATCCCATTGGGCGTGAACATCGAAAACAAAGCATTATGACCATACACACCACATGGCCAAAAGTATGTGGATACCTGCTCGTCCAACATCTCATTCCTAAATCATGGGCATTAATATGGAGTTGGTCCCACCTTTGCTACTATAACAGCCTCCACTCTTCTGTGAAGGCTTTCCACGAGATATTGGAACATTGCTGTGGGGATTTGCTTCCATTCAGCCATAACAGCATTCGTGAGGTCGGGCACTGATGTTGGGCGATTATGTCTGGCTCACAGTCGGTGTTCCAATTCATCCCAAAGGTGTTCAATGGGGTTGAAATCAGGGCTCTGTGCAGGCCATTCAAGTTCTTCCACACTGATCTCGACAAACCATTTCTGTATGGACCTCACTTTGTGCACAGGAGCATTGTCATGCTGAAACAGGAAAGGGCCTTCCCCAAACTGTTGCCACAAAGTTGGAAGCACAGAATTGTCTCGAATGTCATTGTATGCTGTGGCGTTAAGATTTCCCTTCACTGGTACGAATGGACCGAACCCAAACCATGAAAAACAGCCCCACACCATTATTCCTCCTCCACCAAACTTTACAGTTGGCACAATGCATTCGGGCAAGTAACGTTCTCCTGGCATCCGCCAAACCCAGATTCGTCCGTCGGACTGCCAGATGGTAAAGCATGATTCATCACTCTTGAGAACACGTTTCCACTGCTCCAGAGTCCAATGGCGGTGAGCTTTACACCACTCCAGCCGATGCTTGGCATTGCACATAGTGATCTTAGGCTTGTGTGCGGCTGCTCGGCCATGGAAACCCATTTCATGAAGCTCTCGACGAACAGTGTTCGTGCTGACGTTGCTTCCAGAGGCAGTTTGGAACTCGGTAGTGAGTGTGGCAACTGACGACAGACAGTTTTTGCACGCAACGTGCTTCAGCACTCAGTGGTCCCTTCTGTGAGCTTGTGTGGTCTACCACTTCGCAACTGAGCTTTTGTTGCTCCTATACGTTTCCACTTCACAATAACAGCATTTACAGTTGACCGGGGCAGCTGGCGCAGGGCAGAAATTTGACAAACTGACTTGTTGGAAAGGTGGCATCTTATGACGGTGCCACGCAGAAAGTCACTGAGCTCTTCAGTACAGCCCATTCTACTGCCAAGGTTTGGCTATGGAGATTGCATGGCTGTGTGCTTGATTTTTACACCCATCAGCAATGGGTATGGCTGAAATAGCCAAATCGAATAATTTGAAGGGGTGTCCACATACTTTTGGCCAAGTCGTGTATCATATTTAGGTGCAAAAAAAAGAGAAGGCATTGCTAATTGAGGTGTTAATAATGCAGAAATCAAGAAAATGACCGAATACCAAGACTTCAAGCATGAAGTGAAAAGATCCTGGAAGCTGAAGAATGCTAAAGTTGTGCCAGTGATGATGAAGACCCTCATGGGAATGATAACGAAGAACCTCACAGAGATATTAAAAAACATCCCTGGGAATATCACCACAAACGAACCACAGTTGGAAGCTGTCCGGGGCTCAGCAACGATCCTGAAGAGAGCCCTCGGCACAAAACTTTGAAAATAGAAAACTTCACAACTTGGTCCATGAATCGTGACCCCTGAACTGAAATCAAGGTGGATACTTTGAGCCCACCTTGGGAGGACTCCATTTCGCATTCTGAAACCCCATATGTGTACACACACACACACACACACACACACACACCACACACACCTTACTATAATTCACAGACTGGTGTTTGTTGATTTGTGTGTTTGTCTGTCACACTACTTTCCTACAGTTCTGGGTCAATTACATCCAGACTTGCTTCAGAGGATCAGCATGACCCCAATCAATGTAAAGGGGTGCTGTTATCTTTGCCGGTGGGCTTGGGGGTGGGGGGGGTGGGGGTGGATGCAAATTATCTACGTAAATGTGTGTCGTGTCGTGCCGCCTCCAGGTGGGGAAGGGTATTACAAGTCTCCACCATTAACAGTGCAGTACTCCTGTTGCCACTTTTTCCAGTGCAGTGAGGTGTTTTGAATTATACGCAGTCGGTATATTTTTGCTTCATGTATGTAACCCCGGGTTATTTTTTCGCCGACACAGAGCTGTCACTTGCCGACACACCGCCCAAATAAAGGCATGCACCAGAAGAACGCGTTGCATCCTTGGAACAAGAGCACCCACAGGGTGGGGACTCTGCAAGTATATATATAAATATATGGAGTTAATATTTCTCCCCTTCTCCCCCACCTTCCAAAATGATAAATTAAATATAGTAATGCAAATGTTGGAGCAAATTAGCTCAAGGAATAATGCCAAAAATTACTTTCATTCTTAGTCACATGAGGAAACTTCAAAAATAGGCTCGACAACTCAAAAGCAAGTCTGCATTCCTCTATGCTAGATTATTATTATTATTATTATTATTATTATTATTATCATTCTTTTCTTATGTCTCATAAAAACAAAGCATGGAGACAGCCAGGGATTAATAATGGTATTTTGTGAGTGAAGATTTGACCTGGACAGGTCACGACTCCAGTGCAGAATTTCTCATGGGTTCTCATGACATTTTGTTTGGAATATGTTAACTCATCCCTCATGCCATCCCTCAACCTCCATCACTCATTCAAAATTATTCGAGGGATGCTTCAGTCAAGAAGAGCAAGTTCGCATAAGTGGTAGATGATGTAGTGGTGTCTATTTAAAATATGCAGAAGTGGAGAAAAGGACA
>CM068956.1:164706904-164725232 GCA_035128595.1 Eptatretus atami
GAGATCCCATGGGAACAGAAAGTTCTGCCCTATTTACGGACCCCTCCAAATTTGCCTTGTCCATGTCCTTCCCCTCTACAACCGTTACATCATCATCTGTGAGGGAGGGGTTAACATTTAACTCACAGGGATTTTCCCCTTTATCTATGTGTCTGTCGCATCACTGGTCAGACATAGCTATTAACTCGGCTGAACAAGTTTGGCTATCAGGACAAACACTTAAGACATCCTGAGACACTTCACTATTCTCTGTCGTCCCGTCAGAGTCGGAAAGTGGAGCAAGCGAAGCTTCCACAGCCGCACACGACTCCGGTACCACAAGGGGTTTCCAATGTGAGATGTACCTTGGAGGTCCCGCGATCCTGACACGATCTGAACCTTATTCTACTCCTTAGCATCAAAGGCATCAACATTTGACCATTTTTGGCCTTTTTTCCTGGTATCACTAACAGATACCTCCATATCGTTCAGCACTGTCCTGTACAGTGGATGGTAAAGGAGAGGAAGCCACCACTTTCACTTCCTCGTTGGTGGGGTGGATTAATTACGTCACGATTACACACCCTTTCTCCAACGCCGGTTGGGGTGGACGAGTCCAACTCGTCGCACACCTCAGCCGGTGGGGGGGGGGGGCGGAGGCTCCTGATTCACCTTCTCCTCATTAGTTTGTGGTGAGGAAGCATCGTTCCTCACCACACCTTCACTTTATTGCGGTGTAACCACATTGGGACAAACACTCTTCACATGCCCGTAAGCTCCACACCCAAAGCACGTCATAACCTCTGAGGAGGCAAACATTTTATATTCAAACCCATTGATTTTTGCACTTAGTACAACATTTAGTGTCTTTTCATTTTCAGCTAGTATCATATAAACCACTCTTTTAAAGGACAAGACGTGTTTAAACTTATCGCTAACATTACACATCGCACCATTGAGATCCTCGACACAACCTTACCGAACTTGTTTAACTGGTTACACAAGTCCTGGTTCTTATAAATGGTGGAATATATTAATATTAACTTTAACTGTTGGGGCCTGTAAAGCGAACATAGAGAGGTAAGTGTTCGGTTCGATAAACAGGCCATGCTCAACCACCGTGGCGACCATGTGTTCCTCCGACACAAACACCACAAACTTCTTATTCATGCGAGAAGCAGCACGAATGGTATGTGATCCAACGATGTTACCAATGGCGGAAAGCACATCGTTAAGTTCCCTCACTGGGAGGGAAGAAAAAAACAGCTTGGTTTACGAGTTAGTGACCGAACATCTCGACACGGAAACGTTCACCCGCCATTCTAACTCAAAGAAACAAGTTAGTAAACTTTACCGAGAGAATAAGGCGTTTCACAAACACTAAGATATCAATCGATTAAAGTCGAGAATCAATAAAGAACACGGTCGCAGTGAGAGAGAGAAAAAACCCCCCGGGGCCATGCCAGGCCTTCGGCTTACGATTTTCTCGACACGAGACCATGGGCTGGCTCGCTGGCTCTCTCTCTCTCTCTCTCTCTCTCTCTCTCTCTCTCTCTCTCTCTCTCTCTCTCTCTCTCTCTCTCTCTCTCTCTCTCTCTCTCTTTCTCATCTCCAGACAGAAAGGAAGAAACACGGGAAAAGTTCACAAGTAGAGAACGAACACATGGGAACGAAAAAATGGGGAAAGTGGAAACACTAAACAGCACAGCAGAGGAGGGGTAATCATGACACGAAGCAAGGAGCAGCCATGACAGTACACGGAACGTAACAACAGCCAGCAGGGGGCGAGAGAAGAGAGAGAGAGAGAGAGAGGAGAGAGAGAGAGGAGGAGAGAGAGAGGAAGAGAGAGGAGAGGAGAGGAGAGAGGAAGAGAGGAAGAGAGAGGAGAGAGAGAAAAGAGAGGAGAGAAAGAGAGAGAGAGAAAGAGAGGAGAGAAAGAGAGAGAGAAGGCAGAGAGAGAGAGAGAGAGAGAGAGAGAGAGAGAGAGACAGACAGACAGACAGACAGACAGAGAGAGAGAGACAGGCAGACAGACAGACAGAGAGGGAGACAAGACAGAGACAAGAGACAGAGAGACAGGAGAGAGGCAGAGAGACAGAGAGACAGAGAGACAGAGAGAGCAGGAGAGACAGAGAGACAGAGACAGAGACAGAGAGACAGAGAGAGCAATACTGAAGTCTTCAAAATAAAATACATTTATAAAATAGTGGGTAAATAACTATTTTCATAAAAAAGGAAAATGAACAAAATTAAAAAACAAACTGGATACAATTATTATTGTATCTCAATGTATTCAAATGAATCTTGCACCAAGCATTTTGGCTAAAATACAGCAAATTTTAATCGGGAAAAGTTTCTTTCAAGAAGTTTATGAAATTCACCATTCTGAATTAATATTTGAAAACAATACCTTACCAGCTTTATCCAGCACATCTTTAAAGTAATTTTCAATTTCGATAAATATGTGAAACTCATGAAACGTGTGACAGTTACTTATTAAAAATGTTATTTAATCGACCATTACTACTTCTCTAATGGCCACAATCAATCTCACCATCCCATGGGTTAGCTGAGGGGGGCAGTTTGGCCCAAGTCCTTTCACCAACTGGCTGGCCAGGCCTGACGTTCGAATGGAGCTGATTTGAGCAGGATTTTGGAATTTGTTCAGGGTGCTGGCAATAACTCACCTCCTCTATGCAAGTTATACCATAGGATGTCTAATGTCCACTAGTTAATGCAAGCAGACCGGACACCCACCTTAACATTCATTCCAACAGACTGCACACTTTGTGATGCAACACCCATCCTGTGAAGTACCAATCTGACAGTTTGTAGTCAGTGAATTAAACCCAGATTACACAACTCAAAGGTAAGTCAATTACACCTGCACCATTTATTTGGATCAAATACATTCTTTTCAGACAATTAATCCAAAATGTTTTCATGTACAAGACTCCTGGAATTGTAAAGTTATCAGTCACAATGATTTTTTTTTTTTCTCATTAAAGATCAATGTATAAACTTACACTCAAAGTATATACAGAACATTATGTTAGCCTCACATCGATTGCTTCGCCAAGGAGACTGCTTAAGCAGCACCAACGCTCTGCACAGAGAATGGTCCCAATCTCATATCGGCAAAAACAAGCTTTTCAATGGAAATGAGTTGCTTGTAAAGCTATTACAAGTCAAATTGATTTCTCGTTGAGAATTGTAAAGTTGTAATTGTGACCTGCAAATTATTTTTTCAGAATTCTCTTCAAGTAAAAAAAGTGGCAAGCTTCTCGATCTGGGTGCATAATGTAAAGAAAGAGAGAAAACATCATTTCATTTTATTTATTTGACAGATCGTTGACTTTATTCAATCAGAACAAACTATTTTGGCGCCATTATGCCGAGAATAATTTTTCCTTTAAGGTGCAAACAAATGTCAGCCCCCGTGGATGAAATGGTTCTCCTGAAAGAGTTGTTCAATGATTGTCACTAAACAGTCAGATATATATATATATATATATATATATATATATATATATATATATATATATATATATATATATATATATATATATATATATAAATAAAGAAATATATACATGTACATATATTAGGGTGGTGGGCTTGTGATCTAAGGATCCTGAGTTTAAATCCTGCTTGGCTGTTGAATAAATACCAAGCTGTTAGGTAGACTCTACCTGTCATCCTTCTGAGGTAGGCAAAATGAGTGTCAGCTTGCCGGTATACTGTGTTGGGGTGGCGACCCGTCCAGGATTGTGACCAATAGCCAAAGAGTCTGCTTAGGCAGCACCAACACTCTGCACAGAGTGTGGTCCCAAAAGATGGATGGATATATATATATACACAACACACACACACACGTGTGGAGTGTGATGAGCACTCCCCCGATCCCCATTTGACACAGTCCTACACGCTTGCTCTGTGCAGATTGTGCGGTTTTACTGTCAGACATAATCCAAGGCGATGCCCACCATAACAGTCAGGAGGTGCGTCTCATAAAAGCTGCATAAAGCAACAAAAGAGGCCTACGCAAGGTAAGCGCTTATCTTGCGTATGTCTTCTTCATTGCTTTATGCAGCTTCTTTGGCGAGAAGAGCATGGGAGGTGTCATTTATTTATATATTCCGAGCCACCTGGGTTTGTTGATTAGGTGAGAGCTGATTGGCTATTCCCTCCATTCACAGGTGAGAGATGTGGGTGGGTTTTTCATATGTACATACAGTCAAAGCTCGTTACTATGACCCTCGCTTCTATGCCACTCTCGCTATTATACCACTTTTGCTCGGTCCCGACAAAATTCAATACAAAATAAATTTACTATGCCACCCCCTACTCTCGCTACCAGCCACTACTGTGTGACTGTTAAAAGGCACGAGTCGTGAAAAAGTCTGTATTGCGCAGTGCTCGATTATCACACTCACGTCCAAAGGCGAAGCGACGAACTACAGTCCAGCTGCGCACAACATAACTCAATACGTACGCGCATAGTCAGACTGTGTCAAAACAGCGATTCTTCTCCCGATGCCAGCCACAACAAGCCAATCACAACACGCACAACGAGACACACAAAAAGCGCGAGACACACACCAGACACGCAGGCACACGTACAACAGTGCCATCATTTTTTTTCAAATTCAGCCCATAATGTCAGCTCAGAAACGCAAGCGAACCGACTTTACGCTGAAGGAGAAGAAAGGAGATCATCGATGCTGCGAAGAAGGAGCCGAATCAGTCTAAGTTGGCCAGGGAGATTAGCAAGAAATGGGGCGTCGAAGTTAAGAGAACCACCGTGAAGGGCATTCTCAGCAAGAAGGATGCAATCGAGGCTGAAATCGAAGCGCATGAAGTTGACGCAGGCTCACGACCCGAAGCTTGACGAGGGAGTGCTCATGTGGCTGAAGCAATCAAGAGGACAGAATGTGCCTGTCAGCGGCGATTTGATCAAGGAGAAGGCGATGAAACTGGCCGAGCTGATGCACATCCCAGACTTCATGGCGAGCGACGGTTGGTTGGGCAATTTCAAGAAGCGCCACGGCATCACGTTCAAGACAGTGCAGGGCGAAGCTGGAGCGGTGGATTCGCAATCCCTTCTTGAGTGGCAACAACAGGTTCTCCGGCCCTTACTCGGGCAGTTCTCCGCAGACGACGTCTTCAACCTGGACTCTTCTGGCAGCTGCTTCCGAACAAGACCATGGCTTTCAGGGAGAGCGGTGTACTGGAGGAAAGAAAAGCAGCAAAGGATCACTCTTCTGGTTGGGGCAAACATGAGCGGCAGCGAGAAGTTCCCTCTTCTGGTGATTGGCAATTCCAAGAAACCCCGTGCCTTCAAGAACAAAGAGATCCCGGTCAAGTACAAGGCGAACTCGAAGGCGTAGATGACGGCGGAGCTTTTTCGAGGAGATATTGCGTGCGTGGGACGGACGACTCGGCGCAGGGGACGCAGAGTGCTGGTTCGGTCTCGATAACTTCTCTGGCCACCCTCCCGAGCTCGAGCTGAACAACATCCAACTGGTCTTCTTCTCCCACCCAACACGACAGCCAATTCGCAACCAATGGATCAGGGAATCATAGAGAACCTCAAGCGCCACTACAAGAAGCTCCTGCTATGCCGCCGGCTTGAGGCCATAGACGAGGGAAAGGAGTTCAAGTTCACGTTGCTCTACGCTCTACACGTCGCCCAGCGTGCTCGGAGAGGTCGGCAAGTCGACGATCAGGAACTGTTTCGCGAAGGCCAAGTTCATCGAAGAGGAGATACAAACTGAGCCACAGGATGCGGAGCTGCCCGACATCTGGGAAGCTCTGCCTGCCGAGGAAAAGATGCACGAGAACGAGGAGATCGAGCTGTCTGACTTTCTCGAAGCCGACGAGCGCTCCGCGACTGGCGGGTATTTCAGGCTGGAGGAGATTGCGGAGGAGATTCTGTGCAGTGAGGAGCCGGTGGAAAGCGAAGATGACGAGGTAACTGTCGAGGAGGAAACGTTCCGTTCGAGGAAGCCCAGCGCGCTTGTAGCACCGTCCGGAAGTTCATGCAGCAGAGAAGCGGAAGCCCGGTGTGATGCAAGCGTGCGATCGGCTAGACAACGAGATGCACGAGATCCGCCGAAAGAAGATGCGCCAGCCGACGATTCTTGAGAGCTTTGTGTGTCGTGAATTTCTCGCCATGCCATATGTTAGTGTGTGAACTCTGTTAGTGTGTGTATGTTCTCCGTTCGCTTAGCTTATACAACAGTCGTGCCTTTTACTTGCTGGAATAAATTTGTCTCAAGATTAACTACAGATGGGTAACTTAGAGAATAAGGCCGTTTTGCAAAATCTCGTTACTATGCCACTCTCGCTACTATGCCACTTTTGCTCGGTCACGGGTGGCATAGTACGAGCTTTGACTGTACATATATATATGTATATATATATAATCACAGGTGTAGCAACTGAAGTTGGCAGGTGTCAAATTTCACTCTTTAGTGCATTGGGGAAACAGGGCACGGATTGAGGTGATGAGAAGAAATTACAATTATTTAATGTTGTGTATGGTGTTCACAAGTTCAGTGGTGACCGGATGTAACGAAAGGTACTTTGTACTGACTAGCGAACGGGGCTCTAGCATTGCAAGCAAGGACCAATATGATCGCAAGCGTCCGGTGTCACATGATTATACCATCATCCCTTGAATGCTGACC
Organism: Eptatretus atami; assembly: GCA_035128595.1. Lineage (NCBI taxonomy): Eukaryota > Metazoa > Chordata > Myxini > Myxiniformes > Myxinidae > Eptatretus > Eptatretus atami. Next base: position 164,713,576 of record CM068956.1, read on the forward strand.
CGCGGAGAATTTGCAAGTCTTCAGTGTACGAATTTGCTCACTTACACATGGAATAAATCAAGGTTTTCAAGTATGGTTTATGGGTTCATGGACCCAATCATGCTGGAAGATGAACTTTGTTCCCCTTTTTTAGGGCAGCTCTGCTGTGAAAACGGCGGCTGAAGGACAAGACAGGACAGGACAGGAGTGCTGGTGTGTGCATGTGCATTTCACTTTGGTAAAATCCTGCACATACATGTATAAAACATCTTGTTCAGCCTCTTGTGAATAATAATTCATGTCGAGCAATTGGTTTTAAACCAAAAGTGCGCTCTGTTCCAAATTCTGAAAATGACATTGAATGTTAATTACTTGCCATAATTGCATTAATTCTTGTAATTCAGTTTACAAACTATAAACTCAACCACTCCACAGCTGTAACTTCTCAGATAATTTTGCCAGGTGTTCCGTCATGAAAGCGCTATCAAGTTCCATTGTTGTGTCGGGAGAGTTCTGGTGAGGAGGAAATGTGTTGGATGAGACCGAGTTATCCTCACATAAAGTCAACAACAAATCCGAGCTCTATTTCATCTTTTTAGTTGAATAAAGGTCAGCCGAAAGTGGTACGGATTTTCGAGATAAGGCTGGATGTGCTATCTCAATTTATTGAGATAAAAGGTAAAATTATAAACAACTGATTATTAACAAATGTAAACATGAGGAGAGCTTTAGCATAAATAAGACTACTTACTGCATTCATCAGTGAAGCAAACAAACATATTGGACCAAATTCATTTGACAGCTAATTTAAACCAAATAATTTCCAAAAATGTTGAGTTTCTTTTGTGAGCTCATTGATGGATAAAAAAAAAATGTTCAACTCTTCACTGGTCACCTCAATCATTGTTTGTTAAGGAATGAAATCAACCGCCAGAACGGCCTGGAATAAGTAGCCTGGCCTAGAAGTGAGTGTCGGGCCACTCGAGTACGTTTGAATCATATGCCTTCTTGGCCTTTCAGGGTGACCTCGGCCATATTTTGGTGATTAATAAACAAGACGAGAGAGATGCATGGAAACATGTCCGCAAAAGTTGTGGGCTGCATTATCCTTCGTGTCTTTCCCTTCCCCACGTTTCTGTTTGGAGACAATACTAAAGAAGGCAGGGCGTGTGAAAAAACTGAAAACATTTTTTCCTTGGTCTTTTTTTTCCTGCCTGCTTTTTAAAACAAACAAAAGAGAAGGGTCGATTTACGGTTCTGTCTCCATGGAGTCCGACACCATGGGGTCGGCCATGCACAATGACACGATGGCAGGATGTTTGGCTTGTGCATGACGGGCATTTCTGCCCAATATGCCTCCCCCTAACAGGTCAGCCCTCACTAGCGGTCAGAGCACAGGCACTTAATTAAAAGCGTGCTGACTTGGGCACTCAGGCAGGGATCACAAGGCCTGTGATTTGAACTCCAATACTACTACCCCTCCAACCCCAATATCAGGGTAAGGCCAGCTGTCTGGTCAATGGGATGGGCTGGTGTGCCATTTCAATAGATCCCGAGTGATTAAAAGGTGGCAAAACTATCATTGCAATTTCCCAAAGTGGGCTTTGCTGGTTCCAAGATTAAAAAAAATTAAAAAAACATTCAAATCCCATTATAAATGGCTGGCACTGATCTGCCTCACCATATCCCTGAAGCCTAACAGACCGCATATCATACAAAAGTATAATTAAAAACCATCATGGGGTCTCCTTTGTTCCTCAGCATACTTTATTACATTTGAGGTGCAGATCTTTTTATACACATTGTGCTTCCTTCACACGATGAAAAGGCAACCAGGAACAGTATTGAAAATGAAGAGCCCACAAAGGTTTTGGAGACCACTCGGCCAGATGCATGAACAAAATGGGAAGCAAGAAAGGCAGACAGCAGCACTGGCACAGTGGGAAGGCTGGAGAGTGTTTTCAGAATGAAATACGACACAAGCAGCTTCGGTTGTAATGGCCTTTTCCCAGGCCTGATTTTCCTTTGTTCTGCTATGAATGTTATAGTATATTGTGCCGAAGCTTTGTGTGGTTGTGCTTCCTGACGTGCCAATGCTCAGAGACAACTTCATGGACTTGATGTGAAGTGTACGAGCCCCAAGAGTGTATGTGAACTATATTGAGAACAATCATCCTAATTATTCTATCACTGTGTTGTCGTTCAAAACTTTTAAATCCCGACAGTGTGAATTTTCTCGCATAGAACAGAAGAGACTTCATCAGCTTGTCCATGTAAGTAAATACAACTTCAGCTTCAGCAAATTACTGATCACTGACAATTATTAAAGTCCCTTTTACCATAACTACCCTTGCTAATAGCTGGCCATCTATCCCCAGTAATTTTCCTGTAAACTTTTGAAAAAGTTAACGTTAGTGAAAATAACAAACAAATAAAACATCGCTGTGGATAAAATCAGCACAACGTTGATCAAGGTATGCTAACCACTGTTAGAAGCAAGGAGAAGCCGACATTTTGGGCGTTAACCTCTTGTAGGAGCAAAAGAGAGGAAAAGCAAGGACCTCTGTTGCTCCGATAAAGGGTTAATGCCCGAAAAGTCAGCTTCTCCTTGCTTCCGACCGCACTCATAAAGGTTATTGGCCCTCCTTGATTAGCAAATCCCATAAACTCCAAAAAATAACCAAATTGTGAATGCCTTCAAAACAAACATAATAATTATCATCTTAAATCAGATCCCAGTAATTGGATCTCTTCTGCAGTCTCTAGCTGTGATGAAATTGAAACATCGCATCTACAGTGAAATCGAGTAAAAAAGAAACAGAGTATAAAGAACAAATTAGAATGCATGCATCATCACATTATTGAACTATAATGTTGGGCAGAGAAAAGAGGAAAGTGTGACAGAGGGGAAACAAACCTTATAAAAAGTCAGCACCACAAACCACCACACAAAAGGACAGTGTGCGATTGTCAGGTTGGTTTGAAAAAAGTTTACATCAACACCAGGGAAAGAGAAAGCAGAAAGAAGAGGATAGAGGATCCTTCTGTTCGTTCTTGCCTTTGCTCTGTTGTCAGAAGTCGTGCCAAATCGATCTCGGACACGACAGGCGATTGTCACGGGGACAAGAGTTTCTTTCGTTTTCGTTATTATTTAACTTGGGATTATTTCCGGCTCATACAAAACAGCCTTTCTGTGCATTTTCCATTGCTGTGCTGGCATAATCTTTGGATGCCTTTGAGGTTGATAAGTGTCCCCTCCCCTCCCATGGGGCCAAAAAAAGAATCGAAGTTGAAGATGCTTTTGTTTTTGGGTGCAAGTCATTTCCCTACTAAGGACCGACGTTTAAGATCTGGATTTGAATTTGATACGATAACCAGTCTATGTTGATATGTGGACAAACCTTCATATTCCCGTGTTATTTCTCCCGAGAGCGAGGGTTAGAGTTAGCTTTCGGTGAAGTACCCTTTCCTTTCCCTTACACTTAAAGCGCTTTCGGTGAAAGCATTCTACATAGCACATGATCTACAATTCCATACTAAGGACTGATGTTCAAGATCTAGATTTGAATTTGACATGATAACGATAACTATCAATATGATGACTCCTACATACTGCGTCACTCAATTAAATATTATTGATGCAAACACAGCTCCCTCCCCCACCCCACCTCTCTCTCCTTTGTTGTTGCATGAAAGCAATACTCTTCAACAATAAATTGGAGTGTAAATTACACAAAAATACCATAGTGTGAGAAATAAATAAATCACTCCCTGCAAAGAAGCTACTAATGGGAAGTGACACAAGATTGGGTGGTGATTGAATGAGGGAGCGATGTGACAACTCCGAAATGTTACATCGCTCAATTTAAATATTCCTGATGCATAAACAGCCATCCCAGCCAACAACCTGTCTCTATGACTTATTAGCCAACAAAATGGCTACCAGATGTGAAAAAAAAATTACTTAGCAAAGACACCAGTGGCAGGTAAAAGGCTCGTCACGAGGTTGTTTTGGTTGTGGGTGTATTTATATGACTTTCTATTGAAATGCCACGAACTAAAGCACCAATTGTGCTGTCAGCGCCTTGTTTTGGCTTCAATAAAGAAATATTGACTGCTTCTGACACGCTCACTGCCCACGGAACTGAGCAATAAATAAATCACAATTTACCTCCACACCACTATACCATTAAAGTTAAAAAAAAAATCCGAACACTTAAAGTCCCTGTGGATCACTGTTACAAAGTTTTGACATTATCAGGGCTCGTCTGAAATTGTGAATTGGCACTGATGGACATTGCTAACCACACCACAAATCACAGACGCGTATATTACTGGATAATAGCTCCAAAATCCACATTTCTTATGTCATCCGAGTAATCACCTTGCTCCATGTCTGGCCGGTTTCTTAAATTTTCACAACCGTTGTATCATTACGTCAAGGTCAATGAGTGAAAAACAGCTCAACAATTGTTAGTTATTCCTTTGCAATTCCAAATGAGTGATGGTTAGGGAATTAAGATATTTCACTGATGCAAGTTTTGTGGTCCATCTTTTTCCCATCGCAATAAAAGCAACTCTTTTCAATCATCCTTTATTTATTCAGTTTCATAACACGTCTGTTTCTGCCAAAAACAAAAGCATGAAAAACTCCTCCAATTGTGAATTCTCAATTCCCAACTGCTGAGAAGCAGATTGCAAATTGAGAAATTCACAATTAGATGAAACCCTAAGTACTGCTTCATGGAATAACAGAACAACAAAACACACAAAAAAAACCTTTCAATTTCAACAATAATCAATAACTAACAAAAACTACAAAATAATATTTAAATTCTCCTTGATGAGTGACGTACACACACACACACACACACACACACACACACACACACACACACAACGCAGGGTGGCAGCGATGGGGAGGCTGCACGCTTTGCCGCCTCCTTCTTGCCTCGGGCGGGGGACCAGGGGCTGCATCAAATGTATCAGCTTCAAGGTCAGTGAAGACCGAGCCGAAAACGGCAGCTGTGATGGGACAAGATGCGCACGAGGTGCTCGGTATCATGCTGTGTGACGTGCGTTTGTGACGCAGCCTGACCTTGCAGCTTGGCCGGGCTTGTTGACCCCATACTGCCGGGAGAGAGGGCCTGAGCTTTGATGAACTCCCTCTTGCAGGGTTCTGCCCATTGGGGACAGAGGAGACTGAATTTTGAGGGATTAGGGACTGCGCTTAGTGCGGCAACTTCCGTGGGAACGGAAGTCAGGCTGTGAAAGGCAGCTTTAGTGGGGAAGAGGGCCACACGGAGGGCACCGGGAGTTGCATTGATCGACATGCATTTAGGATGTGGCCAGGCGCCCTGGCCTTGCCTTGCGGCTTGTTGGGTTTTGCCGACTCCATCCCATCAAGGAAGGAAGAGACAGAGGAAGGATGAGATCGAGAAGGAAGACACCGAGACTGGGCATACCCGGACGTACCACAGAGGTGAAACGGGAGGTCACGCGTATCTACATCGTAGCCACTTCGGGAACGGAGGGCGAAACGGAGCACGGATGGTGAGACCGCTTGGTCCATGAGTCGTGGTTCCTTGCTGGAATGAAGATGGATGATTCAGGACTGGAGAAAGCTCCGTTAAGCAGAGCGCGGATGAGCAAATGGCTTGGTCCGTGAGTTGTGGTTCTTTGATGGGGTGAGGATGGATGCTTTGGGACCGGGGAAGGTTCCGTTCAGTGTTAGAGACTTGTGATTGGAGATGACCGGTGGCGACGGCGGGTGTACACACACACACACACACACACACACACACACACACACACACAAACACAAACACACACACACACCTCCTCAATAAGCAATTCAGAATTCTTCTGCAGGTGACAGAATTGGAGGGAATTCAGGCATTTTCAACTGTCCTCTTTGATGTCTATCTTTTTTAACTTTTCACTTTGCAAGTGATCTGTGCCTGAACCTTCATTCATAAAAATACAAAAAAAAGAAACCTTACAATTTCAAAATTATCTAGATTTATGATGCATGCCTTTAATAAAACATAGATTCTAAACTCCAAATAAAAAAGCTGTAGTGACTATTACTACTGCTTCTTCTTCTTCTTCTTCTACTGCTCGGACAACTACTTATTCTTATTCTTCCTCTTCTTTGTTAACGGTCACAATCCCACCCTCTATTATCTTGGCTAGGGAACTATTTTGGCACAAATCCTTCATGAACTTGTTGGCTCGGCCTGACATTTGACTGAAGATGTCAGGAATTTGGAATTTGTTCAGGATGCAGGCAATAACTCACCTGCTCCTTGCAAGACACTCTTGATCTCTAATGTTGATCACAAGACACACAATGACCAATGCTAGCAGATGGGTCATCTGGCATATAGTCCATCCAATATAGGGTACACACATTGATGCCTCTCCTTACATGCAAAACAACAGGGTGACAGCTGAAAGCCAAGTCGAGATTCAAACATGGGCTACACAACTCAAAGATGAGTGTGCGCACTTCTAAACTATCCGGCAACGCTAAAATTCACCAGCTGTATCTAAAGTATACAAGGCCATACTTTTAGGGCAAATGCTGAAAATATTGTGTTCATCGTTAGCTGTAGAAGAGAAGTCGGTAATCTCAACAAGAAGTCAAAAGAGCGCCACTGCAAATTCCTACGCTTCCCTACTCAAGCAAAGTTGAAAGATAGTATGAAATTCCACCAGGAGACCCAATATCAAAATTTGACATTATAAAAAAATTGTTTCCCTGGGGGCATGAACGGGGAGGATATACATAATCACAGGTGTAGCAACTGAAGTTGGCAGGTGTCAAATTTCACTCTTTAGTGCATTGGGGAAACAGGGCAGGAATTGAGGTGATGAGAAGAAATTACAATTATTTTATGTGTGTATGGGTGTTCACAAGTCTCAGGGGTGACCGGATTAACGAAAGGTACTTTGTACTGACTAGCGAACGGGGCTCTAGCATTGCAAGCAAGGACCAATATGATCGCAAGCGTCCGGTGTCACATGATTATACCATCATCCCTTGAATGCTGCCCGCGGAGATTTGCAAGTCTTCAGTGAACGAATTTGCTCACTACCATGGAATAATCAAGGTTTTCAAGTATGGTTTATGGGTTCATGGACCCAATCATGCTGGAAGATGAACTTTGTTCCCCTTTTTTAGGGCAGCTCTGCTGTGAAAACGGCGGCTGAAGGACAAGACAGGACAGGACAGGAGTGCTGGTGTGTGCATGTGCATTTCACTTTGGTAAAATCCTGCACATACATGTATAAAAAACATCTTGTTCAGCCTCTTGTGAATAATAATTCATGTCGAGCAATTGTTTTAAACCAAAAGTGCGCTCTGTTCCAAATTCTGAAAATGACATTGAATGTTAATTACTTGCCATAATTGCATTAATTCTTGTAATTCAGTTTACAAACTATAAACTCAACCACTCCACAGCTGTAACTTCTCAAATAATTTTGCAGGTGTTCCGTCATGAAAGCGCTATCAAGTTCCATTGTTGTGTCGGGAGAGTTCTGGTGAGGAGGAAATGTGTTGGATGAGACCGAGTTATCCTCACATAAAGTCAAACAACAAATCCGAGCTCTATTCATCTTTTTAGTTGAATAAAGGTCAGCCGAAAGTGGTACGGATTTTCGAGATAAGGCTGGATGTGCTATCTCAATTTATTGAGATAAAAGGTAAAATTATAAACAACTGATTATTAACAAATGTAAACATGAGGAGAGCTTTAGCATAAATAAGACTACTTACTGCATTCATCAGTGAAGCAAAACAACATATTGGACCAATTCATTTGACAGCTAATTTAAACCAAATAATTTCCAAAAATGTTGAGTTTCTTTGTGAGCTCATTGATGGATAAAAAAAAAATGTTCAACTCTTCACTGGTCACCTCAATCATTGTTTGTTAAGGAATGAAATCAACCGCCAGAACGGCCTGGAATAAGTAGCCTGGCCTAGAAGTGAGTGTCGGGCCACTCGAGTACGTTTGAATCATATCCTTCTTGGCCTTTCAGGGTGACCTCGGCCATATTTTGGATAATAAACAAGACGAGAGAGATGCATGGAAACATGTCCGCAAAAGTTGTGGGCTGCATTATCCTTCGTGTCTTTCCCTTCCCCACGTTTCTGTTTGGAGACAATACTAAAGAAGGCAGGGCGTGTGAAAAAACTGAAAACATTTTTCCTTGGTCTTTTTTTCCTGCCTGCTTTTTAAAACAACAACAAAAGAGAAGGGTCGATTTACGGTTCTGTCTCCATGGAGTCCGACACCAGGGGTCGGCCATGCACAATGACACGATGGCAGGATGTTTGGCTTGTGCATGACGGGCATTTCTGCCCAATATGCCTCCCCTAACAGGTCAGCCCTCACTAGCGGTCAGAGCACAGGCACTTAATTAAAAGCGTGCTGACTTGGGCACTCAGGCAGGGATCACAAGGCCTGTGATTTGAACTCCAATACTACTACCCTCCAACCCCAATATCAGGGTAAGGCCAGCTGTCTGGTCAATGGATGGGCTGGTGTGCCATTTCAATAGATCCCGAGTGATTAAAAGGTGGCAAAACTATCATTGCAATTTCCCAAAGTGGGCTTTGCTGGTTCCAAGATAAAAAAAAATTAAAAAACATTCAAATCCCATTATAAATGGCTGGCACTGATCTGCCTCACCATATCCCTGAAGCCTAACAGACCGCATATCATACAAAAGTATATTAAAAACCATCATGGGGTCTCCTTTGTTCCTCAGCATACTTTATTACATTTGAGGTGCAGATCTTTTTATACACATTGTGCTTCCTTCACACGATGAAAAGGCAACCAGGAACAGTATTGAAAATGAAGAGCCCACAAAGGTTTTGGAGACCACTCGGCCAGATGCATGAACAAAATGGGAAGCAAGAAAGGCAGACAGCAGCACTGGCACAGTGGGAAGGCTGGAGAGTGTTTTCAGAATGAATAACGACACAAGCAGCTTCGGTTGTAATGGCTTTTCCCAGGCCTGATTTTCCTTTGTTCTGCTATGAATGTTATAGTATATTGTGCCGAAGCTTTGTGTGGTTGTGCTTCTGACGTGCCAATGCTCAGAGACAACTTCATGGACTTGATGTGAAGTGTACGAGCCCCAAGAGTGTATGTGAACATATATTGAAAACAATCATCCTAATTATTCTATCACTGTGTTGTCGTTCAAAACTTTTAAATCCCGACAGTGTGAATTTTCTCGCATAGAACAGAAGAGACTTCATCAGCTTGTCCATGTAAGTAAATACAACTTCAGCTTCAGCAAATTACTGATCACTGACAATTATTAAAGTCCCTTTTACCATAACTACCCTTGCTAATAGCTGGCCATCTATCCCCAGTAATTTTCCTGTAAACTTTTGAAAAAGTTAACGTTAGTGAAAATAACAAACAAATAAAACATCGCTGTGGATAAAATCAGCACAACGTTGATCAAGGTATGCTAACCACTGTTAGAAGCAAGGAGAAGCCGACATTTTGGGCGTTAACCCTTGTAGGAGCAAAAGAGAGGAAAAGCAAGGACCTCTGTTGCTCCGATAAAGGGTTAATGCCCAGAAAGTCAGCTTCTCCTTGCTTCCGACCGCACTCATAAAGGTTATTGGCCCTCCTTGATTAGCAAATCCCATAAACTCCAAAAAATAAACAAATTGTGAATGCCTTCAAAACAAACATAATAATTATCATCTTAAATCAGATCCCAGTAATTGGATCTCTTCTGCAGTCTCTAGCTGTGATGAAATTGAAACATCGCATCTACAGTGAAATCGAGAAAAAAGAACAGAGTATAAAGAACAAATTAGAATGCATGCATCATCACATTATTGAACTAATATGTTGGGCAGAGAAAAAGAGGAAAGTGTGACAGAGGGAAACAAACCTTATAAAAAGTCAGCACCACAAACCACCACACAAAAGGACAGTGTGCGATTGTCAGGTTGGTTTGAAAAAAGTTTACATCAACACCAGGGAAAGAGAAAGCAGAAAGAAGAGGATAGAGGATCCTTCTGTTCGTTCTTGCCTTTGCTCTGTTGTCAGAAGTCGTGCCAAATCGATCTCGGACACGACAGGCGATTGTCACGGGGACAAGAGTTTCTTTCGTTTTCGTTATTATTTAACTTGGGATTATTTCCGGCTCATACAAAACAGCCTTTCTGTGCATTTTCCATTGCTGTGCTGGCATAATCTTTGGATGCCTTTGAGGTTGATAAGTGTCCCCTCCCTCCCATGGGGCCAAAAAAAGAATCGAAGTTGAAGATGCTTTTGTTTTTGGGTGCAAGTCATTTCCCTACTAAGGACCGACGTTTAAGATCTGGATTTGAATTTGATACGATAACCAGTCTATGTTGATATGTGGACAAACCTTCATATTCCCGTGTTATTTCCTCCCGAGAGCGAGGGTTAGAGTTAGCTTTCGGTGAAGTACCCTTTCCTTTCCTTACACTTAAAGCGCTTTCGGTGAAAGCATTCTACATAGCACATGATCTACAATTCCATACTAAGGACTGATGTTCAAGATCTAGATTTGAATTTGACATGATAACGATAACTATCAATATGATGACTCCTACATACTGCGTCACTCAATTAAATATTATTGATGCAAACACAGCTCCCTCCCCCACCCCACCTCTCTCTCTCTTTGTTGTTGCATGAAAGCAATACTCTTCAACAATAAATTGGAGTGTAAATTACACAAAAATACCATAGTGTGAGAAATAAATAAATCACTCCCTGCAAAGAAGCTACTAATGGGAAGTGACACAAGATTGGGTGGTGATTGAATGAGGGAGCGATGTGACAACTCCGAAATGTTACATCGCTCAATTTAAATATTCCTGATGCATAAACAGCCATCCCAGCCAACAACCTGTCTCTATGACTTATTAGCCAACAAAATGGCTACCAGATGTGAAAAAAAAATTACTTAGCAAAAGACACCAGTGGCAGGTAAAAGGCTCGTCACGAGGTTGTTTTGGTTGTGGGTGTATTTATATGACTTTCTATTGAAATGCCACGAACTAAAGCACCAATTGTGCTGTCAGCGCCTTGTTTTGGCTTCAAATAAGAAATATTGACTGCTTCTGACACGCTCACTGCCCACGGAACTGAGCAATAAATAAATCACAATTTACCTCCACACCACTATACCATTAAAGTTAAAAAAAAAATCCGAACACTTAAGTCCCTGTGGATCACTGTTACAAAGTTTTGACATTATCAGGGCTCGTCTGAAATTGTGAATTGATATATATATATATATATATATATATATATATATATATATATAATTATATATGTGTGCATGGCTCACAAAGTGGGTATGCTGTGGTATGTTTGTGGGAAATTCCAGATAAAACTATTATGAGGTATATAGACAAACCATCAATTGTCAGAAATGAAAGTGGACATCTTGGGGAAGCTGTAGAAACCAGCAATATCATACTCTCCATTTCCCTGTTTTAAGATGAATTAAAGCAACAGAATAAGGGTATTGTAACCTTAGAAATGTTAGTTTGATTGGTAAAAATTTTATTTTACTGTATGTTTCTTAGGTGACAGTTATTTTGAGTGTGGTGACTCAGAATGTGAACTTTGGTGTCTCTTTTATGTTTTGATGATGTT
>CM068956.1:164730424-164735599 GCA_035128595.1 Eptatretus atami
ATTGCCTTTCACAAAGAAGTGTTCTCAAAGACGTTCTGGTGGAAGTGATTGCGTTCCTCCTCTTTTTGGTGTTCTGAGTGGGTACTCTTCATGCCTTTTTGCACCAGAAGTGTTCTCAAAGCGTTCTTGTGGAAGTGATGGGTTCTCTCTTTTGGTGTCGGAGTGGTTACTCTTCATTCCTGAGTCACCAGAAGTGTTCTCAAAACGTCTTGTGGACTTGATGTGTTTCTCTCTTTTTGGTTTCTTGGAGTGGTTACTCTTCATTGCCTTTCCAGAGTGTTCTCAAACGTCTTGTGAAGTGATGTGTTCCTCTCTTTTTTGGTGTCTGAGTGGTACTCTTCATTGCCTTTCACCAGAAGTGTTCTCAAAACGGTCTGTGAAGTGTTTTGTGTTTCTCTCTTTTTGGTGTTTTTTCCCGTTTTTTTTTGTCCCCGGGATGAGTGGTTACTCTTCATTGCCTTTCAACCAGAAGTGTTTCTCAAAACGTCTATTGGAAGATGTGTTCCTCTCTTTTTGGGATGTCGGAGTGGTTACTCTTCATTGCCTTAAACCAGAAGTGTTCTCAAAAGCGTCTGGTGGAATGAAATGTGTTCCTCTGTTTATTGTGTCTGGAGTGGTTACTCTCATTGACTTCAAAGAAGTGTTCTCAAAGCGTCTTGTGGAAGTGATGTGTTTCTCTCTTTGGTGTCCGGAAGTGGTTACTCTTCATTGCGCTTTCACCAGGAAGTGTAAAAAGTCTTGTGGAAGTGATGTGTTCCTCTCTTTTTGGTGTCATGAGTGGTTACTCTTCATTGCCTTTCACCAAAGAAGTGTTCTCAAAACGTCTTGTGGAAAGTCACGGTTCCTCTCTTTTTGGTTCTGGAGTGGTTACTCTTCATTGCTTTCAACCAGATGTTTCTCAAAGCGCTTGTGGGAAGTGATGTGTTTTCTCTCTTTTGTGTCACGCAAGTGGTACTTCCTCATTGCCTTTCACCAAAGTGTTCTCCAAAAACGTTCTTGTGGAAGTGATGGATGGTTCCTCTCTTTTTGGTGTGGTTCTGGAGTGTTACTCTCATTGCCTTTCACCAGAAGGTTCTCAAAACGTCTTTGTGGAAAGTCACTGTTTCCTCTCTTTTTGGGTGTCTGGAGTGGTTACTCTTCATTGCTCCACCAGAAGTGTTCTCAAAGGCGTCTTGTGGAAGTGTTGGGTGTTCCTCTCTTTGTGGTGTGGGAGTTGGTTATCCTTCATTGCCTTTCCCAGAATTGTTCTCAAACGTCTTGTGGAAAGTATGTGTTCCTCTCTTTTTGGTGTCTGGAGTGGTTACTCTTGCATTGCCTGTCACCAGAAAGTGTTTCTCAAAGCGTTTTTGTGAAGTGATGTGTTCTCTGTTTTTGGTGTCATGATGTACTCTTCATTGCTTTCACCAGAATGTTCTCAAAGATCTGGGGCGAAGTGATTGTTCTCTCTTTTTGGTGTCCGAGTGGTTACTCTTCATTGCCTTCACCAGAAGTGTTCTCAAAAACGTCTTGTGAATGATGTGTTCCCTCTCTTTTTGGTGTCTAGAGTGGTGCTTTCATTGGCCTTCACCAGAAGTGTTTCTCAAAACGTCTTGTGAAGTGTGTTCTCTCTTTTTGGTTGTCCGAAATTGGTTACTCTTCATTTGCCTTTCACAGAAGTCGTTCTCAAAACGTCTTGTGGAAGTTGATGTGTTTCCTCTCTTTTTGGATGTCTGGAGTGGTTACTCTTCATTCCTTTAAACCAGGAAGTGTCTCAAGCATCTTGTGGAGACGATGATGTGTTCCTCTCTTTTTGGTGATGTCTGCGAGTGTTACTCTTCATTGACTTTCACAGAAGTTGTTTCAAAGCGTCTTGTGGAAGTGATGTGTTTCTCTCTTTTGGTGTCCGGAGTGGTTACTCTTCATTTGCTTTCACCAGAAGTTGTTTTAAAAACGGCTTGGGAAGCTGATTGTTCCTCTCTTATTGGTGTCTGGAGTTACTCTTCCATTGCCTTTCACAGGAAAGTGTCTCAAAACGTCTTGTGAAGTGGGGTTTCTCTCTTTTTGGTGGTCCGGAGTGGTTGCTCTTCATTGCCGTTCACCAGAATTGTTCTTCAAAACGTCTTTGCTGGAAGTATGTGTTCCTCTCTTTTTGGTGGTCTGGGAGTGAGTGACTCTTCATTGCCTTAAACCAGAAAGTTCTCAAAGGCGTCTTGTGAAGTGATGTGTTGATTTCTTTTTGGTGTGCTGGAGTGGGTTTACTCTTCATTGCCTTTTCACCAGAAATGTTTTAAAAACGGTCTGTGGAAGTGAGTGTGTCCTCTCTTTTTGGATGTCTGGAGTGGTTTACTCTGTCATTGAGACTTTCACCAGAACGTGTTCTCAAAACGTCTTGTGGAAGTCCGTGTTCCTGTCTAACTTTTTGGTTCTGGGAGTTGTTTACGTCTCATTGCCTTTCAACCAGAAGTGTTCTCAAAGCGTCTTGTGGAGTGAATGTTTCTCTCTTTTTGCGTGTCCGGAAGTGGTTACTCTTCATTGCCTTCACCAGAAGTGTTCTCAAAACGTCTTGTGGAAGTGATGTTTCCTCCTCTTTTGGTGTTCTGGAGTGGTACTCTTCATTGCTTTTTCACAGAAGTGTTCTCAAAGCGTTTGTGGAAGTGTTGTGTCTCTCTTTGTGTGTCTGGAGTGTTACTCTTCATTGCCTTTCACCAGGAAATTGTTCTCAGAAACTCTTGTGAGAAGTCACGTGTTCCTCTCTTTTTTAAGGTGTCTGGAAGTGGTTACCTCTTCATCTGCCTTTACCAGAAGTTTCTCAAAGCGTCTTGTTGGAAGTGTTGTTGTTCCCTCTTTGTTGGTGTCTGAGTGTACTCTTCATTGCCTTTCACCAGAATTGTCTCAAAACGTCTTGTGGATATGTTTGTTTCTCTCTCTTTTTGGTTCCCAGAGTGGTACTCTTCATTGCCTCGTCACCAGAAGTGTAGCTCAAAAGCGTCTTGTGGAAGTGATGGTTCCTCTCTGTTTGAGTGTCTGGAGTGAGTTACCTTCATTGCCTTTCACCAAAGTGTTCTCAAAGCGTCTTGTGGAAGTGATGTGTTCCTCTGTTTTGGTGTCATAGTGGGTAACTCTTTCATCTTCACAGAAGTGTTCTCAAAGATCTGGGAAATGATGTGTTCTGCTCTTTTTGAGGAATGTCCGGAGTGGTAACTCTGCTCAATTGGACCTAAGTCAACCAGAAGTGTTCTCAAAACGTGATCTGTGTAGGAGAGATGTCGTCGATCGTGCTTTATTTGAGTGTCGGAGTGGTTACTTCTTCATGCCTTTCACCAAGAAGTGTTCTCAAAACGTCTTGTGGAAGTGATGTTTCCTGTCTTTTGGTGTCTGGAGTGGTTACTCCTTCATTGCCTTGTGCACCAGAATGTGTCTCAAAAGCGTCTTGTGGAAAGTGGATGTGTTACCTTGTTTTGGGTAGAGATGATGGAGTGTTCTGAGAGAAGTGGTTAGCTCTATTCATTGCTATTCGAGCACAGAAGTGTTGATCATAAACGTCTTGTGGGAAGTGATAGTGTTCCTCTCTTATTTGGGTGATGTCTGGGGTATGGTTATTCATTGCGATGAGCCTTTCAACCAGAAGTGGTGTACGTGCAGAAGGCGAGTATTGTGCGATAAGTGATGTGTTCCTTCTTGTGGGTGTCTCGAGTGGTACGTCATTCATGCCTTTCGAAGCCGAGAAGTGTTCTGCAGAGACAGCTCAGAGAAGATTTGGAGCAGTGATGTGTTGCGCATCTCTTGTGGAGTGCATTGAAGTGGGTACTCTTCATTGCCCTTTCACCAAAGTGTTCTCAAAACGTCTTGTGGAAGTGATGTGTATCCTCTTCTTTGTGGTGTCTTGGAGGGTTACTCTTCATTTGCCTTGTCGACCAGAAGTTGTTCTGCAAAGCGCTTGTGGAGAAGTGATGTGGTATGTACTCTGCGTTATTTGGTGGTCTGAGCATGGAATTACCCTGTACATTGCCTAGATTGCACCAGAAGTGTTTCTGAAAGCGAGTATTGTGCGGAATGAATGGTATCGTAGCATACTTGTGGAGAGGATGTGTCTGGAGTAGGAGAGGATACTGCATTCAGTCTGCACTTTCAGCGCAGAAGAAGAGTAGTTTCTCCATAAGGCGTCTTGTGAAGTGATGGATGTCTCTCTCTTGTTTGGAGAGATGTCGGAGAGAAGTGAGGAGGCTTACTCTTCATATGCCTGAATTCACCAGAAGTGTTGCGCAGAGAAAAGGTCTTGGTGGAAGTGAGTATGTTTCTCGCTTTTGGTGTCCGGGAAATGTTAGTTACATTGCCTGAGAATTCACCAGAAGTGTCTCAGAAATGTCTTGTTGGAAGTGGATGCGTTTCTGCTCTGTTTTGTTCGTCTGCAGTGGTTACTGATGCATTGCGCTCTTCACAGAGTGTTCTCAAAGCGGAGTCTGTGTGGAAGGTGATGTGTGTCTCATACGATGTTTTGGTGTCCCGGAGAGTGGTACTCTATCATTGCCTTTCACCAGAAGTGTTCTCAAGAAAGTCTGAGGGAGTGATGTGTTTCTTCTCTTTTTTGGGTATCGGAGTGGTATACTTTGCAATTGCCTATTCACCAGAGAAAGTGTTCGTCAAAACCGATCTTTGTGGAAGTGATGTGTCCTCTTTTGTAGCGTAGTCTGGAAGTGGCTCTACTCTTCATTCCTTCACCAGAAGTGTTCAAAACGTCTTGTGGAGTGGTGTTCTCTCTTTTTGGTGTCCGAGGTTACTCTTATCTTCATTGCCTCTTCGAGCGACAGAAGTGTTCTCAAAACGTCTTGGGTTAAGTTGATGTGTCCCTCTCTTTTGGTGTCTGGAGTGGTCACTCTTCATTGCCTATTCACCAGAAGTGTTCTTCAAAACGTCTTTGTGGAAGTGATGTGTTTCTCTCTTTTTGTTTCTGGAGTGCTGTTACTCTCCATTGCCTTTCACCAGAAGTGTTCGTCAATAACGTCTGATGTGGAAGCTTGATGTGTTCCTCTCTTTTTGTGTGTGAGTGAGTATCTTCTTGCTTTCACCAGAAGTGTTCTCAAAACGGTCTTGTGGAAGGAGTGGGTGCTTCTCTCTTTTGGTGTCCGGATGGTTACTCCTCATTGCCTGTTCACCAGAAGTGTGTTCTCAAAGACGGTCTTGTGGAAGTGATGTGTT
>CM068956.1:164735624-164743124 GCA_035128595.1 Eptatretus atami
TTTTTTGAAAAATGGCAACCAGGTAACAGTATTGAAATAAGGATCCCACCTCCGCATAGCCCACAAAGGTTTTGGAGACCACTCGGCCAATGCATGAACAAAATGGGAAGCAAGAAAGGCAGACAGCAGCACTGGCACAGTGGGAAGGCTGGAGAGTGTTTTCAGAATGAAATACGACACAAGCAGCTTTCGGTTGTAATGGCCTTTTCCCAGGCCTGATTTTCCTTTTGTTCTGCCTATGAATGTTATAGTATATTGTGCCGAAGCTTTGTGTGGTTGTGCTTCCTGACGTGCCAATGCTCAGAGACAACTTCATGGACTTGATGTAAGTGTACGAGCCCCAAGAGTGTATGTGAACTATATGAGAACAATCATCCTAATTATTCTATCACTGTGTTGTCGTTCAAAACTTTTTAAATCCCGACAGTGTGAATTTTCTCGCATAGAACAGAAGAGACTATCAGCTTGTCCATGTAAGTAAATACAACTTCAGCTTTCAGCAAATTACTGATCACTGACAATATTTAAAGTCCCTTTTACCATAACTACCCTTGCTTAATAGCTGGCCATCTATCCCCAGTAATTTTCCTGTAAACTTTTGAAAAAGTTAACGTTAGTGAAAATAACAAACAAATAAAACATCGCTGTGGATAAAATCACACAACGTTGATCAAGGTATGCTAACCACTGTTAGAAAGCAAGGGAGAAGCCGACATTTTGGGCGTTAACCTCTTGTAGGAGCAAAAGGAGGAAAAGCAAGGACCTCTGTTGCTCCGATAAAGGGTTAATGCCCGAAAGTCAGCTTCTCCTTGCTTCCGACCGCACTCATAAAGGTTATTGGCCCCTCCTTGATTAGCAAATCCCATAAACTCCAAAAAAATAACCAATTGTGATGCCTTCAAAACAAACATAAATAATTATCATCTTAAATCAGATCCCAGTAAATGGATCTCTTCTGCAGTCTCTAGCTGTGATGAAATTGAAACATCGCATCTACAGTGAAATCGAGAGAAAAAAAGAAAACAGAAAGTATAAAGAACAAATTAGAATGCATGCATCATCACATTATTGAACATAATTGTTGGGCAGAGAAAAGAGGAAAGTGTGACAGAGGGGAAACAAACCTTATTAAAAGTCAGCACCAACAAACCACCACACAAAAGGAAAAGGCATGTGCGATTGTCAGGTTGGTTTTTGAAAAAAGTTTACATCAACACCAGGGAAAGAGAAAGCAGAAAGAAGAGGAATAGAGGATCCTTCTGTTCGTTCTTGCCTTTGCTCTGTTGTCAGAAGTCGTGCCAAAATCGATCTCGGACACGACAGGCGATTGTCACGGGACAAGAGTTTCTTTCGTTTTCGTTTATTATTTAACTGGGATTATTTCCGGCTCATACAAAACAGCCTTTCTGTGCATTTTCCATTGCTGTGCTGGCATAATCTTTGGATGCCTTGTGGGTTGATAAGTGTCCCTCCCCTCCCATGGGGCCAAAAAAAGAATCGAAGTTGAAGATGCTTTTGTTTTTGGGTGCAAGGTCATTTCCCTACTAAGGACCGACGTTTAAGATCTGGATTTGAATTTGATACGATAACAGTCTATGTTGATATGTGGACAAACCTTCATATTCCCCGTGTTATTTCTCCCGAGAGCCGAGGGTTAGAGTTAGCTTTCGGTGAAGTACCCTTCCTTTCCCTTACACTTAAAGCGCTTTTCGGTGAAAGCATTCTACATAGCACATGATCTACAATTCCATACTAAGGACTGATGTTCAAGATCTAGATTTGAATTTGACATGTAAACGATAACTATCAATATGATGACTCCTACATACTGCGTCCTCAATTAAATATTATTGATGCAAACACAGCTCCCTCCCCCACCCCACCTCTCTCTCCTTTTTGTTTGCATAAAGCAATACTCTTCAACAATAATTGGAGTGTAAATTACACAAAAATACCATAGTGTGAGAAATAAAAAATCACTCCCTGCAAAGAAGCTACTAATGGGAAGTGACAAGAAGATGGGTGGTGATTGAATGAGGGAGCGATGTGACAACTCCGAAATGTTACATCGCTCAATTTAAATATTCCTGATGCATAACAGCCATCCCAGCCAACAACCTTCTCTATGACTTATTAGCCAACAAAATGGCTACCAGATGTGAAAAAAAAAATTACTTAGCAAAGACCACCAGTGGCAGAGTAAAAGGCTCGTCACGAAGGTTGTTTTGGTTGTGGGTGTATTTATATGACTTTCTATTGAAATGCCACGAACTAAAGCACCAATTGTGCTGTCAGCGCCTTGTTTTGGCTTCAATAAAGAATATTGACTGCTTCTGACACGCTCACTGCCCACGGAACTGAGCAATAAATAAATCACAATTTACCTCCACACCACTATACCATTAAAGTTAAAAAAAAAATCCGAACACTTAAAGTCCCTGTGGATCACTGTTACAAAGTTTTGACATTATCAGGGCTCGTCTGAAATTGTGAATTGGCACTGATGGACATTGCTAACCACACCACAAATCACAGACGCGTATATTACTGGATAATAGCTCCAAAATCCACATTTCTTATGTCATCCGAGTAATCACCTTGCTCCATGTCTGGCCGGTTTCTTAAATTTTCACAACCGTTGTATCATTACGTCAAGTCAATGAGTGAAAAACAGCTCAACAATTGTTAGTTATTCCTTTTGCAATTCCAAATGAGTGATGGTTAGGGAATTAAGATATTCACTGATGCAAGTTTTGTGGTCCATCTTTTTCCATCGCAATAAAAGCAACTCTTTTTCAATCATCCTTTATTTATTCAGTTTCATAACACGTCTGTTTCTGCCAAAAACAAAAGCATGAAAAACTCCTCCAATTGTGAATTCTCAATTCCCAACTGCTGAGAAGCAGATTGCAAATTGAGAAATTCACAATTAGATGAAACCCTAAGTTACTGCTTCATGGAATAACAGAACAACAAAACACACAAAAAAAAAACCTTTCAATTTCAACAATAATCAATAACTAACAAAAACTACAAATAATATTTAAATTCTCCTTGATGAGTGACTGACGTAACCATCACACCACACAACACACACACACACACACACACACACACACACACACACAACAACGCAGGGTGGCAGCGATGGGGAGCTGCACGCTTTTGCCGCCTCCTTCTTGCCTCGGCGGGGGACCAGGGGCTGCATCAAATGTATCAGCTTCAGGTCAGTGAAGACCGAGCCGAAAACGGCAGCCTGTGAGGGACAAGATGCGCACGCAGGTGCTCGGTATCATGCTGTGTGACGTGCGTTTGTGACAGCGCCTGACCTGCAGCTTGGCCGGGGCTTGTTGACCCATACTGCCGGGAGGGAGAGAGGGCCTGAGCTTTGAGAACTCCCTCTTGCAGGGTTCTGCCCATTGGGGACAGAGGAGACTGAATTTTGAGGATTAGGGACTGCGCTTAGTGCGGCAACTTCCGTGGGAACGGAAGTCAGGCTGTGAAAGGCAGCTTTAGTGGGGAAGAGGGCCACACGGAGGCCACCGGGAGTTGCATTGATCGACATGCATTTAGGATGTGGCCAGCGCCCTGGCCTTGCCTTGCGGCTTGTTGGGTTTTGCCGACTCCATCCCATCAAGGAAGGAGAGACAGAGGAAGGATGAGATCGAGAAGGAAGACACCGAGACTGGGCATACCCGGACGTACCACAGAGGTGAAACGGGAGGTCACGCGTATCTACATCGTAGCCACTTCGGGAACGGAGGGCGAAACGGAGCACGGATGGTGAGACCGCTTGGTCCATGAGTCGTGGTTCCTTGCTGGAATGAAGATGGATGATTCAGGACTGGAGAAAGCTCCGTTAAGCAGAGCGCGATGAGCAAATGGCTTGGTCCGTGAGTTGTGGTTCTTTGATGGGGTGAGGATGGATGCTTTGGGACCGGGGAAGGTTCCGTTTCAGTGTTAGAGACTTGTGATTGGAGATGACGGCTGGCGACGGCGGGTGTAGGTGTACACACACACACACACACACACACACACAACACACACACACACACAAACACAAAACACAACACCAACACACCTCCTCAATAAGCAATTCAGAATTCTTCTGCAGGTGACAGAATTGGAGGGAATTCAGGCATTTTCAACTGTCCTCTTTGATGTCTATCTTTTTTAACTTTTCACTTTGCAAGTGATCTGTGCCTGAACCTTCATTCATAAAAAATACAAAAAAAAGAAACCTTACCATTTCAAAATTATAGATTTATGATGCATGCCTTTAATAAAACATAGATTCTAAACTCCAATAAAAAAGCTGTAGTGACTATTACTACTGCTTTCTTCTTCTTCTTCTACTGCTCGAAAACTACTTATTCTTATTCTTCCTCTTCTTTGTTAACGGTCACAATCCCACCCTCTATTATCTTGGCTAGGGAACTATTTTGGCACAAATCCTTCATGAACTTGTTGGCTCGGCCTACATTTGACTGAAGATGTCAGGAATTTGGAATTTGTTCAGGATGCAGGCAATAACTCACCTGCTCCTTGCAAGACACTCTTGATCTCTAATGTTGATCACAAGACACACAATGACCAATGCTAGCAGATGGGTCATCTGGCATATAGTCCATCCAATATAGGGTTACACACATTGATGCCTCTCCTTACATGCAAAACAACAAGGGGTGACAGCTGAAAGCCAAGTCGAGATTCAAACATGGGCTACACAACTCAAAGATGAGTGTGCGCACTTCTAAAACTATCCGGCAACGCTAAATTCAACCAGCTGTATCTAAAGTATACAAGCCATACTTTTTAGGGCAAATGCTGAAAATATTGTGTTCATCGTTAGCTGTAGAGAGAAGTCGGTAATCTCAACAAGAAGTCAAAAGAGCGCCACTGCAAATTCCTACGCTTCCCTACTCAAGCAAAGTTGAAAGATAGTATGAAATTCCACCAGGAGACCCAATATCAAAATTTGACATTATAAAAAAATTGTTTCCCTGGGGGCATGAACGGGGAGGGGGGCAATCCAAAAAATCATTACATATTTCAATTTGTTTACGTTACTTGGCATCCCGCAATGTTGATTGCATATACAAAGTATATAACTATAATAATATATATTATATATATAATATATATATATATATATATATATATATATATAATATAATGTGTGCATGGCTCAAAAGTGGGTATGCTGTGGTATGTTTGTGGGAAATTCCAGATAAAACTATTATGAGGGTATATAGACAAACCATCAATTGTCAGAAATGAAAGTGGACATCTTGGGGAAGCTGTAGAAACCAGCAATATCATACTCTCATTTCCCTGTTTTAAGATGAAAATAAAGCAACAGAATAAGGTATGTAACCTTAGAAATGTTAGTTTGATTGGTAAAAATTTTATTTTACTGTATGTTCTTAGGTGACAGTTATTTGAGTGTGGTGACTCAGAATGTGAACTTTGGTGTCTCTTTTATGTTTTGATGATGTTCTGTCTCCCTATTCGGGTTTTCTGGCATCTACCCTATCTGATGAAATAATGGATCGTACATAACGCTTCGTGTCCACTGCATCGAGAAAAATAAGGTCCAGTGTTGATAATGTTTCTTATGATTTTTATTCCAAATCTCCCTAATTTCTTGGAAATATGAGTCTAACGGCAGAAAAGTATAGATCAAAATTGTGATCAGAAAAATAAAATTGGACCGCAAGTATCCCGTTTTGATTTTCGTGTCAGTCCCGTTATGTACGAATCATCATCTCTCGTCGTCGACGCAAATAACGCTAGCATTAGAAAATCTTGCCGTCTTGCAAACTTCCCCGATTGATGTATATAATAGGCACTTGCAAGCGTGTCAGCACATTTCCATTCGCCGTCGAGCGCAGCGTTTGTCTTTCTGTCCATGTCTTTGCGAGAGCCGTAACGTACGAATCCAGCGTGAGGACGCCGAGCCGAACGAGGTGACTCGCATTTGTCTGATAATTCTTCATTTTAACCAACGCTAGAATTTTTTTGGTGCTTCGTGAGGATCCGAGAGGTAAGAATTATGTTTTTTTCTTTTCATGTAAAGTGATTATTTTCAAAGTTCGAAAAGAAATAGATTCGATTTTAACGTTATTTTTCGCTTACAAGTGTGGCTTTCTTTGCTACTGAACTCGTCTGTGTTTTCTTCGTAATTTATAACATCGGACTCTCTCAAAATGTGTTGTTTTTTTCTTTTTCCTGTCACATATTGAGCCTGTTTAAAAAGGCAGAGTAAAAATTATCTGTTTCTTATCCCAAATATAATATTTACGTTGTTTTTTTCATCTGATTCCGTACATAACGCTGACGCCAAGCTCGAAATTCGAACGTGTATTTACAGTGTTGTATATATTCAGTGGTAACTTTAAAACCGGACGTGCTGCAGGTCTAAAATTTTAGATTTAGCAATTTGAATACATGCAGATTAACATAATGGCAGATTAAATTATTCCCACATAATGGCAGATTAATAAGCAGATTAAAATTAACATTTCATGTTTCCCTAAACTTTTTTTTTTTGCCCTTTTGTGTAACAGTAGTGTACCCACTTTGTGAGCCATGCACATATATAAAAAACATGTTCCAAAATGTGCCCGTAATTGCATTTTTTGGAATTTGACCTTTTTTTTGGTATTCTGCTGTTCCTATTTTTTGGTATTGACCCCAACCCCCAAAATGATGTGCTTGTGCATTCTTACAATGTAGTGATCGTAACTACAAAGTTTGGTGATTTATGCACAACCGTTTAGGAGGAGAAAGCGTGACAGATGGTGGACAGACAGACAGACAGACATATGTGGCCAATTACAATATCTCCCCAGTTTTTTTTCAAAAAGTGGGGATAAAACTCATTTGAGATGGTGTCATACAAAAGGTTGCTTTCGTCATGGCTCACATTAAAAAACTAGAAGGGCACTCGGAAGAGCGCATACCTCCGCCACATCATGTCTGAACCACGAGAACATATCGGACCCAATACAATTTTGAAATATCATGCGAAATATCGTTTTTGACTAAATCTCTCAATGGTGAAGAATCACTTTAAAAATTAAATAATTCTCATATCCAGATTCGGATTCAGATCTTCACCAAAATCAAATCAATTTGTCCTTGCCACACACCCAACCTGCCCCACAAAATTTCATCCAGATCCGTCCAACAACTTTTTGAGATATTGTGCTATGTATCATTTTTGGCCCGATCTCTCAATGGTGAAGAATCATTTTTAAAATTCCAGTAGCCGGATTTGGATCCAGATTTTCACCAAAATCTAATCAGTTTGTTTGTCCTTGTCACACACCCACCTCTCCACAAAATTTCATCCAGATCCGTCACACAACTTTTTGAGATATCCTGCACACAAAGAAACAAACAAACAGACAGAAAGGGGTGAAACATAACCCCCTTCACCTTCGGTGGGGTGGTAATAAAAAAAGGAATGAAATTGGCATAGGTTGAGAAGTGACA
>CM068956.1:164748124-164756547 GCA_035128595.1 Eptatretus atami
GATTATAAAATGTGTGATTTAAAATGTGTGATTTATAAATGTGTGATTATAAAATGTTGATTATAAATGTGTGATTTTAAATGTGTGATTATAAATGTGTGATGAGATGTGTGGATATAAAATGTGTGATGTAAGAGATGTGTGATTATAAATGTGTGATTATAAATGTTTGATGAGAAGATGTGTGATTATAAATGTGTGATGAGAGATGTGTGATATAAATGTGTGATGAGATGTGTGTTATAAATGTGTTGATGAGAGATGTGTGATTATAAACGTGTGATGAGAGATGTGTATTATAAATCTGTGATGAAGAGATGTGTGATTATAAATGTGTGATGAGAGATTGTGATTAAAATGTGTGATTTAAATGTGTGATGAGATATGTGTTGATTATAAAATGTTGATTATAAATGTGTGATGAAGGATGTGTGATAATAAATGTGTGATTATAAATGTGTGATGAGGGATGTGTGATTATAAATGTGTGATGAGGGATGTGTGATTATAAATGTGTGATGAAGGATGTGTGATATATAAATGTGTGATGAGGATGTGTGATTATAAATGTGTGATGAGAGATTGTGATAAAAATGTGTTGATTATAAAGTGTGTGATGAGAGAGTGTGTCATTATAAATGTGTTATGAGGATAGGTGTGATATTATAAATGTGTGATGAGGGATGTGTTGATTATTAAATGTGTGATGAGAGATGTGTGATGAGATGATGTGTGATTATAAATGTGTGATGAGAGGTGAATGTGTGATTTATAAATGTGTGATGAGAGATGTGTGATTATAAATGTGTGATGAGGATTGGTTGTTGTGATGAGAGATGTGTGATTATAAATGTGTGATGAGAGATGTTGTGATTATAAAATGTGTGATGAGAGATGTGTGATTATAAATGTGTGATGAGAGATGTGTGATTATAAATGTGTGATTATGAGGGATGTGTGATTATAAATGTGTGATAGAAGATGTTGTGATTATTAAATGTGTGATGAGAGATGTTGTTGATTATAAATGTGTGATGAGGGATGTGTGATTATAAATGTGTGATGAGGGATGTGTGATTATAAATGTGCGATGAGAGATGTGTGATTATAAATGTGTGATTTTAAATGTGTGATTATAAATGTGTGATTATAAATGTGTGATTATAAATGTGTGATTATAAATGTGTGATCAAGAGCAAGAATATACTAGCCACACAACCACACACACACACACCACACACACCATCCATCACCACACACACACGCGGCAGCAGCAGCCACACACACACCACACACACCCATCGACAGGATCACCTGGAATAGCATGGGAGCCGCGTGTATAGCCACAAACCGCCTGGAATCGGATTCAAGCGAAACAAAAGGTTACTCACCTGCACAGTATACTTACGTCAAACATGTCCATCTCATAGCATGTCCGAGATGTATGTGAAATTTTCTCCTCCCATTTCACTTCCAAAAATTGCTATTTGAATAGTTATTGAGCGAATCGATTGAATCAACCATTAATAAGTAGCACACAGGAGGAATCCGCAAGTCAAACGAATTCAAGCGAATCTTATCGATTCACTTAAAACTAGAGGGCTAGTGTCCAGCTAGCATGTTATAACTTCAGCCTTTCGAGCAGATGTATGTGCATTATTGGCAAGAGAAAGAGAGTTGAGTAAGTGAGAAGTGAAGAGTAGGGGGAGAGAGAGAGAGAGAGAGAGAAAAGAATAGATGAGCGAGAGCGAGAGGAGAGCGAGAGCGAGAAGCGAGAGCGAGAGCGAGAGCGAGAAGCGAGAGCGAAGACGAGAGCGAAGAAGCGAGAAGCGATGAGCGAAAGCGAGAGAGAGAGAGAGAGAGAAGAGAGAGAGAGAGAGAGAGAGAGCGAGAGAGAAGAGAGGACGAGAGAGAGAGCGACAAGAGAAGCGAGAGGGAGAGGAAGCGAAAGAGAGAGAGAGAGAGAGAGAGAGAGAGAGCGAAAGAAAAAGAAAGGAGAGAAAAGGAGGAAAAAGAAGGAATGAAAGCGGAAGCGAGAGAATCGAAAAGAGAGAGAGAGCGAGAGCGAGAAAAGAGAAGAGCGAGACAGAGATGAGAGAGAGAGAGGAGAAGGAGAGAGAGAGAGAGAGAGAGAGAGAGCGAGAGAGAGAGAGCGAGAAGAGAATAGAGAAGCGAAAGAGAGAGAGAGAGAGAAAGAGAAGAGCTGAAAAGAGAGAGAGAAGAGCGAGAGAAGAGGAGAGAGAAGAGAGGGAGAGAGAGAGAGAGAGCGAAAAGAAGAAGAGAGAGAGAGGAGAAGAGAGAGAGAGAGAGAGAGAGAGAGAGCGAAAGAGAGAGAGAGAGAGAGAGAGAGAGCAGCGAGAGCGAGAGAGAGAGAGCGAGAGAGAGAGAAGAGCGAGAGCGAGAAAAGAGAGAGGCGGGAGAGAGAGAGAGAGGAGCGATAAGAGAGAAGAGAGAGCGAGAGAGAGAGAGAGCGAAAAGAGAGAGAGAGAGAGAGAGAGAGAGCGAAGAGAGAGAGAGAGAGAAGAGGAGAGAAGAGAGAGAGAGAGAGAGCGAGGAGAGAGAAGTAGCGAGAGCGAGAAAGAGAGAGAGAGAGAGAGAGAGCGAGGAGAGAGAGAGAGAGCAGAAGAGAGAGCGAGAGAGAGAGAGAGAGCGAAAGAGAGAGAGAGAAAAAGAGAGAGAGCGAAAGAAGAGAGAGAGAGAGCGGAAGAGAGCGAGAGCGAGAGAGCGAAGAGAGAGAGCGAAGAAAGAGCGAGAGTAGAGAGAAGAGAGCGAAGAGCGAGAGGCGAGAGAGGAGAGAGAGCGAGAGAGAGATGCGAGAGAGAGAGCGAGAAAGAGAGAGAGAGCGATGAGAAGAGAGAGAGAGCGAGAAGAGAGAGAGCGAGAGCGAGAGAGAGAGAGAGAGAGAGAGCCACGAAGATAGAGAGCGAAAGAGAGAGAGAAGAGAGAGAAGAGAGGAGAAAGCGAATGAGAGAGAAGGAGAGAGAGAGAGAGAAAGAGAAGAGAAGAGCAATAAAGAGAGAGAAGAGCGATAAGAGAAGAGAGAGAGAAAAAGAGAGAGAAGAAGAGAGCGAAAGAGAGAGAAGCGAGACGAGAGAGAGCGAGAAGAGAGAGTCGAGAGAGAGCGAGAGAGAGAGGCAGAATGAGAGAGAACGAGAAGAGAAAGAGAGAGAGAAAAAGAGAGAGAGAAAGGAGAGAGAGAGAGAGAGAGAAGAGAGAGAGAGAGAGTAGAGATGAGAGAGAGAGAGAGAGGCAGAGAGAAATGGTGCAGAAAAAGATGTGCAGAGACGGGATGCCGAGACGGGGATGTGCGAACGGCGGGAGTTGTGCAAGAACGGGATGTGCGAGACGGGGGATGTGCGAGACGGGATGTGCGATGACCGGGGGATGTCGAGACGGGGGATGTGCGATGGACGGGGAATGTGCGAGCACGGGGGATGTCGAGACGGGGGATGTGCCGAGACGGGGGAATGTCGAGACGGGGGATGTGTCGAGACGGGAGTGCGAAAAACGGGGATGTGCGAGACGGGATGTGCGAGAACGGGGATTGCGAGACGGGGGATGTGCGAGACGGCGGGATGTGCGAGACGGGGAATGTGCGAGACGGGGGATTGTGCGAGACACTGGGGATGTGTCCAGACGGGGAAATGTCGACATTCGGGGGATATCGACAGCGGGGATTGCGACACGGTGATGTGGCGAGCACAACGGGGATGTGCGACCGGGATTGCGACAACGGGGGATGTGCGACACGGGGGATCGACACCGGGGATGTGCGACACGGGGGAATGTGCGACACGGGGGATGTGCGACACGGGGGAGTGCGCAACGGGATGTCGAGAAACGGGGGGTGTGCTGACGGGGGGTGTGCGAGAACGGGGGGTGTGCAGACGGGGGTGTGGAGACGGTGTGCGAGATCGGGGGTGTGCGACACGGGGGTGTGGACACCGGGGGATGTGCGACACGGGGTGTGCGACACGGGGTGTGCGACACGGGGGTGTGCGACACGGAGGTGTGCGACACGGGGGTGTGCGACACGGGGTGTGCGACAGCGGGGGTGGCGAACGGGTGTGGACACGTGGTGTGCGACAATACGGGGTGTTGCGACGGGGGTGGCGACACGGGGGTGGTGCGACATCGTGGGGTTGCGACACGGGGGGTGCCGACATCGGGGGTGTGCGACAACGGGTGTGTGCGACACGGGGGGTTGCGACATAACGGGGTTGCGACACGGGGTGTGCACATCCACGGGGGTGTGCGACACGGGGTGTGCGATCACGGGGTGTGCGAACACAGGGGTGTGCGACACGGGGGGTGTGCGACAACGGGGGGTGTGGACAGCGGGGTGTCGCGACACTGGGGGGCTTGTGCACACGGGGGGTGCGACACGGGTGTGCGGACACGGGGGGTGTGCGACACGGGGGGTGTGTGCGAAGAACGGGGGAGTGCGCCACGGGGGGGTGCGACACGGGGGGGGTGCGACACGGGGGTGTGCCGAGACGGGGGTGTGCGACTTCGGGGGTGTGCGACAACGGGGGATGTGCGACCACGGGGAATGTGCGCACGGGGATTGTGCGACACGGGGGATGGTGCGACACAGGGGATTGTGCGACACGGGGGATGTGCGACACGGGGAAAGTGTGCGACATCTGGGATGTGCGACACGGGATGTGCGACAGCGGGGAAGTGCGACACGGGGACTTGCGACACGGGGATGTGCGACATCGGGGATGTGCGACACGGGGATGTGCACACGGGGGGAATGTGCGACAACGGGATGCGACAGCGGGGGACCGCGACCCCGGGGACCGCTGACACGGGAACCGCGACACGGGGGAGCGCGACACGGGGAATGCGACACGGGGACCGCAACAACGGGGGAACGCGACAAAACGGGGGACCGCGACACGGGGACCGCGACACGGGGACCGCGACAACGGGGAACCGGACACGGGGATCGCGAATCGGGGACCCGGCAGACGGGGACCGCGACACGGGGAAACCGCGACAGTATCGGGACCGCGACACGGGACCGCGAAACGGGGGACCGCGACACAGGGGACGCGACACGGGAGACCGAGAACACGGGGGACCCGACACGGCGACGCGACACGGGGGACCGAGACACGGGACCGCGACACGGGGGACCGCGACACGGGATCCGCGACACGGGGGACCCGATCACGGGGATCGCCGGACACGGGGGACCGCGCACGGCGGGACCGCGACAACGGGGATCCCGGACACGGGGGACCGCGACACGGGGACCGCGACAGACGGGGCGAACGGGACCGCGACACGGGGGTCGCGACAGGGACCGCGACACGGGGACCGCGACAGCGGGGACCGCAAGTGGACTCGCGACACCGGGGACCCGACAACGACACGAACGGGGACGCGACACGGGACGGACACGGGGGACGCGACAACGGGGGACGACCGAGCACGGGGGACCCGTGACAGACAGGGGGACCGCTGACACAGGGGCGCAGGGGACCGCACATCGGGGGACCGCGACCGGGGGACCGGCGAACACGGTGGGACCGCGACACCGGGGACCGCAACACGGGGGACCGGCGACAACGGGGAACGCGAACACGGGGGGACCGCGAGAACAGAGGGATGCTGCGAGACGAGGGGCGAGAAAAGGATGTGCATGTAGATGTGTGTGGATATAGATGTTGATGATAGATGCTGTGATAGAGAATGTTTGATGAGAGATTGTGATGATAGATTGTGTGATGAGAATAGTTCATGAGTAGATGTGCGATGATAGATGTGGTGATGAGAGATGTGTGATATAGATGTGTGATCATAGATGTTTGATGAGAGATGTGTGATGATGAATGATGTGTGATGAAGATGTGTGATGAAGATGTGTGATAAGATGTGTGATCAAGAATAGGTATGTTGATGAGAGATGTTGATCATAGAGTGTGATGAGAGATGTTGATCATAGATGTGTGATAGAGATGTGTGATCTAGAGATGTGTGGATCAAGAGATGTGTGATTCATAGATGTGTGATGATGAGATGTGTGATCAGAGATGTGTGATCATAAGATGTGTGATGAGAGATGTGTGATCATAGATGTGTGATGATAGATGTGTGATCAGAGATGTGTGATCAATAGATGTGTGATGATCATGTGTGTGATGAAGATGTGTGATGATAGAGAGAGTGATGATGATATGTGTGATGAGTGTTGAAGATGTTGATGAGAGATGTGTGATCATAGATGTGTGATGTATGAGATGTGGTGATAGAGATGTGTGATCATAGATGGTTGATGAAGGAATGTGAGATGTGTGATATGAGATAGATGTGTGATCATAGTGATTAGTTGTGTGATCATAGAATGTGTATGATGAGATGTGTGATTAGGAGATGTGTGATGATAGGTAGAGAGTGTGATCATAGATGTGTGAGAGAAGATGTTGGATCATAGATTGTGGATGATAGATGTGTGATATAGATTGTGTGATGAGAGATTTGATGATTGTGATGAGAATGTTGTGAGAGATTGTATATGAGTGTGATGATAGAGATGTGTGATTATAGATGTGTGATGAGAGATGTGTATCTTAGATGTGTGATGAGAGATGTGTGATAGAAGTGTGATCATAGATGTTGATATAATGTGTGATGAGGATGTGTGATATAATGTGTGAATAGTTGTGTGATGAGAGATGTGTGATCATAAGATGTGTGATGAGAGATGTTTTGATGATAGATTTGTGATATAATGTGTGATGAAGAGATGTGTGATCAATAAATGTGTGATGATGAGATGTGTATGATAGAATGTGTGATGAAGAGATGTGTGAATGATAGATTGTGATAAGAATGTTGTGATGAGAGATGTGTGATCATAGATGTGTGATGAGAGATTGTTGAATCTAGATGTTGTGATCATGATTGTGATATAGATGTGTGATTATAGAATGTGTGATGAGAGATGTGTGATTATAAATGTGTGATTATAAATGTGTGATTATAAATGTGGTGATAAATTTTGATTATTAATGTGTGATGATAGATGTGGTGATTATAATGTGTGATTGAGAGATGTGTGATTATAAATGGTGATTAAGAATGTGTGATATAAATGTGTGATTATAAATGTGTGATGAGAGAGTGTGTTGATTATAAATGTGTGATTTTAAATGTGTGATTATAAATGTGTGATTTTAAATGTGTGATTATAAATGTGTGATGAGATGTGTGTATAAATTGTTGAATGAGAGATGGTGATTATAAATGTGTGATGAGAGATGTGTGATAAATTTTGTGAGAGAGATGTGTGATTATAAACAGTGTGATGAGAGATGTGTGATTATAAATCTGGTGATGAGATGTGGTGATTATAAATGTGTGATTATAAATGTGTTGATTATAAATGTGTGATGAGAGATGTTGATAAATGTGTGTTATAAATTTGTGATGAGAGATGTGTGATATACAAATGTGTGATTATAAATTGTGTGATTATAAATCGGTGTGATGATAAATGTTGATGGATTATTAAATGTGTGATGAGGGATGTGTGATTATAAATGTGTGATGAGAGTGTGATTATAAAGTGTGATGAGAATGTGTGAATTATAAGATGTTGATGAGGATGTCTGATATAAATGTGTGATGAGGATGTGTATTAAAATGTGTGTGAGGATGTGTGATTAAAATGTGTGATATAAATGTGTGATGAGGAATGTGTGATTATAAAGTGTTGTATTAAATGTGTGATAGGGATGTGTGATTATAATGTGTGATGAGGGATGTGTGAAGGGATTTGATTAAAATGTTGATGAGATGTGTGATTATAAATGTGTGATTATAAATTGATGAGTGTGTTGTGATGAGGATGTGTTGATTTACTAAATGTTGATGAGGGAATGTGTGATATGAAATGTGTGATAGAATGCTTGTGATGGAAGATGTGTGATTATAAAATGTGTGATGAGAGATGTTGTGATTATTTAATGTGTGATGAGGGATGTGTGAATTAAATCTGTGATGAGGAGATGTGTGATAAGATGTGTGATGAAGAGATGTGTGAGAGAGGTAGTGTGATTATAAATGTGTGATGATAAGATGGTGTATAGAGATGTGTGATTATAAATGTGTGATGAGAGATGTGTGATTATAAATGTGTGATGAGGATGTGTTGATTATATAAATGTGGATGAGGATGTGTGAT
The DNA here is from genome assembly GCA_035128595.1 of Eptatretus atami. Lineage (NCBI taxonomy): Eukaryota > Metazoa > Chordata > Myxini > Myxiniformes > Myxinidae > Eptatretus > Eptatretus atami. Next base: position 164,756,322 of record CM068956.1, read on the forward strand.
TATAAATGTGCTGATGAGGGAGTTGATTATGTGCTGGTGGTTATTATATAATGTGTTGATTTAAATGTTGATTATAAATGTTGATATAATGTGTGATTATAAATGTGTGATTATAATGTGTGACTTTTAAAGTGTGTATTATAAATGTGTGAGAGAGATGTGTGAGTATGTTGATAGTAACGATGTGTGATTATAAATGTGTATTATAAAGGTGTGATGAAGAGAG
>CM068956.1:164756572-164802598 GCA_035128595.1 Eptatretus atami
CGCGATATAATGTGTCGGAATAAATGTGCCGATATAAATGTGTCCAGATATAAATGGTGTCCGATATAAAAATGTGTCGCGTATAATGTGTCCGATATAATGTGTCCGATATAATGTGTCGGATATAAATGTGTCGATATACATGTGTCGCGATATAAATGTGTCAGATATAAATATGTCAGATTAAATGTGTCAGATATAGAATGTGTCCGATATAAATGTGTCGGATATAAATGTGTCGGATATAAAAGTGTCGAATATAATGTGTCGGATATAAAGTGTCTGATATAAATAGTGTCGGATAATAAATGTGTCAGATATAAATGTGTCCGATATAAAATGTGTCGGATATTAAATGTGTACGATATAAATGTGTCCGATATAAATTGTCAGATATAAATGTGTCAGATATAAATGTGTCGGATATAAATGTAGTCGATATATGTGTCTGATATAAATGTGTCGATATAAATAGTGTCGGATATAAATGTGTCGGATATAAATGTGGTCGGATATAAATGTGTCGGATATAAAATGTGTCGGATATACTGTAAATGTGTCGGATATAATGTGTCGGATATAAATGTGTCGATATAAGTGTCCGATATCATGTATCCGATAATAAATGTGTCGCGATATAAATGTGTCCGTATAAATGTGTCGCGATAAATGTGTCGCGTATAAATGTGTCCCGATATACATGTGTCGATATAAATGTGTCAGATATAAAGTGTCAGATATAAATGTGTCTGATATAAATGTGTCGCGGATAATAAAAGTGTCCGATATAACAATGTGTCGGATATAAAATGTGTTCGCGATATAAATGTGTCGGATATAAAATGTGTCGTATATAAATGTGTCGATATAAATGTGTCCGATATAAAGTGTACCGATATAAAATGTGTCGATGTAAATGTTGTCCGATATAAATGTGTCGATTATAAATGTGTCAGTATAAATTTGTCGATATAAATGTGTGATTATAAATGTGTGATTATAAATGTTCGATATTAAATGTGTCGCGATATAAAGTGTCCGATACAAATGTGTCGGATACAAATGTGTGGGGGGGGGGGGGGGGATATAAATGTTCAGATTAAACGTGTCAGATATAAACGTGTCAAATATAAACGTGTCAAATATAAACGTGTCGGATATGAAACGTGTCGGATAAAACGTGTCGGATATAAACGTGTCGGATATAAACGTGTCGGATATACACGTGTCTGATATAAACGTGTAGATATAAACGTGTCGATAAAACGTGTCGGATATAAATGTGTCGATATAAATGTGTCCGATATAAATGTGTCCGATATAAATTGTGTGCCGATATAAATGTGTCCGTATAAATGTGTCAGATATAAATGTTCAAATATAAATGTGTCGGATATAAATTGTCGGATATAAATGTGTCGGATATAAAGATGTGTGCGGATATACTGTAAAAATGTGTCGGATATAAAATGTCTGCAGATATAAATCGTCGCGATATAAATGTGTAGATATAATTGTGTCCGATATAAATGTTCCGATTATAAATGTGTCGGATATAAATGTATCAGATATAAAATGTGTCAGTATAAATGTGTCGGATATAAATGTGTCGGATAAAATGTGTCCGAATATACAATGTGTCAGATATAAAAATGTTCCGATATAAATGTGTCCGATATAAAAATGTTCCGATAATGTGTCCCGATATGAAATGTGTGGATATAAGGAGTTTGATCCATATAAATGTGCTGGATATAAATGTGTCGATATAAATGTGTCGATTATAAATGTTGCGATTATAAATTCTATGATGAGTCAGATGATATAGATGTGATCAGATTATAAATGTGTGATATAAATGATGTCCGATATAAATATTCGGATATAAATGTGTCGGATATAAATGGTCCGGATACAGATATGAATGTGTCAGGATATAAATGTGTCAGATATAAATTGTGTCGAATAATGTGTCGGTATGAAATGTGTCGGATATAAGGTGTCGGCATATAAATGTGTCGGTATAAATGTGTCCGATATAACTTTATGTGCCGATATAATGTGTCCGATAAAATTGTGTCCCGATAAATAAATGTGTCGATATACAATGTGTCGGCGAATATAAATTGTGTCGGATATAATGTGATCCGATATAATGTGTCGGCGATATAAAAATGTGTCGCGATATAAATGTGATCGGATATAAATGTGTCGGATATAAATGTGTCGGATATAAATGTGTCCGTTTAAATGTGTCCGATATAAATGTGTCCGATATAAACGTGTTCGATATAAACGTGTCAGATATAAACGTGTCAAATATAAACGTTCAAATATAAACGTGTCGGATATAACGTGTCGGATATAAAACGTGGTCCGATATAAACGTGTCGGATATAAACGCGTCGGGAATAAAATGTTTGTCCGATATAAACGTGTCCGATATAAACGTGTCCGATGTTAACAGTGGTCGGCGATATAGAAAAAACGTGTCGGATATAAATTGGTACCGATATAAATGTGTCCGATATAAACTGTCGGATATAAACGTGTCGGAATATAAAACGTGTCCGATATAACGTGTCCGATATAAACGTCGTCGGATATACGGTCGCGATATATAAATGTGTCCTATATAAATGTGTCCGATATAAACGTGTCCGATATAAAACGTGTCAGCGATATAAAATGGTGTCCGATATAAATGTGTAACGATATAAATGTGTCCGATTTATATCCCACCCTGGACAGATGACGCTCTGAAGGGTGTATATACACGTTTAGCTTTAGCTTGGTGGTTCGAGCTTAAACGGCGATTCGAAGACAAACAAATAATAAAGGTGAATTTAAACATAATATTTTGTCACTGATTTCCTTTGTGGCAGGCATTTCATTTAAAAAGCCTCATAAAAGGTGAACGAACATAAGAGACGGGTTATTAAAAGAAAGATGAATGATTTCCGAGCGCGCGGCGCCATTTTTGGTTGGGTTGTTTTGAGGGAGGTTCTCTAGCGTTAAGGCCCGGGAATCGCGGCGGCTTGGAGAAAGAGGGTCGTCGTTCAGTGTTTCCTGCCCCCATCTTGATCAATCGCGGGATAAAGGAGATGCTGTCGCGACGCAGGGGCCGTGGGGCCCACAAGCCGGCCAGATAACGGCCGAGGTAAGAGGAGGTTGGGGAGGGGGAGGGAGGAGGGTCGGTGATGGGGATTGTTCCCGGGAATTGGTTTATCCTTTCGTTGGTCTAGACGACTGTTCTTTCAACTCATCCCCGCGATCTGTACCTCATCCATTCTCCCAACACGCGTCGCCAACATCTCGGTGTTCATGTCTCACGGATGAATGATCAACACTTGGTACCGTAGGTTCGGGGGCGGAGGATGGGAATACACTCCAGGTCGTAGATGGGAGGAATCGTGGACTGGATGATGTGTTAATAGAGAGGAAATGTGACTGGATGAGGTGTTAATAGAGGAACAAGAGGAATGTGAACTGATGAATGTGTTAATAGAGAGGAATGTGACTGGATATGTGTTAATAGAAGGAAGCGAGAGGAATTGGGCTGAGAGGTGTTAATAGAAGGACGCGAGAGGAATGTGGCTGGTGATGTGTTCATAAAAGGAACGAAGAGGAATATGGTTGGTATGAAGGTGTTAATCGGAGAGTAATGTGGCTGGATGAGGTGAATTTAAGGAATGGGGTGGTGTGTGGTGAAATGGTGTTAATAGAAGGAAAAGGGGTGACTGGAACGAGGTGTGTTGATAGAACGAATGGCAGAGGAGTGAGACTTGATGAGGTGTATGGTAGTAACAATGGAGAGGAGTGAGATTAGATGATCGTGTGATGAAATAAAACTAATTGGAAAGGAGTGAGTAGATGAGGCGTATTGGTAGAACAAATGGACGCGGAGTGAGATTAGATGAGGTGTATTGGTAAGCAATGAATAGAGAGGGGTTTGTGGCTGCAATGGTGATGGACAGGTTGATGGACGAGATCTAGACAAGAGTCTCCATGGACTTGATGTCGCGATGACACGTGATCTGTAGGGAGCAGGCTGAGGCAAGCCTCGAGAGGTGGAGGTACGCACTGGGAGAAGGGGAATGAAGTCAGATCGGAGTTTAAAGAAAAAACCGAGTACATGTGTGTAAATGAGAGGGAGGGTGGCTGAATGGTGCGGTTGCAAGAGTTGAGGTGGTGAAGGTGGATGGGTTTAAATATTGGGATGCAACTGTCCAAAGTAACGGAGAGTGTGGTAGAGAAGTGAAGAGAGGTTGCAGTGCAGGATGGAGGGGTGGAGAAGAGTTTGCAGGAGTGAATTTGAGTGATAAGAAGGGTATCTGCAAGAGTGAAAGGGAATGTATATAAGACGGTAGTCGAGACCAGCTATGCTGTATTGGTTTGGAGGCGGTGGCGGGCTGACAAAAAAGACAGGAGCGGAGCTGGAGGTGGCAGAGTTAAAGATGCTGCAATCTGGTTGGGAGTGACGAGGATGGACGGATTAGAAATGAGTATATTAGAGGAACAGCGCAGGTAGGAACGGTTTGGAAGACAAAGTGAGAGAGGCGAGATTGAGATGGTTTGGACGTGTACAGGAGGATGGCGGGGTATATCGGAGAAAGGTATGCTGAGGAGGACAGCCGCCAGGTAGGAGAGAGGAGGAAAGGCAAGAGGAGGTTTTGGAGTGGTGAGGCGGACATGCGAGTGATTGGTGTGACAATTGGACGATGTGGAGGACAAGTCGAAATGGAGACGGATGATCCGCTGTGGGCGACGCCCGAACGGGAGCAGCCAAAAGAAGAAGAAGAATAGAGAGGAGGTTTGGTGAATTTTTATTGGGAGAAAAGGAAAGATTGTGGCCGCATGAGGCGGTTAAAAATATATCTCCACATGTTCAGAGTGAATTTTCCTTCCAAAGATAACGAGGGTAAAGTACACGTGGGAAGGGTAAAGGTAACGTGCAGAGGGGAGTGTAGGTTGTGTGGATTGTGGTTATGGGCGTACAGTGTCAAGTGTACACATTTTCAGGCGAAATTTTGACACATCGCTCAGATTTCACTCTTTTTTTTTTAGCAATGTTGTATCCACGGTAAACATATATACCAATTTCAGACCTGGGGGCCCATTTTAGGGCCCCCCCAAATTTGGGCACTATGCCCCGGTTGACCCACAATCTTCCGTGGGCCATATCACCAGGTTGTAGTGGTCGCGATTTGGCTGATTTGGTATCAAAATGCATCGTAAAATGCGAGTGTTATCGAATCGCGTAAAGTAAAATCACTGCGAAACAGTAATTCAAGAACAAAAAGTTATAGTTTGGGGTGCCCTTTGACGCTTGGGCCGCCCCCCCACCAAACAGATGATCCCGATTTTTTTTCGTGTGAGAATACCCCTTCATATAACTCCAACCCTCATCATAAATTAAAAATGGAGATCTAAATGGGTTCAAGTTTTGTTGATGGTTTTATTGTTCGGTGTCGCACATATCACTAATTCTTGATTTGACATTGCGAACGTTGCCGTCATCGTTCCAATGACGTACCGGTGCTGGCGGCGTACTTATGTCTGAAATTGACATCATCATCTCTGGACTATTATAATATATATATAATATACGTAGTTTTTTTATATATATATATATACTATATTATATATATTGCATCATTTGCGAAAAATTAATTCTGGCCGATAAGTGTCTTGGTTTTTTAAGTGTACATTTTTTGCAGTAAGCAGTGGCGACTGAAGATCGAAAGGAGTTACCGAAAATACTGTTGCGATCCGTTGCAGCTGCCATACATGAAACGAAAACACAGACGAAAAGATCTTCGAATGTGTCAAATGATATGTTGATGAAATTTTCATATCAAAGGTGAAAAAAGATACAGATACTTTGTACTTCGTGCAGAAAAAAACTCTCAGTTGTCACCAGAGCGTATTGGTAGATCAATCTTCGACCAGTTCGAAATTATCATCATGAAGGTACTAATCGAAGGGCATTGCAGAATCTCTTTCGACAGATGAACGAGGAAGGTTTTTGAGCGAGAGCCAGAAGTTACGGGCTATTAAACCAGTCGTTATTGATAGGCGAAAGCCCATTCGCAAACGAAAGCGGAAAGGACCCAGGGTACGTTCTGAAAAGCGAAGTAACGTGGAAAGATTCTGTGCGACCAGAATTAGAACTATTGTCTGGAACCAAGCACGCGGGGAGAATAACACAAAATAGCGTGCAAAATGTGATGAAAATGCATGCGCAGAGGTGTCAAAAGGCCTGAAAGAAAAATACGTTGTTTCGAGCAGTTCAGAGCATACGTAAACTGACAATATTTGCTAGGGAATATGAAAGCATCGGGGATGAATGAGTGAAATCAGTTGCTCCCAAAGAATGGCTGTGTAGCAAAAATTTACGAGAAAGAAATGGTATGCTAATCGTCTCCAAATCCCGAACGAGCGGTAAAATATTGGCTCACTGAAGTGAAATCCGCGTAACCGATTTTACCGAAGTGATGCTACCGAATAATGCAGGAAAAAAAGGACTGTGTGGTGGTCAGGAATGAACATGTGTGTGATGAGAGATGTGTGATTATAAATGAGTGATGAGCGATGTGTGGAGATAGATGGTGGAGATAGATGGGGAGGATAGATGTGGATGAGAGATGTGTGGAGATAGATGTGTAGATATAAAGACAGATGAGTGGAGGCATGAGAAATTGCGAGGCAGAGAGAGTAGCTGAGAGAGGCACAAAGAGAGGGTGAGAGACGAAGACTTGGAGAGAGGCACAGAGAGAGTGAGAGAGTGAGAGAGTGAGAGAGTGAGAGAGTGAGAGAGTGAGAGACAGATAGAAAAAACATGGGACTGAAACCGAGAGATGAACAGAACAAAGAACCAAGAAACTGAGGAAAGGAAGCACGAATGTCACGACAAGCTGAACGATAAAAAGACGAGGGGACAGACCAACAGAATCAAAGGGCAAGAAACGTCCGACTTTCTCTCCCCATTCACAAATCCTGGATTGCCAGAAGCATCGTAATCCTGACAACACGTCACGCGGGCACACAGAAAGCCAAGAACATAAAAATGAGCAAAGAAACGTTACAATACATGAGAGAAAGAAATACTCATATGCAGCAATTATGTACCGGAACACTCACGATGCAGCACTCAAAATAAAATGCCATTTCTTCAGGAGAAATATAAAAACGGACAAAAATGCACACAGGTGCACATCTGTGCAGGTACAAATATACACACAGGTGCACGAGCACACACACAATAAAACAAAAACATTCAAACAAAAACACACATGAACAAACAGCAACACACACCACACACGAACAAACACAACACACACACACACACACACACGACCCAAACGCAAACACACACACGAACAAACACACACACAAACATACACACACACAACACACACACCCATACAAACACACCACACACACAAACACACACACACACACAAACACACACACACGAACAACACAAAACACACACAACACACACACACAAGAACAAACACACACAAACACACACGAACAAACACAAACACACACGAGCAAACACACACACGAAACAAACACAAACACACACACCACACGAGCAAACACACCACAAACACACACAACACACGAACAAACACAAACACACACGCGAGCACACACACACACAACACACACGAACAAACACAAACACACACACAAACACACACACACACAACAAACACAAACACACACACGAGCAAACACACACACAAACAACACACAAACTTCTGAATCCAGTGTCGTACAAATCAGACAGGGAGCACGGACAGTAACGGGGTCGCGTTTTCCTCACATTCCGTCCATGTCTCTCACTTTGCACACACTGACCATCACCCTCATCATCCCCCGCTTTATGAAACACTTATCTCTTCCCCTCTGTGTCATTCCCTCTCACCTGCCCCGTGCTGGCTCTGCCTTTGGAAGCGAACGTTGCACTCAATGCCCGCCGTGTTTGTGCCGCTGAGCCTCCGTGCCTCGCTACTCGCCACGCTCGATCTCGCACTCCCCTCGCACCCTTTCACCGCTCTCACGCTCACGCCGCTGCTCTGCGTGGCCCCGCCCTCGGGGCGTGCCGGTGGGCGTGGCACTTTGTCTGTTCTCCCTTTGGCGCCAATCACCTGTCGCAGCAATTTTGCTTTCTTCCTGGGACGTTTAATAATAAACAATCGCGCTTCATCCAGATCCGTCGAATCGAAGTGATTTATTAGATTCCCGGTTCGTTTCGGCCAGTAAGCAATACCGTTGTGCGAGTTATGCATCGTTATTTCGCTGATTGCTCAGGGATTTATTAGTTCTGACAAGTCTTAGTCTATTTCGTCTAAAGTTTTTAACTCTCGAGTTTGAATCTTTAATGAGATATTACTGAGCACAATCATTTTATGTTTGAATACCCTTGTATCGAGACGTATCCACTGCCTGAGCAAATGTATTCGTCCTCTGCCATTTTTTACTCATTATTTATTATTTCATTTCACTCTACTTACTCCACTCCACTCCACTCTACCTCAATGGCCTTCGTTACCGGCGACTGGCCAGTTCAAGGTGTTAACTCCTGGCTCGGTTGATTCCTTGGGTCAACAATCAACATGTGATCCCGACAGGCTACAACTGCTTGTAATTACTGCAACCCCAATATGACTTACAAGCGCAGGAAGAACTCGATCGGTACTCGTAGAGCTCATACCTCTGCCAGGCTGAACAGTTTACGTTTTGTATCCCACTGATAGGCTGGATCTGCATTCGGACCTCAACCAAAATCGAATCGGCTTGTTCTCGTCACCTAACCAACTCATTCACCTAGTTTTCTCATAATCCATCCACAACTCTTTTGAGATATCATGCTGTATAGAGTAATTGGCCCTATCTCTCAATGGTGAAGAATCACTTAAAAAATTTTTAAATGAGCATGTCCAGAACCGGATCGGATCTTCACCAAAATCGAATCAATTGGTCCTTGTACCCTATGATCCTGAGTTAAAATCCCACTCGGATGTTGAATTAATACTTCCGAGGTCGGCTAAATGAGTACCAGCTTGCTGGTATCCTGTGTCGGAGTGGCGACCCGTCCAGGATTGTGCCCAATAGCCAAGGAGACCGCTGAGGCAGCACCAACGCTCTGCACAGAGTATGGTTCCAATGGATGGATGGATGGTCCTTGACACCTACCCAACTCATTCACCAAATTTCGTCCAAATCTGTCAATATCTTGAGATATCGTGGCTATACATATATCACTCAATGTTGATGAATCACTTCAAAAATTTCCACAATCGGATATTCACCAAAATCGAATCAATTCGTCCTTGTCACACACACAACCTGTCCACCAAGTCCATAACTTTTGGAGATATCCTGCTCACACATAACGAGACAGACAGACAGAGGTGAAAACATATCATCCATATGAAATGAGATGGATGGTTTACCTGCAGTGTATAATCATTAAGCACACTTCAGTTTATAATACTGGTCCAGTGTGATCCTGGTGTTACTTAGCATAAAAGGACATCGTCTCAATCTTTTGGGGTTTACCTAACAGAGTACAAAAAACAAAAAATTAAAAACAATCTTCAAACCCTTGCGTTTCTTCTCGAGAACCTCATGATCCCTTGCAGCAGAAAGTGCCGTTTTGAATCGTAAAACCGAAGGGAAAACTGCAAAATTTTAAATGATAAATGATCGATTTTTTTTAGTTCACGGTCTTCCTTTCTTAATGTTGCTGAGTTTTTGGTTCTTTCCTTTTTTTCTTTTTTTCATTTACTTTACAATACCGTGGGCAGATAAAGCACGTTTTCGATCGAGTCAAGCATACATTGCAGCGAAATAACATTATAAATCTTCAAGGTGGAACACAAGAACGTAAATTGAAATATAAATAATGAAATTTATCGCTTCATCGTTGATTTTATTATCGTGACGAAATTGCTGAAAGCGCCGTCAGGTCATTATACTCATCATAATTATTCACCTGGATTATAATGCACACCTGCCCATTATAACACTATCATGATGATTATGTTGGTCATCGGTGATCATCATCATTGATAATGATGATGATGATGATTATTTTTATTATGATGAAGCAATAATACAGACCTGTCAATTCTCCTAGAAATAACTATGAGACACCTTGTCATAAACCTTGGATCTGATGAATGTCCTCGAGGCCAAATTCATTCATCAGAATATATATATGCCCCAAAACTCAAAACAAAAACCACATTAGAAGAGCATAATTGCATTTAAATGAAATGTATTTGAAAATTCAAGAAAAAGCAGGACAATATATATTCAGTTTGCTTAATTATCATCTGAAAGCAGTCTATCAATGTTGCGCATTATGTTGAAATTAACATCATAAGGTGCTGATAAAAACCACAGCATTAAACGACAACTCCAGCATTTAATATATAAGCAATTAAATATACGAGAAAAATTTCAGTTCAATTTTAAAAAAGCTTTAGCTTTGTATTAAATTATAGTGATCATCTTTGCAGATGTATAATTAAAGTTGAGAGGCTCAAAATTGCTGAGGTTTAGGGTCCGATATACAAATTAGTCTGCACAAATAGCTGGAGTTTTTAAACCCTGCGGCACCCCCATGCACCCCCCCCACCCCACTAACTTTTTCTTGTGTAACTCCAAATGCTGTACATTTCAAATGCATTACAATTGTCTGATCATGAAATTAATATCTATAAATATATATTAGATATATAGATATATATAAATACATGTATATTTAAATATATATACATGTATATAAATATAAATACATGTATATATAAATATATATATATACATGTACATAATACATAACATATATATATATATATATATAAATATATATATATATTATTATATTGTCGGACCCCAACATTTGCAGATTCGCTAATCACAGACCACGCGTATTCGCGATTGATAAAATGCAACCTGCTTCTACATTCGCAGCCCCGTGCTTCCTGTGTTCATGTTTTTTCCGCCCGCAAAAAACACATCTTCCACGAGCCGTGCACATAACAGTTCTGAAACATTTTCCATCAGGAATGCATGTGGACCCAAATCGGGGGAGAAAGGAAGAAAGCAGAGCAGCTGTACGTAAGCAAAAAAACATACCTTCCACAAGCCATGCGCATCACTTGCTTCTATATTCACGGCCCTGTGCTTCGCATTTTCAAGGTTTCTCGTGGGCCCATAAAAAATTTTTAAGCCACATTACAAGCAAGCTGTGCAGCTGATCCCACCATTCTCACTATAAACCGAGCTGTGCGGCATGTGTGATACAACGAACTTTGAATGACTAGACTCATGCATTTTCATGTTTTGCTTCATGCGTATTTATACTCTGCCCAAGTCTTTCCTCATGGATATTTATGCTCCAAAAATGCATCGTGTCATCTCCTCTGCAAGCAGGCGAGAGCGGCGCTGCCCTGTCTGGCCAGATGTGTGGTTGTTGTGGACAAGGCACGGTTTTTACCGACACATTTGTAGTATATTAAATTAAGAAAAAGTGATTTAAACCTCTGCATGTGTTGGTTAAACCGCCTGGAGCATTCTTATTCAGGAATCGGGACACTTAGGCTGTTCCTTGAGAGTAAAAAGCTGACTCACGCTCGTCTCGCAGCCGCGAGGAAGCACAGCCACCATGTCGAGGAGCTCACTTCATACGCGGTCTTTTGCTGGCTCCGGTGGTTTATCGAAAGCCACCGGTTGAGCTCGCTTCACACGTAGTCTGTGGCTGGTTCGTTCAACTTTTTAAGGTCTTCACTCTTGTTTAAGGCCAAAGCAGAAGCAGCCGAGTCCTCTGTCAGAGCTGGCATGGGATGTACATCAGACAACACTCAATTGCTACTCGAAGACCAACAAATGCAGCAACAATTGAAAGCTATGCAGCAACAGACGTTTTTTGAGCATCTGAATTGGGAGGAAGATGCTGCTGAGGCTCAGGCCCACTTGGAGGTGGTTAATGATACTCTGCATTGGGACAAATTTGACATTTCGGCAGCTGGATTACCTACATCTGGAGAGAAGGTGGGAATGCTCTTGTGCAGAGATGCCACATTTTCACCATTGTCCATTCTTTCTGAAGACAATACTGATGGTATTCCACTGGATACCCGGGTATGTGCTGACCCAGCTATGTCGCTCAATTAGTGTCGTTTCAAACAGACCCCCTTTCACCAGCCATCAACCCTGCAGCACCAGCATCCATGGAGAACTCATCGACATCAAACGTGTCCAAGAGGCAAGTTCTATCTGCTCAGTTTAACATGATGCCACCTCCTGATCTATCGTACGTAACTCACCAGACACCAACTAATGCCTTACACACAACCTTTGTGTCGTCATTCTTCTCCAATGCTATGTATCACAGCTGTACATCAACCCCCACTATGTTAACGTGCCCCGTTATGCGCTCGTGGGTCACAAACCCAGCTCCAATTATGACCGCTTGGTATCCCACCGTGTATACTGGCCTTAAGTTGCCGTCCAGTGGGGTTACAACTGACAAACAATCGGGTTATTTATCACCAAATCAAATGTACACCCATGCTGTACCTGCAGGTGTTGCGAGGACGTACAACACACATCCGGCAACAACATTACCAGTGTCTAGCCATTCACTATTTGGTTAATAAATCAAGCCATCAATCATGCCAACAGTGATGCTTGCCATGCAGGACTGTGTAAACTATTTGTCTCGTCGAGACGGATTTTCAAATAGGATTTCTGTGTTTGACGGGAAGCCTTTGAAATTCAGGACATGGTGTGTGGCCTTCTAGAACATGATCAGAGGAGTACCGCTTGCATCCAATGAGCAGCTTAACCTCATGTTTCAACATATGGCTGATGGTTCAGAATCCAAAACACTCGTAGGGTATCTTAACTGAGTCTACATTTCTAACCCTGATGTCGGTTTGGAGCAGGTCTGGAATCGCCTTCAAGAAAGATTCAGCAGCAATGAAGCAGTTACACATGCTAAACAAGCTGGTCATAACAGTCAAGTGGTCATCTTAGACAGAGAAAAGAAGTGGTTTGCTCAAGGTGTAAAATATTTCATTTGGGAAAGAGTTGACTTACCATGTCTCAAAAAAAATGGCAGTTTACGATTTCATCTGTCATGTACGTGGGACAAAGCTATAACATCTCTTCCAAGCTGTCTGCAATCGTCATGTGATGCTCAGATTGGTCTGCAGAAACTCACCTTACCAACGGCTGAGGTCATGTAGTGATGCTCAAGCTTCTTCATCACTTTAACATCTGCCGTGACCAAGGGGGGTGGATGCTCGCCGAAACATCGACTTCACCGACTAGTAAGTTCAGCTTATTTCAGTTCTAAACTTTTATTGTTTTAAATTGACTGGATGAATAATAACAACCTGCATCGAAATATTACATACTCATTAGTACTGACTCTGCCATAAATTGAAAACACAAGACTTAGCTCGGAGATGATGATGATGCTGTGATAGGGGGAGGGTGGAGGTTAGAAAGGTGTGGATGTAAAACATGCGATGGTTGTTGAATCAGCTTGGTCCCGAGTGCCTCGTGGAATCATTGGTAAATCTGCAATGATTTCTCCCATATCATTGGTCCACTCAAAATGGTAAATCCACAGTGGTTTCTCCCAGACACCGGTCCACTCAAAGGCATGTTTTTCTGTTTGGTCCTCGAGCCAAATATAAAGCACTTTTTCCATCCTTTTAATAAGTGGATCATGGGACTGGAGTGATACTTTTGCACTTTGCTGCCAGGGACACTTGCACGAATATTTGACTCATGCTTACCACACAGTCGATTCATTGATCCAGGAATGGTGGCCCACAGATGCCACACTTTCACCTCTTGCCAACCCAACTCATTTTTTTGCACAATGTCATAACCTTTCTCAGCCTTTTGGCACAATTAATTTTGTCCATCGTTTTACGTTTGGCTGCCATTATTAACTGTTGTGTGTCTACTAGATCTTGTAGATATAGGTTTACAAGATCTCCGTATACCATTCCTGTTGTATGGCGATTCATAATTAAACTTAGTTTCATTCCCGTATGCTGGTCTGATGACTGCAATTAACGGTGCAAGAGAAACAAGAAAAGGCTTGAAATGGGAGGTAATCATACACGTGGACACAAACAATGACTCATCTCAGCTCAAAAACCGAGATTGGCCGAAATAAAAAACTGTTAAAACGAAATCGGAACACAACAGGTTGCCTGCGATTAGGCGACACTCGCAATCTTCGATCCCATGATATTTGACGGTTTACTGCATATATACTCCAGCAAAAGTACGTGGTATCGGCGGTCAATGCCAGGTCCCTCCTTCCACTCCTTCCCCTCCCACTCCAACCCCTGCTTCCTACCACCCAACCCAATCCTTTCCCCCTCCCGGTTTTTGAATAATTTGCATTTCGCACATTTGATAGGTCACGTGACTCCTACACCAATCTTACCAATCGTTACAAGGTCCTAATTAAGTTTTTTTTCACATCTATACCATATATGATGATCATAGCTCACTATTTCACCAATTATATCAGTATCCGAAAACTGATAGGTTGAAATCCGAAAAAAATTGGGTTTTTGTAAAGCATTGCATATATGAATCTATCCCCAGAGATGGGGACAGGTGGTGGCTCATGTGTTAAAAATTATGAATTGTGAGAAAATGACTGCTTAAAATTCAGAGTAAGGTACATCGTGGTAAAAATGTGACCCTATAAAGTTTTGTTGTGATTGACATTGCGAGCTTAGAGTCGGGAAAATCGCATCATATAATGCAGAGGAGTAGGGAAAAATTGCATTGCTCCAACCTCCTAATTTGAAAACTATAGCACCTACAACAGCCGTACCTACCAACCCTACCGATTCACGCGGTAGCCTACCGATTTTCTATAGCTCCCAACGCATACCGATTTTATTAGTCAGACATACCGCATTTGGAAATTGTTATTGGAAAAAAATTAATAGTTGTGTTTTTTCAGTTTTGCGTTCGTTTCTCACTGCCAAGATCGTATTACACGCGGCTGCTTCTACATTCTACAAAACTCGTGCCTGACCTTGATTTCTTATCTCGTCAGCGATTGGTTATTGCTTCCAAACTAAGCATGACCAATGGGACGACAGGAAACAGCGGGCATTCATTTCAAGACAATGCGCCATTTTCCATTCATGAGCAAGACTGCAGTTAACAGAGAGGACTCATCGCTTCAGTGCGGGACAACAATGCAAACACCAGAAAATAAAAAAAACCCCCACGCTGGGTCAACAATTAAGCCAAGTTGGACAACAGAGTTCAAGTGTATCAAGGCTTAGCGTAAGGGAGACGGACATGCCTTCTGTGATATGTGTCGATCAGACTTCTCCATCAGTCATGGGGGATACAACGACTTGAGTCGCCACATCAGCACGGGGAAACACATGAGCAACTCCCGCGCGGTGGCAACCACATCAAAAATAGCCTTCCAGCCGGTGCGAGAGATGCCGACGTCAATCAACGCCGAGGTTTTATTTCAAGGACTGTTGATGGAGCACAATTTGCCTCTGGCCCTAAATGACCATTTCTCCAAGCTGGTCCCGCGGATGTTCCCCGACAGCGAGATCGCGCGTCAGTACGCATGTGGTCGTACCAAGCGACTCGATATTACGTGCACCATCGCGGGTCAGTCAGTTGATCGCATCAAGCAAAATGTCGGCCGGAACGATTTAATGTTTACCCTTGCAACGGATGGAAGCAGTGATGATGAGGACAAGTTTTTCCCAGTCTTGATCACCCATGAAGATCAGATAACGCCTAATCACAACATCATTTCTCGACATGCCAGTAGTCAATTCCACGACTGGTGAGAATATTTCCACGGCATCAAAGGACTCTCTACGAAAGTGTGACTTAAGCCTGAAACAATGCATTTCTTTCTCGTCGGACAATGCTCAGTAATGACTGGTCGACATCGTGGCGTCATGGGGTACCTCCAAAAAGACACAAACACAGACATCTACCTGATGGGCTGTCCGTGTCACTTTACCACCATGTCACTGATACCATTTACTTTACTTTACCATCCGTGTCACTTTACTTTACCATTTACCCATCGCTCTGTAGACTGGCCAAAACATGTCCTGCTGATCCCTCACAGTAACGCCTACTGTGAGTCCCTTTTCAGCATGGTCAAGAAAATGACAACTGATCAAGGAGCATGTTGGGACGCGGCAAGGAAGGTCACGCCAAGTCAAGCGTGTACGAGGACAGCCATGACGTCAGAAACACTCTGTGTGGTTTGCTGGCAGGGAAGATTGAAGAACATCTTCAAGCCGGATGGAGTCAGCTGCTTCTCGTGGAAGCCAGATGCCGACCTTCTTAAGAAGGCCAAATCTGCACCTACCAGGCTCTGAAAAGCTAAATGTGCATCTTAACTGTTCAAACCTGAAACTGTAAATATGTGTGAAACTGTAATATGTTATGAAATCAGAGTGGCCAGTCATTTCATTCATAAAGATGTATCAGTGAGTTTATGTAAACTCTTGTGTACATGTATGGGCACATACATGTAGAGCTTGGACAGTGAGTAATTTATGGAAACGTGACTGATGATCATGATGTCTTAGAAAAATAAAGATTGGTGAGTAGATCAACCATGTTAAGTTTTCTCTTTTTCACTCTAAAAATATGTTGATATATTTCAGCTAACTGTGGTCTCAAAATGCAGGAAATTGCACCATTTTGCTTCATTTTTAAAAAAAATTCCCGGGGGGGGCATGCCCCGGACCCCCCCTAGGGACGCGTGCGACTGCGTCTCACGCCAGCCTGCCGCTTTTCCTTCAAAAAGGGTTGGCGGGTATGAACAGCGATGTATACAGCAATTCGAAGGTATGAAATCAGCATTTCATAATATAAGTGAGGAAGGTGAAGAAAAAAATTTATGAGGCGCTTTATCGTGCAGAAACTGGTGCGGACTGTTCAAGTCAAGGCATTGCTGAGCAGCCGAAAAAAAGGTCAGCTAACACGATGGGAGGTGACAGCAGGCTCACCAAGGCGGCATCTTGGTAAGGCTTTGTTTTTGTTTTTTTAAGACTAGCAAATACCACAAGTCACTTCGCTGACTGGAACACCGAGATGGGGGAAAAAATAGGGGGGATAGAGAGGGGTGGGAGAGAGTGAGAAGATAGAGGGGGAAAGAGAGAAGAGATAGAGGGGAAAGAGAGAAGAGATAAGAGGGGGAAAGAGAGAGGAGGTAGGGGAAAAGAGAGAGAGGAAGGGGGGGAAGAGAGAGGAGGGGAGATTGAGGAAGGGGGGAAGGGGGAGGGAAGACAGTGTGAGGTGAGAGGAAGGGAGACAGACGTGCGGTGGAGCGACAATTACGATTCATACTGTCTCATCAAAATGATTCTACATAGAATAACAGTGAAGATGGAAACAAAATAATGTCTGAAATCCATTTTACACCAGTCATACTATAAATACCACCCAGAGACAAACACTGCCTGGGCACGTCCGGAGCCAAGCCGTCCGGAGACAAACACCGCCCAGACACGACCGAGACAAACTCCCGTCAAGACATAAATACTGCCCAGACACATTCGGAGACAAACACGGCGTGGACGTATCCAGAGCCAAGCTGTCCAGAGACAAACTCTCATCCGGAAAAGTCCGGGGACAAACTCCCATCCAGACACATCCAAGACAAACTCCCATCCAGACACGTCTGGAGGCAAACCCAGCCAGGACATAAACAACCGTCCAGATACATATGGAGATGACCACCTGGATACGTCCAGAGACAGAGAGACAGAGAGAGAGAGAGAAGAGAGAGAGAGAGAGAGAGAGAGAGAGAGAGAGAGAGAGGAGAGAGCGAGGAGAGAGAGAGAAGAGAGAGAGAGAGAGAGAGAGAGAGAGAGAGAGAGAGAGAGAGAGAGAGAGGAGAGAGAGAGAGAGGAGAGAGAGAGAGAGAGAGAGAGAGAGAGAGAGAGAGAGAGAGAGAGAGAGAGGGAGAGAGAGGGAGAGAGGAGAGAGAGGCGGAGAGAGAGGGGAGAGAGGGAGAGAGAGAGGGGAGAGAGAGGGGAGGAGGGGAGGGGGGAGAGAGGGGAGAGAGGGGGGAGAGAGGGGGAGAGAGGGGAGAGAGGGGAGAGAGGGGGAGAGAGGGGGAGAGGGGAGAGAGGGGAGAGAGAGGGAGAAGAGAGAGAGAGAGAGAGAGAGAGAGAGAGAGAGAGAGAGAGAGTGGGGGGTTGGGGAGTTATCAGAGAGAATATGTTGTCGTTTGTGAACAAACACACACAACACACACACACACACACACACACACACACACACACACACTTGTGCTTGGCTAATATCAGCAATTTTTCTGGAATCGGCAGGTTGGAGTCAGTGTGATTACCGACTACAGCACGGACTGAAAACAACCCAGAAATCTTAAGTAGCTTTTACCGAAAAACAAGGTTACATTTATATAGACGTTCCAGGGAGGTGATCACAAACATTATCCTTTTAAACAGCTGCATGTGACAGTGGAAAAAAAATTTGGCTCGGTAATGTAGAAAATACGTTGATATGCCAAATGGCTCAGAAATCGGGCGTTTTCAAATACATTTTGCTTTGAATCTCACAAAGAGAAACATTTAACCTTTGCAAAGAAAATTTGATAACCAAATGCTTTCGAAACAGGCGTGAGGACAAAGGAAAACCTGAAAGAACCTCCATAAGATATGGGATGAATCTTTGCCACCATGGCACCCGTAACAGGGATGGCATGTCCACACAACCACGGAGAGTCCGTACAGATCCAAATCTACCCATACGTACTATGTCTGTGTGTGCTGTATACGTACCTCTACCTTGTAGTAATTGTCGACTGAACATCCCGATCAGGACACGAACCGCACTGTACATCTCAGTAAGTAGCTTTAGCACTCAATCCTCCCTTTATTCTGACACTTAGCTTTGTCCCAAGATGGTCTTTATTGAACTTGGCGATTTAACCACGGTGTCCTGTGCAGGAAAATGCGCCAAAAATGATGCCGAGCTGCTCTCTGGGCGGGAAACGTACATGAGGTAATTTGTGAGGCGATATTCAATGCCAGGGCTCAGAAACTGCCATGCAGCTTCTTTTCATGAATGAATATGCCGAATGTTCCTCTCTTAAGCTGCTGTCACACCTTGACGATTTAGCCAGCGTATGCCGATTTATGAAAAATTTGTCTAAAATGCTGGCACACGTCGAATACGTTATTGGTACGTTTTGTATACATTAAGAGCACGCTGAAAAAACACTGCCATAAGTCGTAGTATGCTGGCTTTAAACGTTGTACTTTTGGTTGACCTCAAATTTTTGCATGCTTGAAATTTTACGACGTATGCCGCGCGTATGACTCACACGTTCCGCTACGCTGGCCTAAGTTGTAGCACGTTATGCGATCGTTGACACACATCGACACACGTTACTTGTAAGTTACTCATAAGTCGAAACACGTCGAGGTAATGTTTAGCGTACCCGAAACTTATTTCTAACCTATGAGTAACGTTTTGTAAGCACGCTACACGAACGTTGTTCACACTTCGCAACACGTTACTTGAAAAAGATGTAGACATATTTGACGTCTTCAGGCCGACAACAGAACTTAATGAACGCGTTTCTAACTTACAGATACCGTATAATGGCGTATTGGCAGCGATTAGGGGAATTGGTATATAAAAGGGGCTTCGCAGGAGGAACCCGTCTTTTTTTTAGACTTCGTGGTGAGTACATGTCCATGTCATTCCGAGAGATGGAGGATACGGCAACGCTGAGACGACAATACCTACCTGTCCTCGACATCAACATGACCTCATCGAGTTGACACTGCACCAGTTGCGTGCCAATAGAGCCGGAGAAGAAGACGTGAACGGAGGAGAAGGAACTGGGTGAGACCTTGGATCGGAGGCGACGCCATTACGGCATATATGACCAGTCATGGTAGAACTCCGGAACGAGGACCATGCATCCTTCATCAACTTCATGCGAATGCCCCGAGCGATGTTCGACGAGCTGCTAGCCAGAGTGGGTCCAAGGTAACAAGCAGTACACCTTTCTACAGGGATCCGCTTGAGCCTGGCATGAGGCTGGCACTGAGCCTGCTGCTGTTGGTGCCGTGACTGCAGTGCTGTGGAAGCGATTTAACTCGTTCAATGGAAACGATTTCAATTGCCGAGCACCAGCATCCAAAACAATAGGCGAGTGACAGGCATTTATTAAAAGTGAAGTTGCAGCCTATGAATATAAACCTCACGTATTCGTCGACGATACGCTGCCACGCTATGCATACGTTAGACTATCGTTGGGCATAGGTTGTGGACGCCTAAAACACGCGAATACATCGTTGGTGTAACTTATCTATAAGTTATCGGAAGCGTTCTGTGTTCATTACTAGTACATTATGCATTTGTCCAAGTCGTTTTGAATACTTTTAAAACTGAAACAAAAAATATAGTTCATCTGGGAATGAGAAAAAAAAAATTAGCCGAAAAGAACATCGAACAATGTGCAAAGTAGTCTCCTATTCGTGGACGCACACGAGGATCATCATCACCCACACCTCCCCATCACGCTCACCTACACTACTGACATGGACCTACTTACTATCAATACTACTACTACTACTACGACTACTACCAATACTACTACACTACAATACTACTACTGACACGCTCACCTACTACTACTACTACTACCAATACTACTACTACTACTACTACTACTGACACGCTCACCTACTACTACTACTACTACTGACACGCTCACCTACTACTACTACTACTACTGATACTACTGACATTGACATCTACTCAACATGGAGTCTGGAACACTGACAGATTCCTCTTTGTGAAGCCCATTTGTATATACCAATTCCCCTAAACGCTGCCAATACGCCATTACACGGTAGATGTAGTTAGAAACACGTTCAGTAAGTTCTGTGGTCTCCGGAAGACGTCAATCAAATTTGCTACATACGACAATGTGCGTTTGAGATACGTTACACATAGGTTCAAAGCACTTTCTCATAGGTTAAAAATTAAGTTTCGGGTATGCTAAACATTACCTCGACGTGTTTCTACTTATGAGTAACTTACAAGTAACGTGTGTCCGACGTGTGTCAACGATCGCGGAGCGTGCCGAGAACTTATGCCGGTATGCGGAACTTGTGAGCCATACGTCGAGTACGTCGTAAAATTTTCAGCATGCTTGAAATTTCACGACGTACTAGACGTACCACGGAATATGACAGTGTACTTCCTCGTATTTCAGCATGCTCCTAACGTATACACAACTTACCCATA
The DNA here is from genome assembly GCA_035128595.1 of Eptatretus atami. Taxonomy (NCBI): domain Eukaryota; kingdom Metazoa; phylum Chordata; class Myxini; order Myxiniformes; family Myxinidae; genus Eptatretus; species Eptatretus atami. Next base: position 164,777,927 of record CM068956.1, read on the forward strand.
CCGTATTCGACGTGTGCCAGCGTTTCAACAACATTTTTCATAGGTCGGCATAAGCTGGCTAAATCGTCAAGGTGGACTGCGATGTTGACACTTCCAATTTTCAGGCGGTTATGATTTAAATCGCGTGCGGCAGCCTTTTAACAGGCTACGCCACGAGTTCGTCGGCGATACGTGCAGCGCGCTATGCCTAAGTTAAACTACCGTTGGCATAGGTTGTGAACGCCCGACAACAGGCTAAGCATTCGTTGGTATAAGTTATCTATAACACAACGAAACGTTCTGTGCCCGTTACTAATATGTTATGCATACGACCAACACATTATGAATACGACCAACACTTTAAAAGAAAACCTCAAACTTCAGCGTACACCAATGTTTTACATACATTTTTATGCGTTGCCATTGCTGGCTAAAACGTCAAGGTGTGACAGCACCTTTACACCAGGTTTACTCACGAGGCCCACCTTCCTCTCGACCATACGATGAGACAATCTCTGACGCCCGTGATAAGGCCACGAGGCATGCACTTCCTCCCTCCTCAGAAACGCACACTTCAGCGGCTAGCCGAACAGTCAATGACTCGCATCTTGCTCCATCACGTGGGCAAATTCACAGCACGACACGAGAATTGTGTTGTTGTATTTCATTGTGTCCAGTCGTAGCCACAAACGCCAATCAGTTGACCACGGGTTCCAGTGTCCACCGTCTAATTTGCCATTCAACTAGAGGTCGGGTGGCCTCCTGACCAGGGAATGCGCCCTCGGCGATGCACCAATCTTATCTTGATTAGATCTTAAGTAATATGGCCGAGCGTTTACCGCTAGTACACGCCGACTCTGACAGGTCAATTAGTTTGGGAATTATAATTTCCCAGTCTATCTAGGTTCGGACAATGCTGGACCAATGGAAGGAAGGAAATGACAATCAAGGACAAGTTGAAACATCAACAAGGAATTTCTTATAAACAAGAAAAATAAATGAACTGAAGTACTTTTTATTTCCTTGTCGATTAAATGCGTGATTTCAATCAAATAAAGAATACAACAAGCATTTACATAAAAATGGGCAAAGAGCAGATGCTTATCACTATGCCTTACTAAACAATTAAACAAACACAAGACATAGGTACCCAGCAGATCATTCAGGGAGAAAAATAAATCCGATCTCAGCTTACCAAGGCAGAAGTCGTCGTGCATCTATTAAAATAGCCGAAAATGTGTAAGCAGGGCTTGGTCTGCCTCTTTGAATGAGCTCTCCACAGCTTGGCTCGTTTCTGTTGTGAGTGCTTTGCCTCGCTGTCCACCCACTCGCAAACGGGCTCGAATAACAATCGATGTCACGTCGTCATTCCCAGGATGCAGGAGCGCCAAGAACCAGTCGGACCAAGCAGAACCAGCAGGAATAGTCCAACTGTCACCAACCGCCGTTGCTGCTGTCACCAACCGTCAGTAGCGATCACCAATTGCTGTTTCAACTGTCATCAGGGTGGTCCTGCTGTCCTTTTATAGGTGACCAGTGTGGGTGGAGCCTCAAGCAAAACTTCAGCCAAATCCAGCTTGCTTATTGGCATATTCCTGCATGAGACCTCCAACCGTCCATTCTCGCGCTCATTCTCTCCCGACCATCGAACGAGATGCAACTCCAAATTAACACGGGCCTGGCTTACGATGACATGTTCGGGGTGCTGGACGAACGCTAGAAAGCAGCCATTTGCCGGAACAAATGAGCGGAAACGTGAAGCGCTCACAAAACGTCAACAGGCAATTATCACCTCTTTGTTCAGCCCGATACGAATAAGAGCCAGCCAGCATCCACAGAGCTGCCAAACAGGGTGCCGACCGCTGATGGAAAAAGGTGGGTGCCTGAGGTAAACGATCCGAGACCATAGCCATGTTTGACCGTCAGAATGAACTGTCCATGAAAAGCTTGCAGTGTGATTAATGACTCAAATGTCCTGTATGTCCAATGTGAAAATGATACCCAAAATAAAATGTGTAAATAAATCGTCTATTTCCAAGCCAATGTATGTGTCTTGATGGAAAGGGAATAGAATGAGTATCCGTTGGGCTAACGGCTGTCTTATCGCGTGCACGAACATGAATATCGCTCATGCAGAAATGAAAACTGACGTAAAATCATACGTCATGAACGTGTTGTAAAGAGGAAAAGGTTATCCCCAAGGAAAGGAAGGGAACCTGTTCTCTACCCTTCTCCAACGCAAAGAACAAGAATCCCACCAGACAAGGGGATGGGTCTAATCTGAACATGCATTTATGGAAATAAGTCTGAGGACCTGGATGTTTTGTGCATTACTCGGATCCGATTCTGAAATCCACAACAATCTAAATACACCTCTATCCTTACAAGCCTCCAAGTCCCTGGCGCTGAAAATAATCCCCATAGCATGATTCTGCTACCAACCTGCTTCACGGTCGGGATGGTGTCCGATGGATGATGAGCTGTGCCCGGTTTCCGACGGACATAGCACTTTGCATTCAGGCCAAAGAGTTCAATTTTCGTCTCATCAGACCACATAATATTTTGCCTCATGCTTTCACGTGCATTTTTGCAAACTCCAGGCGTGCTGTCATGTGCCTTTTTCTCAGGAGTTGCTTCCGTCTGGCCACTCTCACATAAAGCCCAGATTTGTGAAGTGCTGCAGAGATTGTTGTCCTTCCGGCAGGTTCTCCCATTTCATCCAAAGAACTCTTTAGTTATGTCAGAGTGGTCATTGGGTTCTTGGTCACCTCCCTGACCAAGGTCCTTCTTGCCCGGTTGCTCAGTTCGGTCAGACAGCCAGCTCGAGGAAGAGTCTGGGTAGTTTCATATTCTCTCCATTTCCTTATGATGGAGCTCGCTGTGCTCTTGGGAACTTTCAACACTCGAGAAATTGTCTTTTACCCTTCCCCAGATCTATGCCTCCTCACAATTACATCTCTTCACATTTTATGGACAGTTCATGGTGGAGTTTCTGCTCTGACATGCACCGTCAACTGTGGGACCTTATATAGAAAGGTGTGTTTTTTTCTAAATCATGTCGAATCAATTGAATTGGCCACAGGTGGACTCCAATCAAGTTGTAGAGACATCTCAAGGATGACCAAAGGAAATTGGATGCACCTGAGCTCAATTTGGAGTGTCATCGCAAAGGGTTGAATACTTATTGACGCAAGAAATTTCAGCTTTTAATTTTTAATCAATTTGTAATGATTTCTAAAAACATGTTTTCATTTTGTCATTATGGGGTATTTTTGGTAGATCGGGGACAAATTTTTTATTTTTATTTAATCCATTTTAAATTCAGGCTGTAACACAATAAAATGTGACAAAAAGTCGAGGGGTGTGAATACTTTCTGAAGGCATTGTACACTGGACATTCTTTCTTTTTTATACGTGGGTCGAATTTCAAGACGCATCTTTGAAATGCCAATAAAGATTGTCAGAGCAAAGCAGTGATTTGAGCCATCACACATGTTGCAACAATTATAAACTTTTCGGGTACCTCAAAGGACAATGGCTCACCAATGGAGCATCATATGGAACCACCACACAATTACAGACGAGGATCCAATGAAGCATATGCACTGCTGTCATCAATTCCTGGATGATTAATTTTACGAGCTGAGAGGGTTAGATATTGTGCCAGTCACTTGATTTACTGATTTTGTATGTCAGATATAAACACATGCAGCAAAATGGAAACTCAGTGTCTGGGATTTTATTCGTTGTTCTGAAGGCTAGGATAAATGTTGCAACTTCGAGAGCAGTGGGAGTGGAGGGTTTGGGGGGGGCAGGGGTGGGGAGAGGTTACCACCACACCAGACCCTCTCAATGACACCGAAGACGGCAGGGATATTCTTCTTTTTTTTTTCTTTTTTTTAGATCAGTTTGGTAAATATCTCATTTCCCAACCAAAATTGTGCAAATGTCATGGCCATGACTGAATGTTCCACAAATTGGGTCGTTGTCAGGACATGTGGGAGAAAACATGATGTTATGATCTGAAAGGTGAAGCAACACAAGCTGGTACTCTTGATTGGCTGAGTCCTCTTGAGCAGTTGAAAGAGTCCAGAAGTGAGAATATGGAGCGATGGGGAGCTGCAGCTCAGAACATGCTGGCACAGGGCAACAGCAAAGCAAAGCCGGAGTAGCATGTGGTTACACGAATGAATGGGTTGATCTTCCACAGCTGGAGTCATAGGACCACAATCCGATCAAACCGGCCGACACCGAGTTTCATGAGTGGCATCTCTACCGTGTCAAGGCTCACCAGTGAAAGCTGGTTGACATTCAGTGGACCGGAAACAAAAACTCCACGATGATTCCTTGGAGAAAGTGTAAGCATGCCGTCTCCCTTCTCTTACATAAGCACAGTCTTGCACATTGGCATTGAAGCTGCCGACTGCCAGCTTGGTTCAAGTGGGAAAATAGTTAACATATGAAAATAACTCCCAACATAACTTTGATCAGCATTTTTCTGTCTCTTCTGTATTCTATATGTAGATTTCTCTGCACAGAGACTTAAATAAATGGTAAATGGTTTTGTGATTAATTATTTATCAAAGTGAAGGATTTCAATATCCCCTTTGCAGTTAATTAGTTAATGGGATTGATGGAATTTTCAAATGTGCTTGCCTGTATAATAATATCATTCATGCTCATTGTAAAGCTCTGTCAATATGTGGGCAGTCGTGAAATAAATTTGACTCGTTTTGGAAATGTATAGGCTTTCGTTATACTTTTCTGTTTATGTCCATGGTAAACTGTTAGCCTTGCATAAAGCAAATTTCCGGTCACAATTGCAAAGGGTTATCACTCAGCGAATCCTTATGATTGAATCACAAGCTAGGTATTATGGACCGTTGGGCGATGGTTCATATTTATTTTTGGAGAGTCAATTGGACATCTGGGACCGTGCTAGGACTCACCAGGCAACAATAGATGCAGCGACCATGTTTGACGAGCCACAGCATTACCATAAACTGGCAACCCAGTGTAAACAGAGCCAAATTCATGGCTGATCATGCTGCTTATATTGATTCCCTGGAGAGATTATTGTTTGTGGACGATGTACAGAGAAACTTAAGCATTGCAAAGCACCGATTCATATAGTGTTTCAGCTGAGAAAATTAAATTTGTACAATGTTTGCTCTGCCGTTCCACATCAGAACATTGGAATTGATCTTATGCACAAAACGTTCTGATATGGTTGGAACCATTTGGACTCGTTTATAATTCTTGACTGTCGTAATCAGAGTTTTTTTGGGGTTTTGGTGCATAAAGTTTGTCTAATCTTATATATAATCTGCGCCAGTCTGTCTCTCTGTCTGTTTGGGGAGAGGTTTCTCAGTTCATGGTGGGGCTTCCACCATTCAGGGAGTGGCTTCAAAATCAAATTGCCATCATTTTGTTCGCTCCGTACAGCTTCTTTTGTAAACCTCACACTTTGTTAAACTCTCACGGCTTTATCTTAACTCTAATTCGATATCTGATTTCTTTTTTTATCTTGCCAAAACGAAGTTTTTGCAAGATATGTTAGTCAGTCTGTATGTTATTTTTTTTATATTTTTTTTTTTGTTTGTCTGTAATCACGAAAAAAAATTCTGCAGAGCACAGTTTTCATTGGAAATTTTTGTAACTTCCCATATCAGAGGCCTATGGAGGTCCCTTTCAGGCCATAAAATTTTGAAGGTCAAGGTCAAAGGTCAAGGTCACTTTGTCGCAAATCAGGGTAATCGACAAAACCCTTATTTTTTGAGTAATTTTGATCGGATCGTCTTCAAACTTCATGGGAATATAGTTCATGGTCTGGCGCTCAGCTGATTAATTTTTGTGGCGATTGGCCTTGACCTTCATGTGTTTTTTTGTTGTTTTTTTTTTTGGCTGTAATCACGTATAAATCACTCTGCAGAGCACAGTTTTCATTGGAAATTTTTGTAACTTCGCATATCAGAGCCATAGAGGTCCCTTTCAGCGCATAAAATTTTGAAGGTCAAGGTCAAAGGTCAAGGTCACTTTGTCGCAAATCAGGGGAGTCGACGAAACCCTTATTTTTTGAGTAATTTTGATCGGATCGTCTTCTAACTTCATGGGAATATAGTTCATGGTCTGGCACTCAGCTGATTAATTTTTGGTGGCGATTGGCCTTGACCTTCATGGTTAGTGCCTAAGGTCAAACATATTTGACCCCAAGGTCAAATTTTCAAGTTTTAGGAACCATATCGTGTAGTACCTCAAATTGAACACCTCGATGAGTGCTTTCTAGATATATCAAGCTTGAGACATTATGACGTCATTTGGTGACGTTATGAGGCAAACGCATATTTTTCATGGTACTCTGTAGAACGATTCTCATCGGAATCTCTCGTAGGCAGATTATCCTCAAGGAGTCGCTCCTGGTGGATAGCAGCTCTGTTCACCTCAGTGTGACCTTAAAGAAGTCCACACGTGGTCACCTTTTGGCAAGATACGGGTCACCCTGCGGGTGACATTGGTTTATTTTTGTTGTCGCTAAGATGGTGTAAGTTTCGGATGCAAAAAAACAACAGGAAGAAAATTAGCATTTTTAGACAAAAATGCATTTTAAGTGAAATTAAGGCCTGTAATATAAAGTTCATTCAGACTCCCTCATAGCTTTATCTTAACTCTAATTCACCTTCCGATTTCATTTTTCGTAGTCATGAAGATGGTTCAAGTTTCATTTTCAACAAAAGATGAGAATATAGGACAAACATTGGCATTTATATACAAAAATGCATTCTAATATCAGTTTTCAATGCATCTGCTCAGATGCAATGTGGGGAGGGGGAGTTATCATTGAGTTACCTTTTTATCACAGTTACCTTTTGAAGAAACAAAGGTATATTTTGATTACAACTCACGCAAAGGAAACGAAGTAATGCATGTTAGTGATTGCAGCAGCGGTCTATTATTCACCGCACAAAGAAGGTACATTTTCCAAATACAGAGGAAAGAAAATCGTAAAGTCTTAAATTTCAAAAAACTTTTGGTTTTCACATGAGTTTTGAAAGCTGAATCGTGTGCAAGTACAGCATTTATAAACAAACTGTATTTCACATGTGCATGAACATGTAATTCACATATTATGTCAAATAAATAAACAGAGGGAAATAAAAATTCCCGAACTCTATTTTTTTGTTCTAATTTTAGAACTTATGTACACGTACACTTTAAAGAAGTTTATTTTATATATTTAATTAAAATAATGTCCTTTGTATGCTGTACACTAACGAAGAGAGTAATTTCGGTTTTTGCGGGACAGAAGGCTGTCATGCCCATAAACACCGCCCACAACACTTTCTCCCCAGGGACTTTCCAGTTTAGCTGTATTCTTTCAACAGTCATCACAATAAAATGTTTCATTCTTTGGACGTAGCCACGATAAAATGTTTCATTCTTTGGACGTAGCCACGATAAAATGTTGCAAGTCTTAGGTACTCTTTGATCCCAGAGTCACACAAGCATAAAGCTCCTGTGTGAAGCAGGATGGCGTCGACATGATGATGTCACACATCTTACATAGAATATAAGTAAAGTATTATTTCAAATAATCAATCGCATTGTATTTGTTATTTTATGGCCTGCCAGGATAGCTTAGACAATTAAAGGATTGCACATTTGGCTTTGAACTACCTTTCCTAGGTTGGAATCCCAAGAAGCTATGAACTACCACACTGGCGTTTGGCAGGCATGGGGAGGCATCAATCGTAGGGACATTAAACCGGAGGACAAGATGCGACGAATTTGGAACTGCCATTTACAAAATGAATGAAAGAATGAGGGTACAGAATGAAACAGCTGATAAACATCATCATAGACTTGCACAGGAAGCAGAAACAAAAATCTGTTGAGGCGAGAGAAGGAGACAGCTGATCAACTTCAACACAGACTCGCACAGGATGCAGCAAGAAAAGAATGAGGCAAGAGAATGAGACAGCTGATAAACTTAACACAAGACTGGCACAGGATGCTGAGTAGGGGCATTCCATGTCAAGTGTACACACCCCTTCCGACACTAATACCTCATTTTCTCCCCATATGTTGGTAATTTATTCACTTGGTGAAAAAACTCAAAATACCAACTTAGACCTGTGGGCCCATCGGGGCCATTTTAGGGGCCCCCCAATTTGGGTCCCCCGGCTGCCCCACAATCTTCCAGAGGCCATATCACAGGTTGTAGTGGTGCCGATTTGGCTGATCTTGGTATCAAAATGCTCGTAAAAGCGAGATCTTTCGAATTGGTTAAGTAAAACAGTCCGAAACAGTAATTCAAAAAGTTATAGTTTGGGGCGCCTTTTGACCTTGGGCCCCCGTTCCCCAGCCAAACCGGTCCCGATTTTTTCGTGTGAGAATACCCCTTCATTACTCCCAACACCTCAGCAAAAATGAAAATGGGATCCCAATGGGTTCACGCATGGCAAACATTTATGTTGGGGACTCGGGTGCTGGACACACAATACGCCACAATACATAGCATAATATTGAAGACAAGATTTCCAATACACTATATCAGTATATTGGACATAAATTTTCCACATGCACATGCAGGAACTGGAAGCGATACTAGTATGGGTAAGAGTTTTCCTCGCATATTATAGTCAAGATTTTTTGCCAACCAATGTTTTATTGATAGTATGTATTGTGCCGTATTGTGTGTCCAGCACCCGAGTCCCCCAACATAAATCTTTTCCATCCAGTTGGACAAACACTGATGTTGCTCAGTGTTCTCAGCTACTGATGTATTGCTCGTTTCGTGTCAGGCAATAGTGTAAAAGAGGAAATGCTCTTCTGCCATCCCATGGAAAGTTATACAACAGCAACAGATATTTTTCAAGTGGATCAAACTTCTTCCGAAAAAATTAACTTTCGTGGGACTCGCTGGTAGGGGTGTGACTGATGGAGCTCCGGCCATGCTTGGTTTGCAATCTGGTTTCATAACAAGAGTGAAAGAAAAAGTCCATCTGCTATAGGGATGCACTGCATCCTTCATCGTGAAGCCTTAGCATCCAACTCTACCTGATGAAATGAAGGATGTCATGACCTGGCTATCAAGGTAGTCAAACTTCATCAAAGCTGGAACCTCAAACAGTCGTCTCTTCAAACTTCAAACGGACTGACCAAACAGTCCTCCTAAAGCTGTTTCCTCCTAAAGCGCAATGCACTTTACAGTTGTGCATTCGCGTCCAAGTCCTAACCCGGCCTCGCTCGAAAACAGACAGAAGGTTTTGCTTTGCAGAACAAACTTACTCTGCACCGTCTTAAAGTTAATACTCACTGCCTCCCCAGTTTAAGTTTTCCAAGACTAATTACTCTGACACTGACCCAGTTATTACAGTAATGGAACCTACATGGCCACACGGCCCATGCTATTATTACCACTACCAGCTAGGGACTCCCCCTACCCCCACCTTTATGTAATAGTATTTTAGGTAATTGTATGTAAAATAAATGTATTTTGAAAATACAGGACAAAGCGGTAAAATACACATTCAGTTTGCAACATTGAACATATCAAAGCAGTTCTGAGTTGAGATCGACATCATAACGTCCTGATAAAAAGCACAGCAATAAAACTACAACTGTAGTATTTATTATTCTCATCTCAAAGTCTGATTCAGTGTGTTGAAAGATAGCTTCGATGGTGCCATTATTTTAACTCACAAAGCTACCCGGCGTTGCCGGGCAATGCCGGGTCCTTCTTCCCACCCCTTCCCCTGCCTTGTCCTACCCCCATCCCCTCCCCCTTCTGGACTCCCACCCCACCTCTTCCTCTCCAACCTACCACCACCTCTCACCCCCCATCCCTTCCCCTCCCTCCAGACTCCAACCGCACCCCTTCCTCCAGACTCCCACCCCTTTCCTGCGACAGGTGGTGGCTCGTGTTTTTATAAGTTATGAATTGTGAGAAAATGACTCTAAAACCCCTAATAAGGTGCATCGTGGTCTATCAGGCCAGACAGCTAAGAGCGACTGTGTGTCCCTCTCGGCCATCTTGCCGTGGTGTGGGGATTCATTGTTTTGTAGCCACTGAAAACATTTAAATTCTCTCTTGAACTCATAGTTCACTTGTCCCGCTGTTTTACTCATTTTACTCCTCTAATTTATTTTGCCCTCCTAACTCCAGGGATGTCCCCACGGAGAACTGAGCCACAGTCGCCATGCCCACAGATCATACCGCAGGAGCCTTCGTCTGCTTCATAATTTTCGTTGCACTCAATGAAGTTACAATTTGGGAAAGACAGGAGAGAAACAGAAGTGCACTCGACAGAGTGCATACCTCTGCCATGTAATGCCTGATCCATGAGAACATATTGGGCCCAATACATTTTTGAATTACAGGGACCTCTTGATTTACGCCATAGTTGCGTTCTTGAAGATAGTCGTGTAAATGAAAAACGTGTAAATTAAAACCAATTTCCCCATAAGAAATAATGCAATAGGTGTCGGTTCGGGGGAGTGCTGCGTCAATCCTCATTTTTACTATTTACAGTGGTTTATTTTATTTAAATTGTGATGTTTAAGCTCTAAACAATGAGAAATTGTGAAAACACGTCCACGTACAGTTGCATTTAATAAATTCTAAGTAAAAATAGAAAAATTAAAGACAGGGGATGTTAATTATCTGTGTCACAGGAGGGGGATCAACTGTGTCACAGGAGGGGGATCATCTGTGTCACAGAAGGGGGATCATCTGTGTCAGATGAGCTTGGTGAAGATGGTGGTGTTGATGATGTTGAATTGATGAGGGTATGAGATGCGGATTAGCTTTTTGACCGCTAGATGTTGAGGGCTGTTAAATGGCTTCACTTCACTTTCATCACTTATTATTAAGTGTTTATAATTGCTTCTGGCCTTTGCTTGTATCACAAGCATGCTGACAGGCACGTTCTCCTAGTTTTGGTGTTGAATCCATGTGCTGAGCATGCGTTCCATTTTTTCCATCATAGAACTTCGAGCATACGATGACTTGGTCGCACACTCAATGAGGGTCCACATTTAGCACTTTCTTTCATCTTTTCCGCACTATTTCTGATTGTTCGCAACGTGGACTCATTCAGGCCCAGCTGTAAGATCACCTCTTTTATACTATCCTAAAACATCCATTTTAACTTCAATAGTGATGGCCTTCCTCTGTCTTTTGCTCACATGACCAACCTCGCGACACCACGCACGTTTTCCAATTATGATTGCAAAGGCTACACTTATTACAGTGGCACAATTCACGCGCAAAATGGTAAACACTTCACCAAACACACGAAGCTGAGATGGAGGGTTTCCGGAAACTAACTGAGGGACGGGAAGGCGGGAAAACGAGGGAGGGAGGCAATCTATCCAGCCGACATCAGCTGTTATAACGAACACGTTTTCATGCTGTTCAGTGGGAAAATAAAATCACAGCATTACTCACGCACTCGAATCGTGTAATTCCAAACGCTCGTGAACGTAAGTTAAAAAGTGGTACAAATGACAGGCACACACTACTACAAATACGCGCAAACAGAACACGAGTAAAAGGCAAGCTTACAGTATCATGCCATATTGTTGTGGTGCCGGCTTCAGAGGCGAGGACGACTGCTAGACGGAGAAGTCGGGTCGTCTCCCACTGAACACCAGAATTGAAAGGTCGTCACCCCGGATAACTCTGGAGTCGACGGGTCGCTTAAAGGACCGTGGTCGCCAATATTTTGAGGGCGTGAGGTAGGGTCCACTTGTCTATTCCAATTTACCTCAGTACCCACGCCGTCTAACTACCGGGAAAGCCACACCCTCGGCCGGCTTTGTCCGAACCGAGTCGGATAAGAAATTCTAATCCGGCGTAACCGAGTGGAAATTACCAAAGCCGCGCCGGACCGAATGAACAATTTACGGCACAAACGGCCTGCCTAGTTCTCAAGCCCGAACGATACTGGGCCAATGAAAGAAACGACAGGCAACGAACTGGAACATTTAACAGGGAGATAATTTTACAGTAATCGGGAAGGGAGACACAGAGCAGACTTAATCACGAATATGTACAGTGAGCAATGTACAGTGAGCAAAAGCACTTAACAATTTCTACTTATAGGACGGCACCACCACAGACACACACAAAAGAAAATGGAACCACGGTAATTTTATCGTCCTCACACCGAGATATATTCAGACTGGGGGACAGAGTCGCGGTAATGCACGTTACATGACAACGACTCACACACGGTGGACTCGAAACCACGGACCAGAATCCCACGAGCCCACGATCCTGCTCACGAACGACACGTGAAGCCAGAACACTCTCGCATCAGCACACGACACGACACCAGCAGGCACCAGAGAACTCCGAAAAGACAGTAACAGACCAGAACAATTCGAAGACGCGACAAAAACTAAAGGGCAAAAGCAAAAAGCCCAACGACACGTACACTCCAGGCAACAGCTGCGCCACCTGTTTCTTATCCTCCCGCCCCCCACCCGGGGTCGAGGGAAAAGCTCCGAGTAACTCACCTGATGACGAGAGGGGTTTCGGGCGATCATTGGCTCCCTTATTTGGGGGCGGGCCGAAGCACTCCACTGCTGGGCGAGTCAGCCCTGTAGGTGAATGAGCATCCTGATTGGTCGGTGGGGGAAATGGGCCACGCCGTCGATGGAAAGGTCTGAGGGGCAGTAAGAACGACCATCCTCCCCCGTTCGTTCTGAACCCAACGGAAAACCATTGGAGCACCCTAACTTCCATCCACCCTTGTAGCGGGAGGGAATCGGGTCGCTTCGGAGCCGCGCTGTCGATTACACTCACATGGGCGGGGGACACGTTACTGAACACATTAGACATGGGCGATAGTGGATAGTGCAAAGAACGCACAGGATTGATTTTGTTGGCGTGTTTGGTTGCAAAAAATTAACTAGAAAGAACTTCGCAGCGACACATGTAATTCCCTTTCTGAGACAAGGGAGTCTAACATAACACATACTTATCGAAATAACTGAACTGCGGGGACTCTGGCTGTTGTATGCAAATGGCTGCCAGATTCGTAACAATATATCGTTTTTGGCACGATCTCTCAATGAAGAATCACTTTAAAAACTAGAAGGGCACTCGGTAGAGCGCATACCTCCACCACGTAATGCCTGATCCACGAGAACATATCGGGCCCAACACATTTTTGAAATATCGTGCTGTACAGTACTATGTCATTTATGGCCCTATCTGTCAATGGTTCCCATCATGTACAGCCTTTTTGGCTGCTGGTTGCATCATTGGTTTGGGGGAAAACGATGCCGCTGATGCAGTGCCACAATTACCAGTACACAGTGGTACTTATTTTGCCGACCTCAGAAGAATGACAGACTGAGTCACCCCCCTGGTGTATAATTCAGTGGCCAACGGGGCTCGAATTCAGGACCAAAGGATCCCAAACCACCACCATAACCACGAAACCAACGCCAGGCTTCTCTCATTGGTGAAGAATCACTTTAAAAATCAAATAATTCTCGGATCTAGATCTGGATTCGAATCTTCACCAAAATCGAACCAATTTGTCGTGGTCACACACCCAACGTGTTCACTAAGTTTCATCCGAATCCGTCCACAAACTTTTGAGATATCGTTCTATGTATTACTTTAGCCCAATCTCTCAATGGTGAAGAATAACTTTTAAAATTCCAGTCGTCGGATCTGGATCCGGATCTTCAAAAGAAATCTAATCAGTTCGTCCTTGTTACACATCCAACCTGCCCACCAAATTTCATCCGGATCCGTCAACAACTTTTTGAGATATAGTGCACACAGACAGATAGACAAACAAACAGACAAGCCGGTAGGCGGTGATGGGTCGCCGAGCATGGAAACTATAAGATATAAGAGCAAAATGGATGTCATATAGCGGATAGGGAATCACCTTAAAGGTTATGCATATCAAATCTCATCCAGTTCCATCACTGATAACTACTCGGTATCTATTTGAATGAAAATACGAAAATGCGGATTGAAATCGAAATCCCCAAAGTTCGAGGGGGTGCTGTGGGTGAACAAAGATCTAAATCGAAAATCCAGCTCGATTGTTTGTGCACAATGTATCCAGATGATTAGTGTGAATTTTCATGACCATCCGACCATAACCCAAGGAGGAGTAGCATTTGGCGCGAAGGCCCTCCACTCTCGCATATTATCGATTTTTGCACTAATTGACCTTTGACCCTACCTAAGCGAAATCGGTCAATATGTCCTGAGCAAAGTTGTAGTACTCATTGAGTACCATGAACCTGCAAAGTTTCATTCGTATCAATGCACTCACCTGGTCGCTAGGGGGCCTTCAATCTTTGCCAATTTTCGCGCATACCCTAATTGTAGGGGGCGCTGCGGGTAAAGTATTCCATATATCACAAAAAACCGGAATATATTTGAGAGAGCATCACCTGTAAGATAATTTGTGCCAAATTTATAACCCTACGTGGGATAATGGCTTTCGGAATTGATTTTGCGTGAACGGTACCGATTTTGAAGGTTTTCGGTGTTTGCTAGGGAACCAAAGCGTCCTAGCAACCATCACAATTTCCAAAGCACTAGGTCATATAAGACGTAACCTACACCCCGAGTTTGGTCAAAATCCACCCAACGTTTACTAACAATTAGCTGATGACAAACGAACAAAACATCCAAACAAACAGACAGAATTACTGACAATAAGGGTCACCTATTTCGGCGACCCAACAGAGAGTGGTGAAAACATAACCTCCTTCACCTTCAGTGGTGAAGGTAAGAAATAGAACAGTTCTAGTCTTTGGCAAGTTCATCTCTAGTCTCTAGTTCAAGAAAAAGTTACGTTTAATGCTTTGGCAATTCCACATTATCTTGTGTAAATATGGAGGAAGGTTAAATAGGCCTTGTTTAAAGCTTATAAGATATATGCTTAGTTATAAGAATCAGTCATTTCTTTAAATTCACAGATTTCACTCCAGATTTTGACACTTATTTCGTCCACGAGATCCGATCCTCAAATTTGAAATCATATTTTGATGATATACTTTAATTAGTCCATGAGAGTATATCGTGTCTCCAAGGCAAGGCATTTTTAGTCGGCCGAATCAAAATGGCGGTTAAGATCCTTGTTGAGGTGAAGTTGAGCTGACGAAGGAAAGATAAGATAAGCTGTTCATGAAGATAAGCTGTTCATTATCTTCAAAAGGGGTGTTTAAATTAACCCAAACACCCAGTTTTCATCAATGCACTTCCCTTGGAGTTCCCTGAGTACGAGTGCAAAGATTTGGGCCGCTAGGTTTCATGGTTTTGGAGTCGCGGAGGAGACACGCACGTGCGCGCGCACGCACACACTTATTTTTTTATAGAGAGATAGATGAGCATGACTAACATTATGCTGATAATGCAATAATCTCCAAGTATTCTCCCCAAAATGGCTAACGTCTGATCTTCTTTCTGATAATTATTAGACTCATTGATCATGATTGAGTATGGTCTTTTATGCACCTCTCAGGGGCAGTGTAACCTCAGGGTGATGCTCTTCTTCAAGAGTTGTCAAGAAAGTTATTTTAAACTTGAATCGCTGTGTGATCTCACTGTCTCGATACAGGACGGGTACAAGTTCTGTGAAATGGTCCAGTGCAGTTTTCAGGCAGATTACGCTCAGGTACAAACCGGCCAGACAGAACGTTTTCTTTTGTGATGGCTTCACCGATGCGTGGCCACATTCTTTTTCTTAATGAACGATGTCATGGTTCTGTTTCCCTCTTTGTGGTTGGCCGTATCCACGTGATGCTTGTTTAGAAGTGCATCATGGAGAAGTATATCCCTGATTCTGCCACTTTAATGACCCGAGACTTTGCTACTTACTCCATATTCATGTGCTGCTCTTTCAGTCATTGCTTCTCTCATGTGTACTTCTTGTTGCTCTCATGATCTTTCCCTTCTGATTTGAAACGATTTCTTGTTCAAGCATGCACACATAGAATGACATTGCTCAATTGTTTCCTTGCTATTGGGAGGAATCGAAGAATCTGTTGTGTTTTTAACTCCATTGGAGAAATCCATGAGAATCTCTTGCATTCTCGTGAGACTGAGATAGACATGATTGTGATCCAAGAATGAACAGACTTCCAGTGATGATGGACACTTGTAGAAATTATGTGCTTTGGTACATGGCCAGAAATGAGTTGCAAATTGGATAAACAATCGTCACCAAGTGCCGGAGATGGAATATTGGTTTGAAGAAGTTCATGGGTCAGGATGAAAACATCACCTGAGGTTCAAAATGGTTAAAATAGTGCTTCGGAAAATTTGTTGGTTGGCTGTACGTTTTTTCTCTTTTTTTTCGAATAATGGATAGTCCTAACTACCTTTACCTAATGTCAATATTTATCGGCAAGAACTGATATATCTTATCTCCTCTCTGTAAAGATTGGAGTGCCACCAAGGCAGTGTATTGGGCTCAGTCTTGCCACTCCATATTCATCAATGATCTCTCTCATTCCCTGGAAAATCCTGCCTATTCATTTGCTGATGATTCTACCCTTTTCTGTGTCATTTATCATCCTTCAGACAGGCAGGCAGCAGACTCTTCCCTCTCTGCAGACCTTGACAGAATCAGGAGATGGTCCAACACTTGGAATACAGTTTGTCTTTCAACCCTAACAAATCCCACACACTCATGCTGTTTTCTCCGAAAGGACCATCTGGCAAACCCTCCCATATACTTCCGAAACAAACCACTTGAAGAGGTTAAGTCACTCAAATGATTGGGCCTCACCATCATCTCTGATCTTTTTTGGGTAGACCATATTTCCAAGATGGCCTTCAAAGGCAGCCACCGACTGGGCATCCTTCATCATGCAAGGTCTTTCCTTGTAGTGTAGTAGCAGTCGAAAATCGTGCAGATTATGATACAGAGCATAAATTTGGCATTTCTGTTCTGCAGGGCTTTTGATCAAATCTGCCTGATTGGCATTTGAAAATCCAATTTGAAAAATTTGAAAAAAAAAAAAACTTCAAAAAAATTTGAAGTCACAGCTGGCTGAAATTCTTGAAGCGCAAGTGAACATCCCAGACAGAGAACCAAGGGGAGATGCAGTCATCATTGATGGATCAGCACTTATCAATGCCCTACCTCACAGCACTACAAAGATATTTGATGACTATGCTAAAGAAGACATCATCCCAAAGGTGGAATCCTATGGTGCCAGGTACGAGAGGGTGGACGTAGTGTTTGATGTGTACAAGAAGTCAAGTCTGAAGTCTGAGGCAAGGTCGAAAGGGGCAAGGAATCAGAAGAAGAGTGACAGGAACCAGTAAGACCCCAAGTAACTGGAGAAGCTTTCTTCGAGATGAAAGTAACAGACTGAGAGCTGTTTCACTTCCTTGGGAAAAGATGTGTGAAGCACAGACGACAAGACAGTCATTGTCACAAAAGGATAAGATCCATTAGCAACACAAGGAAGTCATGATGCTGTGTCTCCATGTTGTCACAGAAGAAGCTGACACTCGAATATTTGGTACACGCAAGGGATGCAACAGCCGGATTGGTAGCAAGTCCTTATCATTAAGGCTAATGACAGACGGACTGACTAGTCATGCAATATCTGTACTGCCATCCTTACAGGAACTAGGTCTTGAGAACATGTGATTGCCTTTGGCCAAGGAGCAAGGCGCGATGGATTCCAGTCATCAGAGGTTCTGCAATAGGGGCTGAGAAGCAAGAGGGATCCCATACTTCCATGCGTTCACTGGATGTGATCGTGTCTGCCTTCCGCGGTAAAGGGAAGAAAACTGCATGGCAGATTGGAACGTCTTTGATGATGTTCTGAAACATTCACAATCTCAGCCAGCATCCAAATTGATTCGTGATCTTGACTTTTTTGAAGTTTTTAATTTTATTTATTATCAAAATTTGATTTTCAAATGGCCAAACAGGCAGATTGATTAGAATCCCGGAGAACAAATGTGCCAAATTTGATGCTTGTCATGATTGCGACGATTCCTCTCAAAAATTGCTGTTATCTGCCCCACTATTGGCCAGTCTGAACTTTTGACAACCTACGAATGAAGGCCTTCGTTTGCAGCTTAATGGAGTACTGCTCCCCCCTTGGGCTCACACCACTGTCTCACACCCTACTATTCTTGATACCATGGAAAGCAAGGCCCTCAAAATCATTTGGATCTCTCATGATCAAGCTGAGTGTATCGGCCTTTTACTTTTGCATTGCAAGTAGGTTGATGGCTTCTCTGTATTCTACCGCCTCCTTTTTAGTCTGGCAGCCAAGGGGGTGAACCGTGCACTGGAGGTCTCACAATGGTTTTTATTTTTTTTTAATTGATTTGAACTCTGGAGACCCTTTGCATTGCGAAACTGGCATCTTTTGACATTTTGCATGATTGTCTGTTGTCATGGCAGTACAATAAATGCATATCTTTGAAAGTTGAATATCTCTGGACCTACAAATGATCTGAGAGTGATCCAAGTGTCCATCATATGTTCTTTGCCATAGGCTGTCCAATTAACACATCGCCATGGTGATATGAAGTCAAGGTCATTGAGTAAAACTCAAGGCCAAGTGAAAAATGCACAGATTTTGCAGAAAATATCCATTCAAAACCTTATGACAAGTTTAGCAATCATCAGAGAACTTTTATATTTGTCTTTGTCATCCTACTTCTTCAGATTTGTGTCCAGCAAGCACATTTTCTTGAAGAGGACAAATATTTAGTTGCCATACTAACATGTATACATAACTTCAACAAGACATAGTTGAAGCAACATTCATGGTAAATTTGTACCTACCATAGCGATACATTTGAAAATTGGCCTCATGGGTTCATTTGAACTTTTATGCTGCTCAATGTTTGACAGTCTTATGGACATGTTAACGAGGTCAAGGTTTTAGGCTTAAGCCAAGGACACAAGGTTAGTGACTGATGACAAATCAACAGCTGCTTAAAAATGCTAAGTCAGCATCTTTCTTCCTAACATATACAACAGTCACCACCAGGTTAGGCTAAATTATTCCTGTGTCCAAATATCACAACAGTGTGAAGATGGTGGCAAAAGCCATAATCAAAGTCAAAGTGGAAGTCGAACAGAGCAATCAATGCCAGGTAAAACGTTTCCCAACAACATCCTAACACATCTGACATTAATGTTCCAATCCTTTACAAATAGACTGAACAGATTTGATGAATCATTGTTTCTGCCTGTGCAAGGAGACAACGGATGTCATGAGAGTAAATCATATTTTAAATGCATGATACAACGTCAGCACAATTTTTGTCAATAGATAAAGTTCCGTCCTCATTACAGATCTGTTATTGTAATCATGACTCTCGATTCTCAGCCTATTAATCAGAAGCATCATCGACTGTTCTCGTCCAGTCATTGTAGCATTTAGTTCCCGCTTCACATTGGCAGAATATAGTGCATGTCAACTTTGCTGATGCGCTTGAACACCTTGATGACTTACAGTTTTCACAACTGCACTTGATCAGTTTCAAGATGAAATCTGGCGTTGGTGATCCGTTGTTCGGAAGCATGACTGGTAGCAGCGTTTCATTCACCTCGTCCTTTATCAATCCACACTTAACTTGATCTGGTGAGGGAGGATTGAATTCAGCTGCACTTTTCCAAATGCAGGCTGGAAAGTGGACCCTCATAACATTCACCGAAAATGCCTCAGTAGTTGGCGGAAGTGCCATCAACTTTGGAGCTGTGACGATGTTTGTCCTGGCTGTTTTATGCTTCCAAACCTTGAAACGTAGCTCTCTCAATGAAGTTGCTTCTGCATGTCCAAAGCATGCAACTATGAATGAAGTGGATTCCTTCACAGTATTTGTGAGGTCAGCTGAGGTATTCCCGAGTGCTGAAAGGTTGTGGCCTGCCTGAAGCAATTTCAGCACCTTAGCCTTCCCAATACCCCAGCATTGTGCGACAGTGTCACATGTGGATAGAAAGTGGGCAGCCAAGACATCAAGAATGATATCCTTGTGAGTCTCAGTTGATGATCTGATGTTAATGCTTTTCCTCTCTCTTGAGAAGTTGGTTCCAGTGCCAGTGAGCATTTCAGTTGTCTCTACTTGGCAAAGTAGAGGAGCAACACGAACATGTCTGTGTCGTCTGAAATTATTGTAATATGGGTGTCTGCTCCCCCTACCTCTGCAATGGACACCAACTGATGAATCATTATCACATTGGCCTCTTCCTGAGTATTAACCAGGTCTTGTCATTTGATGAGCAAGCCACGACTGGTTTCAGTTGGTACTGGATCATGTACAGCTTGGTGTTGGCTTAATGGTTTGGGTGGTGGGCTGGAGATCCGAGGGTCCCGAGTTCAAATCCCACTTGGCTGTTGAATTAATACCAGGTGGGGTTAACTCGCCCTGTCATCCTTCCGAGGTCAGCAAAATGAGTGCCAGCATGCTAGTATACTGTGTCAGAGTGGCGACCCGTCCAGGATTGTGCCCAATAGCCAAGGAGACTGCTTAGGCAGCACCAACGCTCTGCACAGAGTATGGTCCCGATGGATGGATGAGTATTAACCAAGTCTTGTCATTTGATGAGCAAGCCACTACTGATTTCAATTGGTACTGGATCATGTACAGCCTAGTGTTGGGTTAATGGTTAGGGTGGTGGGCTGGGAATCCTAGGGTCCTGAGTTGAAATCCCACTTGGCTGTTGAATTAATACCAGGTGGTGTTGACTCAGCCTGCAATCCTTCTGAGGTCGGAAAAGTGAGTACCAGCTTGCTGATGTCCTGCGTTGGAGTGGTGATCTGTCCAGGATTGTGCCCAATAGCCCAGTAGACTGCTAAGGCAGCATCAACTCTCTGCACAGAGTATGGTCCGGATGGATGGATGGATGGATGGATGGATAGATGGATGGATCATGTCCTTTCACCATCAACTTATGCTTGAACAGGTTTAGCTCTTCTCTCTGCTCTTACAAGTACTCACCGATCAGACTGATCAGTTGCACCTTGTTATAGGTCACTGACAGAACAACTTTCTTCGATGGCAATTGCATAAAGAGTGAGACTTTATGTCGCCTGCTTACTTCGTTATCTCTGGCTGCTCAAGTCACACCTTTGATGATGTAGTCCTTGTACCGGTCAAACACGAGGTGTACATCAAAATCTTTCAACCTGCTGGTGATGTATGAGAGTATACTCTTACTCTCCCATTTGTTGGCCAGTGCACAACCCACAGCATTGCAGATCCATCAACAATCAAACTATCTGCTTCAATATTGGGACCTTGTTGGCACTTCAATCTGCAGCTTGTCCTTCAGCACCGATTTTCCCTTTGCTGTCTGCATGTCACCAGAATTTGTGAACATGGAAGTTGGTAATGCTGACACAACTCATGCTTCAGGACATCTTCAATATTCCTCTGCCTTCTGGAAGCTTGGAGACCAATTTTAGTTAATTCATGATATCTGTGTCATAGAGGCAGAGTGCGATTTGTGAAATTTCCAGTGGGGGGGATAAAATTCGAATCTGGGTTCGAATTCCAGTTCTGGGTTTTGCAGCAACAGCAGGTCTCTCAGGGTTCTCTGCAGACTTTCTCAAAGTTAAGTTTCCGGTCGTTATCTGTCCCGTTTTAACTGTTTATTTTCTCACCCACATGTTTCTGTGTGTTCCTAGTTCAGTTTTGTTTCAAAAATCGTGCTATTTTGTGAGTTTTCGTCGACCTTGTCTTACCGGGTTCCTTGAGGCCTACCCATCCTTCCCCTCGAGGTGGACGATCGTTTTTATTTGTATTCTCTCCCGATTACCTTCAATTCCAAATTTCCCCACTTTCACAACGCCCACCATCCCTCCCAACTAAACACGCTGTTTCTTGTCTTAAATTCAAAAGAAAAAAAAACACAAAACAAAAAAACTACCTTTCTCCCTGCACATCCATGAGTTCCGATCCTTCTTCTTCTTCCTCCTCTTCTTCTTCTTCCTCCTGCCGGCACACTATCTTTATTCCACTTGAGCTGACCCACTCTCGCCATTACCTTCACGATTTCTTCATACAACCCTTCCATTCAAGAATCTTACCTATTCTTCAAAAATCCATCAAAAAATAATAATCTTCCTTGTATCTTTTCCATCGATACACCTCCTGCAACCACGTGTCTCTCTCCACCCTTTTCCTGGTAAATTTCCTCGACCCAGCAGCTTCACTCTGCATTTACCGTTCCAAATTCACCACACACCTCCACGATTTTACTTCAACCTTCCCTTTTCCGAATGTTACGCAATCCTTATTTAAAATAAATAAATAAATTAACTTTTGACTATACACCTCCCAAAGCCACGTGCTTCCCCAATAACCACGTGATCTGTTTCCACCCCCGTGTTTACCGATCCAAATTCACCATTCACCTCACGATTTTTTCTACAACCTTTCCATGACCTAATCTGATGGAAACTCTCTCAAAATAATAATAATAATAATAATAATAATAATAAAAACGATCTCTTATAATGCTTCATCTTCCTCTTTCACACTGTGGTAATCATGACTGTATCATAATTCACTACTCTTCTTCTTCTTCTTCTTCAATAGACTGCTCTCAATTCGACCTTTCCTTCATACCTTCCCTAAAAAATCCAACTGTTACAGCGTTTCTTCTCTCCATTCTCTTAATCGCCTTTATTGCAATCCAATCAAGTAAATGGCCTAATGCTGTCTGACCTGCAAAAAAAAAAAAAACCTTTGCCGATGAAATGTTCGCTTTCAATCAACCATCTTTTTTCCAACTTCAGGCCAACTCACCCTCTCACCCTCCACTCTCAAAACAACCATCCAACTACTCCCCTCCCAAGCTTTCCCTCTCGACCTTTTTCAACTTCAACGCTACCTGCTCACACAAACTCTCTGTCCTGTGGTATCCAAGGCCATCTCCACTCATGGCTCGCAGATTTCCTCTCCTGTCGCAGTCACCGTGTGGCCCAAAATGGAGGTCTTTCATCCTCCCCTTCCTGTCCAGGCTGGAGTTCCTCAACGCAGCGTTCTGGGCCCTGTTCTTTTTCTGGTTTTCATCAATGAAAAAGAGGAATGAAAGAGTGGAAGCTGTGAGCAGTGATTCGTGATTTTTGGACTAGTGCTTTACCAGAAGGAGGGTTTGCTTGGCGGACCGTGACGGCTCTGCACGAAATTATGGATGGGACCAAAACGCAGGACAGAGCCCGGCGCGGGGCTGGGGGCCAGGGGGGGAGGGCGAGATCGGATTAGGGAGATGGTAGGAGAGGGATAGGTGGAAGAAGACAGGAAAGAGCCACCGACTCTTTGTTAAAACCCTGCCTGTCCTTGGTGGGGGATCGTGGACTGTGCGTCTGAGTGTTGTTGAGGGAGAGGGGAGAAGGAGTTGAGCCGTGTGACCGAGGTGAATGGGATTAAGATGGGAAGTTTGCAGAGATAGGGGCTATGGGTTAGAGCCAGGTGCGTGTGTGACGCCAGGGAGCGGGGGATCATACAGAGATCAGTGAGCTAAAAAGGGGAAAGGATAAAGGGGAAACGCTGACGGAGAAAAGATGCCGGAGAAAATGATGGCGTACCGATACTGAAGACGATGCAAGAGACCAGGAAGATGGAGCAGAGAGAGAGGGGTGATTGAGGAGAGCAAATAAGAGAGAGAGAGGTAAGGGGAATAGAGAGAAGATGAGAGAAAGACTGAAGGAGGAGGAAGCTGCTTGGGTAAGGGGGGGAAAGGAGAAAAGAGTGAGAGTGGGGAGAGAGAGAGAAAGGAAGAAAAGAGAGAGAGGAGAGAGTGGAGAAAGAGAGATGAGAGAGGAGCATGAGAGGTAGAGAGATGCAGAGATGGGAATGTGAGCGAGGAGAAGAGCGTGAGGGAAGATTGAGAGAGGGGTTAGATGAGTGAGTTGAGAAGAGAGAGGAGTAGACCTGGGTGAGAGAGGGAGGAGGGAGAAGAGAGAGACACAGGGGACACGAGACAGAGACAGAGACAGAGACAGAGACAGAGACAGAAGACAGAGACAGAGACAAGAGACAGAGACAGACACCCTAAAGATTCAGCCTCATCGCGGAGATTGCCCAATTGATCCTATAATGCCTTGGTTTCCCACTGCGTGAGCCGGAGAAAGTTAGAGGCAGAGAGCACCATTGAGAGGCTAGGAGCACCAGCTCCGTGAGGGTCTAGTTGTTAGGTTCGATGAGCAGTTACTCCATCACGCTTGCAGACAAAGCTTTGTATGTTGGTCAGGAGTCAGGTGGACGAGGAAGGCTTTGCACGATTGGTGGATTCCCCAGTCAATGACTGCTTTGGATGGCCAGGGTTGGAAATGTTGGCTTTTCCCAGAGGAAATATCATTGTCAGATTTGTGAGAACACAGAGGCTTTGAAAGAAAGGACTTCTTCAGAGTATTGTTGAGAAAGTGGATGGGGGGCTGGGGTGGTTTGTGGGTGGTCCAAGGGGGGGGCGGTGTGTGTGGTGGTGGTCCAAACGGTCTTTCAGAGAGTCAAATGTGAGAATGTTGAGATTGGGGTCTCGACTGAAAGACATGTTTCCCGTGTTTAGGACCAGTTTGTGATTTTATCCAGATCTTGCATGTGATACGAAGTAAGCTGCGCTTGTCGGTCTGAGGTTATGACCGATTGGTTTACGACAAGAGGGTGGAAGTCATCAGCAAAGAGATCAAAGAGGATTTTCCACAGGAGAGTCGGAGGAGGAT
>CM068956.1:164822371-164841684 GCA_035128595.1 Eptatretus atami
TGATCACCGAATCAGTACCTCACGAAGTAGAATGAGGTGTGCCTGTGTTGGAATTCAACAGACACTGGAAAGGAATGGCTGCCATACATGTCGATATGGTGATTTAAATTTTTTTTGGAGTGGTCTCTTATTTTTTTCCAGAGCTGTATATATACAGTGGGGAGAACAAGTATTTGATACACTGCCGATTTTTGCAGGTTTTCCCACTTACCAAAGCACGTAGAGGTCTGATAATTTTTATCATAGGTACACTTCAACTTGTGAAAGACGGGAATCCTAAACAAAATAATCCTGAAAATCACATTGTATGATTTTTAAATATTAATTTGCATTTTATTGCATGAAATAAGTATTTGATACATCAGAAAAACAGAACTTAATATTTGGTAGAGAAACCTTTGTTTGCAATTACAGAGATCAGACGTTTCCTGTAGTTCTTAACCAGGTTTGCACAGACTGCAGCAGGGATTTTGGCCCACTCCTCCATTACAGATCTTCTCCAGATCCTTCAGGTTCGGGGCTGTCGCTGGGCACCACAGACTTTCAGCTCCCTCCAAAGATTTTCTATTGGGTTCAGGTCTGGAGACTGGCTAGGCCACTCCAGGACCTTGAGATGCTTCTTACGGAGCCACTCCTTAGTTTGCCCTGGCTGTGTGTTTCGGGTCGTTGTCATGCTGGAAGACCCAGCCACGCCCCATCTTCAATGCTCTTGTTGAGGAAGGAGGTTGTTGGCCAAGATCTCGCGATACATGGCTCCATCCATCCTCCCCTCAATACGGTTTAGTCGTCCTGTCCCCTTTGCAGAAAAGCATTCCCCAAAGAATGATGTTTCCACCTCCATGCTTCACGGTTGGGATGGTGTTCTTGGGTTGTACTCTTCCTTCTTCTTCCTCCAAACACGGCGAGTGGAGTTTAAACCAAAAAGCTCTATTTTTGGTCTCATCAGACCACATGACCTTCTCCCATTCTCCTCTGGATCATCCAGATGGTCATTGGCAAACTTCAGACGGGCCTGGACATCGCTGGCTTGAGCAGAGGACCTTTCGTGCGCTGAAGATTTTAATCCATGACGGCATCGTGTGTTACTTATGCGTTTTCTTTGATACTGTGGTCCCAGCTCTCTTCAGGTCATTGACCAGGTCCTGCCGTTGTAGTTCTGGGCTGATCCCTCACAATTCTCATGATCATTGAGGCTCCACGAGGTGAGATCTTGCATGGAGCCCCAGACCGAGGAGATTGACTGTTATCTTGAACTTCTTCCATTTTCTAATAATTGCGCCAACAGTTGTTGCCTTCTCACCAAGCTACTTGCGTATTGTCCTGTAGCCCATCCCAGCCTTGTGCAAGTCTACAATTTTGTCCTGATGTCCTGAGACAGCTCTCTGGTCTTGCCCATTGTGGAGAGGTTGGAGTCTGATTGATTGAGGTGTGACAGCTGTCTTTTATGCAGATAACGAGTTCAAACAGGTGCAGTTAATACAGGTAATGAGTGGAGAATGGGAGGGCTTCTTTAAGACAAAACTAACAGGTCTGTGAGAGCCGGATTCTTACTGGTTTGTAGGGATCAATACTTATTTCATGCAATAAAATGCAAATTAATTATTTAAAAATCATACAATGTGATTTTTCAGGATTTTTGTTTTAGATTCCGTCTTTCACAGTTGAAGTGTACCTATGATAAAAATTGCAGACCTCTACGTGCTTTGTAAGTGGGAAAACCTGCAAAATCTGCAGTGTATCAAATACTTGTTCTCCCCACTGTATATATATTATATATATATATATATTATATATATATATATATATATATATACATATATATATATATATATTACACACACAGTCATAAAAAAAATATGTATAATTTCATTGTTTTCCATACTTTTTTTGTATATAATGTCGAGGCTTTTATGAGAGCTCACACACAGAAAGTAAACAAGGGGAGCAGGAGATTAGAGGGGTGGGAGAGGGAACGACAAAACAGTGGGGAATGGAGACATGAGATCTGTGGAAGGGAGGGGGATGGTGCGGGGTACACAGGGCAAACAATATGGACACTACAGGGACTTTCAGGTCCTTACACGACAGGGACTTTCAGGTCCTTACACAACAGGGACTTTCAGGTCCTTACACGATAGGGACTTTCAGGTCCTTACACGATAGGGACTTTCAGGAAGGAAAGCAGGGAAATTGAACGAGGTTGTTCACCACCTGTGGAAATTGATTCTGTTTTAGTGTTCAGGACATATTTCACAACCCAACCTAACACTTGTTCTACCATTTAATGATAAATAAAAAGTTTCAGGATTCAATTACGTCAAAGTATTGCTGAAAAGTGTCTCAAATTTTTACAGATTTACGCCAATGGCGTTGTCCAATATAAAAGTTGCTATTCCTCATCCCAAATCTTAAGACACCTCATATGTTCAGGTCAGATCATCGGTTAAAAAGTTACAACAGTTTCAATATTTCACCTAGCCAGCCATCCAGGGGGGTCGGGTATCCTCCATGCCTCCTATTGCCCCCATGGGGGCTGATCATTGTCCACTCAGACTAAAATTGTTCAATGGAGCCCAACTTTTCAAGGCGATACCAAAAAGTAAACTTTTGCATCAACTTGAAATGAAAATGAAACTTCACCCATGTGCTGGACAACCCACGAATCGTGATTTCGTTTACTTTTAAGCAATCCTGAAGGTGTGCAATTTATATGTCCTAATTTACTATATTCTGTATATTTTTATTGATATATTTAGAAAATAATAAATGAATGAATTAATGTATTTCTGATTTACAACAATGATTTCTCACGATTTATTTTTCAAATGAAATTTGTGTCACTTCGCTGCTGACTCTGTTGTCCAATGCCTTGCCTGCAGCATTGATACGCTGTGACGCCAACATTGACTGTCAATATGGAGTAAGGAAACTCCCTAAATATGACATTTATCTTCCTGTAATCAATAGGTAAGATGTCTGCACTTGACTGTTTAATTACTATATTGCTCTTTCAGATGACTTCTCTTGGTGTCTTCGCTTGAATCACAGTCGCTTTAATGATGAGAAGTTACATTAATTACTCAGGTAATTAAAAGCACTGCTAAATAACATTATTATCCAATTAGCTTATTGTATGTTATAAGCTCTTGAACTTCTTCTATTTTATTATATCTTCTTCAATTAGAACTCGATATGATGGTGGCAAATCTGAACCTGAGCTTCATTGACCTGACAATTGTGAAACCACATTACTGAACTTGAATTACATAGTTGATTATTCTGTATGATTCAATCACGACCAAAATATTACATCACACCGAAGGTGAATCAACGATTATGCAAAAAGCATCTGGGGTTATAATATAGGAATCAACATGTTATCAAGTTTAAATTATGCAAACAATAATTGCCTTACATGTTTTGCACTGCCTTTCTCTGAGATAAGTAAAGCTTTTGCTGCTGCTTTTACGATAGGTTGCTCCCACAAACAATCAAGAAGACCTCTCACAAGTCTCCTTGGCTTCACTTAAATGTTTTGCATGAGCTCAAAATAAACTAAGATGAGGTAAAGAAAGTTACAAGATATGCAGTTATAGGCATGACGACTATTTTTTAGGAGGTTGGGAAGAGGTAGAAACAAAAGGGAGTGAGGTGTGTGGGAACATGCAATGAGAGGAGAAACATTCCACCAACACTGTGCAAGGCCCCCCAATCCTCTAGCAAAATGCATAATGCATGGTTATTGATAGGGGGCTGTCCTTATATATTACCAGCTGGGGTTGCCCAGTGCTGGTCTACTCATATTGGCATGTTAAAGAAATGAAATTTTGTTTTTCCTTTTTTTGTGGGGGTCTAAAACATTTCCTCACACCCACTAAGGAATGGGGTCGGGTATCATTTAATATTTCCTTTCATGTAGCTACAAAGGCTAAGGCACTACAGAGAGCATTAAAGAAAAATCCAACTGTTTTTTTCAAAATTTTCAAAAATAATATTGTCACGGATCCGGGGTTCGAGGCTCACCATAAGGGGAAGCGCTCAGGTCCCTCTCGAACAACCCGGCCTGAGGTCGCCAGGCACAGATAAGTCTGTGCACCAACAGGTTGCTAGGCAACCACAAATGCCAATTGGCGCGGCCAATCTGGGCAGGGTTACACTACTTCGCATGATACCTTACCTGTGGACGGCCGGTCAATCAGGGTCACGTGCCCTCAGCACACACTCACATTACTGCCGAGCGTTACAGTGAGTGTGCGCTGGCTAACAAAGCTAATAATTGGGGCAGAACTTCCTTTCTAACCTTACATGTGCACTGCATCAGACCAATAAAGGAAAAGACAACCGAGACAGATTGGAAAGAGCAACAAACAATTATTTATTACAAACACACAAGCAAGCAATCATTTCAAAACAAGTATCTACAAGCAAGAAAGCAAAAGGTGCATAAGTGAAAATTTAACCATAACTTGTATTCTCATTCAATCTTACTTCCACAAAAGACTTGGCCATCATTCACTCAGGGAAGAAGAGTAAAACAAGGACTTGAAAATAAAAATGCATGGTACATGTAGCAAGTCAGATCTAATCTGACACTGGCCAGACACCTTCCCCAAATAATGACATAAAGCAATGAGACAATCTCCCTCCCCCTGGTCCCCGAGAGAGGAAGACACAAGAACAAATAAACAACCCCCCCCCTCCCATCAGGCTGAGTCAACAACTGTACCCCCCCCCCTCACTCCCTCCTGTGCACTACATAATGTATTGACAGATCCTACCTTTTTTTTGTATACCTTGTCAGGGCTTGTATGAGAGCCAACACACAACACACAGCAAGGGGGGCATGAGACAAGAGGGGTGCGAGTGGGGAAGGACAAAACAGTGGGGAACAGAGACATTAGGAGATCTGTGGAAGGGAGAGTGATGGGTGGGGAACATGGGGAATAGAAGATGGACATTACAGGGACTTTCAGGAAAGAAAGCAGGGAATTTGAAGGAGGTGGGCTTGGGGTGGATTAACGGGGGTAGAAAAGATCGAGGATTTGGATGGGGGATGATAAGAGGTGGTGGTGAACAGCTGTTTTGAAGGGGATTGAATAGAGTGAGGGAGCTTATTCCAAAGGCTGGAAAAAAGAGGAATGAAAGAGTGAAGGTGAGCAGTGATGCGTGATTTTGGTAGTTTTACAAGAAGGGGGTTGTTGGCGGACCTTGAGCGCCCTGCAGAAATATGGTGGGGACAAATCGCAGACATAGTGGGGGGGGACAAGACTGGAGAGGAGACAGACGGTAGAAGACAGAAAGACCACCGACCTACCTCCGGTGAGAGAGTGAGAGGCCCAAAGACTCAGCCTCATCAATGCCAATGATCCAAAATGCCTTGGTTTCCACAGCATGAAGCCGAGAAAGCTGGGCGGAAGGAGCACCAGCCCAGAGGAGAGAGCAGTGCTCCATCAGGCTGTGGACGAAAGCTTTGTATGTGGTTAGGAGCTCAGATGGGCCGAGGAAGGACTTTGCACGACGGAGGATTCCCACGGTGACTGGCTTTGGAGGCCAGGTTGGAAATATGGCTTTCCCAGGAAAGATCATGGCAGATAGTGAGACGCAGAAGCTTGAAAGAAAGGACTTCTTCCATAGGTTTGTTGAGAAAGTGGATGGAGGGTTTTCTAAACAGTCCTTTCGGAGAGACATAGTGAGAGTGTGAGATTTGTCCGGATTGAAAGACATGTTCCACGTGTTGGACCAGTTTGTGATTTTACCTTTGTGTTGGACCTTTGTGGTACGTCATTTAATTTCACGAGAAAGCAACTGTCCCTTTTATACCAGACTTGCTTGCCACATGTTTAACGGTGGAAGAGATTCCGTTAATTGACCCAGCCATGCAACGCCTGAGCTAAGTATTGACTGAAACAATGAAATAAAATAAATCACCCACAAAAAGAAAGCAGATAACAACTTGTGCTGCCACATTTGTAGCTGAATATCATCCCATGACAAGGCACAAGACACATCATTAGTAAGAAAGTGTCCACACCTTCCCAACCGCGAGACTCTCTCAAACCAAGCTGAAAGTCAGGCACGTGATAGTATCATGGGGGCTTGGAAGCTCGGCGGCTCACACTTTATTGCTTGAAAAGGCACCACTTACGGAACACTAGTCAATGGATAACCAGAATGAGTAACATGGCATCGACTGAATGTGGAAACATGGCATTAATGTGTGTTGCTTTGTGATGGAGTGTTTAACCACATAAAGCAATGACAATATCGATTTTGATTGTGATCCATTTCTGCCTGAGATCATGCACTGAGTATTCTGGTGTTTTATTTTCCCCTCGTTTTTCCCGAATCAGATTTTCTTTTCTTTTTTTGCGAGCAATTAAGCGGACTTCTTTTATCATTTCACTTTCTTAAAACCCATTTGGGTGAAAAGCAATCATTCATCCTACAGCCTCAAAGACTCTCCATGATCCCTTTGTCTAAACATACCATTAAACATTCAAATGTTTAAATAATTCCACAACACAGTGAAAAAAATTTAATACTCTACAGTCGATGTTTAAGTTTTCACTGGAGTATGCACTTTAACTTTACAGTTCACAATCTCATTCATTGAACCATGTTTTCATTTTTATTGCTCATCGACTCTTTTCGAGCAATCTTATACCAAACATTTATGTGGCCAAGTGCGGCAAAGAAGGACAAATCCGACAAATTTGATTTACCTGTGTGGTGCCTCCATCTGAGCACATACCTCAACATACTGAGATTCTCCTTTCAAATCCCATATACGTTATTGATTTGTTTACTGTCTCCTAAAATGAGCATCTTGGTGGTGGAGTGGGTAAAGCATTCAATTCCCAATGGATGCTCAGCAGAAATTTCCACACCTACAATGGAGTGGTGACCTGTCCAAGATTGGTTCTTCGGCACGGAAGCACTCGTGACCTGTCGTGAATGCCCCAATGCTCTGTCAAGAGTGCAGGCCGACACCACCTCCAAATATCCTCATAACTCATGTGCAAGTAGATGGATAGTCTCCTCTTGCCCCTTTTCCTGATTGGGAAAAGTACAAACTCCTCCGTGGACTTTAGATCATGAACAAAAAAAAATTCTGAAGGGTGATTAAATCTGGAGATAGTATTGGTGAAAAAGTTAATGCCATGCTCTCAAATATCTCAAGTATCCACACAACGGTTGACGTTGTCAGGGAAGCATAAACCAGTAACAACTAATTTGCATCAATCATCTCATTCATTGAGGGAACTTCCTACCACAAAGCATTCTTCAGATCATCAGTTCAACAACAGTGGCTTAGACAGTTGAAAAGACTCTAACTTTCGACCTATCCATCACTACAATGCATTGTGACAATGTGACACACACACACACGAACATATGTGAAACAAAACAAGAATGTGAAATGAGACAAACACAGCAACGGAGATCGGGGAAAGTGCCATCACTTCCCGGGGCACTCTGGGTGCCAGTGGCGTCACAACAATGACGCCGCTTTTCTCACTGCACTCAGTGGGGCATTTCCGAAGGAAGAATTTCTTCCTCCCCATGGCTGCCAACCTATGGGGATTCTACATGCTCTTAACTTTTTTAAATGCTGAATGTCAAGCAAGGAAGTACCACCTACCAATAAAGTCTTTGGTATGACTCGGCCATGGTTTAAACCACCAACCGCACAGACTCGGAGCGGACGCTGCAACCGTTACACCACCGACTGTGGATTGAACCATGACACAAACGCTCTCACCACTTGCACGATTTTTAATAAATAACTGAGATCTGTAACAAAAGTCTCAGTTAATATTACAAGTGTGGATAATGTGTCACGTATTCAGATAAATCACAATTTGCACTGTTGTGGAGAAGAGACGGGAAGAGAGAGAGAGAGAGAGAGAGGAGAGAGAGAGAGAGAGAGAGAGAGAGAGAGAGAGAGAGAGAGAGAGAGAGAGAGAGAGAGAGAGAGAGAGAGAGAGAGAGATTGGTTGCGATCTCCATATGTGGTTTCAGTAGATGGAACAAAACCCTCCAGGTCTCAAAGGTGTGTGTGTGTGTGTGTGTGTGTGTGTGTGTGTGTGTGTTGTGTGTGTGTGTGTGTGTGTGTAATAAAATGGTAACAAGGTGTTTTTGTATATAACTGTTACAATATAGGGGCACAGTAATTGTAATAAGATCCAGGGAGAGACAGCTGAACCTCTCGGGAGACATTGGAGCATTTCCATTGCATAAAAAGCAGTCAGTTGGCAGCAAGCATCATCGAGTAGAATTTAAATAAGAACTAAATACTCAGGTACAGTCCTGTGTTCCTGTATGGACGGAATTGCTCAGGATGCTGGGATCGCATGTTAAGAACCCACATACCATATTCATTCCCCCCACGAATATCCTTGTAATTCATTTTTTAAAAAAGTACACAAAACATCCTTGTCCTGCATGCTATTGAAGAGGGAACAGTCTTTTCGATGAATTTTGAAATGTAATAAAAATGTAAAATAAAATAAATAACTGCAATTAATACGTGTTTTTTTTTTCCGCTGACATTTCAGCCAAAGGTACCTTTTCCTTGAACAAGACTAAAGTACAAAGGTCTCCATGAGCCTTAGAGCATTGTTTCAAAAAGAAAGGAACCCTGAAATGATTGTGATTCATTCTGAGAATCAATTATTAACTTTCGGGTTAATGCATTGTTTTAAAGGTAATGGGTCCATTTTAGGAAGTGATGAGGTTTGTATGAGAAATGATGAAGCCAACACCCTATTTATACAACATTTCTGAGTTGGGTACCTTTGCATTATATTGTACTAGCAGGGGCTACCCGGCGATGCCCGGAGAGATGCCCAACGCTGCCCGGCTGGGTGAGGTTTCCCCGACGGTGGTTTCAGGACGTGTTAGACATTGGAAAGCTCTGGAGTTATTGGCCTCATAGTGGTTAGCTTTTGCTTGCGGGGTTGTGGCAGCGCTGCTGACCCCACATCCCAATATGCACTTTATCGCGGCCTTTGGTGGTCTGGAAAATGGATGTCAAGGCCAACGCATGGAAGCTTAAAAGCTTGCTCAGATTCTGAAGTACCTACGCACAAAATTTGGAGCCTCCAGGTGATATGATTCGGCCATGAAAGAATAACGGACAAACGCACAAACAAACAACCACACACACACATTGATACTATTTACAAGATAAAATACTCTGTTGTATACAAAGGATTTCATAGCCAGGGTATGAATCTCGACCCGACTAAAAACTGTCACTCTGGGTGTTTTGTATGCAGGGCGACACATCCATGTGTGTGCCGTCCATCAGAGGGACGTGAAGCTGGAGGACCCATCTGCTAACACTGAGGGTGTCCGTGGATTTTAAAGATCCCATGGCCTTTTACAAAGAGTTGGCGAGTTAGTGTCGCTACCCTGGTTAAGTTCCAACTTTTTGCCAGCTGGTTCCACAGAGAGTTGGGCCATAACCGTCCCTCCCACCCTGAACCCACCACACAAGAAGGTGGTAATAATTGGGCCTGCTAAAGAGGAAGACTGATGCTATTCCAGAGAGGAGAATAGAATATAAAGACCTCCCTAAAGACATTTCCAATTCCAACCTGCCCTTGCATACAATGCATATAAGATGTATCTGCCAACATGTTATATTTACAAACGTGGCCATACCCGTGATTCGCTAGATCCCAAATGAACTATCTTGATCACTCCAGAGTGTGTTTTCTAAGGATACGGATTCCTTTGGGTGCATATTTCTCAAAGGTCAATCGTTGCAATGTCCTCTCAAAGGTCAATATCATGGTATGTTGCCACAGAAAACCCAAGATCTGTTTTGCGTAAAATGGAACCTTTTTTGCAAGATTTTCCAAGAAACCAAAATGGGAGTTCTTGAGGAACTGATCAATTAGCTTTATGACTTTGCCACAGACGTGTCACATTCTCATCGCAGATTTCATACAAGGAGCAATGCCTCTCTCTCTCTCTCTCTCTCTCTCACCTTCAGAAAGCAAGGTTTGTGCGCGACAGCAAACGAAGACGACCAACTGCACACACTTCAAAAATCACAGGATGGCTGAGCGGAGAAGAGGCCACACCAACGTCTGTTCCGCAAGTCCCCACTACTGCATCAGAAAATGCACAATTTTCATGATTCGTGAATCTAAAACAGGCAAAGTGATTCAATGACGATACGCAACCGTCCGAAGATTTACATGATGCAAGGTGGTCCAGACATTTGGCCCATCACATCTACGTCATACAGTACACATCTTCAATCCAATGACACAGCATAGTCACTTAATCCATCAACCGGCGACGTTTCCTTCGTGTAACTACATTCGAGGTGTACTCAAACCCGAGTACTTCGTGTTGCTGCCACCTCACCATTATTGAGATGTTGCAATTCAATATTGGCTTGAGAAATCAATCGTGATCGAGGAACCACAGGATTGGACATTTTAATAAAAAGCGGAAGGACATATGGCTTCATCATACCTGAAAATTTAATGAAGATCATGACTGCAGCTGCTTCAAAGTCATGGAGAGAGAGAGAGAAGTGAAAAGTGGATGCAGAGCAGTGCAGGACGAAGTATATTGTCCTTAAATTTCTTTCATTTCCCCCTTCTCCTGACCTTTATACCTGCTTTCCTGTTGGACCATCACTCTTCCTCATTCTATCAACTCTGTGTGATAAAGTCCTGTATTTTTTTTTTTAATGTTCATTCTCTTATCATTCACCTTCAAAATGCCTTCGGGTTATGTCAACAACAGCCATTGTGATGACTTCTCTGAATGTCTCAATTTCTTCAATCAATTTGCTTATCTTTAACATTTAATGATGAAATAAAAGGTCTGAATGCGAACAAACTCTAAACATAAATTTCTTCAGAACTAGGCCTCCAATCCAAGGAACTATCCTTGTCGTTCAATGATCAATTGTGCTTTGCTTGCTAACCCCCCCCCCCATACAGGTGGATGAACTCTCCTCATTTCTAGTACCCCCGACCACCTTCATACAGGTGAATATGCCTGCTTAATGGTTAGGTTGGCGGGCTTGGGATCCTAGGGTCCTGAGTTCAAATCCCGCTCAGCTGTTGAATCAATACCAGGTGGGGTTAACTCGGCCTGTCATCTTCCCCGAGGTTGGCAAAATGAGTGCCAGCATGCTGGTATACTGAGTCGGAGTGGCGACCCATCCAGGATTGTGTCCAATAGCCAAGGAGACTGCTTAGGCAGCACCAACGCTCTGCACAGAGTATTGTCCCAATGGATGGATGGATGGTTGCAAACAACCATGGTTATAGTTACGACACTCCCTTGACAAATGATGAGATGAGATGTACTGTCATGTGTTTCAGAGTGTTGGTGCTGCCGAAGGACTTTCTTGGCACCGAGGTGGGTGGTTATGCTGGGTGGTACGAGTAGTCAGCCAATCTCGATGTAATAAGTAGGGCCACGTTAGCTTAAGGAATGTCTTGTTTGAATATGCACCATGTAAAAGGGTTATGCTGGGTGGTTTGCCATTGCCTTCCCAGCAGCCCTTAACAAATACTGGATGATAATTGTTCACATTGGACGGTCAGAGATGAGACCTTATATTTATTGGTGGAACGTACACAAATTGACAGAATTTTTTTATAACACCCGCACCTAATTCCATATGCCTCATGCACACTTCTTCCCTCATTGCCTCTCATTTTAATCTCATCAAAACCTCCTTTCCCTTTGCTCCCCAAATCCCCCGATCCTTGTTTCTTTCTACGATTATGTACCTTTGTCTATTTTTAAAAACGGTGGTGCATGCCTCATGGAAGAGCTTGTTATATGTTACCTGCAGGACAAGGACATGAGAAAACATCATTGCACTCCTCCATGAACTGCAAGGACATTCGTGCAGAATGGACAAATCACCACATAAGGGATGTGAACCTGGGGTGCCAGCATTATGAGCTGTCTTCTTAGATAGGTATGCCAAACAGTCTCAGCCCCAATTTTAATTTTATACATTTACCCCCCACTCCTTTCCTGTGGATTTGTTAGGCGGTGCGTGGTGTGGGTAAAGCCGCATTGCATTGCCCTCGCTGTGTGCGTTCGATTCCCATGGCTGCTCAGGGCAGGAATTTCCACACCCTGTGATCGAGTGGCGACCTGTCCAGGATTGATCCTTAGCCACGGAGACATTCATAACTCAGTGTGAGAGCCCCAATGCCCTGTAAAGAGTATCTTCTTCTTGTGCATGGCAGCTTGGCTGCCGGGTAGCTATCATTTTGTTGGGGCGCGACTGCACTGCTGATGCTGTGCCCCCATACCAGTATAATGTACTCATTTCGCCGACCTCGGAAGGATGACGGGTTGAGTCAACCCCACCTGGTGTCGATTAAGCAGCCAACGTGACTCGAACTCAGGACCCCAAGATCTAAAGCCAGCCACCCTAACCACCAAGCCAACACCAGACCTCGTAAAGAGTATGGGCCTCCATCACTCCCATCACCTCCACAATCTTTCCCAGGCACAGGCAATCAATACGTGGCCCTAATGACCATTGCACCGAGAAAAAAAAGTTTCAGAAACATCTCAAGACTAATCAGTTTTTGCTTTAGATTGCAAAGGTATTAAAAATGGTTCATGCAACATGCATAAATTTGCATGATTAATACAAACAGGTTGTAAAGGAAAAGTGTAACCAACCGCTCAATTATAACTGGAAAATGAGCTCGTAAATTTTACATTCATGGTCTGCAAGCACGCCAGGTAATAATTTAGTGAAACCAGCGGCGTTCGTGCAAAGAGAACGTTTTAACATGCCATGCACTCCAAAAAGAAACAATACTGTTACAATCTATTTCATGTAATCACTTGTTATTTGTTCGCTGTGTTTTGTAGAAATTGTTTTTTGAAACATTGTTCATTCTATACATCCATTTGTATCGTCATCATCATGGTTGCCCCTTGCAGCTGAAGGTTGTTCTCATGTGACATGTGAACAATCTGGCAACATTAATTTGTTTGTAGTGGTGGACCTTCTGTCGAGACAACAACCACTTCCTGATATAGCAAGTAGCGTAACCTTACGTCAAGGGATATCCAAGAGGACCAGACCACTTGCTACACACAGTTTTAGATGATGATTTGTAATTTGTTGAGAGTGCTGGTGATAACTCACCTCTGAGTCATTCCACCTCATATCACAGGAGGCCTCCCAGTTGACCCCCTCAGATTTACTTTAAACTTTCATAAAATAGTTCCCAGGTATAAAAATGAAGCTGCGAAATTTTAGGTCCTAGATGCGGTCAACTCCGAGATATTGAGGGTTGAAAATGTGGTTGTGGCCCTATTTTTATGGTCGTTGCGAGCATCACAAAATGAACGGCTACTTTTTAAACAATTAATGCTAGAGCCTTGAAAAATTTCAGAGATTATTCTTTTATAACTGCTCTGTAAGAAACAAACATAAAACTGAGTATACCTCTATTAATTTTATGACCTGATCAGTTGAAATCCAGAAAAAAAATGTTGGTTTTGTATGAAGACCCAACTTTGAGACCCCATATATTTTTATTGACATCCCAGAAGCTTGAAATTTTTTCATGTAATAACTGTATGGTAGTAGTCTTCAAATACATGTTTACTTTTCTTAATCAGTCATATATAATACAGTCATGATCCCTCAAAAATTGAAAATTTTCATTTTTCCCCGAAATTCAGGTGAGGATTGCAAAATATGACAAGGTATACCACTTCAAATTGTTCACCATTAAAGAGCTATTCAAGTTTACAAAAGTGTCAAATATCAAAGTGGTATATTTTTTTAAAATACATTTCTATTTTTTTTTTTTAAACTGTTGTTAACACAGTCGTGAAACATGAAGTGTGTGCATGGTGGGGCACCATGGTAATCTGAATGATTAGTTCTTGATTCAAATTAATAATACAAAAATATATCACATACTGCAATAACAATGTAATAAAACATTTCACGTAAATGATTTGAATAGGTCCTTGATCTGCTTTTCCAAGTCAGGTGCGAGCTTGTACTGCCTCCAGTTGACGTTAGGGGAGCATCAATAACTTTCATCACTGGACCAAGGAACCCAACAAATGTCCTCCCTTGAATGTAACTATTACACTGCTGACATCAGCAGATCAGCCACTATTCCTGAGCTCTATTTTTAGCCCAGCCAGATGAGTTAAGCTCTTGCTATTTACAAATGAGAAACAAAGAATTACAAATTCAAATTTCAAAGTATTGTGTTCATGGTATCCTAATAGCAGATTATATGTATGTACATTGTATATACATGTACTACACATATGTACTACATGTAAAAGGACTGTTCTATTAATAGCACACACAACGGCACAGCACTGGCAGAACATCATTTATTCAAATATTTTTTAAAATATTGATAGAAACATTATACCACTTTGATATTTGACACTTTTGTAAACTTGAATATGCTCTCCAATGTGAACATATGCAGTGGTATACCTTGTCATATATTTGCAATCCTCACCTGAATTTCGGGGAAAAATGAAAATTTTCAATTTTGAGGGATCATGACTGTATTATATATGACTGATTAAGAAAAGTAAACATGTATTTGAATACTACTACCATACAGTTATTACATGAAAAAATTTCAAGCTTCTGGGATGGTCAATAAAAATATATGGGGTCTCAAAGTTGGGTCTTCATACAAAACCAACATTTTTTTCTGGATTTCAACTGATCAGGTCATAAATTAATAGAGGTATACTCAGTTTTATGTTTGTTTTTACAGAGCAGTTATAAGAAGAATAATCTCTGAAAAATTCAAGGCTCCAGCATTAATATTTAATAAAGATTGTGGGAGTTTAAAAGTAACGTTCCATTGTGTGATGCTCCAACGACCATAAAAATAGGGCCACAACCACATTTTCAACCCTCAATATCTCGGAGTTGACCGCATCTATGGACCTAAAATTTCATGCAGCTTCATTTTTATACATGGGAACTATTTTATGAAAGTTTAAAGTAAATCTGAGGGGGTCAACAGGGAACATTTTCTTAAATTTGGTGATTTCAGATGGAATGACTCCTCTACTTCAAGAAAAACACCGTGAGATCTTTCACATCCACCAACAATCAACGCTGACAGGTGGATGTTGAAGTGTGTAATGTGAAGAATACAGATACTTGTACAGTTGCGTGTTACGGGATACATTTTTATGCCTGGTGTTGGCTTAATGGTTAGGGTGGTGGGCTTGGGATCCTCTGATCCTGAGTTCAAACCCCACTCAGCTGTTGAATTAATACCAGGTGGGGTTAACTCTGCCAGTCATCCTTCTGAGGTCGGCAAAATGAGTGCCAGCATGCTGGTATACTGTGTCGGAGTGGCGACCCGTCCAGGATTGTGCCCAATAGCGAAGGAGTCTGCTTCGGCAGCACCAACGCTCTGCACAGAGTATGGTCCCAATGGATGGATGGATGGATACATTTGTAGTAGTGTCACAAAAACCGAAGCTTCTCTAAAGGATTGATGCCCAACTGGCAGGCAGGTGTACAGTCGTTCAAACTTGCAATTTTTAAACAGATCAAATACAAACGCTAAAAAGAGGTGATGTTTCCTGGTTGTGATTGTTGGGGCGAAAGACAATGTGGCAGATGGCACTTCTTGGTCCTCGATCATGCAGCATTGTCTGGAATGGGCTTCAATCTGGTGTCCTCACCAATCATAGTGAGGGGTGCATCATTAACTAGTATAAAGCGGCCATAACGCTTCAAAGTCACGAAGTGAATGGAACAGTGAGGTGTTGCCCTGATGAGCCCAAAAAAGGACGAAACTAGTTGTCAGCTTTGCTTTTCATCTGCTTGATGACAGCATTTGATCTTGGCATTTTTGCACTGCAAGAGGCCCTTCTGGGGCTGCAGTTATGAGTCGCTGTGACGATACCGTCACATTTGTCAAGGTCGGAGAACTTAATCCTTAATCGTCTTCATAGAACTCCCGACCGCTAAAAAATAAAAATAATGGTGATGCTTCCTGACTGTATGCCTGGTGTTGGCTTAATGGTTAGGGTGGCAGGCTTTGGATCCAAGGGTTCTGAGTTCAAATCCCGCTCAGCTGTTGAATTAACACCAGGTGGGGTTAACTCGGCCTGTCATCCTTCCGAGGTCGGCAAAATGAGTGCCAGCTTGCTGGTATACTGTGTCGGAGTGGCGACCCGTCCAGGATTGTGCCCAATAGCCAAGGAGACTGCTGAAGCAGCACCAACGCTGTGCACAGAGTATAGTCCCAATCTCCTCCTCTCCTTCCTGGCTGTGATTGGTGGGGCGAAAGACAATGCATCTATCTTACAGATGGCACTTGTTGGTCCCAGATCATGCAGCAATAGCTGTAATGGGACTTGATCTGGTATCTTCATCAATCACAGTTGGGGGTGCATCATGAACCAATGTATAATAACCAGAAATACACATACAAACCAGACAAAGAAAGCTCATTGGAATGGCTAAGAAGAGGTCAGCTCAACTGGGAGGGAGAACAAATCATAATAAATGCCCAAGACCAAGGACAGTATACCAATGGCTTAAAAAAAAATAGCATGACTGAGTCAATCAGACAGGTGTAGGTTCTGCACCGTAGAAACAAAATAGGAGCCACCTATCGGGATGTAAGACGCTCATGTCAGAACAGCTGTACACCCAAAGGCACAACAAGGTATGTCGAGTAATCCACTGGCACATTGACACAAATTTCAATATCCCAGTTCCAGAAAACTCATGGAAGCATGAACAAAAGCGATCATCGAGAACAAGGAACACTCATGTATGACTTGATTATCCCATCTCGTGTGAAATAGAAAACAATGCTCTGTGACCGGATATAGTACTTTGGTAAAATAAAATAAAAGAAGGCATTGCTAATTTATGTGCCAGTACCCAGCGATTTTGTCCGAAACAACGCATATATCAAGAAGATGACCAAATACCAGTTTCTCAAAAATGAAGTCAAAAGAGCCTGGAAGCTGAAGAGCACTAAATTGTACCAGTGATAATTGGAGAAATGGGAATGACGAGGAACAACCTCATTGAGATCTTAAAAACCATCCCTGGGAATATTACTACAAACGAACTACAGTTGGAAGCTTTCCGGGGCTCGGTGAAGATCATGAAAAGAGCACTCGGAACAAAATTTTGAGAACAAGAAAACTACTCAACTTGGTCCATGAATCGTGATCTGCTCCCAAACGAAGGTTGATACTTAAAGCCCCAGGAAGACTCCGATCAACATTTTGAAACCCACACCTGGCGATAGCATAATCTTAGATTACAATGTGATCAACTATATGCCCTGATATTGTACATTGAAATCAATAAACTGACAGTAACGAACTGATGATTTCATGACCATGTAGATCAACATCTGGGCTGTCATTGACGAGGTTTTGACAAAATCCATGACATCTCTGATCAACGCGTCACAATCTCAGTTGTACCCAAAGGTGAAGCAGTGCATGTAACTTTATCAATAATCGACGTTTATTAGTCAGCGATTTACCTTAATCTTGACAGAATATCTTAGTAGCTGTACATCTACCATTAAATATAACAGACAAGCCATGTAATATCAGACAATGCAATGCCAAACAGTGGATTGCCAGACATGCAAAAGGAGGCAGAAATTAAGGGTCACAGAATGATTTCATTAAAACAGACCACAACTCTCATACACAAATTTTGTCTTCTCACAAAACCCATAGATACGGACTGAAAACTAAAAAAAATTACGTTACAATGATGAAAAGTATCTATCCACTTATATATTCTTTGCCAGTCTGTCTGTCCGTTCAGGACGAGACTTCAAAATCAAATCGCTACCATTTTGTTTGCTCTGTGTCGGTTCTCAGACCTGACAGGTCTCTGGTGTACAGGAACCGCGGCAAGTTCCCTGCATCGGTGCTGCGGTTACATGAGTGGGTCGACGTGTGGATAGTTGGAGAGAGAGGAGTGTTTCATTAGAATAATAAGGTAAGTGGCATATTTGTGGGGTCGCGGGTTTTGATTTTATTAATGCTTAAAATTTTCCCGTGCTTTGAGGCCTCACAAAGCGAAACGCTTTTGGGGCAATTCCACAATTTATTCTCATCATATCATTTTTGATTGTTGCTGACAGAGATTAAGAGTCAACTGAAATAAATCACGAGAACAAAAATCAGATAAAATTTAACGTTTTTCGACAAAATAAACCTTTTAAATAACAAAATAGGAATTTGGAACATGGCTTTCGCACATGTCTCCATGGGGGGTTGCTGATTCATAAGGTATATTAGACGTGTGTTTGCATTTTTAGAGGTCCCTCGAGGTATTCTGAAAGAAATTGGGAGAAATTTGGCGAAAAATGGACATTTAAAAAAAATCTCGGGGAAAAAATGATTGGGTCTCTGTTGCTGTTTTGGAGATGCATACATACGACACAGGACCCCTTTGAAAGTTCTTCCTTCTTTGGAACGTGGAACGTTTTGGGGTCCCACCTGGAAGAGGGGCCTTGTTGTCCCTCTCTGGAAACGGAAAGGTGATCGCCAGGACTGCAACAACTACCAAGGGGTGACGCTACTCTCAATGCCGGGCAAGGTATTTGCTCGGATAATTCTTTATGGGGTTCGCCACCATCTGCTTGAGAACCAGCATCTAGAGCAGTCAGGCTTTACACCAAAGAGGACAACGATTGACCGTATCCTTGCTCTTCGAGTCCTCACCGAACGCAGACGAGAGTTTGGGCAGGGGAAACTTGCAGCCTATGTTGATCTCTGGAGAGCATTTGATTCAGTGAATCGGGATGCCCTCTGGAGGATTCTTTGTCTTCGTGGGGTGCCACCAAAACTGATTAATCTGATATCTGAACTATACTCTGGTACTGAGAGTGCTGTAAGATACCATGTCTGACTTATTTCTTCTGTGGTGATACCATATCTGACTTATTTCCAGTTGTTGCTGGAGTTCGTCAGGGGTGTGTGCTGGTCCTCACACTTTTCAGTGCTTGGATGGACTGGATTCTGGGGAGGATGTCTGAGAGATCAAACTGCAGTGCATCGTTTCATAATGTCAAGATCTCTTACCTTGATTTCGCAGATGGTGCAGTCATCTTTGCAGAGACTCTGGATATCCTTTTGGGGGCCCTCAAGGTGCTTAATGAGGAGTCAGAGCCCTGGGATTACGGGCTTCCTGGGTCAAAATTAAGATCCAGGCTTTCAATGACATCTTGGATTCTGCAATCTTGTCTGTACCTGTTTGTGGTGAGGATGTTGAGGTCATGGAGAGATTAACTTACCTT
>CM068956.1:164872369-164882697 GCA_035128595.1 Eptatretus atami
TATATGTATTGTTGTAGTTTTCTGCCATTCCGGCGTGCGGGGGACCGCTTTTAGCTAATTCACGGCCGCACGGCGCCCACTGGACGTGGCAAAACCTAGTCCAGCTTTCGGATCAACGCCGAAATCCAGCTACGGGTGTGTTTTAATCACACCGTAAATCAGCCAACTATTCTGTCGCGCGTCGACAGGGTCCGATCGCCGAATTGTCGATTACCTAATTATGCGCGCAGACAGAATGCCGGGGATTTACACCTCAACGGGACCTGCTTGGAAACGAGCCGCTTAAGCAGCTCGCGTTCCGTTCGCGATTTGCCGAGCGGTGTATATCGCCAAGCCCCGCCGGATCCGATTACTTTATCAGCTATTTAAAAGCCAGCTAATATCCCGAATGCAATACGGCAGCTCAATTAAGGGAAAGGACGCAACGAACAGGTGGACATTCAAACAATGACATTTATTTTATACACACGTATGCAATCATGTAGACAATAAAGCAATGCAGGAACAAGCAAGACAAAGAACTACAACCGTTCTATTTATTACTTATATATGTACAC
Source organism: Eptatretus atami (assembly GCA_035128595.1). Lineage (NCBI taxonomy): Eukaryota > Metazoa > Chordata > Myxini > Myxiniformes > Myxinidae > Eptatretus > Eptatretus atami. The sequence continues at coordinate 164,872,927 of CM068956.1, forward strand.
ACTTAGAACAATTCATACTAAGGGCACAATGGCGCACACTTAGTTCATACAAATGAAAAATCCCAGGAAGAAAAGGCAAAATGGACCTCGTGCCTTTAATAGTTCATGAGCCGTGGAGACCGCAAGGGCTCCGAGAGACCGCGCAGGCTACCTTTCACCCTCGTGGTGACTCGCCGGGCCTTGGTTCGGCGACCTTGGTGGCCCTGCCCCACTCTGCTGGACTCCACCCGTGCCTTCAACGACGATCCGGCTGGCGACTCCTCTCCGGCTCCACGGCGCCTCCGTCGACCAAGGAGAGAGACCAAGCAGAGGGACTCTCTTTTCCCCTCGCTGACAGACTCCGCTGCACTCTCCAGACTGCAACTCCCAGACTGCAGACTATTGCAGCTCGCCTCCGCTCCCAGACTTCCACTCAACTTCACGGCGAACCCAGACCGGACCGACTGACTGACTGACCGCTTGGTGTTTCAGCCCGGCCTTTTATCGCCCCGGTCCTGCGCCCTTCCTTCGCAGCGCGTGTGGGGGGGGGGGACATTCCAGGGGGGTTCGGCTCGGCTCTTGGCCCGCTCTTTTGGCCCGATCACGGACATTATGTTTCTTTCGCCCTTCTGAGGGAAAATTCCAACAGAGCTCGGCTGGGGTCAGTTGTTGTTTTCCAACCGTCATTTCTGTTTACCAATTCTGATGGATATCGGGGCGGGATTTGTTGAGATGTTGTTGCAGTGTGGTTAGTGCTGTGGTTTTGGATGGCGTGGTTGTTGAGATTGTGGTTGTGGTTGGCGCTGGGTGGGGATGGCGTGGCTGTTGAGATGGTGGTTGTGGTTGGCGCTGTGGTGGGGATGGCGTGGTTGTTGAAAGGCGGTTGTTGTTTGAAGTAGTGGTTGTTCAAAATAAAGATAGCAAAAGAATAATGGCTGACTCAAAGATCACAGCCCGGTTTACACGAATAATTGCCCGTTAAACATCGGTGGGGAAATCTAATCTGAACACACACTTATTGACATAACTGATCTCTGGGAACCTGAATGGTGTTCTGTGAATTTCCACAACCGTAACAATATATACATATATAAATAAATATGTGTATGTGTATGTATGTGTATGTGTGTGTATGTGTATGTGTGTGTAGTGATGTGTGTGTGTCAGGGCGGGTCTGCTCTCGCTTTTTTGCTCAAATTAGCGGAGTTGATCTAGTTTTTACTCTTGGTTGGAAGCACATTCTTCTTCTTTAAAAAGAAGACCGTCCGTCCCCATCTTGTACAATGTATATATATATGATATATATATATATATATACACACACACACACACACACACACACACACACACACACACACACACACCACACACACACACACCCCTCGAAGATGACCTGGATTTGACAGTCATCGAGTGTAATACAGCATTTTGAACATGGGTTTCCAGTTGGAAGTCACACCACTTGAGGAGCAAAGCAATGTCAACCATTTATTGTGGCCAAAGGGGGATCATCCAAGAAACATTCATGAGTAACGAGGAATGTGGAGGCAAATGGGGCGACAACAGCAATCTGAAACATCCATGACCTTGTTCGTTGCTAAAATAAAGGAAACCATAGATAGTGCAAGAGGAAGGACAGTCAAAGGGTACGTGGTCTTTGGGAACGCCTGAAACTGTAAAAAGTAAGCAGAGGGATGATCAGGCCTCCAAGCGAGGAGGTCTTGACATTATAGCTGATGCTCCAGTAATCTTAAAGGAGATAAAGGAATGAGGAAGGCACGACTCCTGACAACGACTGAACATGTATTACGCACAGCTAAAATGACCCAATCCTGCCTCCCTCACTTGTGCATTCACAGCAAATTATCCAGTTGTTTATCAGAAATCCCAATCCCATTGGCAATGATAATCTGATTGATTAACGTCTATTTATTCGTCATTATGATGTGATTGGAGACCATCTTTATTTCCGATGTGTGCTCATTTGCTTCTGTTGGAAAAACAAAACAATTATTTTCTACGTGGAGAGGTATGAAATTTCTCACAACAGAAAGCTTGTAACCACTCAGTGTAGTTTACAAGGAGGTGGCGTACACTTGTATATTATACTCTTTACATGTAAAAACAAATTTGAAATATTGTTGAACCCTCATGCCTGTTTTCACCATGCATGGGCATGTCAAGATGTTTCACTGGGGTGGGGTAACCTGGGGTAAATCTCGTTAGTGGGTTGTCCTGTTTTCACCATACATGGGCATGTCAAGATGTTTTACTGGGGTGGGGTAACCTGGGGTAAATCTCTGTTCGTGGTTGTCCTGTTTTCACCATACATGGGCATGTCAAGATGTTTTACTGGGGTGGGGTAACCTGGGGTAAATCTCTGTTAGTGGGTTGTCCTGTTTTTTTCCACCCCCCCCCCCCTCCCCACTCCATATTTTTCCCTGTCCCCACCCCAGCTCACAATGCAGGGAACCCAGGTTCAGGATCAGATTGCATTCCGGATATGATATACCACGTTTATCCATTGCCACCTCCTGTCCTTTGCAATTAATATAAAAGTATCATGATGCATATATATATATATATATATATATTTGTCCGGAATGTGATCAAGAGGCAAGCTCTTCAAGAGCCTCAGATGGGTGTGTGTGTGTGTGTGTGTTGTGTGTGTGTGTGTGTGTGTGTGTGTGTGTGTGTGGTGTGTGTGTGTGTGGTGGTAAAATCACAAATATATAATCACAATTCTGGTGCATGTACAATCACGGCAGGATATAAATATGTATAATATGTATCCATCCATCAGGACCATACTCTGTGCAGAGCGTTGGTGCTGCCTAAGCAGTCTCCTTGGCTATTGAACACAATCCTGGACGGGTCGCCGCTCCGACATCAGATACCAGCATGCTGGCACTCATTTTTCCGACCTCGGAAGGATGACAGGCAGAGTCAACCCCACCTGGTATTAATTCAACAGACGAGTGGGATTTGAACTCAGGATCCTAGGATCCCAAGTTCACCACCCTAACGATTAAGCCAACACCAGGCTTATAATATGTATAATCATGTATAATTAGATATCAATATGTGGATATATATATATATGTATATTCCTTTGTGTGTCATTGGCTGTTATCTCCATTCGTGGGTTTAAGGCGATGGAACAAAGTCCTCCCAGGACTCAAAGTATCCACCTTCGCTTCGGTAAGGGATCACAGTTCATGGACCAAGCTGTCAAATTTGTTGCTCTCAGAGTTTTTTCCGAGGGCTCTTGTCAGGATCATCACCGAACCCCGGACTGCTCCAATTGTAGTTTGATTGTGGTAACATTCCTGGAGATGGTTTTCAGAATCTCAGTGAGGTTCTTCTTTATTATTACTGTTTCTCCAATTATCACTGGTGCAATTTTGATGCTCTCAGCTTCCAAGATCTCTTGATCTCATTTTTGAGGTCCTGGTATTTGGTATTTGGTCATTTTTGATTTCTACATTATTTAAGCGAAAATCGCTGGGTACTGATATCTCAATCAGCAATGCTGTCTTTTTCCTTTTTGTTCCTGAGAACAATGTTTGGTTACAACATTTTGTTTTCTATGTCCATGCTCGATGGGATCACCAGGTCATACATGAGCATGACGTCCTTATTTCAATGATTGCTTTTGATTCTTGTTTCCATGAGTTTTATGGAACTAGGATGTTGAAATTTTTGCAGATATTGCCAATGAATCACTTTGCATACTTTGTTGTGCCGTTGTGTGTAAAGTTGTTCTGACAATAGTTTTTTTGCAATCGCGAATTTAAGTGACTCGTACTTTCGGTGTCTGTCTTGTAGAACCCACACTTGTCTATCTGCCTTGGTCCCATCATCTTTTTAATCCATTGGTGTAGTGTCCTTGATCTTAGCCATTCCAATGAGCCTTCTTTGTTGATCCCAACTCGTCCAATTCTTTTTTGTGTTTCCTGCTCTTTTTGTCTTTCTTCCAGTTGTTGGTGTGTCCAGGTGCCTTTTAAAAGTTTACACCCCCTTTCAAAATTTTCACCTTTTGTTGCCTTACAGCCTGGAATTAAATTGCATTAAATTAGACTTTTTCCACCTTTATTTACACATCGTAACCCACAACTTCCAAGTGAAAAACAAATTCTACAAATTTCAGAAATTAATTGTTAATTAATTAAAACAGAAATTAATAATAATTAATTCAGAAATTAATTTAAAAATACAAAACTGAATATCTTGGTTGGATAAGTGTCACCCCCTTATCATAGCAATTGTAATTTAGCTCAAGTTTTAACCAATCACTTTCAAAATCACACACCAAGTTAATTGACCTCCACCTGTGTTAAATTGGAGTGATTCTGATGATTTCAGAATAAAATCAGCTGTTCCTGTTGTTTCCTACGCTGGTAGTTATATTTCACATCAAAGACTCAACCATGAGCACCAAGGAGCTTTCAAAAGACCTCCAGGAAAAGTTGTGGACAGGCACAGATCAGGAGATGGGTCTAAAAATTTTCAAAGGCTTTGAATATCTGTTGGAGCACAGTCAGACAATCATTAAGAAGTGGAAGGTGTGTGTGCACCACCAACACCCTGCCTAGATCAGGCCGTCCCTCCAAAACTGGATGACCAAGCAAGAAGGAGACTGATCAGAAAGGACACCAAGAGTGTCCTACACCTTTGTACAGAGACTGACAACTTTGAAAGAGCTACAGGCCTTTATGGCAAAGACTGATACTGTGTGCAAGTGACAACGATATCCCAAGAAACTCCACAAGTCAGGCCTGCATGATAGGGTTGCAAGAAGGAAGCCATTACTCAAAAAACGCCAACCTTGAGTCCAATTTGAGGTATGCAAAAAAACACGTTTTGTGGTCTGACAAAACCAAGATGGAACTTTTGGCGTAAATGTATAACGTTATGTTTGGCGCAAATCCAACACAACACATCACCCAAAGAACACCATCCCCACTGTGAAGCATGGTGGTGGCAGCATCATGTTATGGGGATGTTTCTCATCAGCAGGGACTGGGCACTTATCAGGATAAAAGGGAAAATGGATGGAGCAAATAAGAAAAATCCTGAAGGAAAACCAGCTGCCCTCTGCAAGAAAGCTGAAATTGGGACAAAAGTTCAACTTTCAGCATGACACCGACCAAAAGCACACAGCCAAAGCTACACTGGAGTGGCTAAGGAACAGAAGATAGATGTCCTTGAGTGGCCCAGTCAGAGCCCCGACCTAAATCTAATCACAAATCTGTGGCATGACTTGAAGATTGTTGTCCACAAACGTTCCCACGTAACTTGACTAAGCTTGAACTGTTTTGTACAGAAGAATGGGAAATATTGCCCAATCAAGGTGTGAAAAGTTGGTAGAGACCTATCCCTACAGACTCACAGCTGTAATTGCTGTCAAAGGTGCTTCCACCAAGTATTAACTCAGGGGGAGTGGATACTTACCAACCAAGATATTCTAGTTTTGTATTTTTATTAATTTTCTGAAATTTGTGGAATGTGATTTCACTTGGAAGTTTTGGGTTACGATGTGTACATAAAAGTGGGAAAAGTCTCATTTAGTTCAATTTAATTCCAGGCCATAAGGTAACAGAAGGTGAAACTTTTGAAAGGGGTGTAGACTTTTCGATGGGCACAGTATTTGTTGACATTTCTTTTTACTTTCTTTTATCTTTTTTTTTGCAATTGTGGGGCTGTATTTGTTCCATTTCATTTTCCTGAACAGTATCTTCTATTCGCACCTTTTTGGAAATTCCGAGCAAGGTGAGTTGGGATACTTTTTCAGGTTTGTTATTTTTCATGTTTGTTTCCAAATTTAATCCGACAGTCTGTTGAGCATTTCACATACTCAGCTCGTCTCCACTGTCCTCTGTGCACCTGGTTGAGTTCCATAAGACCGCTCCCTCCCTCTCATCTCGGCAGGTAAATTATATATCGGGATGCACTGGTTTTTGTAGAACATTTTGTGGATGGTAAGGAGTTTTCTTGTTTTGATGGCTAACTTATCAATTTCTGATTGGGGCCACTTTATTATTCCACAGCTGTATTTGAACACTGGACTGCGAGTTGATATATGGCTTTGATTTGTTTCTTGGGAGAGGTACGTGTTCAGGATCAGCTTTGTTCTACGTAAGTATTCTTTGGCGATTGTTTTGTTGCATTTGTTTGTGACAATTTGGTGGTTCTTTTCTTCTCCAAGGTATTTGTATGATGCTTCGTTTTCTCACTGCTATATTGTTGTTTCAAGGTCAATTTTATGTTATCTGTTTTTTGTTGGTTTACCTTGTACAAATGTGTGCTTGACTGGCTTATTTAGTCAAAATTCCATTTGAATATTGTCAGAACTTTTTTACTAGTTTTAGCTGTTCTGTCGATTTTTTTTTATCATTCGGTGCGGAGCTTTAAATCATCCTTGTATGGTAGGTGTGTCACCTTTCCTGTTTCTTTGGATGTTCTCTTTTGGATGTTCGCGGAGTATCCGTGTCCTTTGCCGATGAGGTTACTCAGTTGGTCCAGAGCCAGACAAACAAGAGGGGGAGGGACTGTCTCCCTGGAAGATCCCACGCCATATCTTCACATGTGGTATTTCAATATTTCCTTCTGAGTGCTGTAATATCAAAATGATATTCCAAAGCTCCATTACTTTCTCATTCAGGTTGATTATTTTGGGGATTGATTTTGTTCTTTGCATGCATTTTATCATCCGTGATTGTGGGACATTGTCAAAAGCTTTATTGTAGTCTATCCAGTCGGTGGACAATTTGCTTCTTCGCATTTTGCAATTTTCAAATATGGCCTTGTTCAGTTATAGATAGTCAATTGTTCCATAATAACCTCTCTTACATCCCTTTTGTTCTGCCTCCAAACCTCTTTGTTGTGTAAGGTGATGGTACATCATATCTGTAATGATTCCTGTTTCGAAGTTTGTATGTTGTTGGTGGGCATGTTTTTGGCGGTATTTGTGAGGATTTTTCAGATTTTTGGATGAGAAGTGTGTTTCTTTCTACGAGCCAGTCATCCATTGCCTTTCTCTTGGATCAGTTCATTGAATGTCGAGGCCAAGTGATTGTGGAGAGCATTAAGTTGTTTTGGCCAGAAGTTTGGAATTCCATCTTGGGCTGGGGCTTTTAAAGTTTGGCATTGTTACCTCTTGCCATGCAAGATAGAGGAGGTTATGTTTCATCCCCTCTCTGTGGTCGCCGAAATAGGTGACCCTTATTGTCAGTAAGTTTGTGATGTTGTTTGGATGTTTGTTCGTTTGTCATCAGCATAATGGTAGTAAACGTGGGCGGATTTTGACCAAACTCGGGTGGTAGGTACATCTTTATGACCTGTGCTTTGGAAATTGTGATGGTTGCTAGGGACGCTTTGGTTCCCTAGCAACCAACCAAAAAACCTTCAAAATCGTTCCGTTCACGCAAAATCAATTCCGAAAGCCATTATCCCACGTAGGGTTATGAAATTTGGCACGAATGATCTACAGGTGATGCTCTATCAAGATATTCGTTTTTGTGATATCTGGAATAGTTTTACCGCGAGCGCCCCCTAACAATTTAGGGTATGCGCGAAAATTGCGCGAAAATTGAAGGCCCCCTGGCGACCAGGTGAGTGCATCGATACGAATGAAACTTTGCAGGTTCATGGTTACTCGGTGAGTAACTACAAACTTTTCCTCAGGACATATTGACTGATTCGCTTAGGTCAGGTTCAAGCGTCAATTAGTGCAAAAATCGATAATATGCGAGACTGGAGTGCCTTCGCGCCAAATGCTACTCCTCCTAGGGTTATGTCGATGGTCATGAAAATCACACTAATCGATTCTGGAATACATTGTGCACAACGATCCAGCCGGATTTTCGATTTAGATCTTTTGTTCACCCACCAGCACCCCCTCGACTTTTGGGGATTTCCGATTTTCAAAACCGCATTTTTCGGTACTTTCATTCAAATTAATACCAGAGTAGTTATCAGTTGATGGAACTGATGAGGTTTTGATATGCATAATCTTAAGGTGATTCCCTATCCGCTATATGACATCCATTTTGCTCTATATCTTATAGTTTCCATGCTCGGCGACCACGCCGCCTTACCGGCTTGTCTGTCTGTTTGTCTCTTTGTGTGCCAGCATATCTCAAAAGTTGTTGACGGATTCAGATGAAATTGTGGGCAGTTGGATGTGTCATATGGACGAACTGATTAATTTTGGTGAAGATCCAGATTCGGATCCAAGTACTCGAATTTTTAAGTGATTCTGCACCACTGAGAGATCGGCCAAAAATGATAGATAACATGATATCTCAAAAGTAGTGGGCGGATTCGGTGAAATTTGTTGACATATTGGGTTTGTGACAAGAAGAATTGATTCGATTTTTGGTGAAGATCCGAATCCAGGTACGAGCGTTATTTAATTTTAAAAGTGATTCATCACCATTGAGCGATCGGTCCAAAAACGAGTGTGCATGATATTTCCAAAAATGTATGGCCCGATATGTTCTCGTGGATCAGGCATTGGTGTGGAGTATGCGCGCTCCTCCGAGTGCCCTTCCAGTGTGAAGTTATTTTCTAATTATTTCTTCATCAATAATCACCTGAGGGCATTTCCTTTAGCTTTTCTTTTTCAGGAGAGGGTTGACAAATTCTGTTTTATATCCGAATTTGCAGGTAGAATCTCTTCGGGTAACACTCAAACATGTGGTTTTGGTTTCTCCTGTTGTTTGCAGCACCCAAGCACTCGAGGTCGTTTGTCTTCGATTTTGTATTTGGTTTTTTTATTCTTTGGATTCTCTTTTCTTAGTTTGGGTTTCTGTTTCCTTTCCTGAACTGTTGCATCAGACCTACTTCCTTCCTCAGTTGCTCTCTTTGTGTCTCTAATGTCTTTTCTATGGTGGGATTTGGCTCTATTTGAAGGGCCTGTTCTTTTTTTTTTCTCTTCTTGTGTTGTTTGCCCATTACTTTTTTTTATTGATCTTCTCTTTATATATATATATATTTATATTCGATTTTGGTGCATCAGATAAAGAGTTCAAACATCCCTACCTGCTTACTATCATCTACTCAATACTTGTGGAGTTCTAGATACATATGTAACTCAATACCTGCTTGCACCCCCTGCCTACCGCTGCCTACAGGTGCAACCCACACCTGCTCCTCATATACTCCAACTCCATCCTCACCCTCAAAGTGTGGTCCACCAATATGTGGGGTCTCCATTCTTATTTTACCGATCTCTCCATTTAGGATCCTGTTACAACTCCACACTGTACGCAGTGCGCTTCATGAAAATATTTATCTCGCAGGATGTTTTTCGATTCCTCTGTCTGTCTCTTGTTATTCTCTCTTCTTTTTCTTTGGTTTGGACTCCCTTTTACCAGAAGTGGTGTCGCTGTCTATATCAAGAACTTCATTCCTCTATTGACTGTCCTCACTAACCTGGTTATTCTCTCTTGGCCTCTTGGCCAGGGTGCAGAGCAATAGTTCACTCCAACGAACAGTTAAGGCCCAAAACGTCAGTCAAGGCCCACAGCAGTCAACATACTTTGATTAATGCTCTATTGCTTCTAGTCACTGTTCTATCTGTTCGTTCATGCAGAACCACACTCGCCTTGATGATCAAGACTAACTTTCCATTGTTTCAATAAAGCAAGTTCCTATATGTGTTCATTTGGGCTGGCCAGGATGACTTTGAGGAATGTACACTCTCCTCAGAGCTGTCTACCTGGATTTGAATCCATACCCAACTATAAACTCTCATCATGGTGTCTCACAGGCAGGGGCGATTCATCA
>CM068956.1:164884785-164898040 GCA_035128595.1 Eptatretus atami
GCCACAGTCATTTCCTGGGATTCCCTGCCACAGTCATTTCCTGGGATTCCCTATCACATTAATTTCCTGGCATTTCCTCGGATTATCTGCCTCATAAATTTCCTGGGATTCATTAATGTTCATGTTTTGAATCAATCATGGCAATCTCAGGCAAAAAACATAATACCACAAAAAACATCCATTAGGTTGAATTTAAAGCTGTTGTTGAATTTATTTATATTTATTGAATTTAATTTGAATTTAAAGTTGAATTTAAACTCCATCCACCCGAAGGGTTTCATGTGGCACAGAGCATGACAAGTCATCCACAGGCATCCACTTTATCAAAAACGTGCAGCTCACTGGGTTGTAACATTATCGTTTGAAAGGTCGAAAACATTAACAGAAGATGATGCTTTGAATCCACCGTCAATGCAGAAATTATGTGGTCTGCAAAGTCTGAAAGCAACAACAACTATTTTTCCTTTATTGAATAAATTCACAACAGCATTATCTGCAGGAAAGGTTAAGACATGTGTTCTGGATCTGCATCTGTGGTTCTCCATCTTGTTGATTGATTACTTTTTCAAAGACTCAGCCATGAATGCATCTTCATGGTGAAATACCAAGGAGGTTAATTTCTGAGTAAGCACCCATCGTTACGTGAACGTGGTTGGTCCGTGAGGATGAAGGCGTACGTGCGGTTTTACACACACATATCATCGATTTCTGGAGTTGTAATGTTTAAGGAATATAATTTACTTTCCAACAACCCTTATATTTAGGGAGTGGAAGCACTGAGAAAAGAATGTTGTTGGGACCCATCGTCGGCAAGTTTCAGGATCAGTGGAGGACCATTGTCCAATGGTGGGTGAACGAGTTTCAGAACCCGAACAATATAGGGATTGGACTTTGTGGTGTTATGCCAGTCAGGGTCAGGAATTTGTAATTTGTTTCTCTTTGCGAAAGACACCACGGAATCTTTAACGTCCACCGATTAATGTCCACAGACAAGACACCTATATTAAGGCCCATTTGCGGAACAGCGTACTTTGTGATGCAACACCCTGTCTATGAAGCTTGTATAGTCAGGAATCAAAGTTGGACAAGACAGCTCATATGCAACCTCCAAACTATTTTGGTGGACAGTAAACAACAAAGGAATGTGTGATTGAGACTATAAACCCCCATAATTGGAGATTATTGCTGGTGAAGTTTCAGCCAAATTGAACTATGTTTCGGGCACACCCGAAGAAATTTCGGAATTGTGTTTTAATAATCCCGTTTAAAATGTAGGAACACTGAATAAGCTCATTTGAATGATATTTTAAATTGACGGTCAACAGTAGATGCGTGTCCGATATTGCCGATAGGCCTCCGCCCACGCACTTCGCTATCGGTCAATGTTATATCTAATTGGTTATTTGGTGATATGTCTCCAGTCTGATCACCCGTGAACAACTGTCATTCGCAAATTAGGATCTGAAAGTAGGATCCACCAGGCTATCGGAGACCGTGCCCGGACTATGTGGACGTAATGCACGAAACGTGGAAGCCTTCAATGTTTTTCTATCATCTGACAAAAAAAACAGTCCAGGAAAGTTCAAAATATACTGAGCAATTGATAAATCGACAGAGCGAAAATTCCATAATACAACTTATCAGTGTGAAAAAGAAAATCAAGTACTTATTTATTGTCGACGGCAGAAACTTCATAAAAAAAAGAACAAATAAACGAAAGTCAACAAACGCACACATGGACAAGAAAACATGCTCTGAAGACCTGGATGATTGATGACATGCACACCAAATGCTTAGATATGATATCATAGAAGAGGAAAATGTGTTTCTATGCTCAAAGGGAGGACGGGAGAGAGAAAATGATAGAATTGACAGATAGAAGAAAAGAAAAACGAACGAGAAAATGTTTACACAAATACAAAATTGAGGATAAAATAACTATAAAGATGTCCGAGAAGGGTCGCAGATCTTATGGACTAAACAAGCAGTGGAACTGAGGAAGATGACATAGATATCAAGAATCACCTCGCCCAGGACATCCACATCCACGTCCAAAAGGGCTCGAAATCGTTCTAACACCAAACCTGGCGCCACTTCATCGGCTAAAGTCATGTGACCGCAAAGCTACATTTACTTGGCCTCAGCGGCGCAAAGTCTGGGCCACGACCTAACACTTTAGCTATCAAAGGTCAAACAATCAGAAAACAGACAAGTACATAAACAGAAGATTGCTGAATCATTGAAGGCAGATATTCAAACCCACAGTGCCACTCATGGTCACTGGACGGCAAGTATTTCCAGATTTAACAGGAAAGACTGGTGGATCGTCCCAATTATTGTTTCAGGAGCCGATGTCCAGCAGTTACTAGGATACCAAAACTTCCAGGTGAAACTGTGTAAATGATGGCTAACCCATCCACAACTACACTGAAACAAGGGATTGGAAGACCAAGTAAAATGTCAATGCTTTGGACACACCATAGTAACACTGGTCACATGAACGGTGCATGTTCGATTAGAACAGAAATTGGACATCAAATGTTCATTTTGTCTGCCGTCACCACGTGCACGAAATTGCCTACAGGCAATCACAGTTACTTGCCTTGGTCCTTCAAGGGAACTGACATCGCCTTGTTCAAGAGATTTCAAGGCAGTCAATTCATCGACCAGGAAAATTTGAAATTTTGACTTAGATGAGATGACAAGAATTTGTGAGTGTTGAGAACGATATTATTTGCAAAAGAGCAATTTAAAAAATACAGCCCCGTGATGAATATAAAGAACTATTGAACTCTCAATAATCGCACTCGGTGCGTCCCGGAGAAGAATCGATTCAGGCTTCCTGGGGCCTTGCACCGGCCCGCTGGATGCGAAAGCCATATATGGAACCAAAATTCTATTCAGAAAACAATTCAAACTAACTAAGAGAGAAAGAATGGGAATTTAACTTGTGTGTGATTGGTATTTAACATTAAACATTGGTTTACTGCCCTCGTGCCGTCAGAGCTTCCGCAAACGACCGGGAATTTTTGAAGAAACTGGAATCATATAAAATCGGAATGAGGAAATTTCGAGAATAGCTGGAAGAAGTTCTCCGGACATTTATGGTACCTGAGTGAGGAACTAATTCCACTACTCTATTTGAATAAGAAGTTTCTGCTGAAACTAAGGCAAGAATAGCGCTGCGATAACCAGGGAATGAGCAGAATTGGACCATATCCAAGCAAACGAACTACTGTACTAGTTCACGATATCAAGAAAGAACTGTGGGATTCCCAACTCAAATCCCAAGTTTTTCGTGTTCCTAGAATTGCCGATGGCTTTTTGAATGATGACCCAGTAACACGCATCAGAACGAAAGTTACAATGCAGCACTGGCTATTGTCTCAAAACTCAAAGCAGTGAACGACAATGCAGAACGTGGATAGTCTAATGATGGAATACAATGAAATCCACTTCCAACGAGGACCAAAAACAAATTGCTCCAGTGTTCAGAGCATAGAAGGAAAATGCCGACCTGCAAGAAAAACTTTTGACGAAGTGAAATTGTTCAATGCATATTATGCAAGTATTCAGGATGTGAAAATTGAAAATTGATGAAATAAATGCCGAATGATTGTAAATTCATGACCTGATACTTTTTATCCAGAAGTTATTCAATCAGAGATTGATCTCTTTCTTATTTTTGTATTGTAATTTTAAAAATTTGAAATTTCAATGTCCGTAGTGACCCCAACATAAGTTCGATTGGCGAAACATCATGGTGTTTCTCATCAAAGGAAAAAAAGGGGGGGGGGGGGGGGGGGGGGGTAGACTTGCAACTTTCAAATTTTTAAAATAGAAACCGACCCAATGATGGCTTACCAAGTAGCTCAATTAAACGTGATAGACATATAGCCTATTGCCCTAATACTTCCCTGGATGGCATGAAAATCCACATAAAAACATTATGGGTGAAATCAACAATAATGAGATCGGAGCTTGATAACCACCTTAGAAAGCGAGGAGAACGTGACGTTTTATGTGTCAAACCTTCTGCAGGATATAAACAAAATAGAACAACAATGTTGAAAAAAGAAAGGCCATCATGGTGCAAATGAAAGATGCCATGCACGGCTCAAGGTATCAGATTTGAGAAAAGTGTTGGTATAATGGTAACTATCGACATATATTGTTACGAATTTGGAAGCTCACTGCACACAACAGCCAGAGTCCTTCTAGATCAGTTATATCGGTAAGTACGTGTTTCTAGTTAGGGTCCCGTCCCTCGTCTAATGGGAATTAATTGTACGTGCGCTGCGGAGTTATTTTATAGTTAGGATTTTACGTCCCAACCAACGACCCCCAACAACTCTCTGCTTTCGGCATTGTCCGCGCTCTTTGCTCACGCTATAGCTTATAAATTAAATTGTTATAATTTGTAAATTGAATTTTGTGCATTTAAATTTTGAAATCACTGGAAATCAATTGTCAGAAATGTCATGGAAGAATCTCACCGAAACGAGCTGAGAAACCCCCTCTTCTTCCTATTCACTCTCATGTTCTTTTTTCTTTTTTTTTAATCTTACATGTTACAAGTTGTAATATGACTTATAATCTTGTAATTTATAAACTTAATTTTGTACACTTACACTTTGAAATTACAGTATATCAGAATTATCATGGAGGAATCTTATCTACACCAGATGAGAAAACATTCCATCAAAAGCCTCTGTTGTGCTGATACGCTTTTGAGCTTTCTGAGCATTTTTGAAGTAAACATTGTTGTTTTTTTATTTTTTTAACCGTGCATGAGTACCTGAGTACCAGTTATGTGAACCGCTGATAAGAGGCTAATACCATCTGTCTGTATCCCACCCTGAAACAAGGAAACGCTCCTCAGAGAGAAAAAACAAATTAAGTAAAAGTTGCTTAAAATTAATCCAAACCGACAGGAAAATAATATTTTTTCCAATCAGACCACAATAAAAATTGAACCGGGGTGGTGTATAGGCAGCAGACCACTGATTCCATCGCTCCAAAAAATTATTTGCTGTGAAGAAATATATAACCTCTCATTTTTTTAGCTCTTTCAAACAGCACAATAATAAAAGGCTTTCTTTTTTATATGGTGCTGCTTTTTACCACAGGCTTCAGCTCGTGGTATAATGTTCATAAACTGGCTGACAAGGCTTGCTGGGAGGAATTTGTACTGTGCAGAGTGCTGGCGATAACTCGCCTAATCTTCACAAAAGACAGCGTGAGGTTTTCACGGGACGGCACACACACAGACACATCGCCCTGCATGCGAAACACGGGGGATAGTTTATAGCTGGGTCAAGATGACTGGTTTTCACATCGGACGTGGCCACTCTTCGCATGGGACGTAGCAAGGACAAGGCCGATTTTTCTATGGAACAAAGCCGATTTTTGTATGGGTCAAGGCCGAATTTTGTATGGGTCAAGGTCGATTTTTGTATGGGTCAAGGTCGATTTTTGTATGGGTCAAGGCCGATTTTTGTATGGGTCAAGCCCGACGTGCGTATGGGACAAGGCCGATTTTTGTGTGGGACAAAGCCGATTTTTGTGTGGGACAAGGCCGATTTTTGTATGGGTCAAGCCCGACGTGCGTATGGGACAAGGCCGATTTTTGTTTGGGACAAGGCCGATTTTTGTATGGGTCAAGCCCGACGTGCGTATGGGACAAGGCCGATTTTTGTACGAACAAAGCCAATTTTGTACTGGGATAGGCCGATTTTTGTACGGGACAAGGCCGATTTTTGTATGGGTCAAGCCCGACGTGCGTATGGGACAAAGGCCGATTTTTGTACGGAACAAAGCCGATTTTTGTACAGGATAACGGCACGATTTTTGTACGGAACAAAAGCCGATTTTGTACGGACAAGGCCGATTTTTGTATGGTCAAGCCCGACGTGCGTATGGGACAAAGGCCGATTTTGTTTGGGACAAGGCCGATTTTTGTATGGTCAAGCCCGACGTGCGTATGGGACAAGGCCGATTTTTGTAATGCGGAACAAAGCCAATTTTGTACGGGATAAGGCCGATTTTTGTACGGGACAAAGCCGATTTTTGTACGGAACAAAGCCGATTTTTGATGGAACAAAGCCAATTTTTGTCTGGACAAGGCGATTTGTACGGGACAAGCCGTTTTTGTATGGGACAAGGCCGATTTTTGTACGGAACAAAGCCAATTTTGTACGGGATAAGGCCGATTTTGTACAGGACAAGCCAATTTTTGTACGGAACAAAGCCGATTTTTTATGAAATATGCAAGCAAAACCGATTTGTATGCGACGATTATTACTGTATCCAGGATTTATTAAAGCCGATTAATTGGGACTAGTATGGCCCGATTTTCGATATGGACCATGATTTTTTGTACTCGGGACATTTTTGGCGTATGGTTATCGTGTACAGCAGAAGGAACAAAGCCGATTTTGTATGGAATAAAGCCGATTTTTGTATGGACATGGCCGATTTTGTAGACATGGCCGATTTTTGTACGACAAAGCGATTTTGTATGGGACATGGCCGATTTTTGTATGGTCAAGGCCGATTTTTGTATGGGACATGGCCGATTTTTGTACGAACAAAGCCGATTTTTGTACGGAACAAAGCCGATTTTTGTCTGGGACAAGCCGATTTTTGTACGGGACAAGGCCGATTTTTGTACGGAACAAAGCCAATTTTTGTACGGGATAAGGCCGATTTTTGTACGGGACAAGGCCAATTTTTGTACGGAACAAGCCGATTTTTTACGGAACAAAGCCGATTTTTGTATGGAATAAAGCCGATTTTTGTCTGGGACAAGGCCGATTTTTGTACGGAACAAAGCCAATTTTTGTACGGAACAAAGCCGATTTTTGTACGGAATAAAGCATTTTTGCTGGAGACAAGGCCGATTTTTGTATGGGACAAGGCCGATTTTTGTATGGAATAAAGCCAATTTTTGTACGGGATAAGGCCGATTTTTGTCGGGACAAAGCCAATTTTTCTACGGAACAAAGCCGATTTTGTACGGAACAAAGCCGATTTTCGTCTGGGACAAAGCCGATTTTTGTATGGGACAAGGCCGATTTTTGTATGGGACAAGGCCGATTTTGTATGGGTCAAGCCGACGTGCGTTTGGGACAAGGCCGATTTTTGTATGGGACAAGGCCAATTTTGTGTGGGACAGGCCGATTTTTGTATGGGACAAAGCCGATTTTGTGTGTGGGACAGGCCGATTTTTGTGACAAGGCCGACGTGCGTATGGGACAAGGCCGATTTTTTATGGGTTAAGGCCGAGTGCGTATGGGACAAGGCCGATTTTTGTGTGGACAAGGCCGACGTGCATATGGGACAGGCCGACGGCGTATGGGACAAGGCCGACGTGCGTATGGGGAGCAAGGCCGACGTGCGTATGGGACAAGGCCGATTTTTGTATGGGCTCAAGGCCGATTTTTGTATGGGATAAAGCCGATTTTTGTTGTGTCAAGGCCGATTTTTGTATGGGACAAGGCCGATTTTTGTATGGGACAAGGCCGATTTTTTGTATGGTCAAGCCGACGTGCGTATGGGACAAGGTCGATTTTTGTTTGAGTCAAGGCCAATTTTGTGTGGGACAAGGCCGATTTTTGTAGTGGGACAAAGCCAATTTGGTATGGGACAAGGCCAATTTTTGTATGGGACAAGGCCAATTTTTGTACGAGTCAAGCCCGACATGCGTATGGGCACAAGGCTCGATTTTTGTATGGAACAAAGCCGATTTTTGTATGGAACAAAGCCGATTTTTGTATGGGACAAAGCTGATTTTTGTATCGGACAAGGCTGATTTTTGTCGGTGTTCAACATGTTGTGTCAGTTGAAAGGCAACCCAGCCAGCACATGATGCTGGCCCAACATTGGCAAACGAAGGAATGGTTGCAAGAAGATTTCCAACTTTGGTTCAACGTTGGTGAAACGGTAGCCACATGGCATAAAAGTGATGGAAGAAGTGCTAACGTTGGCCAAATGAAGAAAATTACACTTGACCAACAGCAATGCTGACGTTGGAACACCGTTAACCCAACATCAGTCTGTTAGCTGGAAATCGACATCAGGTTGTGAGGCATCTGGTCTGCCCACAAAGACTGCTGCTCACGTTTACGTGTCCTTGTTAATTTAATGCGACATTGCGAGATGGCCAATATAATAAATGGCTCGCCGTCTTGCTGAGACAAGGGCTTTTTAAACCTTTTGTATGCCAAGCCATGTCGATCGATTTAAAAAAGCCGAAGATGATTATTCCGCGTCCGCTTTTTCTTCTCCTCACTCATCAACCTGTCAAACATGCACTCGTTCCCCTGACCTGTGCTGTCCATCTTTGTCGCCACTTTTGAAGTCCCAACACACCAGCTCAAGCTCCTGGAACTCGGTGGAACGGCACAGGAGCTTACATGACATCAAATGTCCTGGCCAAAAGAAGAAAATTGCCTGTCATGAGATTGGATCGAAATGAACAGGAAATCACATTCATTGGGAAAACCACAACCCAACAAGTCAATCATCTCGGTCTCAACAAATTTCTGGACATTTTAATTCAAATTCTTGTCCGTTATATTTTTTTAATTCATGGATCCATCTGTTTACAGGCTGCACGATCATTGCTTCAAAAGGAAATGAATGACAAAACCCTTCTCTCTCTGCCCTTATTTTCCACTCGAAACACGAAGAATCGAATTTGTGTGTTGCCTTCTATCTTTAAGGATACACATAATAATTTTTTTTTGATGTATAAGGATAGTATCCCAAAAAGTATGTAAATGAGGTAGAGATGGTCACAATAAATTATCATGTGAAACCATCCCTACATCCTTTTACACGAAAAATATTGTTGCGAATTCGCGCCCGCCGGCGTGCGGACGGCCACGTAACTCGGATCGCGGCACGTCGCCCCGACGGACAATTCAGTCGTGACCCTCCGGGAACTATCGCCCGGAGCCAGTCACGGGTGGGCCTTTCGACCTCACCACAATCGTGCCAATCGGCCACCCGCGTAGGATAGGGTTGTCGCCAAACTCGACCTACCTAAGTACCCACGCGGATGGTAACCGGGCGATCGTACCTCGCCGCAGGTCGACTCGGACACGAGCCGCTTGGGCGGCCGTTCCGTACTATCGGGATAACCGAGCGGTGTTATCGTCGACCTCGACGGTTCAGATTATTTACCGGGCGTTTTGCACCCACTACGAACCCTTTACGTGAAGCAGGATGGAGGGTCAATGAAGAAAAGACGAAGCGAAACGGGAAAACAGTTCACACAATGCACATTTATTCCGCGGCACACGGAGCACACATATAGCACGTATTTACAGCCACAATTAGCAAATGCACATATATCAATTTAAGACAAAACAATAATGCAAGCAACCAGAGCTACGACGACTAACGCGAACACTCGGCACACTTATACAGTTTCTACCTTACAAGACACGGCGCCACAACACGCATTCACACCTAAGCAAAGAAAAGACCCCTCAAAGCAAGGAGTCAGACTGGGCCCGTGGGCCTAATGCGCGTGGAACCTGGATGAGCGGCCAGGTCCACGAGACCGAAGGTCTACCCGCGCCCTCGTGCGACCGCAAAATGTCGCTGCACGGCGGTTTCGTGGGCACCTGCTGGTGTAAAGTGGGAACGGGCCCCTTGTCGCACTCTCTCAGCGCGGGGGAAAAGGGGAATTGTTGATGCTCTGGGGAGGGAGTATGGCTGGCTTGCTCGAGTTCTCCTCAGCCTCCAGGTTCTCCTCAGCCGATCTCCCTCCGCAGCCGTTCGCCTCTCGTAGCCGTCTGCCCACTTCTGCTTCGAGCTCCGTCTCCCGACTCTGCCCCACCGATACTGCTTCGAGCTCCGTCTCCGACTCTGCCCCACCGATACTGCTTGAGCTCCGTCTCCCGACTCTGCCCACCGATACTGCTTCGAGCTCCGTCTCCGACTCTGCCCACCGATACTGCTTCGAGCTCCGTCTCCCGACTTTGCCCACACCGATACTGCTTCGAGCTCCGTCTCCCGACTCTGCCCCACCGATACTCCACTCGATTCGCCTTGCGCTCGTCTTTTTATCGGCTCCAGGAACCCACCATATGCAAATTCTCGGATCCAAACGACCTCAGGGGCGGAGCCACGCTCGCCGATTGGATGGAGAAAAAGGGGCGTGTATCATTCCTGATCCTCAAATTTGCATATGCCGATTTTCGTCAGGCCGTCTGGAGGCGGGCCAAGCCGCCCCGCGCTTCCTAATTGGATGGATCAGATGTGGGCGTGTAGCATTCCTGATCCGAATTCTCCTCGGAAAAACCGCCATCTGCACTCGCGGCTCGCGTGTATCGCTGAAGATAGCCGACGCTCGGTGTCCACAGGTGGTGCGGGAGTGGCCGTAGGAGAAGTGGTGGAGGGTTTTCGGCGGTGTCCGATGGCCATGGCGCTGTTTGGAATGGCGGTGATGTGAGGTTTGCGGTAGCGAGTGGTGAAGGTAGGTTGTGGCTGCTGGCGTTGTTGTTGTTGTTGGCTCAAAACAAAGGTAGAACAAAAAAACGCCTAACTCAAAGGATCGCAGCCGAATGAATCACATTAATTCCTCTAAACAATGGTTTGGGCTAACTACACATGTACTTATAAGAAATATATCTCACCTACGGGACCTTTATGGTGTAATGCGAATTTCCACAGCCGTAACAATATTAATGTTTTAATTACTTGTTTCTGTAATCTCTGTTGAGAGTTCACATGCCATGGTTTCCACTCATGGTTTACCGATAAGCCTGGTGTTGGCTTAGCGGTTAGGGTGGCTGGCTTGGGATCTTAGGGTCCCGAGTTCAAGCCCCGTTGGCCACTGAATTAACACCAGGTGGGGTTGACTCAGCCTGTCATCCTTCCGGGGTCGGTGAAATGAGTACCAGTGTACTGGTATAGGCGCACTGCATCAGTAGCATAGCCATGCCCCAACAAAATGATGCTACTGGGCAGCCAAGCTGCCATACACAAGAATATGGTTTACCTGATTGTGTGGTTAGTGATAATGGCTCATGTTTCACCTATGCTGCATTTCATGGTTTCTTGAAACAGAATGGTATCAAGCATAATCGCAGTGCTCCTTTTAAATACGCTTCAAATGGTCAAGCTGAGAGAGCTGTGCAGGTGATCAAGAGTGGTCTTATAATGGTCAGTGATGGTTCTTCTCTGCAGACCAGATTGTTACACATGTTATCTACACACATCTGTGACACATGTTCAGTCGAGTGATAAAGGCATGCATAGCCTTGATCCATCCCAATGGTTCATCCAGAGTTACTGACCACAAGTTGAAACAGTAGTGGTACCATGACAGGACCTGAGTTCCACGAGTCATCAATGTGTTCGGTCCTGTTTTCGTGCTGAATCCTGACCATGGCCCCACAGTAAATGGCTCACTGGTCAAGTCGTTGATCAAATTGGCAACTCTGCATCTGTTGTGGAACTGTCCAATCGACATACAGTAGGTGAACATATTATACAAGGAATTTAGATACAGGAGGAGGCCATTCAGCCCATCGTGCCTGTGCCACATGAACACCAGACCAATATATTGTTGCGGTTCTGAAAACTGCATGCCTCTAAGGCAATGGCACCCAACATACGGTGCTCACCAGACAGTTATTTCGTTCGTATACATGCAGTTAGACCTTCCCCTCATGTCTAATGGGTTAACAAAGTGCGTTGCGTGGGTCTTATAGCTCAGTCTAATTATATCTCTATCTTCCATTCAATCCTGATTTTATTTCAACCCTTTCCTTTTATCCATGAGACAAGTCAAAGCAGGCAATGCGCCCAGATGGCCACGTGTAAAAATCACAACGATGAAAAACCCTCCACCTACACTGTTACAGGATGCACGTGGTGCGCCCTTTCAATCAAATCTGGATCTAATAATTATATGTCTTTTTTTCAACCCTGATTTACATCCAACGCTTTCCTTCAATCCATAATACAAAGCGAAGCAGGCGCAAATGCTATCCTCGCCTGCTGGTGTCCGCCCACTCCACCCACCTGTCTCACCTGCTGGCGTCCGCCCACTTATCCGCCTCCCTTGCCTGTCTGCTCCGCCCACTCTCTGGACCAGTGCAGAGCACGTGCTTCCACAAGCCCCGGTGTAACAGTTTAACTACCCCCTCTGGACAACTTCCCCCCCGGGAGGGGGGTACTTGTCCTGCAAAGTCCCCCCACCTGAATTAACTCCTCCCCCCCCCAGAATATCAATACCTGATTAGAGAGGTATATATTTTTAGTATAAATCTATTTTTGGCCATAGGGGCAAGTTATCCAGGAGGGGGGGAGACTTATCCTAGGACAAGTACCCCCGGGGGGAGTTGTCTCAGGGGCGACTTATTCTGTTACACCGGCCACAGTAATTAGCAGAGATAACACGCCGACTCTCAATGTGATCGCTCAGCGAGCGTCCCCCAAGCAGACTGGGTAGCGCGTCGCCCACCATGCAAGGTATTGCAGATGGTTAGCCCTCATCTCCTCTCCTTCCTTCTGATTATCTCATCTTCATCGTGTGTGTGTGTGGTGGTGTGTGTGTTGTGTGGTGTGTGTGTTTGTGTGTGTGTGTGTGTGTGTGTTGATGGCGCCTGTCCTTGCTTTTATAAGGGTGGAAGATATAATGTATAAGTCTACCCTGTGTCTGCTTTAGTAAGTTGGTTGCTTTTTCTGTCACACCCCACAAATTCCTTGCCATCCCTTTTGTACAGAACAATAAACCCTTACCATGCCACATACTTTTCCTCACCTGATTGGTAATAAATGCTTGTATAGAAATGTTACCACTTGTTTTCGTCTTTTCTTTCATTGCAGTTATGCTTGGCTACATCTGATCCGGTAAGGTGACCCGGTTTGGACAAGCGTACCAAGGGCGTGCCCCCGCTATTAGGTCACGTCACGATTTTAGGTAACCGGTTCCAGTACGGAGGACCCTAAGTCATGTTGGTGTTTATCATATATATTATATATATATATATATATATATATATATATTATATATATATAATATATATACACACACACACACACACACACTACCGGTTCTAATGTTTTAGAACCCCCATTTTCCAGTTTTTCAGTTTAAGCAGTTCAAGTCCAGTGATATAACCTGAAATGGTACAAAGCTAAGCGGTAAACTGCCAGAGGTTAAAAAAGAAAAAGTTTAGGTTACGAAAAACTGAAAATAATGTAAATTTCAGAGTTGTTAAAAAAGGCCCTT
>CM068956.1:164898050-164926567 GCA_035128595.1 Eptatretus atami
AAGTAATGGGTTTGCAACTGCAGCTGTTCTGCAGCAATTGCAGTAAATTAAGCCTTGAAAGATGATGCAAATAATTCCATATAAGATATAATTTCTGTATAAGATAATTAATTAATAAATTCCGTATAAGATAATTCCGTATAAGATCCGTACAAGATATAACGTATAAGTCTACCCTGTGTTTGCTTTAGTAAGTTGGTTGCTTTTTTCTGTCACACCCCACAAATTCCTTGCCTTCCCTTTTGTACAGAACAATAAACCCATTTACCATGCCACATACTTTTCCTCGCCTGATTGGTAATAAATGCTTGTATAGAAATGTTCCCAGCTTGTTTTCGTCTTTTCTTTCATTGCAGTTATGCTTGGCTACATCTGATCCGGTAAGGTGACCGGTTTGGACAAGCGGTACCAAGGCGTGCCCCCGCTAATTGGTCACGTTCACGATTTTAGGTAACCGGTTCCATTAGACGGAGGCCCTAAGTCATGTGGTGTTTATCATATATCTATATATTATATACAGTAATCCCCCGTTTCTCGCGGGGGTTACGTCCAAACCTCCCGCGCTAAGTGAAAATCCGCGATGAATGGACGCCTCCCCAAAAAATCGACTTGTTCTGGTCTTGTCGGTTTGGGAGTGATTGGGTTTGAGGTGCCTGAGATCGACTAGTCTGTTGGTCGGTTTGACAGTGATTGGTTTGAGGTGCCGGAGATCGACTAGTCTGGTCTGGTCGGTTGACAGTGATGGGTTTGAAGTGCGGAGATCGACTAGTCTGGTCTGTGGTTTGACACGAGTGATTGGGTTGAGGTGCCGGAGATCGACTAGTCTGGTCTGGTCGGTTTGACAGTGATAGTTTGAAGTGCCGGGATCGACTAGTCTGGTTGGTTTGACAGTGATTGGTTGAGGTGCCGGAGATCGACTAGTCTGGTCTGGTTGGTTTGGCAGTGATTGGGTTTGAAGTGCCGGAGATCGACTAGTCTGGTCTGGTCGGTTTGACAGTGATTGGTTTGAGGTGCCGGAGATGGACTAGTCTGGTCTGGTGGTTGGCAGTGATTGGGTTTGAGGTGCCGGAGATCGACTAGTCTGGTCTGGTCTGGTTTTGAGGTGCTGGGTATGAGCAGTTGCTCGTCCAACGGCGGCAAATCTTTTCCTTCCTGAAGCATATATCGAGCACCTTTACCTTCTCCTGGAGCGTCCCAGGACCTTCCTCTGGCGCTTCGGTTCCTTGCCAGAAGCCTTAGAAGGTGCAGGGCGTTTGGGGCGCCATCGTGGGGCTTGGAGAAAAAACGTAGAAATATTTCGAAGTTACAAGCGAAACTTTGTCTCGTGCGTTGTGTGACTGGTCGAGCACCACGCGTTATAATTTATGCTTAAATATTTATATTTTATATATTATTACCGCGATGTACCGGGGGGAATCCGCAGAAAAAAAATTAGTTACGTTCCAAGGGAAAACCCGCGATGAACCGGGGGCGCGATAGGTGAACCGCGATGAAGCGGGGGTTGACTGTATATATATTATACATATACATATATATATATATATATATATATACATAATATATATAATATACATATATATACATACACCACACAACTACCGGTCTAAAGTTTTAGAACACCCCCATTTTTCAGTTTTTCAGTTAAGGCAGTTCAAGTCAGTGAATAACCTGAAATGGTACAAAGCTAAGCGGTAAACTGCCAGAGGTTAAAAAAGAAAAAGTTTAGATTACCAAAAACTGAAAAATAATGTAAATTTCAGAGTTGTTAAAAAGGCTCTTTTCAGGGAACAACTAATGGGTTCGCAACTGCAGCTGTTCTGCAGCAATTGCAGTAAATTAAGCCTTGAAAGATGATGCAAATAATTCCGACAGGTGTCCCAACTTTTGTTGATTAGTTACAAACCCTCTGTCTGTATAAAAGCAGGTTGGAACAGACTGTGTTGCTTACACCCTTCTTGGATCAGCATTATTTGACAATATTGCACTGCAGGAAGTAGTATATTGCTATCATAATGGTGAGAAAAAGACAATTAACAAAGGAATACAGACAGACCATTACAACCCTTAAAAGTGTCGGTCTTTCCTTTAGAGAAATTACAAAGCAAGCCAAGGTGTCAGTGAGTGCAGTTTCCTACACCATCAAAAGGCACTTGGAAACTGGAGGAAACTCTGACAGGAAGAGTCTGGCAGACCCAAAGCCACAACACAATCAGAAGACAAGTTTCTGAGTCAACAGCTTGCCTGATCGGTGGTTCACAGGACAGCCTTCAAGCACAGCTTAACACTGGTCGAAGAAAGGAAGTCTCAGTTTCAACTGTGAAGAGAAGATTTCGAGCTGCAGGTTTGACAGGTCGAGTAAGGAAGCCATTGCAAAGATGGCAAAATAAGAAAAAGAAGCTTGCCTGGGCCATGAAGCACCGCCAGTGAACCACTGAAAACTGGAAGAAGGTCTTATGAACCGATTAATGAAAATTTGAAATCTTTGGTTCATCACGCTTGGTTTTTTTGTACGCTGTTGAGTCGGCAAAAGGATGGTTCCTCAGTGTGTGACACCAACTGTCAAACATGGAGGAGGAAGCGTGCAATAAGCGTGAAATTGCAGCGCCATGCAATACCCTCTGGTCGACGCCTAGTTGGTCAGGAGTTCATCCAACAGCAAGATAACGACCCAAAACATACCTCCAGGCTATGTCAGAACTACCTTAACCCTTAGATGCATGAGTGCAAAAAAGAGATTGCAATTTTACAGCCAAACTGGGTCATTTTTGACCCACTTATGCATCTAAGGGTTAAAAGAAAATAGCAAGAAGGTAGGCTTCAAATCATGGAATGGCCAGCACAGTCTCCAGACTTAAACCCCATCGAGCTGGTTTGGGATGAACTGGACAGCGCACATTGCCACGAGCCCCGGCAAGGTGACGAAGCCAGAGATAACACGCCGCATCTCGAGGTGGGAACGCTCAGGCGGAGCGCCCCACGGAGGTACACATTACACACACAGACCTATACACGACTCGGTTAAGGATCTTTCGCCTCAGGCATCTTCTCTCTTCTCTCTCTTTCCACCCCTCTATCCCGTCTCCTTTGGACACACAAAAGAGCACCATTATTGATTTGCAATCCCATTTTCCTCTGGCATGACACCGCACCCCCCATATTGCACTACACCACACCTCCCACTCCTTAGACACCACCAGTATTCCTCCCTCCTACCTCTCCCTAAGCGCTCTGGGTTTCGTTGGTCCATCGACCACGCCAGGTATCGCGAGGCCGTTTATCCTCATCTTCTCTTTTTCTCGATGGGCTATATCTAATCTTGCTGGGGTTTGTGTGTGTATATGTGATGGCTCCTGTCCTAGTCAAAGTTAAGATTGTGGAAGTAATAACGGGATAAGTCTGCTCTGTGTCTGCTTTTTTAAGATTGCTTGCCTTTTGCCACACCCCACAAATTCCTTGGTATCCCCTGCTGTGCAAACGAATAACCCAGTTTACTGTGCCACATACCTTTCCTCGCCATTGTAAATAAATGATTGTATGAAAATTTTCCCAGCACGTGTTCGTCTTTTCCTTCATTGGTCCAGCATGGTTCGTACTCTAGTCGAGCCGGGACGTTATTCCCCAACGATCTGTTTTCTAACAGGTACGTTCTTGGCAGTTATGCTTGACTGCTTCTGATCTGGTAAGGTGAATCGGTTTGAGCAAGGTGTACCGAGGGCGTGTCCCCTGGTAATTAAACCATGTGACCTTTAGGTAAACGCCATCAGACGGAGGACCTTAACTCACGTGGTCGAGTTATTGGCGTTCATGGTCGATTAGCGACCTGCCGCGTCACAAAGTTATCCGTGTGCGACGGCCTGCGATTCCGGAGAGTCTTGTGGGAACCTGAGGTAGCTTCCCCCCTCGTGGTCTTCCTCGCCCCCGACCCCGAGTCCGCAAAAACATGTATTTTTATAGTGAGAATGGTAACCTTAGAAATAAACTTTTCCCACGATGTGAAAAAAAACAACCATTTTCAAACTGCCAATCACTACCTCAATGTAATTTATATAACTTAGCCTGTTTTCGGTGCAGATTTTAGATATGTAACTCCAGTCGTTCCAATTTCAGGTGTGTTACTCACCAAAGACAGTGAACAGGATAGCCGACAGGTATGCATGCATACTTGCTTCTGAGCTTGCGCTTGTCTAGTCGAGGTTTGAATCTCGACCCAACTGTAAACGATAGTCCTGGTGTTTCGTATACAGGGTGAGACATCAATGTGTGTGCCGTCCATCGGAGGGTTGTTCAGCTGGAGGACCCTTCTGCCAGCATTGGTCATTGGTGAACGTTGAAGATTCCAAGGTGTGTTTCGTGAAGATTAAGCGAGTTCTCTCCGGCATCCTGAACAAATTACGAATTGCTGCCCTGACTGACTGCTTACCCTTCCCAGGAGACTGCTTCGGGATGATGATGATGATGATGATGATGATGATGATGATGATGATGATGATGATGATGATGATGATGATGATTGCATTCATCGTTGACCCCAATAACAGTAACCGACAACACCTGGCAATGAAATCTGCATCGTTAACATCCACAAAAAATTATTTTCAGCAAATAACTTTGCAGACACATGGAAATTAAGTGACAACAAGCCGGTAGGCGACATGGGTGGTCGCTACATAATTGCATACTAGTCATACAGTTTTTGACGGATCGGGCTGAAAATGTTTGACAAAGAGGTTGATTATAGTGCGCATAAAAGTGCGGAAGCAGATTTTTGATTTTAAACTTAAACTTTTTGATCCAGACTTAAACCCCATCGAGCTGGTTTGGGATGAACTGGACAGAACTGGACAGCGCACATTGCCACGAGCCCCGGCAAGGTGACGAAGCCAGAGATAACACGCCGCATCTCGAGGTGGGAACGCTCAGGCGGACTTTCCTCTGGAAAGTTCCCCAACGATCTGTTTTCTAACCGGTACATTCTTGGCAGTTATGCTCGACTGCCTCTGATCTGGTACGGTGATTCGGTTTGAGCAAGGTGTACCGAGGGCGTGTCCCCTGGTAATTAAACCATGTGACCTTTAGGTAATTATTCGAAAATATATATTTTTAGGATTTTTCAAAAATTTCAAAGTCCCGTTGCTAGGCAACGGTGGCGTCCAGCAATGTGCTCAATAAGCATACAACTAGGTCCTGTATGAACCTACCTGTCAATTCATAAAATCAGATTGAACTCCTCTGGCCTCAGAAAGCTCGTCCATTACATACAAAACAAAACAAAACAAACAACAGTCATAGACTGTACTACGAAATCGTCAACTTTGACCTCTGACTTGTCTATAAAAGCTTCTAGAGAGGTAGCGACGCAGACCAGAAGTTTCCCGTGATTCTGTACAAACCATCAAAATCGAATGTTTGACTCACGTGACCTGACCGTTGACCGATTTGACCAAAATTAATCAGCACAGCCATCACCCTCCTGAATCACGTGTTGTAATTTGACATTGGTAGCTTCTCTTCTCGAGTAACGTGGCCTCAAAAACAACATACAAACAAGATCACTAGACTGGTACTACAACGTTCACTCTGTCCTCTGAACCTGTCTAATAAATCTGTCTCTAGAGAAGGAGCGACCGCAAACCGAAGAAGTTCTACGAGATTCTGTACAAAACCATCAAAAACGAAGTTTTGATGTTACCTCACTTGACCTTACCTTTGGACGATTGTTGACCAAATCTAACCAGCGCTAGCACCACCCTCCTGAACACTGTGTTAATTGACATTGGGTAGCTTCTTCCGGTTCTCGAGTTATCATTTGTTATGAAGTTGACCCACTGTACCTTGACCTCCTTGACGATTTTGACCCAAAATCTAATCAGCACTAGCATCAACCTCCTGAATCACATGTGTCTAATTTGAACATTGGTAGCTTCTTCCTTCTTGATATCTGTACCAAACCATCAAAAATCGAATATTGACCTCACTGTGACTTAACCTTTGCGATGCGACCAAAATCTAATCGCACATGCCATCACCCTCGGAATCTACGTGTGTAATTGACATTGGAGCTTTTCCGTTCTCGAGTTATCGTGCCTACAAACAAAACAAACACAGCATCGGACGAGTACTACGAAGATCATCCAACTTGACCTCTGACCTTGTCTAATAAAAAGCCCAGAATCAGTCAGAACCAAGGAGCTTAATCTGAATCAATTGTGGTCACGATTTTACACGTGGTTTGCAAGAATGGTCCCAGACAAAAACTAGATTCCTTATAAAACTTCCATTTTTTTTTTAAGGATTCAAGTACCAGCAGATATCCAGATATAGGTTGCTATTACTTTCAAAAAATTGATAAAAGACTTATATTTATTATAATAATCAGATTATTCTCACTGTTCAGAATTTCGACAAACCGATTCTTAAGCGTCTCCTATCGCGATCGCAAAAAACGAAGACAAAATTAAATCGAAGTTTTAAAACAACTCCGTAACGTCGAGCGAAGCAAATCTCCATTTCTCCATGCAAAACCTTAACTGTCACTCAACGACGCGTCTGCTCGAGCGCACTGCATCATTGGGACACCCGTGACGTACTGCTCGAGCGCACTGCATCATAGGACGCCCTTGACGCTTCGATTGTGAAATTTCCTTATTTATACAATGCTTTAAAACGGCTCAAAAACATCAAGCTCCGATTTTTACCAGAATTTCGAACAAACCGAGTTTTAACGTCCTAAGCGATCGCAAAAACCGAAGACAAATTAAATCGACAAGTTAAAACGAACGTAAGGTGGAGCGAAGCAAAAAATCTCGCATTCTTCCATGCAAAACCTTCATGTCACTCAACGACGGTTCTGCTCGAGCGCAATGCATCATGGCGACCCGTGACTTCTGCCGAGGCAATGCATCATGGACGACCCTTGACGCTCGAGTGAAATATTTGTTATTCGAATCTTAAACGTCTCCAAAACATTCCGATTTTTCCAAAATTTCGACAACCGTAGTTTTAAGCATCCGAAGCTGATCGCAAAAACCGAAGACAACTTAAATCGAAGTTAAAACGAACTCTACGTCAGAGCGAGCAAAATACGCACATTTCGTCCACGTTATTTACCGGAATTATGTTGACCTCACTCTGTGACCTGACCCTCTGTTGAACCGATTTTGACCAAAATTATCAGCCACTACGCCAGTCACCCTCCTGATCACTGTTTGTCTGTAATGTTGACATTGGTAGCTCTTCCGTTCTCGAGTTATCGTGCCCACAAAAACAAAAACAAAAACAACAAAACATACAAACAACAACACCCAAACGGTTAGTCTAAGATACTTACAAAATTTTAGATCGTAAGTAACAACATACAAACAAAAACAAACAACAGTAGAGACTGTACTTACGAAATCGTCAACTTGACCTCTGAACTTTTCTAAAATTAAAAAGTTGTCTCGTCGAGAAGTCTAGGCGACGCACCAGAGGCCCACACCGCCTCACAACCAAACCCAGGAACGATATTCACAGCAAGGCCGCCAACGCACCGCACCATCTCTCCTCTACCTGCACACACCCCCAACATCTCCAAACCAACCCCTACACAATCGCGAATTCACACTCTAACGCAAAAGTAATACAACAGGCCTCGCAACGGCGTCACACATCCGTTTCTCCTACCATGACTTCCACTGTAACCAAACCATCCAAAATGAATTATTGTTTGACACCTCACTGGACACCCTTGCCATACAGTAACCCAAAGCCACACCTGCGGCCAATTTCCGCTCTCCGGACTTGACCAGTAGACCAAATGAACAAGATACCCTAATCAGCGCGAGCAACACGCCTCACTGAATCACTGTCTGTAATTTGACAATTGGTACTTTCTTCCGTCTCGAGTTTATCCAGTACCAAACCATCAAAACAATGTTTGACCTCAAGGACCATTGACCGTTGAACCGATTTTGACCAAAATCTAATCGAGCACTAGCCATCACGTCCCTGAATCCACGTACTGTAATTTGACATTGGTCTTCTCCGTTTCTCGAGTTATCGTGCCTACAAACAAACAAAAAACAAAACAAAAGCAAAGTCATAGGACTGTACTTACGAATCGTCAACTTGACCCTCCTACCTGTCTAATAAAAGCCTGTCCTAGAGAAGAGTCGTTAGCCGCAACACGAGATCTATACGATATATTCTACCCAAACCATCAAAAATCGCAATGTTCTTGGCAGTTTGGACCTCAAAATGCTGAACCTGACCTAATCCAATGACCCGATTCATACCCAAATCATCAACGGAGCGAAGCCAACACCTCCGAATCACGTGGTACTGCAATTAACTGGTGTTTCTTCTGTTCTCGAGTTATCATTTTTGAAGGTTTGACCTCCACTGGGTGACCTTGCCCTTGACGTTTGACAAAGATATAATCAGCACTAGCATCACCTCTGAATCACAGTGAAGTAATGATCCATTTGGTAGCTTCTTCCATTCTGGAGTCGATCGTGCTGTACACAACCAACAAACAACAACAAACAGCAAGTCTAGGATGGTACTTACGAAATCATCAACTGAGCCCTGACCTGTCTAATAAAAGGCAACTGAAAATCGTACAGAAGCCCAAGGGCGAAGCTTGATTTGATTATTGTCGGTCTACCGATTTACACCTGTTGCACGTTTGCACGTATAATGAGTCCCAGGACAAAACTAGATTTCTTATAAATCACGTTTTTTTTTTTTAAAGTGATTCGGGAGTACCAGCAGATATGCCAGATTAAAGTGTATACTTTTCAGAAGAATCCGATAAAGCTTATTATTATATATTATCAGTTATTCATCGCCTGTTCCAGAATTTCGAACAATCCAGTTTAAGCGTACCCTAAGCGCTGCAAAAAACGAAGACCAAATTAAATCGAAGTTTAAAGAACTCTAACGTCCGATCGAAGCAAAATTCATTTCTCCACAACCATGCCAAAACCTTAATTCACTCAAAGACCACATAGTCTGCTCGAGGCATGCTCATGGACGACCCGTGACGTGCTCGACGCATGCTCATGACACCCGTGACTCTGCTCGAGCCAATGCATCTGGGACGACCTTGACGCTGTCGAGTGAAATATTTTTATATTTACAATTCTTAAAACGTCTCCAAAAACATCGATTGTTTCCAGAATTTCGAACAACCGAGTTCTTAGCGTCCTAAGCGATCGCAAAAACCGAAGACAAAAATTAAATCAGAAGTTAAACGGAACTCGTAACGTCCGAGCGAAGCAAAAAATCTCCATCTTCTCCATGACAAAACCTTTACGTCAATCAATGACGCGTCTTTGCGTCCGGCGCAATTGCATCATGGCGACGACCCGTTGACGTCTGCTCGAGCGCAATGCATCATGGCACGACCCTTGACGCTCGAGTAAATATTTTTTTATATACAATCTTAAAACGTCCCAAAACATCCGATTTTTACCAGAATTTCACACGAGTTTCAAGCATCCGAAAGCGATCGCAAAAACCGACAGACCAAAATTAAAATCGAGTTAACGAACTCGAACGATCCGAGCGAAGGCAAAAAATACTCACATTTCTCCATGTTATTTACGGAATTAGGTTTGACCTCACTGTGACCTTTGATTTGACGTTTTTGACCAAATCTATCAGCGCTACATCACCTCCTGAATCACGTGATGTAATGACATTGGTAGCTTTTCCGTTCTCGGAGTTATTCGTGCCTAAACAAACAACAAACAACAAGCAGTCATAGACTGGTACTTACGAAATCATCACTTGACCTCTGACCTTGTTCTATAAAAGCATGAATCAGTCGAAGCCCAAGGGGAGCTTGATTCTGAATTCATTGTGGTCTACGATTTTACACTGTGGTTTGCAGATAATGAGTCCCAACAAAAACTAGATTCTGTATAAAAATTCCATTTTTTTTTTTTTAGTGATTCAAGTCCAGGCGGATATGCCAGAATAATAGTGTATTCTTTCAAGAAGAATTGATAAGACTTATTATTTATTATATATCAGTTATTCATCGCTGTTCCAGAATTATCGACCAAGCGAGTTTTAAGGTCCTAAGCGATCGCAAAAACTGAGACAAAATTAAATCGAAGTTAAAACGAATCAACGTCGAGCGAAGGGCAAAAATCTCCATTGTCTCCTGCAAAACCTTAATGTCACTCAAGACGACGTCTGCGTCGAGCGCAACTGATATGGACGACCCGTGCGTCTGCTCGAGCGCACTGCCATGGGACGACCAGTGACGCTGCTCGGGCGCAATGCATCATGGGAGACCTTGAGCTATCGAGTGAAATTTTTTTATACATCATACTTAAAACGTCTCCAAAAGCATTCAGATTTTTACCAGAATTTCGACAACCCGAGTTTTAAGCGTCCTAAGCGATCGCAAAAAACCGAAGACAAAATTAAAATCGAGTTATAAACGAACTCGTAACGTCGGCGAGCCAAAAAATTCATTCTCCATGCCAACTTAATTCACTCAACGACGCGTCTGCTCGACGCAATAGCATCATGGGACGACCGTGACGTCTGCTCGAGCGCAATGCATCATGGACGAAACCCGAGACGTTGCTCGAGCGCAATTGCGCAATCAATGGGACGACCTGGAGCATTGAGTGAAATATTTTTTTATTCAATCTTAAAACGTTCAACAATCCGATTTTCTTACTCAGAATTCGACAACCGAGTTTTAAGCATCCGAGCGAATCGCAAAAACAAGACAAAATTAAAATCGAATTAATAACGAACTCGTACGTCGATGCGAAGCAAAATACTCACATTTCTTCCACGTAAATTTACGGATAGTTTGACTCACTGTGACTTGACTTTGACGATTATGACCAAAAATTAATCAGCATAAGCCTCACCCCTCCGAATCACGTGGGTGTAAATTTGACTTGATAGCTTCTTCTCGATCTCGAGTTATCGGTGCCTACAAAAAACAAACAAACAAGGCAGTCAATAGACTTGGATACTATACGAATCATCAACTTGACCTCTGACCTTGTCTAATAAGCATGATCAGTAGAACCAAAGGGAGCTGAGACTTCTGAATTCATTCGTGGTTAGATTTTACACTGTGTTTGGCAGATAATGAGTCCGCAGACCAAAATGATTTCTTTATAAAATTCTTTTTTTTTTTTAAAAAAGTGATTCAGACCAGCAGGATATGCCAGATAATAGGTGATATTACTTTTCAGAGTAATCTGATAAAGGACTATTATTTATTATATATATAGTATTCATCGGCTGTTCTAGAATTTCGACAAGCGAGTTTTAGCGTCCTAAGCGTCGCAAAACCGAAGAGACAAATTAAAATCGAAGTTTAACAGAACTCGTAAGTCGAGCGGAGCAAAAATCTCCATTTCTCCATGCAAAACCTTATGTACTCAAACACATGTCTGTCGCGTGCAGACTGCATCATGGGGACACGTCGACAGTCTGCTCGGCGACTGCATATGGACGACCCGTGACGTCTGCTCGAGCCGCATGCATTCACCTGAGACCACCTTGACGCTATCGAGTGAAATATTTTTTATAAATCTTAAACGTCTCCAAACATCCATTTTTACCAGAATTATCGACAACCGAGTTTTAGCGTCCGAAGCGATGCAAAAACGAGAAAATTAAAACGAAGTTTACAACGAACTCGTTACGTCAGAGCGAGCAAAAAATCTCCATTTCTCCATGCAAACTTTAGTAATCAACGACGCGTCATGCTCGAGCGCCATGCGCATTCATGGGACGACCGCGTGAGTCTGCTCGAGCGCACTGCATCATGGGACGCCGTGACGTCTGCTGCGAGCGCAATGCTCATGGACGACCCTTGACGCTTCGAGGTGAATATTTTTTATACAATCAAACGTCTCCAAACTATCGATTTTAAACCAGAATTTCGACAACGAGTTTTAAGCATCACGAAGCGATCGCAAAACGAAGACAAAATTAAATTAAAGTTAAAACCGAACTCGTTAACGTCGAGCGCAAGCAAAATACTCAAGGTTCTCTCATGTTAATTTAACGGAATTATTTTGCCTCACTGTGACCTGACTTTGACCGATTTTGACCAAAATTAATAGCGCTAGCCATCACCGCCTGAATCACGTGATGTATTTGACATTGGTAGCTTTCTTCGTTCTCGAGTTATCGTGGCCTAACAAACAAACGAAACATACAAACAGAAACGGAAGGCTTCAATAACTTGAATTTTAGATTCGTAGTAAAAAACCAAACAATACAAAAACAAAAAAACAGAAACGGTATCTCAATATACTTACAAAATCCTTTAGATTTCGTAAGTAACAACAAACGAAATGGTAGTCATCAATATCTACGAAATCTTTTAGATTTCGTAAGTAACAACAAGCAGTCATAGCTGGTGCTTACAAATCGTCAACTTGACCTCTGACCTTGTTATAAAGCTGTCTTTAGAGAGGTAGCGACGCAACCAGAAGTTTCTACGATGATTCATGTACCAAACATAAAAATCGAATGTTGAACCTCACCGTGACTTGACACGTATGACCGTTTTTGACCAAAGTATCTAATCAGCACTAGCCGCACCTCCTGAATCACAGTGGTGTAATTTGTCATTGGTAGCTTCTTCCCTATTCTCGGTTATCTGTACCAAACATCAAAATCGAATATTTGACCTTCGCTGTCAAACCATAAAAAATTCGAAATTTGACCTCGCTGTGACCATTTGACCTGTCTGACGATTTTGACCAAGATCTAATCAGCACTAGCATCACCCTCGCTGGGAATCAGGTGTTGTAATAGACTGGTAGCTTTTTTCCGTTCTCGAGTTTATCGTGCCTACAAACAAACAAACAACTACGAAACAGCTCATAGACTGTGTACTTACGGAATCGTCACATTGAACTCTGTGCCTTGCTAAAAAGCTGTCTCTAGAGAGGTAGCACGCAACACGAGCAGCGTAATGCTGGTGTTTTCATCCCCCTCTAATTAAGATAATCTCAGTGCAGTAATACTTGATACACACCCGACATAAAATCTCATAAACAATCCGATTTTACCAGAATTTGACATCCGAGTTGTTAAGCGTCCTAGCGATCGCAAAAACGATAAGAAAATTAAAATATCGAAGTTAAAATGTAACTACCGTAAACGTCGAGCAAAGCAAATCGGCATTTCTCACGCAATCTATTTAATATTATTTTGATCAAAGTCACAAACCGGAATATTTCAGCATCCACAAATTTTACTATCCGACCGACGCTTCAGCGAGTCAGGCATGGACGATACCTTTTTGGGATAAAAAATGACTTTTTAAACACCTATCCTTATTGAAAAACCGTCATGGCAACGGAAACTTAACGTGACTCAACGACGCGTGCTGTTCGAGGACTGCATCAACTGGTTACGACCGTGACGTCTCGCTGAGGCACCTGGCATCAGGGGAGACCCTTTGAGCCTTCATGAAATATTTTTTATTCATCTTAAAACGTCTCAAAACATCCGATATGTTTACCAGAATTTCGACAACGCGAGTTTTAAGTCATCAAGAAGGATCGCAAAAACCGAAGACACAAAAATTAAAATCGGAAGTTCAAAACGAAGCTTCGTAACGTCGAGCGACAAAAATACTCCATTTCTTCACAGTTAATTTACGGAATTATGTTGACCTCACGTGACCTTGACCTTTGACCGATTTTGACCAAATCTAATCAGCGACTAGCCATCACCTCCTGATCACGTGTGTAATTGACATTGGTAGATTATTCCGTTCTCGAGTTATCTTGCCTACAAACAAACAAACAAACAAAACAAAAAGCAGTCATAACTGGTACTTACGAAATCGTAACTTGACTCTGACCTTGTCTAATAAAAGCTGTCCTAGAGAAGGTAGCGACGCAAACGAGCGCGTAATGCTGTGTCTTACAATCCCCTCATTAGCATAATCTTCAGTGCATATACTCAGATACGACACCGACATAAATCTCATAAAACATCCGATTTTATCAGAATTTCGACAACCGAGTTTTAAGCGTCCTACAAGCGATCAAAACCGAAGACAAATTAAAATCGAAGTGTAAAATGAACTCGTAACGTCGAGCAAAGCAAAATCGGCATTTCTCCACGCAATTATTTAATATTATTTTATCAAAGTCACAAACCGTATTATTCAGCCATCCACCAAAATCTTTACATAATCCGACGGCTCAGCGAGTCAGGCATGCGACGAATCCTTTATTGGGATAAAAAATGACTTTAAACACCATCCTTATTGAAAAACCGTCACTGCGCACGACGGAAACCTTAACGTGACTCAACGAGCGTCTGCCGAGCGCACTGCATCATGGGCACGACCCGTGACGTCTGCTCGAGCGAACTGCATCAGGGGAGGACCCTTGACGCTTCGAGTGAAATATTTTTATTCAATCTTAAACGTCTCCAAACATCGATTTTACCAGAATTTCGTCAAACGAGTTTTAAGCATCAGAAGCGATCGCAAAAACCGAAGACAAAATTAAAATCGATAGTTAAAACGAACTCGTAACGTCTGAGCGAAGCAAAATACTCACTTTTCCAGTTAATTTACGGAATTATGTTTGACCTATGTGACCTTGACCTCTTGACCGATTTTGACCAAATTCTAATCAGCGCTAGCCATCATACCTCCTGAATCACGTGGTGTAATTTGACATTGGTAGACTTCTTCCGTTCTCGAGTATCTGTACCAAACCATCAAAAATCGAATGTTTGACCTCACCGTGACCTGACCGTTGACCGATTTTGACCAAAATCTAATCGCATAGCCTTCACCGTCTGAATCACGTATGTAATTGACATTGGTAGCTTCTTCCGTTCTCGAGTTATCGTGCCTACAAACAAACAACAAACAACAAGCAGTCATAGACTGGTACTTACGAAATCGATCAACTCTGACCTCTGACCTTGTCTAATAAAGCTGTCTCTAAGAAGGTAGCGACGCAAACCAGAAGTTTCTACGATGATTCTGTACCAAACCATCAAAAATCGAATGTTTGACCTCACCGTGACCTTGACCGTTGACAGATTTTGACCAAAATCTAATCAGCACTACCATCACCTCCGAATCAGTGGGTAATTTGACATTCGGAGCTTCTTCCGTCTCGAGTTATCGTTACCAAACCATCAAAAATCGAATGTTTGACTCACCGTGACCTTGACCGTTGACCGATTTTGACCAAATCTAATCACACTAGCCATCACCCTCCTGAATCACGTGGTGTAATTTGACATTGGTAGCTTCTTCCGTTCTCGAGTTATCGTGCCTACAACAAACAAAAAAAAAACATACAAACAACAACAAACAA
Organism: Eptatretus atami; assembly: GCA_035128595.1. Classification (NCBI taxonomy): domain Eukaryota; kingdom Metazoa; phylum Chordata; class Myxini; order Myxiniformes; family Myxinidae; genus Eptatretus; species Eptatretus atami. The sequence continues at coordinate 164,913,380 of CM068956.1, forward strand.
ACAAACAGAAACGGTAGTCATCTATACTACGAAATCTTTAGTTGTAAGTAACAAACATACAAACAACAAACAAACAAACAGAAACGGTAGTCATCAATATACTTACAAATCTTTAGATTTCGTAAGTAACAAACAAGCAGTCATAGACTGGTGCTTACGAAATCGTCAACTTGACCTCTGACTTGTCTAATAAAAGCTGTCTCTAGAGAAGGTAGCGACGCAACCAGAATTTCTACGATGATTCTGTACCAAACCATCAAAAATCGAATGTTTGACCTCACCGTGACCTTGACCGTTGACCGATTTTGACCAAAATCTAATCAGCACTAGCCACACCCTCCTGAATCACGTGGTGTAATTTGACATTGGTAGCTTCTTCCTTTCTCGAGTTATCTGTCCAAACATCAAAAATCGATATTGACCTCGCTACAACACATCAAAAATCGAATATTTGACCTCGCTGTGACCTTGACCTTTGACCGATTTTGACCAAAATCTAATCAGCACTAGCCATCACCCTCCTGAATCACTGTTGTATTTGACATTGGTAGCTTCTTCCGTTCTCGAGTTATCGTGCCTACAAACAAAACAAACAAGCAGTTATAGACTGGTACTTACGAAATCGTCAACTTGACCTCTGACCTTGTCTAATAAAAGCTGTCTCTAGAGAAGGTAGCGACGCTAACCAGAAGTTTACAATGATTCTGTACCAAACCATCAAAAATCGAATGTTTGACCTCACCGTGACCTTGACCGTTGACCGATTTTGACCAAAATCTAATCAGCATAGCCATCACCCTCCTGAATCACGTGGTGTAATTTGACATGGTAGCTTTCTTTCTCGAGTTAGCTGTACAAACCGAAAAATCGAATGTTTGACCTCACCGTGACCTTGACCGTTGACCGATTTTGACCAAAATCTAATCAGCACTACCATCACCCTCTGAATCACGTGGGTAATTTGACATTGTAGCTTCTTCCGTTCTCGAGTTATCGTGCCTACAAACAAACAAACAAACAAGCAGTCATAGACTGGACTTACGAAATCATCAACTTGACCTCTGACCTTGTCTAATAAAAGCATGAATCAGTCAGAAGCCCAAGGGGAGCTTGAATTCTGAATCATTGGGTCTACGATTTTACACTGTGGTTTGCAGATAATGAGTCCCAGACAAAAACTAGATTTCTATAAAAATTCCATTTTTTTTTTTTTTTAAAGTGATTCAGTACCAGCAGGATATTCCAGATAATAGGTGTATTACTTTTCAGAAGAATCTGAATAAAAGACCTTATTATTTATTATATAATATCAGTTATCATCACTGGTTCCAGAATTTCGACACCGAGTTTTAAGCGTCCTAAGCGATCGCAAAAAACCGAAGACAAAATTAAAATCGAAGTTAAAACAAACGTAACGCTGGAGCGAAGCAAAAAATCTCCATTTCTCCATGCAAACCTTAATGTCACTCAACGACGCTCTGCTCGAGCGCAATGCATCATGGGACGACCTTGACGTCTGCTCGACGCCAATGCATCATGGACGACCCGTGACGTCTGCTCGAGCGCATGCATCATGGGACGACCTTGACGCTTCGAGGGAAATTTTTTTATTCAATCTTAAAACGGCTCCAAAACATCCGATTTTACCAGAATTTCGACAACCGAGTTTTAGCATCCGAAGCGATCGCAAAAAACCGAAGACAAAATTAAAATCGAAGTTAAACGAACCGTAACGTCGAGCGAACAAAATACTCACATTTCTCCACGTTAATTTACGGAATTATGTTTGACCTCACTGTGACCTTGACCTTTGACCGATTTTGACCAAAATCTTAATCAGCACTAGCCATCACCCTCCTGAATACGTGTGTAATTTGACATTGGTAGCTTCTTCCGTTCTCGAGTTATCGTGCGCTACAAACAAACAAACAAACAAGCAGCTCATAGACTGGTACTTACGAAATCATCAACTGACCTCTGACCTTGTCTAATAAAAGATGAATCAGTCAGAAGCCCAAGGGAGCTTGAATTCTGAATTCATTGTGGTCTACGATTTTACACTGTGGTTTGAGATAATGAGTCCCAGACAAAAACTAGATTTCTTATAAAAATTCCATTTTTTTTTTTTAAGTGATTCAGTCCCAGCAGGATATGCCAGATAATAGGTGTATTACTTTTCAGAAGAATCTGATAAAAGACTTATTATTTATTATATATATCAGTTATTCATCGCTGTTCCAGAATTTCGACAACCGAGTTTTAAGGCGTCCTAAGCGATCGCAAAAACGAAGACAAAATTAAAAATCGAAGTTAAAACGAACTCGTAACGTCGAGCGAAGCAAAATCTCCTTTCTCCATGCAAAACCTTAACGTTCACTCAACGACATGTCTGCTCGAGCGCACTGCATCATGGGACGACCCGTGACGTCTGCTCGAGCGCACTGCATCATGGGACGACCCTTGACGTCTGCTCGAGCGCAATGCATCATGGGACGACCCTTGACGTCTCGAGTGAAATATTTTTTATACAATCATTTAAAAACGTCTCCAAAACATCCGATTTTACCAGAATTTCGACAACAGAGTTTTAAGCGTCCTAAGCGATCGCAAAAACCGAAGACAAAATTAAAATCGAAGTTTAAACGAACGTACGAACGTCGAGCGAAGCAAAAAATTTCCATTTCTCCATGCAAAACCTTTACGTCAATCAAGACGCGTCTGCTCGAGCGGCAACTGCATCATGCGGACGACCCGTACGTCTGCTCGAGCGCAATGCGTCATGGGACGACCCTTGACGCTTCGAGTGAAATTTTTTTTATTACAATCTTAAACGTCTCCAAAACATCCGATTTTACCAGAATTTCGACAACCGAGTTTTAAGCGTCCAAGCGATCGCAAAAACTGAAGACAAAATTAAAATCGAAGTTAAAACGAACTCGTAACGTCGAGCGAAGCAAAAATACTCCATTTCTCCACGTTAATTTACGGAATTATGTTGACCTCACTGTGACCTTGACCTTTGACCGATGACCAAAATCATCAGCCACTAGCCATCACCCTCCTGATCACGTGGTGTAATTTGACATTGGTAGCTTCTTCCGTTCTCAGTTATCGTGCTACAAACAAACAACAAACAAACATACAAACAACAAACAAACAGAAACGGTTAGTCATCAATATACTTACGAAATCTTAGATTTCGTAAGTAACAAAATAAAACAAGCAGTCATAGACTGTTACTTACGAAACGTCAACTTGACCTCTGACCTGTCTAATAAAAGCTGTCTTCAGAGAAGGTAGCGACGCAACGAGCGCGTAATGCGTGGTCTATACACCCCTCATTAGCATAATTTCAGTGCATAATACCTCAGATACGACACCCGACATAAATCTCATTAAAACATTCGATTGTTTACCAGGTATTCGACAACCGAGTTTGAACGTCCTACAGCGATCGCAAAAACCGAAGACAAAATTAAAATCGAAGTTAAAATGAACTCGTAACGTCGAGCAAAGCAAAATCGGCATTTCTCCATGCAATATTTAATATTATTTTATCAAAGTCACACAAACCGTTATTCAGCATCACCAACAATCTTTACATAATCCGCGGCTCAGCGAGTCAGACATGCGACGATAACCTTATTGGGATAAAAATGACTTTTAAACACCATCCTATTGAAAAAACCGTCACTGCGCACACGGAAAACCTTAACGTGACTCAACGACGCGTCTGCTGAGCGCACTGCATCATGGGACGACCCGTGACGTCTGCTCGACGCACTGCATCATGGGAGGACCCTTGACGCTTCGAGTGAAATATTTTTATTCAATTCTTAAAACGTCTCCAAAACATCCGATTTTACCAGAATTTCACAACCGATTGTTAAGCATCAGAAGCGATCGCAAAACCGAAGACAAAATTAAAATCTAAGTTAAAACGAACTCGTAACGTCGAGCGAAGCAAAAAACTCCATTTCTCCACGTTAATTAAGAATATGTTGACCTCACTGTGACCTTGACCTTTGACCGATTTTGACCAAATCTAAATCAGCACTAGCCATCACCCCCTGATCACGTGGTGTAATTTGACTTGGTGTCTTCCGTTTCCGAGTTATCTGTACCAAACCATCAAAAAATCGAAGTTTGACCTCACGGACCTTGACCGTTGACGATTTTGACCAAAATCTAATCAGCACTCGCCATCACCGTCCTGAATCACGTGATGTAATTTGACATGTAGCTTCTTCCGTTCTCGAGTATGTGCCGTTAACAAACAAACAAACAAACAAAAAGCAGTCATAGACTGATACTTACGAAATCGTCAACTTGACCTCTGACTGTCGTATAAAAGCTGTCTCTAGAGAAGGTAGCGACGCAACCAGAAGTTTCTACGATGATTCTGCTACCAACCATCAAAAATCGAATGTTTGACCTCACCGTGACCTTGACCGTTGACCGATTTGACCAAAATCTAATCAGCACTAGCATCACCCTCCTGAATCACGTGGTGTAATTTACATTCGAGCTTCTTCCGGTCTCGATTACTGTACCAACCATCAAAATCGAATGTTGACCTCACCGTGACCTTGACCGTTTGACCGGATTTGACCAAAATCTAATCAGCACTACCATCACCCTCCTGAATCACGTGTTATAAGTTGACATTGGTAGCTTCTTCCTTCTCGAGTTATCGTGCCTACAACAAACAAACAAAACATACAAACAAACAAACAAACAAGCAGTCATAGACTGGTACTTACGAAATCGTCAACTTGACCTCTGACCTTGCCTAATAAAAGCTGTCTTAGAGAAGGTAGCGACGCAAGCAGAAGTTCTACGATGATTCTGTACCAAACCTTCAAAAATCGAATGTTTTGGATGTTTGACCTCACTGTGACCTTGACCTTTGACCGATTTTGACCAAAATCTCATCAGCCTAGCCACCACCTCCTGATCACATGGGTAATTTGACATTGGTAGCTTCTTCCGTTCTCGAGTTATCTGTACCAAACCATCAAAAATCGAATATTTGACCTCACTGTGACCTTGACCTTTAACGATTTCGACCAAAATCTAATCAGCACTTGCCATCACCCTCCTGAATCACTTGGTGTAATTTGACATTGGTAGCTTCTCCGTTCTCGAGTTATCGTGCCTACAACAACAACAAACAAACAAACATACAAACAAACAAACAAAACGGAAGTCATCAATAGACTTACGAAATCTTTAGATTCGTAAGTAACAAGCAGTCATAGACTGGTACTTACGAAATCGTCAACTTGACCTTGACCTTGTCTAATAAAAGCATGAATCAGTCAAAGCCCAGGGAGCTTGAATTCTGAATTCATTGTGGTCTACGATACACTGTGGTTTGCAGATAATGAGTCCCAGACAAAAACTAGATTTCTTATAAAAATTCCATTTTTTTTTTAAAGTGATTCAGTACCAGCAGGATATGCCAGTAAATAGGTGTATTACTTTTCAGAAGATTGATAAAAGACTTAATTATTTATTATATATATCAGTTATTCATCGCTGTTCCAGAATTTCGACAACCGAGTTTTAAGCGTCCTAAGCGATCGCAAAAACCGAAGACAAAATTAAAATCGAAGTTAAAACGAACTCGTAACGTCGGAGCGAAGCAAAAATACTCACATTTCTCCATGAAAACCTTAACGTCACTCAACGACATGTCTGCTCGAGCGCACTGCATCATGGGACGACCCTGACGTCTGCTCGAGCGCACGGCATCATGGGACGACCCGTGACGTTGCTCGAGCCAATGCATCATGGGACGACCCTTGACGCTTCGAGTGAAATATTTTTTTATACAATCTTAAAACGTCTCCAAAACATCCGATTTTTACCAGAATTTCGACAACCGAGTTTTAAGCGTCCTAAGCGATCGCAAAAACGAAGAACAATTAAAATCGAAGGTAAAACGAACTCGTAACGTCGAGCGAAGCAAAAAAATCTCCATTTTTCCTTCCAAAACCTTTATGTCAATCAACGACGCGTCTGCTCAGGCGCAATGCATCATGGACGACCCGTGACGTCTGCTCGAGCGCAATGCATCATGGGACGACCCTTGACGCTTCGAGTGAATATTTTTTTATACAATCTTAAACGTCTCCAAAACATCCTTTTTACCAGAATTTCGACAAACCGAGTTTAAGCGTCCTAAGCGAACGCAAAAAACTGAAGACAAAATTAAAATCGAAGTTAAAACGAACTCGTAACGTCTAGCGAAGCAAAAAAATACTCCATTTCTCCACGTTAATTTACGGAATTATGTTTTACCTCACTGTGACCTTGACATTGACCGATTTGACCAAATCTAATCAGCACTAGCCATCACCCTCCTGAATCACGTGTGTAATTTGACATTGGTAGCTTCTTCCGTTCTCGAGTTATCGTGCCTACAAACAACAAACAAACAAACAAACAAAACATACAAACAAGCAGTCTAGACTGGAATTACGAAATCGCCAATTGACCTCTGACCTTGTCTAATAAAGCTATCTCTAGAGAAGGTAGCGACGCAAACCAGAAGTTTCTCATGAGATTTTGTACCAAACCATCAAAAATAGAATGTTTGACCTCACGTGACCTTGACCGTTGACCGATGTTGACCAAATCTAATCAGCACTACCATCACCCCCTGAACACGTGGTGTAATTAACATTGGTAGCTTCTTCCGTTCTCTAGTGATCTGTACCAAACATCAAAAACGAAATATTTGACCTCACTGTGACCTGACCTTTGACCGATTTTGACCCAAATCTAATCAGCACTAGCCATCACCCTCCTGAATCACGTGGTGTAATTTGACATTGGTAGCGTCTTCCGTTCTCGAGTTATCGTGCCTACAAACAAACAAACAAACAAAACAAAACTCAACAAGCAAACAACAAACAGAAACGGTAGTCATCAAATATCTTACGAAATCTTTAGATTTCGTTAAGTAGCAAACAAACAGAAACGGTAGTCATCAATATACTTACGAATCTTTAGATTCGTAAGTAACAAACAAACAAACAAACAAACAAACAGAAAACGGTTAGTCATCAATATACCTACGAAATCTTTAGATTTCGTAAGTAACAAACAAGCAGTCATAGACTGGTGCTTACGAAATCGTCAATTGACTCTGACCTTGTCTAATAAAAGCTGTCTTAGAGAAGAGGGTAGCGACGCAACCGAAAGTTTCTACGATGATTCTGTACCAAACCATCAAAATCGAATGTTTGACCTCACCGTGACCTTGACCGTTGACCGATTTTGACCAAAATCTAATCAGCACTAGCCATCACCCTCCTGAATCACGTGGTGTAATTTGACATCGGTAGTTCTTCCGTTCTCGATTATCGTGGCTACAAACAAACAAACAAACAAAACAAACATACAAACAGAAACGGTAGTCATCAATATACTTACAAAATCTTTAGATTTCGTAAGTAACAAACAGAAACGGTAGTCATCAATATACTTACGAAATCTTTAGATTTCGTAAGTAACAAACATACAGACAGACGGAAAAACTGAGAATAAGGGTAGTCTCGCGACCACCCAATAACTGCAGTGTTATAAAAGTTTTGTTTTATAAAAACAATCTTGTGATGAATTTCTCGCTATGAATACTTGCACTTTGCTCTCATGGCGAATCCAAACATTTGAAGAATGTGTTCATCGGGCTCTATTTTGCAGGTAACTTCAGGATTGTCAGCCATCAGATAATATCAAGTTTATTCGGTAAATTTAATGACCGGCACAGTTTTTGTCGTGCGATAAAAAATTTTTTTAAGTCAGATAAACACTGGACCAATTCGTCGGTCCAAATCCCGTGCGATTTGCTGCAAAGCCGATAATGGGTCATCGTCCGAGAGTCGTCTCGCAATCGGACAGAGCGGATGTCACTTGGGACTCGCCCACCAATCACATCTTCCACCTGACCATATCAGGCAGACAAGATCAGCATCGAGTAAGAAATTTGAATCCTCTTGGAATGAATCGCCAGAGATTTGAATGTGCCCAGTTATTTCACGCAATATCTACACGGAATGCGATTCCCTCGAGCCAGGTGGACTCCGCTGAAAAATAGTAGGATTAACAGATTTATTTATTTATTGGATTTTAAAATGAAAAAGTGAAAAATCTGTTCGGTGATGCCAATTCGTTTGTGTTTGGCCAGAAAAAAACGCTTTGGGTTCGCATTTGTGTCTGCTCGTATCGCTGGCAAACGTCTCACCCGGCATTCTCGCGGCAGCATGGGGCCGGCTTAAGGTTTCCATGAAAATAGGTCGAGTTCACAGAACTGATTGAGACCGAATGCGAAAGGGCTCTGCTTTGTCTTCAAGGTGAGCTAAAAGCGTTCGGAAAAAAAAAATGTCCCAGTGAAAAACGTTTTTCCAAATTACCACTTTTACGCACAAAAAAAAAGCCAATTACAGAGATCCTCAAATGGTCATAGCTCGGGTTCTGGATGGCACAATTAGGAATCATAAAATGTTATGGCCTTGCACGTCCTACTCAAAAGTTCACCTCCCGACTTTAAATTTAAGTTTCTTGCCTTCCTTGAGAAAGAAGACTCGTCATTTGAAGACTCATCTTGCACTTCCACAAATTGTACTCTTTAAACAAAGGATCTATAAAGACACAAGATGGGGAGGCCATTGGCTCATCACACCTGTGCCACATCTACACCCCGGTACCCTCCTCCTCAGGGCCATACATTCATTATTTACGCAGGCGGAGGGTTCAGTACCCTGACGTACACTTCGTATGTTAATGTTGTACATGGAGGTAAACTTTAAAGAGTTGCTTCGAGCCGTTTTTGTGTACACAAAATAGAGGTTTATGGAAGAGCGAGGTGACAGAAAGTAAATAGGCAAGGTACTGATAGGAAAGTAAATAGGCAAACCCAACTCTCTCCTGTGCAACAGGGTCACAATTGGACACCATAAGCAAGGGAATATGAACAGAAGAGGGTAAGGTTAGGGATGGTTAACGGGTGCGGCTAGGGATAAGAGTGGAGGGAGGAGGTGAGAGGATATGGTGGTCCCTGTTTGCTTGAAACAGTGTCAAGAAAAGTTTGAGTGAACTGAAGGCAGTTGGGGGGGATGTGTGCGGAAAACCTTGATTTTGTTAGTTTGACCAAGAGGAGGTTACTGGAAGAATGTGTAAATCCTGGAAGAAGTGAGCTGAGATGGAGGGCTGAAAGAGCAGATAGAACAAGACAAGAATACACGTGTTTAATTTGTTTTGTTTTTTTAAGGCCCTTATACCTGTCTATGGTGTGGGAGCAGCAGGTTTTATGCAAAGGTTTCTTAGCAGGAGACGCCAGCAATGTTGAAAGCTTCAGATTTCAGAGTCCAGGAAAGACAGCTGTGATGATGGGACATCAGCCAATAGGGGAACACAGTACTCCACTGAGCTACTAACAAAGCCATTGACATGAGTAGTAGTGATTTATGAAACAATAACTTGAAGCAATGGAGGATTTCCAGTCTATGACTGGCTTTGGAGGCCAGGTGAGGTCATGGCTGATGGTGAGGCCTAATATATCAAGACTGAAACCTCTTCCAGTGGCTAAAGATGGAAATAAATATGTATGTTCGCTCGACGATCCCACTTGAGTGATGGAGTGAGACTGAGATCTTTCAGCATTGAAGGACATGCTCCATTCATCACACCAGCATCGAATAATTTCCAGATTGGCAAAGAGTGACAAAACTGCTGACTGCCTAACAATTGGATGGGGGTACTGTGTGACAGTGTGGAGTCATCTGCAAAAAGCAAGAGGGTTTTCCAGAGTATTGGTCATTTTATGTAGTTGATGAACGGCACACTCCAGCCTCCACTGTGAGAGGAGAGAGTTTCAATGAGAGCAATATGAGGACTGATTTATGCATCACTTTGCTTACAAAAGCGGTGAGCATACATTGATCAATATTCTGTTTATTCCATCAATTGTTATCACACAAATCAAACTTGGAACCAAGATAATCATATTTTTTCCCCACGAGCAATATCCAACATCACATCACACTTTCGGAGTGCAGGTAGAAAAGGGATAAGGATACACATTGTTGCGGTTCTGCAAAACCGCATGCCTTCAAGGCAATGGCACCCAAGATACAGTGATCCCCAGGCAGTTATTTAGTTAGTCTGAGTGCAGTCAGACCTCCCCCTCATGTCAAATGGGTTAACGGGACGAAGTGCGTTGCGTGGGTCTAATAGCTCAGTCTCATAACCATTTCCATCTTCAATCCTGATTTCCACCTAACCCCTTCTTTTTATCCATGGTGCAAATCAAGTCAAGCACAGCACCCAAGCAGCCACCTGTGAGAGAATCACCACAACAACAAACTCGCTGCCTGGCGCGCGCATGGCATGCCCTTTCATTCAAAATCTGTGTGCCAATTTATAACGGAGTCTCACCTTGCTCAACCTTCGCTCACCAAAAACTCACCACCTCGACCACCAACATCTCCTGCACATGGGAAAAATCATCCCCGCGCCTCCTCGCACCTCTGCATCAATGCAATTCACCACCAGAGGCGCGCTGCACAGCCCAGGCCACTTGGACCGTGTGGTGCGGGCCAGGCCAAGCATGTTAACAGCACCAACCGCATCTCGCCGGGGATGCCCCGAATGGCCACGCAGGACCGACGCGACCCTCGTCCAGTCACCAGAACATGGCAGGATGGGTGGCGAGGGACGGGGGTTGCAGGGGTTGGGGGGGGGGGCGGGTCGTGTGAGGCTCCGGGCCGTGTCGCGCTGGATGTGTGCATGAGACCGTGTCTGGCCCCAGGAGTCTGGCAGGGCGGGCTACACATATAATATACATATAATACATATACTTACTATACATATATATTATATATACAATTAATATTATACATATCTATATATACATATACGTATACATATACATATACATATATATTGTTACGGCTGTGGAAATTCGCAGACCACCATAAAGGACCTTAGATCAGTTATGACGATAAGTATATGTGTAGTTAGATTTCCCACCGTTGTAGAGGGAATTTCCGTGTTCACAGGGCTGCGATCCTTTGAGATAGCCGTTTTTCTTTTCTTTGTCTCTGTTTTTGGACCAATCATCCCCAACAACCAAATCGCCACCACCAACAACGCCCCCAAACAACTACACCAACCACCACACCTTCGGCCCCTTCACCTCCACAACCCCACCCGCAAACATCTCCTCACCCCACTCTCAAACGACACCGCCCAACAACCAAATCGCCACCACCACACCCTTCCCAAACCACCACAGCAACTCCCACCACCTTCGCTTTCTACCGAACGTCGTGCATGGGTTGTGAATGGGATTCTTTCGAAGAGGAAACCGGATCAGGAATGATTCACGCCCACTTTTCATCCCTCCAATGGCTGAGCATCGTGGTGTAGCCCCACCTCCAAACCCGCTGTGATCCACAAATTTACATATGCACTCCTCCCCGCTATATAAGCGCGAGCACAACGCAGCTCGCGGCAGTGTGTCGAAGAGGCAGTCAGTCGAGTCTGGTCGGTCTGGCGGCAGTCTGGAGGGGTCGGAGAACAGGACGGAGCTCGAAGAGGCAGACGGCGGCAGTGTCGGCAGTAGCAGTGTCGGCAGTGGCAGTCAAGTCGGGTCTGGAGAGTGGCAGTCTGGAGAGGTCGGAGAACAGGACGGAGCTCGAGAGGAAGACGGCGGCAGTGTCGGTGGAGCAGTGTGGCAGTGCAGTGTCGGTGGGGCAGAGTCGGGAGACGGAGCTCGAAGCAGACGGGGAAAGGCAGACGGGCCGATCGACAGAGAGAAGGAGCTCGGAGCTCAGGTCGAAGTTGAGGGTGAGGAGGCGAGTTGCTGAGTGGAGCAGGGACGCGGAGGAGGCTCAGAGGTGAACCAGAGGGCTGAGTGGGACCGCCGCCGGAGAAGGGGCATAGTGGAGGCCACAGCCAAGAGGAGTTCGCCGGAGCCAGTGCGGTCCAGAGCGTCAACTCGTTGGACGGAGCGTCAGCAATTCCCCTCTCCTTACCGAGCTCCGCGCTAAAGAAGCGCCGGTAACCCCGTCCGTTCCCCTCCCAACCGTGGTGCCGACGGTGAAACACGTGCCTGCGCGGAGAACGCCGGAGAGAGCTCACCGGCCACGCCAGGGGCACGAAGCCAGGCGCAGCTACGCTGACATTGCGGCTTGCGCCATCGCGCCACGAGGCGCGGGTAAGACCTTTGGCTTGTGGACCTGGCCGATCATCCAGGTTCCACGCACATTTGGTCCATGGACCTGTCTGCCACCCTTGCCTTTGAGGGTGGTTTTTTTCCTTTGCTTTTGTGTAAATGCATGTGGTGGCGCCGTCTTGTAAGTAAACCTGTTTAAGTAATTGTGTGAATAAATATTCAGTTATAACTCTGTCTTTGCTTGCTTTCATTGCTTTCACTGTTATACGTGCATGATTTTCTGTATGGCTGTAAATACGTGCTTGTCTGAGTGTGCATAAATGTGCTTGTTGAGCTGTTCCCCGTTTCGTTGCGTCCTTTCCCTTGTTTGAAAGTTCCATCTTGCATCACGGAAGGAAATGGTAGAGGGGTGTAAGCACCCGGTAAATAATCACGTCCGTCGGGGCCGGCGATAACACGCTCGGTTATCACTGAAGCACGGAACGGACCGCTTAAGCGGTTCGTGTCCTAGGCCGGCCAGGGGCGAGGTACGATCGCCCGGTTAACTACTCGCGCAGGTACTTAGGTAGGTCGAGTTTGGCGAACACACACTCTCTGCGCGGTGTGCCGATTGGCACGATTGTGGTGTGGTCGAAAGACCACCCGTGACTAGCTCCTGGCGTAGTTCCAAGGAGGGTCATGACTGAATTGTCCGTTCCGGTGGGCGAGCGGTCGCGATTCGAGTTACGTGGCGATCGCACGCCGAGCGGACCGAAATTCGAAACAATATATACATATACAATATACATATATACAGTTAAGCCAAAATTATTCATACCCTTCCAATTTGGAGTATTTTTGAATCGTGTTATTTGAGGAATGAGTTTCTTCTGGCTTAAGTTACATAATAATGTGACAAACAGCTGAAAAAATCACTGCAAGAGACATTTCAAGAAATACATTGTTTCGGGGGTACTTTATTGATAGATTTACAAAAAAATGTCACGTCCAGAATTATTCAT
>CM068956.1:164931323-164953234 GCA_035128595.1 Eptatretus atami
CTTAACTATTAACATCGATCGACCGCAGCGCATCTAATCGGATTTCTGAACATTTAAAACAATGAAAGGTGAGCTATCTAGGGAACAAGCACTTATCGACATAGCTGACTAAAGGAACCTGTATGTTGTGTGCAATCGAATTCCAAATTCGTAAACACTACCCCCTCCCCTTTTTACAGTCGTCAAATTTTCGTGTGACCAGCATGTGTAAATTTCGCCCTAGTACGTTCTACCTTCAGATCCCTGAGATGCGACATTTCTTTATACGTGTCCCAAAAATAAATAACCTAATGCGCTGCGTAACTACCTAAACAAACTCTCACAGACTCATTCGGACAACTTAACTAAAATTACCGGCGCTAAAACAAACATGCAGGTGGGGTTCCACCTATTTACAATTTTTCACTCAACTTATCCATTACTTAAACCATGGCCCAGGACTTGTGATCTGTGAAAGGGGAGAAGGTAAAAGTCATTTCAAAGTTCATTGATGCAGGGGAATGGATGGAGATGGTCGCAAAACACAATAAGCATGATGGATGCACGGGCTGCCTGCAGGGCAGTCCTTGCAAAAACTGGATGGTCCTGGCGCACATGGTGATGGATGGACACAGGGGCAAACGCAAACAAGGGCTAGCAGGCATGGGGTCATGGCAGAGCAGGCAAAACTAGGCATGCAAGGCAAGCCCATGCAGAACAGGCGGCTGCAGCACAACAGCCGGCAATGAAGCTGGCCGGCCTCTGGTGTGGTTCCATCAGGTCTGGAGGGAGTGCGGTGGTGCCGGCCGCTCTGAAGGCAGGCTCGGACCTAGCCTACTGTCTCCCCCCACTCTATCGCCTTTGCCTGTCTCTGTCCATACCCACTCCCTTAATTTGCCACAAAAACACAACATTTTGCCCCTCTTTATTTTTATTTCCCTATTATAATTGTCTCCCTCACCCCCTTTATTGTCATTGTCCGGCTAGCCTATCACGTCCACCTAGCCTACTCCCAACCCCTACGTTCCCTCTCTGGAGGGGAATAGGGAGAGACTAGCGTCCTGTCTCGAGGCCAACGAAGCCTCAGAATGCGCCTTCAGAGTTCAGCGATCTACCAAGGTGAGTCCAGCGGCCTACAACGAGCGAAGGGATGGATGGTGCGAAGGGGTACATCTCCTATCTACCCTAACATTCATTAACCTGAAACTACCCCGGGGCTTCCAAAAAACGCCTCACACTTTTAAAACTATCGGTTCTAAAAAACCATGATTCCCGTCGCCTGTGCTGGTGGTGTCCATTATAAATTTGGGCCTTGCCCTCAATTTTCATTCGTGCCCTCGCACAATTTCCTGGCTGGGCAGCGTGGCTCAACTGGCAGGAACTCCCCATCTGCCGAACTCTAACCATGGCACCCCCAGGCCCGCAGGCTGCCTCCGAGCCTAGCTGCTCCCTATGAACACGGGGGGTTGCCCTCTCTGGCATTGCCCCCCTCACGATGCCCACGTGGCGTGTTGATGCCCCGGGTCCCATTCGAGGGTCGCCCGTGCCCACGACACTGCCCCCCGTGGCATTCTGGCGCTACGGGTCCCGTTTCCGACGGGTCGCCCGTGCCCACTACACTATCCCGGCCCCTCTTGGGCCCTTGGCCTACTCTGGCCGACTCGTCCGGTGCCCGGGGTGCCCACTAAACAAATACTCAATCTTTCCACAGCCACGCCCCAGCCGGTCCATGAACTCTTGCACCCCTCCAAACGGGTTTCGTGCCTTCTCTCGACACCCAACAACAAAAACGGTACCTCCTGTTAGTAAATTTTGAATACCCACTAGCTAACATTAAAACTGACCCCGGGGTCACCTTGGGTGGAATCACTCCTCCCCCAACCAGTCATTCGCCACCATGCATACCACATTCACTCCACTCGCACAACTTGGGCCCACTGTCCCACACTCATTCCTCACACACTTTCCATTTCGCAACTCACACCAACACTCCACACTGCCATCCTTCTAACTAAATCCCCCTGACTAACTCGTGCTCCCTCGTCATCCCTAAAACTCATGCACGTTCCATTTACTCTACGTAGCTAAACTACGTCTCCACTACACATTTGCAGTCTGTCCATGTCTCCAAAAAATCCAAAAAAATTCCCATTTCCTAAATCTAAACTGAAATCCCTCGAACTAATCCATTCCACGGCTCCATGAGGAACAACCAACTCATGTCCCATGAAGCGGTCTAACTATCGCTAACCCATCCCCCTAACTATTACTTCCTGTGCCCCTGACAGGGGGGTCTTCACCCTTGCCCAGGGAATCCTGTTCACCCCGAAGCAAGGCTTGCTTTTTTATTTTCATGCGCGCACCAGCGCGGCAACTCACACCTGCGCTCCTTTCCCCGTGACATCATGCAGCTGTTCGCGCATCTCGTCCCTCCTCGGACGGTACCATCGGCAGGGATTTCCCTTCTGCCGGATCCCAACCTGCAGCCATGACGTCACCCTGCCGCATCAAAAACAAAGCCTCGCGTTTCGAGGGGTTCCCCACGCGAACACATGTGCTCTGCTCGTCGGAGCTTCACACACATGCCCGCCTGGAGAATCCATCCGTCCAAATCCATATCCAGCCTACCTTCTGTCCATCCGCGGGATCGGCTAATCCACGATGCGTTTCCCAGACCGGGCTTCACCTGCGCAGGCGCGCACGCGGTGGCTCGTTGCGTCGCACAGCACGGTCCCCACACGCGCTGCCCTGCAAACCCAGCACGGTCCCCAAAAACAGCTACGGCCGCTACTCGGCCTTTGTCCACTGTCAGGCACCGTCGTCGTCGCCGCACTCTCGCAACACCAACTTCCACGTGCCACGACGCTCACACACCTCGCCATGACACTCGGACATGCGGTTGCATGTTCCCGCATGCCGACCGCCATCTCCCTCACATACAGCGACCTCCCACACACACGGTTCCCTTACACACAGCCGTTCAGTCACACATGTCCTTTCACTCGCACCACGTGGTTCCACTCACACAACGGCCTTCCACTTGCACAGGGGGTTTCATCCACACACGGCGTGCTGGGAAGCATGCATTTCGGCACACTTGCTACCAGGCACACCATATCACTCACACACGCGGTTTCCCTCACACACGGGAATCGCTTACACAAGCCATAAAACACTCACGCTATGCGTGCTTTCCAGCACGCATTTCGGCTCACTCGTATACACCACACACCGGGACGACACACGCTGGGGATTTGCGTCACCACAGGTTCCCGGGGCCTTCATACCCCCCAATCTTTGTGTGCACCCGACATCAGCACTCACCCCATCTACCTCGCAACGGTTTCACGAACTCTTGAACTCTCTCTTCAGAGTTCTTTTTCAACTTTTCCCTCACGGTACTTGTCGGCTATCGGCCTCGTGCACGTATTTAGCCTTGGATGGAGTTTACCACCCAACTTTAGGCTGCATTCCCAAGCACCCGACTCCAAAGAGACCCGACCCGGCACGTCGGGGCCACCGCACCGGCCTGCCACCGTCCATGGAACCTCTTAACGGTTTCACGAACTCTTGAACTCTCTCTTCAGATGTTTCAATTCCAAATCGTGTTTCCGTTTTTCCTCTTCCAATTTTGTTTCCCATTCTTCTTCCAATTGTGCCCGAAGTTTGCCATATCCGCCTGCCTCGCCTGCCATTGACCACGTAGTTTGAACCGGTGGCTGGGAGCCCACACCTCGTGTCGTGCCGTTCGCTGTGCTTAATAGCAGCCCGCTCCGTGTTGCGCTGAGGTGCGATCGCGCCGCTATTTGCGACTTTGAGTTTGCTTGCCGACAAAGTTCATGCTCAGTATAGGGTGAGCACCCCTACTGATTGCAATTAGTGTTGAGTTATAAAAAGAACCGTCCCGGGCCATGGATTCTATTAACTCCACATCCACCTCACTACCCCCTGCTCCCGTTCACCTTGAAACCGCCATCTTGCTTAACGGAAATAATTTAAAAGCTCGTTATTTTAATGGAACTGGAGGGTCGCCTCGCACACCTTGATCCGGTTCCGTTAATTTGTTGGAGGCGGGAGAGTTTGTTTTCCCGCTCCTCGACACCAGTGTTATAGATTTCCTCCCGTCGGCGTGCGAACGACCGCGTCTAACCAAAGCGCCGGAAACCAGCCAAACGGGTGTGTTTTTAACCACACCACCACCTTGTCCGCACTCTACCCGCCGCTACAGGGTCCGATCGCCAAATCTTCGATTTACCTAATTATTCCGCGCGGGTAGGTTACCGAGAGATTGTACCTCAACGGGACCGCTTGGAAACGAGCGCTTAAGCAGCTCGCTTCCTTTTGGGATAACCGAGCGGCGGGTATTATCGCGCAGTCCCTTTGGACCCGATCACTTTATCGGCTATTTAAAAACCAACTATATTCCGCAATACAAGATGGCATTTCAATGGGGAATGGACGCAACGAACAGGTTTACATTCACACAAGGACATATTTAATTAAAGCACGTATGCAATTAAACAAGCAACAAAAGCACGACAAAAGAACTACGACCGTCTATACGAAATGCAATGCAAACATTTACAGCACACAAAGCACTTAACAATTTCCTACTTATTAGACGGGCCCACGGACACACGTACGCACACACACACACCAAGAAATGGTGGCGAGGCCTTTAATAACGAGCTCCAGCTCGGAGGACAGGTGAGCTGAAACCCAGAGCGATCTCGAACCTCTCCACCTCGTTGTGGTCTTCAAGTTGTTCGGACCCGGGCTCCAGCGAGAGAGAGCTGGATCCAATCGCCGTGAGCTGCGATCCTTCCGAGCTCCCGCGAATCCTCCCGCGCTTCTCAACACGTGCTGGTGAGACGAGGCGCCGATCCTTCCCGTCGATGCGTCGCTTCCCTGAGGAACCACCTCCACGAAGAGGTCGATGGTCGCACCAAGCCGCGAACCAAAATGGAGAACAAAGAGCTCCACAACAAGAAGAAGAAGCCACCACTCAGCTCGAGCCGAGCGACCGGCTTAACTTTCTTCCAACAGGGCAGCTTGAAGCAAAAGCTCTCCCGAGCCAAGCAGAAGCCGAAGCTCACTGACCACCAAAGCAAAAAGCTCCTCCCGAGCCAGGCCGCAGCCGAAGCTCACTGAGCCAGCCGAAGCAAAAGCTCCGAAGGCCTCAACCCTAACGCAAGCCAAGCAGGACCCGACGGTCTGCTGAACGATACTCTCTGCCGAAGCAAAAGCTTACTACTCAACTTCCCTCTCCAACTCTGCCCACGAAAAAAGAAAAGATCTCCTCTTATCCTTCTCCCACCCTTCCCCGCTCCCGGCGTGACTCATGACCCATGCCCTCGTGCTCCATCCCCCGCTCAGCCACGGTGGGAGGGAGTTGTTGACATCATGAGTCACGGGACGGCAGGGTGGTTCTTCCTCTTCGCAGAAGAGGGGAGAGATGTCTCCATTGTTCGTTCCCTAACTATGAAATCGATCCGCAGCGCATCTAATCGATTCTGAACATTTAAACCAGTGGTTCTTTAACCGGGGGTACGAAGCATCAAAGCAGGGGGTACGATATATGGTGTCAAATTCAATACTGTATAGTACTTAAATTCCAATCATAATAATAATAAAAAATAAATAAATAACTAATAAGAAATTTTTAGAAGGGGTACGGGAATATTATGAAAGCTCAAGGGGTACGAGCACATAAAAAGGTTAAGAACCACTGATTTAAACAATGAAAGGTGAGCTATCTAGGGAACAAGCACTTATCGACATAGCTGACTAAAGGAACCTGTATGTTGTGTGCAATCGAATTCTCAAATTCGTAACAATATATATATATATATATTATATATAATATATATATATATATATAAATAATACATATATATATACAGAAATATATAGACAATATATACATATACATTTTAACATATACATATATATATATACACACATATACTGTATATATATACATATATACATATATATATATACAATATTATACATATACATATACACACATATATATATTACACATATATACATCATACAATATATATAAATATATATATATATATTAACATATTAACATATATACATATTACAAAGATACATATATACATACATATATATACACATATATAATATATAATATATTATATATATATATATATATATTATATATATATAGATATATTCACATGATACATCTATATACACATATATACATCTATACACATACATAATACATACACAGAACTATATATATACATATATATACACATATACATTATATACACATATATACAAATATATTGTTACGAATTTGGAATTCGATTGCACGCAACATACAGGTTCCTTTAGTCAGCTATGTCGATAAGTGCTTGTTCCCTAGATAGCTCACCTTCCATTGTTTAAATGTTCAGAAATAGATTAGATGTGCTGAGGATCGATTTAATAGTTAGGGAGCGAAACAATGGACCCGTCGACTCGGACTTATCCGGGCGGCGATCTATATTCCGGCGGATCGGTCGGCCGACTCGACTTGCGGCTCTGTCAGAGCGGGTCGGTTGGCGGCCGACGTCCCGGCACCGTAACACTGGTGTTCAGGAGTGTGATTCGGCCCCTCCGCCTCCGTAGCAAAATTCACGGAGTCGGATCAGGGGTATACGGAGCAAACCCCCCCCCCCCATGTCCCAAATACGAGCGTTCTAAATTTTATTCCCAGCACGCAAAATGTTCAGCCAAGGCGAGTTGAGCCAGGTGGGTAGTGAGGTGGATGTAGAGTTAATGGAACCAAAGGCCCAGGACGAGATCACCGTGCAGGACACCGTTATGCAGGTTGAACTTTCCCTGCAAATAAATGAAGAGCCCGAAGGGGGCGCGGAGGGGGCGGCGGATTTTGACACCCCCCCCTCATCAAATTCCCTCCCGGTCCCCAGCGAAGCCGCGGCCGATCGCCAGCTTCGTCGGGGTCGGCTGAAATCAACCGGTTGGGGAAATGTTGATGCGGTTGATGCAAGCGATGAGGGGCGATATACAAGCCATGAACGGCAAAATGGATGGAATGGAAAACAAAATGGATGCAAATATGCAGACACTGAGAGGTGAAATGCAGAGCATGCGATTGAATCTCCAGCAGGAAACAAAGGGGGAATTGAAGGCAATAGGGACGGGCATAAGAGGAATCATGGCGCGCCACGTGTTGGAGCGAACAAGCTAGGGGGGAGTGTGGATTGTGTCGGTCCCGCAATGGAGACGGGCGAGGTCACAATAATAAGGGAGACATGAAGGGCGAGACTCGTGCAGGTGACCGAGAAAGTGACGGTGACAGGAGAGGAAAAATTAAATGGGGTGACTGAGACGTGTAGGGAGAGACACGTGGAGATGAAGGAAATATTAAAGGAGGTAGCGGTGACAGCGACGGAGACGCAGGAAATAGAAATAACAGAGACACGGGAGATAGAGGAGAGAGGGGGTGAAGTGGACGACACAAAGACGAACACACACACATGGAGGTAGTGAGGGACAATGGGGTGGAGCTTGAGGAATGTGTTGGGACCCGATGCAAGCAGCAGGATAGCCTCCTTCAGGAACGAGGGGAGGGACTGTGCCCCTTGAGGCGGATCGCGACGAGGAGAGTCCGGTCGAGCCTTGCGAGGTAAGAGGGGCGAGTGCTGTGAATGGGTGCACGCGGAGCTTGGGGGTATGGAGACCCGGGAGCGCTTGAGGTAGCGCAAATCCCAGCGTGGCGTCCCGTGTGTGTGTGGTTACGAGTGTGGCGAAATGCGTGCTGGAAAGCACGCACTGTGCGAGTGAAACCCCGTGTATAAGTGTTATGGCGTGTGTAAACGATTCCCCGTGTGTGTGTGAAACCCCGTGTATGAAGAAGCACGATGCGTGAGTGAAAAGGTGTTTAAGGAGAAAGCGCCGTGTGTGAAAGAAACCGCTTGTGTGAGGTCGCGGTATGAAAGAGAAATGGCGGTTGGTATGCGAGAGGGCACAACCGCGTGTCCGAGTGCCATGGTGGAGTGTGTGAGCGTCAGGGCACGTGAGAATGTGCGCGTGAAGTGTGACAAGACGGGTGCCTGACGAGGGACAAAGGCCGTGTAGCGGCCGTCGTGGTTTCGAGGACCGTGCCGGATGGCACAGCAGCGCGCGCGGGGTCCGTACCGTGCTTCGCACGAGGCCGCCACGTGCGCGCCTGCGCGAGTGAAATCCGGTCCGGAAACGCACGCGGTGGCATGTAGTCGATCCCACGGACGGACAAAAGGTAGGCTGGATTGTGAATTTGATTCGGACGGGTTCTCCAGGCGAGTGTGTTTGTAAAGCTCCATGTGGCCTGCGTCGCACTTCTGTTCGCAGAGCGTGCGAAGCGGCTCCCCGATGCGTTATGCATACCCCGGCTTGCGCGAGAAATCGTGCAGGTTCGGGGTGCGAGTGACGTCATCGGGGATTCCGCGGTGCGGGTTACGGACGGGCAGAGCACATGTACTCGCGTGGGGCACCCTCGAACGCGGGGCTTGCTTTGGGATGCGCAGTGACGTCGTGGCTGCATGGTTGAAATCCGGCAGAAGGGAATCCCTGCCGGATGTTACCGTCCAAGGGGACGAGGAGCGCGAAGCGCGAACAGCTGCCATGACATCACGGGCAGGTTGCGAATTGCCGCGCTGGTGTGCGCAGGAAAAAAAAAAAAAAAGCAAGCCTCGCCACTTTCGAGTGGACACGCAGCCCCAGGCAGGTGGTGGAAGACCCCCCCTGCTCGGGGGCACAGGAAGTACTAGTTAGGGGGATGGTTAGCGATAGTTAGACCGGCTTCAGGGCAGGGACAAGGCCTCATGGAGCCCGTGGAATGGATTAGTTAGAGGATTTCAGTTTAGATTTAGGAAATGGGAATTTTTGGATTTTTGGAGACATGGACAGACTGGAAATATGTAGTGGAGACGTAGCTTAGCTACGTAGAGTAAATGGAATGTGCATGAGTTTTAAGGGATGGCGAGGGAGCACGAGTTTGTCAGGGGATTTAATTAAGAAAGGGATGGCAGTGTGGAGTGTTGGTGTGAGTGGAAAAGAGTGAAAAGTGTACAATGAGTGAGTGTGGACAGCGGGCCCAAGTTTGTGAGTGGAGCGAATGTGGTATGCATGGTTGCAAATGACTGGTTGGGGGGAGGAGTGATTCCACCCAAGTGACCCGGGGTCAGTTTAATGTTAGTTAGTGGGTTAGCTAAATTTATTAACAGGAGGTCGTTTTGTTGGTGTCAAGAGAAGGCACGAAACCCGTTTGGAGGGGTGCAAGAGTTCATGGACAGGCTGGGAGCGTGCTGTGGAAAGTTGAGTATTTGTTTAGAGGGCACCCGGGCACCAGACTAGCGGCCAGAGTAGTCCAAGGGCCCAAGAGGGGCCGGGATAGTGTAGTGGGCACGGGCGACCCGTCGGAAACGGGACCCGTCGCGCCAGAATGCCACGGGGCAGTGTAGTGGGCACCGGGCGACCCTCGGAAAGGGACCCGGGGCATCAACACGCCACGTGGCATCGGAGGGGGCAATGCCAGAAAGGGCAACCCCCGCGTTGTAGGAGCAGCTAGGCTCGGAGGCAGCCTGCGGGCCTGGGGGTGCCATGGTTAGAGTTCGGCAGAGGGGGAGTTCCTGCCAGTTGAGCCACACTGCCCATCCAGGAAATTGTGCGAGGGCACGAATGAAAATTTGAGGGCAAGGCCCAAATTTATAATGACACCAACACAGGCGACGGGAATCGTGGGTTTTTAGAACCGATAGTTTTAAAGTGTGAGCGTTTTGGAAAGCCCGGGTAGTTTCAGGTTAATGAATGTTAGTGAAGATAGGAGATGTACCCCTTTGCACCATCCATCCCTTCGCTCATTATCGGCCGCTGGACCCACCTTGGTAGATCGCTGAACTCTGAGGAGGCCATTCTGAGGCTTCATTGGGCCTCGAGACAGGTCGCTAGTCTCTCCCTATTCTCCTCCAGAGAGGGAACGTAGGGGTTGGAGTAGGCTAGGTTGACGAGATAGGTTAGCCAGACAAAGAAGATAAAGGGGGTTAGGGAGGCAATTATAAAAGGAAATAAAAATAATAAAAATAAGAGGGGCGAAATTTTGTTGTGTTTGTGGCAAATTAGGGAGTGGGTATGGACAGAGACAGGCAAAGGCGATAGAGTGGGGGGAGGGGAGACAGTAGGCTAGGTCCGAGCCCGCCTTCAGAGCGGCCGGCACCACTGCACTCCCTCCAGACCTGATGGAACCACACCAGAGGCCGGCCAGCTCACCTGCCGGCCTGTTGTGCTGCAGCCGCCTGTTCTGCATGGACTTGCCTTGCCATGCCTCGTTTGCCTGCCTCTGCCATGATCCCATGCCTGCTAGCCCTTGTTTGCGTTTTGCCCCTGTGTCCATCCATCACCATGTGCGCCAAGAACATCCAAGTTTTGAAAGGACTGCCCGCAGGCAGCCCGTGCATCATCATGCTCATTTGTGTTTTGCGACCATCTCCATCCATTCCCCTGCATCAATGAACTTTGAAATGACTTTTACCTTCTCCCTTTCACAGATCACAAGTCCTGGGCAATGGTTAAGTGATGGATAAGTTAAATGAAAATTGTTGATAAGTTGAACCCCACCTGCATGTTTGTTTAGCGCCGGCAATTTTAGTTAAGTTGTCCGAATGAGTCTGAGAGTTTGTTTAGTTAGTTACGCAGCGCATTAGGTTATTTATTTTTGGGACACGTATAAAGAAATGTCGCACTCAGGGATCCAAAGGTAGAACGTACTAGGGAAAACTTACACATTGGTCACACGAAAATTTGACGACTAAGGACGAGTCTGAAAAAGGGGAGGGGGTAGTGTTACGAATTTGGAATTCGATTTCACACAACATACAGGTTCCTTTAGTCAGCTATGTCGATAAGTGCTTGTTCCCTAGATAGCTCACCTTCCATTGTTTAATGTTCAGAAATTGATTAGATGCGCTGCGGATCGATTTAATAGTTAGGGAACGAACAATGGAGACATCCCTCCCCCTCTTCTGCGAAGAGGAAGAAGAGCCCTTCTGTCCCGTGATTCATGACGTCAACAACTCCCTCCCACCCGTGGTTGACGCGGGGATGGATCACGAGGCATGAGTCACGCCGGGCGCGGAGGAGGGGCGGAGAAGGATAAAGGAGATCTTTTCTTTGTTCGGGTTCTGCGTCGTTCAGCAGGCCGTCGGGTCCTGCTTGGCTTGGGTTAGGGTTGAGGCCTTCGGAAGCTTTTTGCTTCTGCAGAGGAGTTGTTCAGCAGAGCTTCGGGTCCTGCTTGGCTCGGTAGGCTTTTTGGAGAGCTGCTTTGTTGGAAGAAAGTTGAGCCGGTTGCTCGGCCTGAGCTGCGAATTGTGGCTCTTCTTCTTCTTCTTCTTCTTCTTCTTCTTCTTCTTCTTCTTTGTTCGTGGAGCTCTTTGTTCTCCGTTTGGTTCCCGGCTTGGTGCAACTCATCGACCTCTTCTTGGAGGTGGTTCCTCGGGAAGCGACGCATCGACGGGAAGGATCGGCGCCTCGTCTCACCAGCACGTGTTGAGAAGCGCGGGAGGATTCGCGGGAGCTCGGGAAGGATCGCGGCTCATGGCGATTGGATCCAGCTCGCTCTCGCTGGAGCCCGGGTCCGAACAACTTGAAGACCACACGAGGTGGAGAGGTTCGAGATAGGTTCTTGGTTTCAGCTCACCTGTCCTCCGAGCTGGAGCTCGTTATTAAAGGCCTCAGCCACCATTTCTTGGGTGTGTGTGTGCAACGTGTGTCCGTGGGCCCGTCTAATAAGTAGGAAATTGTTAAGTGCTTTGTGTGCTGTAAATGTTTGCATTGCATTTCGTATCGTCAGTATAGTTTCTGCTCTTATGTGCTTCCCTAGTTCCCCATTATTATAATAATACCCCAATTGTTAAATGTTTTCAGCTCGTCGCGTCGATTCTTTCATTGACTGAGCATTTTGTGTGTTGGGAGTTAGAAAGCCATTGGTTTGCCGTAAAAGGGGGACATTTGGACCGACGGTTCTCGGCGATTAAGCCGCTCAGAATCGCGCACGGGACAGGCTCGCCTCAGCGGCTTGTTCCGTACAAGTTCCGTCGAGGGTGAATACCCCAATAGTTGGATCACGTGGGTATTTAGGTATATTGAAGATTGGCAATCGACCCTACCCCACGTGATCTGCCCATTGGCGTATTTCGGTTCTTGTACAAGGACCCGTCGACTTGGACTTATCCGGGCGGCGATCTATATTCCAGGCGATCGTCGGGTCGACTCGACTTGCGGCTCTGTCAGAGCGGGTCGGTTCGCGGCCGATGCACCGGCGCCGTAACAATATACATATATATATATATATATATACATATATACATACATTCATATATTATATATATATATATATATATATATATATATATTGATACATACGTACACATATACAGATATATATATATATGTATATATACAAATAATACATCTATATACACATATTACATCTATATACACATATACATATATATATATATTACATATATATATATATGTATATCAACACATACATATACATACATATACATATACATTATATATATATATATACATATAACATATATATACAATACATATATACATATACATATATATACATATACATATATACATATACACATAATATATATATATACATATATACATTACATATAACATATACATACATATACACATATATATATACACGTATATATACATATACATATATATACACGTATTTATATACATATACATACATATATATAGTATAACATATATACAAATATATATGCAAAAAAAAATATATATATATAACATATATATATCCAAATATATACATACACATATATACATATATACATATACACGTAATATACATATATATATACATAAACATATATACATACTAGCATAACCGCGCTCTGCGCGACATGTTTGGGTGGGTGTGTTTGAGAAAGGAACTGATGCAGAGTATCAGTAGTAATTTTACTTTAATGCAGTAAGTGGAATACGATTTCACTGTTTCAGAACCATTTTATTTACTTTTTTTGTACCATGCACCTCATATGGTCTTTGAGATAATGTAAGCCGAATATCACGTTACTCGAGCGCAGAACAAAGTCGAAGATAGCGCGACACGAAACCACAAACTCGGAAATAATATATAAGATACAAGATATATATATATATATATATATATATATCTATAATTTACAGATATATATACACATATATACATTTATATATATACACATATATATATACACATATATACATCTATATACACATATATACACATATACATATATACACATATATATATATACGTATATATGTATGTATATATATATCTACATATATACACATACATATATACACACGTATATATATTATATATATATATATATATATTATATATATATATATATATATATATATATATATATATATACATAAATATATATATATACAAAATATATATCTACATTCTACATATATACATATATATATATATACACACACACACATATATATATATATATACATATAACACACATACATGTATATACACATAATATACATAATATACATATATACACAATATACATATATATATACATATATATATATATATACATATATATACATATATATAACATATATACATATACATATACATATATATATGCATATATACATATACTTATACATATAGACATATTCATATAAAAACATACATATATATACATATATACTGTTATACATATACATACACATATATATATATATATATTACATATATATATACATATATATTTATGTATAGACATATACATAAATATACATATATATATTATATATATAAATAATAATAAAATTATATATATATATATACTGTATATACATATATATATTATATATATATATATATATATATATACAGACATATACATATTATATATTATATATACAGACATATACATATATACATACATATATATATATACATATATATAGATATATATATATAATATATATATATATATATATACAAATATACATATACACATATATATATACATATATATGTATATACATATAATCCATATATATATACATATATATATACATATACATATATTATACATAGACATATATATATATATCTGATTACAAAACCCTCTTGTTCAAGCATATCATGCAGTACATACCTCCTTCTGATGTAAATCGATGTGATCTTGTGACCCCTTTATGAGGCATCTATTTATTACGCTTTCACAGGGTGGGGAGGGAAGCAATTGTAAATGCCAATATAAAGTGAAGGAACATAAGGGAAGGGGATCGGAATGGAGGTGTCTGTTTATTGTGTATGTATAGGTATAGGTCGGGAGTAAATTGAGGAAAAGAGAATGTATGACGGTCGGACAAGGAAAAGAGAGGAGTGGAGTTTGAGAGAGAAGGGGAGGAAGATTGGGAGGCTGCAGGAGTGTGGAGATGGAATAGAAAGGATGGAGCAGAGAAAGGAGAGAGGGTAAAAGAACAATTCTGCCAAGTTGGCATGCAAAATAAATAGATGATTCCAAAAGTGGACAACAGGGTGGCAAGGTGTCTGAGTGGAGACAAAAGGGATGAGATTATTGGACGGGACATAAAGGGAACTATAGAAGAGACTTGTCGGAGATATATCGTTGAGGGGGTGGGGGTCGCAGAGTTCCTCATGTCGATGTCCCTCACAAAAATGTATGAGATGTTGATGTCATTGGCATCTAGAGTGGGAAAAATAAGAGTTAAACACGTTGGAAAAAACATTTTATAAAAGGCAATAAGCACATTCAGGGTGTGCAATTGAATCACAGGGTGTATTGGGAATTTTTTTTACAAAAAGCATTTTTTTGATGATCACGGCTAAATTTTGTCAAATTTCATCTGAAAAAATTTTTTTAATCATAAAAATGTGTCTTTATCCATGGTTACTTGAGCGTTTTGATGAGCGTTGTCGAATTACACTATTCTGAGTCATAAAAAAATATATTAAAATCACAAAAAAAAAAAAATGCCCAGTGACTCTCAAATTTTGCACAGAGAATCATTTTAAGTACCCCTGTGAGATTCTTTCATTTGGACTTAACAACTATCACACAAGTTTGCCCTATGACATAAAAATAACTAATGCATTTCTCTTATTTTTAATGTCAATCTTTAAGCGGCCGTTTTTCCTATTTCACATAAAATGCGATATCTCCACTTTGGCTTATTCATCATGTCTGAAAATTGGCATCCAGAATTGTAGATATATTCATTCACTTTTCCCAAAAATTTGCATGATTTGATGAAAAACTGTTGAAATTACAGAATTTTAAAAATATATATATAAAAATGGGGAAAAAACATGAATGGCATTTAACCCTCTTGTCCATTGGAAATGGGCCATTAAGTATATGACAGGGTCACTTTTTAGTTTCAGAATTGCTCCCAGCAAAGGAAACTGGATCAAAATAATCTTAAGGATATTAAATTACAGTTTTACAGAATATAGGAGCAGGTTTCATTAGGTTCACTTGCATGGAAGATGTTTTTGGTTTTTCTCCATTTCCAAATAGAAAAGAGAATCTTGATATTCATTCCTGTCTTCAGATCTACATGTCGCATATTTATAGATGTGTTGCTGCAATCAATATATTAATTAATCACCTGTATTTTCTTTTTGGCCTTCCAACACATGGACGTGGAACTTTATTTCAGCCATTCAGGTGTGTGCATAAAAATATGAAGATCATTCATCGATAATGTACTGTATATATTTGTCGACATAATCCAATGTATGTGAACAGTTTCTTTCCATTTATTTGTGTTTCTGTATTTTCTTTAATCAATCAACACACATGCATACAGTAAGCAAAGCAGTTTTCCAATTATTTGAGAATACATTGAAATGTAACACAACATACCATGACCATCACAGTGACACAGTGGAGAAGACTCCAAACTTTTTCTTCCTCGGCATGTTAATTGAGAGCTAGAGAAACACTTCTCATCTTTCAATTTATTTAAAAATTTTCCCCGAATATTCAAATATACATGTATTTTCAGGGACTAAAAAATTAATTATATCAAAGCATAGAAAATAGTTTTTTTTACCCGTCCAAATAGTGAAGTTGCACATCCAGAACACTGGAAAAATGCTCGTACTTTTTCCACGAAGCATCAGTAAATAATTCAATGTTGCTCGTCTCCAGTGTTGTACAGGAGAAATGCATTCCAAACTGTATAACAAAGCCTGTACTTTCTCGTGGAAGAAAAAAATAACTTTATCTAACCCAGTGTCTCTGGTACATGTGTTTAAAGGTCATGAGGTCAATTGGTCAAACTGACCATTACATCCCCGACCTCATAATCACAAAGGCACAATTACTCTTACCAGGGTAGAGATACACTGATTTTTTATCAGACCATTGGAATTGCCCATGGAAATACAAAACAGATGATACCAAACAAGTGGGGGTCGTCTTGGAATTCAGACCCCGAACCTAAGTTTATTCATATTTTGAATGTGCATAAATATTCGCATTACATCATGATTTTGGGTATTTTTCGGTCATTAATCTTAATCAATTCGGCATTAACAAAATTAATAAATATGTTACATCCAACTATGCAATTCCATATGTGCATTGATGTTAAATTTCATTACATTTGATGAAAGTGTTTGGGAGTTATGGCATTTTATAGTGTTTCATTTGTGAAAAATCATGCTTGCACAGTCTGATTGGGCATATCAGCAAAAATGAAAAAACATGTTCGGATGGATTCCACAAAAAACAACCAAACCAGGAAAGAATGAATGACAATGAATGAATGACAATGAATGAATGACAACATAATACAACACCACAATCCTTTTACGGATGGCCATCACGACATCTTGACATTTTTTTCGTCTCAATTACACAACAAATAAAATACACAATCACACCAACCCACACTACAAATCTACAACTACCGCAAACATCGACATCTTCATACATTTGTTACTATTGCCACCTACACCAAAAATGTTAAAAGATGTGATGGCAATCCGTAAAAGGATTGTGGTGTCATTCCTTCCTGTCTCGTTTAGTTGTTTTGTATGGATTCCATCCCAATATGTTTTATCATTTTTATAAAATGTTTTTTTCTGACTTGTATAATACAAGATGATGTTTATGATTGAGCTCTGGTACTAGCTGCTTGGCCGCTTACCTGTTTGTGATGAGTGCAATAATTCAGGATCCAAACATGACACTCATGACATAAGTCTTTCATTGAATTTTGCTGGAAATGTTTCTGGATGCCACCACCATGGTAATAGGAGGACTCCAGAACAATGATCCACAGCCAAACACCAGGCTTCTCAACGTGGGAAACCAACTTTATTCAGGTGATGAAAAAGCAGCCAAACAATCATGGTGGTGATCCAGAGATGGCGAACACACAATGGCACCACTTTGTCTAACCACGCCTAAGGCTGTTCGGGTGCACTAGTTGAGGTTTTGCAGCGGAGGTTAAACCACAGGCGGTGTAGAGAAAGCCATTTTTTAAGAACGGGCACGGGTAACTTTGACATGTCCTACATTTGAGGTACAAAATCGACTTGTGGTTAAATTAGATGGAAAAATGTTGGAGTCACATGATATAACTTTGTCAAAATGAGCCTAAGGCTGCAATATTAAAATGGATTATTTGTGTTGAGGATCTGGTCGGTGGGGGGCGGGGGGGGGCGGGTTTGGAGAGTCGTGAAGGATTTGGTGAAGATGGGGTGGGGGAGGATGGGGAGGAGTGAGGGAGACTAAAGTTGGTCTGTGTGCAGATGCACACACCCAATACACGACTTTCAAAATGATGTAATCCGTCCCAGAATACTCAGTGTGCACACACAGAAACCCCATGAAACTGCCGTGTTTGGGGCAAAATAAAATATTTTAATGTGTACGTGATAAAGATTGTTCTGTGAAATGGCTCACAAAGCTTCTAAAAGAAGCCAAAAATACTTGGAA
The DNA here is from genome assembly GCA_035128595.1 of Eptatretus atami. Lineage (NCBI taxonomy): Eukaryota > Metazoa > Chordata > Myxini > Myxiniformes > Myxinidae > Eptatretus > Eptatretus atami. The sequence goes on from CM068956.1 coordinate 164,949,380, forward strand.
AAGTACCTTAGAGAAAGGGCTGTGCCTCTGCACAATGAAAGACCTGTTGAACTTTTGTCAGATCGCCGAACAGTTTGCTGCTCGTTCCACAATCTCTCGACCATGTGGGCCGGTGTAAGGCCCGTGTGGACAAGCGTGTGCTACACAACCCTCCGATGGATCGTTACCAGTGAATGGAATGTGTATCTGGATTGGGTGCTGCTGAACATCCGATAGGAAGGATATACTGTATCTGTGGCTTTTGAATACGCAGGGTAAGTTTGAAATGATGATATTTTCTATTAATCATTTTTGGAGTTTGAAGCAATGTGAGCTGAGGGCTATGCTCACTAACTGTATGAACAGAAAATGGTACAAACGTGACACGTCTCATCCGCGAATATTTCTCGTATTTGCTATATCTCCTTGATTTAAAAGACAATTTGAATTACAGATTTCACACTATTAATGGCAGGTTAAAAGTGCCTGTATTGCGAGCAGATAAGAGTCACTGTAAACGCACACACAGCGCATGCGCTAAGGCCTCGTGAAGCAGTCATACATCATTTCGAAAGTCACATGTTACGCAATAGCCGAAGGCTAATATAAACAGGAGTAAGCTCTGCTGATAATTATGTTGTCCAAGTTTACAATAAACCTGTGCAAAAAGGTTCTGACAACATCGCTAGCTCTTTTTTTTCTCGACACGAGCGAGGCTCATGGAAGAGCAAGGTTAAATTGACAGCGGGATCGTGGACCAACAATTGGACACAACCAGCAAGGGAATAAACAAACAAGGAAGGTAAGCGAAAGAGAATGGGAAGAAACATTGAAACCAGCAAGAAGATGGTTGTGTTAGGAAGGGTTAGTGGGGATAATAAACATTATGAGTTGGGATGGGGGATGACACGAGTTGGCGATGCACTGCTTATTTGAAGCCCTGGAGTGAATAATGGGAAAGAACAGTCACTGGAAGGCAGTTTCACATACAGGAGAAGCAAGGAATACAAGAGTTGAGGTGAGCAGTCACCCTGGATTTTGGAAGTTTAACCAGGAGGGGGTTACAGGAATAACTCGTTCATCCCGGAGTTGCTGGGGAGGGGGGGGGGGGGGGGGGGGGGGGGGTCAGAGTATTGAGAGAGCGGAGGGAGCAATATAAGAGAAGAGGCAGTAAAAAACAGAGACAATGACCTGCCTGCAATGAGAAAGCACCAGTACTTGTGCTTCAGCCTTGTCGTGAGAGATTCCAATAATGTTGAGAGCTTTGGATTCCACAGAATCTAGGAGACGGATGTGATGCTCCACCAGCCCAGCCTCAGGCTGTTACAAAGGCAAGAGCTTTTGGGTGTCTCCTTTTTTTAAAATCAAGATATGCCATTTCTTATGTTTTATGATATAATGGTGATTTCCATTTATTCAGTACAGCAACTGAACGAGACAAAATAATTTTTGTTTGAGCGACAAAGGCAAAACCTATATCCATCTGAGGTATGATAATAAATGTGAAACAACTCATTAGACGTTGGAAGATTCACCGAGATAGACATATTGCGTCTCTTCTGAAAAGAAGCAGCTCTTTATATTTACCTGAACTGTTTTGAAATTTCAGGCCTGGTTTGTTAATTGCCATCTCTCATTCGGAACCTAAGGGATCTGCCGACAAGCTTTTCATGAGATCTGTTGTCCGTCACTTCTGCCAAGACTGTCTGCTTGGGTAGATAACCAGTCTCTCAAGAGCAGCAGTGCAACCAATTGACTTGTTATTTACCTGAATCTTAAGCGTCTGCACATCCTGAATCATTTTCTCCTTCTAATGATCCATACAACCTGATAAATACATAAACTCAAATCATTGTCATTATACAGAGCTGGCACCTCAGAATTTGAGGTAGGGCAGAGAGTGCCCTCTCGGGACGTGATAAAATAATATGGGGTAGTCAGTTATTTATTATTAAATGTTCACATTGGCTGTTGTGTCACATCCCCAATTAGCAATGGCAGATACTGATTGATTCATAGTTCCTTGTCATCCCTGCGTAATTTCACTATTTCATGTCGATCATTTCTTTGATTATTTTATTAGCCCGATCACCATGCAGTGGGAGATTGAGTTTTGCAATCGCTTCTGTCTGTCTAGGCCAAAACTTCTCTCTTTTTTTTTAACCATCTGAGCTTTTGTCATCAAATTTTCAACAAACCTTTATTCTGAGAATATGGAGAAGACAAATTAATAATTTGGTCAACGTATCAAAGGGCAGGGTCACAGAAAGTACAAATAGGCCTTTTGAGCCAGTCAGCCGCACAGCGCGAGATGGCCAGGTTTTGTAATCGTTTCCGTGTTTCTTCATTTTCCATTTTGAGCTTTTCTCATCAAATTTGCCACAAATTTTATGATGAGAATATGGAGAAGACCAAGTTAAAAACAAAAAAAAAGTAGTTTTTTTTTTGCCATTTTTATCGAATTTATTTCGAGTATGAAGGGGATGCGGACTGGCTTTGCATTTAGAAAAACCTTCTAGTTGTTTTTATTATTCTATTTTCCTTGTACAATATTTTATACTCGCTCTGCAACATCACTGAGCCCAAGGCCATGTTCTGATTGGACGGTTTGAATGCTAGGGCCTATTGAGGGGCAAGATTTGTCAGCCTGCTGCACCAATCAGGGATTGTAACCTCGGGACATGGTCATAAGTAAGAGACCAATGGTTTCAAGGTTTCTGAGCAGACGTCTGCTCCTCCAGTCGGGACAAGGACAGTTTTCTCTGGTCCAATCGAGAAGGGCGAACAACAGAGCTGTCAAGGGGCTTGGGTGTTTGGTTAGAGTTGGTGCTGAGAGAGACAGTTGAGTGTACCACTTCAGGACATGCTGCAAGCATGGATAAGCCAGAACGTGCTCCAGAGAGTTGGAAGAATTGCTGAACTCCGCAAGATGCCCCAGTCACACATATTTCATCTTACCTGGGGATTCCCCCAACCAACTGACCTATTGATTCACAACCAACCCAAGTGACATACGATCAGGATCATCCCTGTTGTATTTCTCTTCTTTCTCAGAGGAGTAGTGTTACATACAAACAAACAAGAAAGATGTCATGCATAGCACGATGTTTGCGAAATCCATAAAACAAATTTGACCTTAAAAATAATTGGTGGTTGAATTAAATGACCAAATATGCAAATACTCTTCAAATTTCAAGTCAATGGGATGAAAATTGAAAATTTGAGAAATGTCACCTCAGTTGTTGACCTTTGGCCTGCGTTGTCCTCAAAAATAATTGGTGGTTGAATTCAGTGACCTGAAATATAATTTCTCTTCAAATTTCAAATAAATCAGATGAAAATTGAGGATTTTAGAAATCTCACTTAAGTTGTTGACCTTTTGGCCAATGGTGACGTCAAAAATAATTGTCTGGTTGAATTCAGTGACCTGAAATGCTAATCCTGTTCAAATTTCAAGTCAATCAGATGAAAATTGAGGATTTTAGAAATTTGACAAAGTTGTTGACCGTTGACTTATGTTGACCTTTTGACCTCAAAAACAACAGACTTCTATTTCTTATGACGAACTCCACCAGGTGGTGAAGTTTCGTGAAGATCGGTTTTAAATTGTGACCTCGAGGCATTTGACATTCAAACAAACAGACAGAATAACGCACAAAACCAACCAATATTGTTGCGAATCTGGAAGCCATAAGCACACAACATTCAGGTCCTATAGATTAGTTATATCGGTAAGTATGTGTTTTATAGATAGCTCCCGCCCCTTGTCTAATGGGTAAATAAATGTCCATGTGCTGTGATTTATCTTTATAGTTAGGATTCCCCTTTTTTGGGGAAAACCTCATCTTCTTCAACGTCAGCCGCAAAATGCCCGTT
>CM068956.1:164960826-164990243 GCA_035128595.1 Eptatretus atami
AGAGATATTGAGCACGATATCTCATCTCAACAATGTATTGGGCCGGATATATTCTCAGGGATCATGCATTTCGTGGTGGAGGTATGTGCTCCACTGAGTGCCCTTCTAGTTATTCATAGATTCATGAAACCTGTTTGTGCTGCACACAGATGGGTTTGAGGGTTGGGGTGTAGCAGTTGAAACCTGAGTCCGATCCAGGTTCCTCCTGATGGCTTCATCCTTGTTCGGGTTCCTTCTGCTGACTCCAATGCAGTACCTCTTTTATTTGGTCTTCCATTCGATTTGAATTTTTAAAATTTTATGACAAATTTTCCGCCAGAAGAGTTGGCTCACACCAAGTCCTTCTGAAGACGGTGCAGGGGAAGGATTCTATGAATGCCCTCCAGTTTGATGTCACAAGTGGTTTCATTATGACGTCATAATTGCATACGTCAATCGCTTTATCCAATCAGTGTGAAAAATTTTTGAGGGTCAGAGGGCTCAATTGTATAGGGGGAAAAAAAATTGATGACGTCATCGGTCACGTGGTTCAGCAGCCATATTGTTTTAACCTTCAAAACTCTTCTTCTCTCAAATGGCTGAACAGATCGAAGCGAAACTTTACAGGTATGATCGCCTATTTGTGAGGACCAAAAAGTTCTCCACCGATGACATCATAAGTCACATGGTTTGGCAGCTGTGATTCTTTTTGAAGAATAAACCTTTAAAAATCCTCTTCTCCAGAACGGCTTGACAGATCGAGGGTAAACTTCACACACATGTTCCCCAAGCATTGGGGACACCAGTGTGTTCACAAATAATTAATAGGTCACATGGTCTGGCAGTCATATTGGATTGAACAAAAATCTTGAAAAATTCTTTCTCTTGAACTGCTTCACCAATCGACGTGAAACGTCACAGTTATGATCAAGTAGTCATGGCAGATATTTGGTCCAAATTTCAACCTGAGCGGACGAATGGTCTGGCAGCCAGAATTATTTAATATTTTGAATCTGGGTTCAGGGATGTAAATCAAACTTGGTACAAAAGTATGTATAATGATGTAATAATGTGGGCTGAGGCATTTGTGACAACGTTGCGACGTCGAAGAGCGCCTTTCTGGTTATCATTGATGTGAGTTTGCTTTTAGTTCTTGAGTCGATCCTCCGCATGACCATATTCAAATAAAAGCAGAAACATCTGCTCCCTCTGGGAGTGGACTGCGAGGGGGGTGGTGGTGGGTGGGAGGAGAGGGATGGGGTTGGCAATACCCCTGGGCGCTCACCTGGTAGCGGCTGGATAAGATAACCAGAGAATCACTGGTAGGCATGGATGACCCACAAAATATATAATTGAGAAGAAAGTAAATACCTGTGCATTTTTTTTTTCATGCCATGAACAAACTTTGGTACAATCACAGGTGATAAAGGTTGTGGTCAAGTTTCATCGGAATTATGTCTGTAGTTTCTGAGAAGAAAGCAAATACCTCCTTTGGAGGGGCAACCCCCCCTGCAAATACCCTTAGACCCCGATTTCTAAAATGCCATGAACAATCTTTGGTACATCATGGGTGATGAAGGTTGTCGTCAAATTTCATCATAATTGTGTGGGTGTAGTTTGAGAAGAAAGCAAATAGCTATTTTGGGGGGAAACACCCCCATAGACCCCCTGAGAGCCTCATTTTTTAAAATGCCATGAACAAACTTTGGTACATCATGGGTGATGAAGGTTGTGGTCAAGTTTCATTGGAATTGTGTGTGCAGTTCTGGAAAAGAAAACAAATGCATAATTTGGGGGGGGGGGAACCCCCCATAAACTCCCTCCGTGGACCCCCTCAGACCTCGATTTCTTCAATGCTGTGAACAATTGGTACGTCACGGGTGATGAAGTTTGCAGTCGAGTTTCATCGGAATTGTGTGTTGTTTCTGATAAGAAAGCAAGTACCAATTTTGGGGGGCAACCCCCCCCCCCCCCCCCCCCCCCCCCCCGTAGGCCCCCTCAGACCTCAAATTTTTCAAGCATTCACAAACTTTGGTACATACATGGTGATGAACATTGTGGTAAAGTTTCATCGAAATCCGAAGTGTAGTTTCAGAGAAGAAGTTGAAAGTATTTGTGGACGGATGGACGGACAGACGACGCGCCATCCCGTAAGCTCCCCGGATCTATGTTCCAGGTGAGCTACTAATTGGAAATCAGCCAAGCAGTTTTCAATTCTATAAGTTCTAGACATTCATACATATCTACATGCAACAAACTTTAGTATGAAAAGCGCTCACTTTGAATCGTAACACACTAAGTCAAATTGATAATAGTGGTTTAATGTTGGGTTGTTGTTGATTTCGTTTAGGCATCTCAATCGATCATCTAAATAAAGCCTCCGACTGCTTGGCAGTTTGCACAGTTCATCTCAGGAGGGATCAGGGATAAGCAAGACCGACCCTGTTACAATCTTATACATATACATATGGTATACAGAAATATGGTGACATCATCCTTTCCTTCCGTCTCCTCCCAAACTCTCTCTCTATCCAACTACCACCACCATCCCACACGACCCATCTCAATTTAATTCTCTTTTTAGCCCAACCCTCTTGTGTACACAATAAATATTACCCCCATCCCCCTCTTCCGCCGGTAATTATATACACATATTTTATGAATCTTGGCATACCACGAACGTCTGCTGCTGCACCAAGACAAGGTTCTAGTATCAACGCCGTTGCTGCGTAACAAATAACACTTTACCGATGCCTCGCACGCTTTGCTTCTGATGGGGACGGGGAAGCGGGGAGTAGATATATAAGCTCTCAGCCTCGAGGCTTTACTGCAACACTCAAATCCATTTATATTCCCCTCGACGAAACTTGAGGCACAGTCACAAAAATGTCTTTTCTAGGTCACAACCATTTGTTTCCAACAAAGGTAACTTATTGTGAGCTTCTGTCACGATATTCTAAAGCGATTGCACATTTCAACAACATTGTGAAGACAATGGTCTTTCACTTACAGGGACCATCGCATCAAACTTTGACTTCCCACTGATGAAGTGAGAGGATTAGAGGAATCCTGACTTGACAGCGACGTACAAACGGAAATACTTTACTGCGCTCTTGACTTTTAAAATGCCATGCGATATTTACCAGACAGGACAAGTGCCATGATAAAAGACAATCTTATGTTTAAATTTATGAAACAGGACAGATATAAAAAACGAAAAAGGTCATTATATACAAGAGTGTAGAAAAGCGAAATCATGTGCCCAGATTGTTCGTTTACTCCGAGGACCAAGGCCAGAAAACACATATTGCCGATTGAGAATCAGGAAATTAAGTTTCAAAGTCTTTCCCTTGAAATTGGATGTACTATTACTGGTGATGACTTCATGCCTTTGTGCGATGCCTGCGGGCTTGGGATTTGTTACATATACACCTAGCGTGTACTTTTTACCACTTGCACCACAAAGCCATCACAAACAATTCAACAAACCTGAAAATGAGTGGAGATTTTGATCTGATCAAATAAACTATGGGAAAGAAAAAAAAATGTTCAATCAAATCTGAAAATTTGAAATGCATAGAATAGAAAATCGAGGCCTGCAAACATGATGCATCTTTTTGTTTAACAGGTTGCAAATGTATACTGGACGAAACCTCACTCGTGTGACAAGTTGCAGCCCATATCTATGTCCAATTAAAATGGCCGCCATTCTACCAGTCGGCCATCTTTGATCATATCGCAAAATACAGTGAACTGCACGTGTATGCCATCATGCACTGTGCTTGTGCCAAGTTTGAACAACATCGGACCGTGCATGTCAGAAATGGTTGGGGACACAGTTAAGTAACAAAATGGCCAAACAGTCGGCCATCTTGGATCTGATCTCCAAATAAAATAACGTGCACATTGAGCCATCATTCGTTGTCTGTGTGCCAAGTTTGAACAACATCGGTACGTGTAAGTCCGAGAAATAGTCGAGGACGTGTTCGACACGGGTTTTTTTTTTGTTTGTTTTACAACTAAAATGGCCACCCCTCAGCCATCTTTGATCGCATCGCAAAACAAAATGATGTCCATATGTACACCTGTCCATCCATGTCCGAGATGTGGTTGCAGATGCACGCACGCACACGAAAATCGAGACCAAATCCATAAGCCCCCGTTTCAGACTCAGTCCAACGGGGGCTAATACTAAAAAAAGGCACCGCTCTATTTTCCGCAACATTTGTGAGCAACTGATAGCCACAGCCAATCAAATCACAATCCAATGTCACATGAGAGATAAGATCATGAGATGAAGCTAATAAGTTGCTCAATGTAGACGTGAAGTTGTGCAACTAATGGTGGCAAAAAATATCCCGGTCTTTAAATTTGATTTTACATCAACTTTATCCTGGACAAAATCAAAAGGCAGTGGTAGTGCAGGAGTTGGAAGACATCCAGACCTGTAGAGCTCTGGGTAACAACTTTGTCTTGAATAGAAACGAGGTGAAAATAAACTTGTGGAGTCACTCGGGCTACTTTCATGTTGTGGAAGATCTTGGAAATCAATCCGATCTCGTCATCGTATCTCAGTTGGATTCACAAACACCTTCCCACAGAACATTGGGCCTTGGAGCGGCGGTGGTGCAGATCCCAAACATTCCAAGTTTTTTTTGTTGCACAATTTGCAACTCTGATTTATGACTCCTGGGTGGAAAAATGTTAGCGTGGCAGTTGTGACGGTTAGAATCACAGTCACTCAAAATGAATGTTCTCTTCAAGGTAATGAAAAGTTGAGACAATTCCACTGAGAGGTGATGTTCCACACATTCTCAAATTGTTGGTGATAACTTAGTCAGATCTGGACCTTCCTATTTAGGGTGGAACAGATTAAAAAAAAAAAAAATCCTTTTGTTTGGCAGAACAATCCAAGAACATTGAATGGCTTTTTATCAGAACCAAAAACATAATCTACCACCAATAATTATAGTTCGTTACCTCCACCACCGAAGGTGGACGGAGGTTATGGTTTTACCCGTTTGTCTGTTTGTGAGAAGGACATCACAAAAACTTGGGTGCGACAAGGACGAATTGATTCGATTTTGGTGAAGATATGAATCCGGATTTGAGAATTTTTAAAAGTGATTCTTCACCATTGAGAAAGAGCCAAAACGATATGCAGCACGATATCTCAAAAGGTTATGGATGGATTCACACGAAACTTTGTGGACAGGTTGGGTGTGTGAAAAGGACTAAATGATTCAATTTTGGTGAAGATTTGAATCCGGATCTGGATACGAGAATTTTTTTTAAGTGATTCTTCGCCATTGAGAGATGGGGCAAAAACTATGGATAGCATACTGTATCTCTAAAAGTTGTGGACGACTTGTGACAAAATGACGTGGAACAGTTGGTTAGGTGAAAAGAACAAGCAGATTCGATTTTGGTTGAGGTCCAGAATCAGATCTGACCTATCAGTGGGATACAAAATATAAACTGCACTGTTCAGCCTGGCGGAGGTATGTTCTCTACCGAGTGCCGTTCTGTTTCACCAAGTTGTCACTCTCTGAGTGATTTTTCATTTGTCTGTCTGTCTGTTTGGCTGCAGGATATCTTAAAAAGTTGTGGACGGATTCGGATGAAATTCGGTGGACAAGTCGGGTGTGTGAAAAGGACGAACCGATTAGAATTTGGTGAAGATCCGGAACCAGCGAGTAGAAATTTTTAAGTGATTCTTCACCATTGATAGATAGGGACAAAAACGATACCTCAAAACGTGGTGGACGGATTCGGACGACACTTGGTGGACACGGTGGGTGTGGTGACAAGGAAGAATTGATTCAATTTCGGTGAAGATCCGAATCCGGATTTGATAATTACCCTCGCCCAAAGGAGAGGGTATTGCATTTGGATCCGTTAGTTTGTTTGTCCGCACAGAACTTTTGTGTTTTTCTCCACAACCGCTTGTCGGATCGACACGAAATTTTCACCGTAGGTGAGACTACTCATGTCGAATGTTTTAATCATAATTATTACGTCAATGGTCACATGGTGTGGCAGCCATGTTCGAAAAACTTTGGACCTATGTATCTCTGAAACCGCACCAAAGAAAAAATTGAAACTATGCAAACGGCAAGTATTCCTCGTGGGGAAAAAGTGATTTTTTTTAAAGACGTCATAATTGCATATGTGTAACGCTACATCTGATCAGGATGAAAATTTTTGAGCGTCAACTAGGGATAAAATGGTCCACAGAAAAAAATTTGATGATGTCATTGGTCACGTGATTTGGCAGCCATATTTTTTTTCGGTAAAAACCTTCAAAAATCTTCTTCTCTGAAGTGTCTGAACAGATCGAGGTGAAACTTTACAAGTATGACCGTCTATCCATGAGGAACAAAAGGTTCATACATATGACATCATTGGTCACATGGTTTGGTAGCCATATTGGATTTACCCTAAAACCTACAAAAATCTTCTTCTCCACAACGGCTGGACAAATCGAGGAGAAACTTCACACAAATGTTCCCCAAGCCTTGTGTGTACAATTTCGTTAAGGAATAATTGAACAGTCACATGGTTTGGCAGTCATGTTGGATTGAAGAAAGATATTAAATAATCTTTTCTCTGGAACCGCGACATCAATCGACATGAAACTTCACAATTATGATCTAGTATTGATGAATACAGGTTTTAAATTTCAACTTGATCGGACACTTGGTCTGGCAGCCAGAATTATTGAATTTTTTGATCTTGGTTATTTTATTTTATTTTTTTGAATAAGGCTCACTTGGTACTTGGCCTGGATGGGTTTCAGGGTAGAGGAGTAGCAGCTGAAATGCAACTCCTATCCAGGTTCCTCCTGATGACTTCATCTTTGCTTTTTGCTTGTTCAGGTTCCTTCTGATGACTGCAATGCAGGTCTGTACCTATTCGGTCTTCCATTTGATTCGAATTGTATTTATTTTAATCCCATTCTAAATTTAATTGAATGATAGTTTTAAAAAAAAACGTCAGGGGTAAGGGTCAGGTATCCATCCAAAGTGGGACGTCTTTGTACTCAGTCATCACTGCCGGCAGTTCTCATTATGTTTATGTCTCTTATTAATTGCGTAACACACCAGCACACAAAATACACCACACAAAACAATTCCTGGTGAGAGTCTGCTATCTCTGATTGCTCTTTTTCTTGTATTTTTTTTAAGTGATTCTTCACCATCGAGAGATCGTGCTAAACCGATACATAGCAAGATATGTCGAAAAGTTGTGGACGGATTTGTACGAAATTTGGTGGATGGATTGGGTGTGTGACAACTACGAATCGATTCGATTTTTGTGAAGATCCGGATCCGGATTCGGATATGATCATTATTTAATTTAAAAAGTGATTCTTCACCATTGCTAGGGCCAAAAATGATGTACAGCATGATATTTCAAAAATGTATTTGGCCCGATATGTTCTCGTGGATCATACATTACGTGGCGGAGGAATGCGCTCTACCGAGTACCCTTCTAGTTTATTTGTGGAACTATCCCACCAAGAATTAAAATCGTTTCGCTTTAAAAGGCATTATTTATTGCAGCACCACAACAATAATTCTGCAGACAAAGGTTTAATCCTTCTCATACAAGGTTATGAGGAAAGAAAGAGTAAGTGGAGGAGAAAGGAGTATCTGTGAGAGATGAGAGGGCAGCAAAGGGGGGGCGGGGGGAGTCGAGAGGAGGTGAAAAGTTGACTATTTTACAGATGTAATACGTATATGAGAACTAATCCTCACGATGGTGAACTCAAACAAACATTATAGGGGTAGCTTAACTTGATATTGACGTTTCTACCTTTGAGCATTGATAAAGGCATGTTAACTGCCCTGGGATGCAAAGTGAAGCCGAAGTTTCAGGCATTAGCCATTCATCAGGGCCATGGCAGCATACGTTTGTCAACTCCCAGTTGATAAAAGCTCTCACTTGAATTCTCTGCCGATGTAGACCGACAGTCGACTTGACAAAAACAAGCATTCCTCCATCTCAAACGCCATAGGAGCATGGGCCAGTGAAAAGCAAAACCCAAAACCCAAAGTTACATGAACGTCAGACCAAAACGTCCTCAATTCCCACTGTCAAGAAAAGTGATGGGCCAGAATTTTTTTGACTTTTGATTGACGTTTTAAAGTTCTACCTGTCATTTATAACACCTGTTCCTGTGCAACGTGATTAAAAAGAACTTCTAACATTTGTCGATGGAACGTTGACGAAGCCAGTTGATCATGATCCAAAATTCCAAACACATTCTCAAAAGGCAGTCACACTTCAACTTATTCTTTCCCGAAACTCTTCAATCAATTTCAGTATTCTGATCAGCAAGGCACCGTTGAGAAAGACTGGGTTTCAGAAGTTACTTGTAGATCAACTCAACTGATTATCCAAAATGGAACAGCTGCCACTAGTAGCGGAGTTCAAGAAGGCGGCGCAGCTTTCGTTTGTTTCGAGGCCACGGTTTATTGTAGCGGCCAGAATTTAGCAGCTGTTCTTTGCTGTCATGTACTTGTGCACCATGCTGTAGCTGAAAGGAACAGAGTGCATGGAGAGGTTGCAGCAGCACCTAAAAGTGGAAAGTAAGTGGAGAGAGAAAGAGGGGAGAAAAGCATACGTGAAGTTGTCGGCATAGGTAATACACAGTCGTCGAAGATGTTGTGGGTGGAGGCAAAAGCAAGGTCGACACGTTACACATACTTCTCTTGCATCTTGCTTTCTCACCCACCTCTCGAAGTTGAGGTTGTCCTTCGAGAAGGGCAAGTGCACATGCTGCCGACTCAAGTGTTGACAAACACGTCTGGGATGGTTGAGTGCGAATTACGTAGCTGCTACACTCTTCAGCTTGTAACCGCACCTGGATCAAAACAAAAAGATGAAGAAGAGGAAGAAGAAGAAAGAAAAAAAAAGAAGGGGTGAAGTCAAATGTCTTGCATGTAATCACAAATAAATGGAGGTCAAATATACGTATATAAATATTTTTAAAATTTTTTTTTCAAGAATCCTACAATTTCATCCTTTAATGTCACTTTTGAAAGTCCTTTCTTGCAACTTTCACCTGCTGCGGGATCTGTAGCAACGGGTTACCCTCGTACAGATTGTGGGCTTGTCTCCATGTTCCATCGAGCAGTAGTAATGAGAATGGAGCAAGGTTGGGATCAGGACACACTCCGACGCTCAGCTTCCGGGCGTGTCGTCCCGGGAACAGCAGCAACGTGCTGGGGCTCCGGCACACGCGTGCCAACTCGGGGTACCTGCGGGGCGCCGTGGAGAAATTGCAACAAGATGGACTTGTAATCCAAGCTTTGTGCACATTCGTCCATGCATATCCCCATTTGTTTGCACAAGCACAATATTCTGTGCCATTGCCGATTCAACAATCTTCCCTGTAATAAAAACAAGTGAGAGTGAGAATTTCTTTTAAAAGGAAAAAAAACCAACATAAGTTGTACGTGTAAGAATTCATCCAATAAACTCGGCTTCAATATCTTGTGAATTAACTCACTGAATGTGCCAATCCATCTGGGTTTCCAGTGGATTGCAGCAAAGTCAATGAGACACTTCACTGAAGAAGGATGCACAGATCGAGATCAACATGCTCATCCAGTTTGGTTTCTTCCCTGACAACCCAAATCTTTTCTTTTTTTGGGGGTTGCAATGGAGCCCAGCGAACGAGGCACTTTCCTTTTGTCCAAAGTTATTTCCTTGCCCGGCAAAATCTGCAATAGTGGACCAATAAAACGAGCCTGCTCTTACAGAAGACATTTGTGACACACTGTAATTGCAGCTTACCGTTATTCCAAAATAATTCATCTTTGCGATAATTTGCAGAATAATTCGCAATGATTGTGCGAACCAAAGCATTACGATGGCACAGAGCCCTCTCCGGAACGGCCATTAACCCATTGATAACCGATGTTCCCAGATATCAATGCAGCCTAATGATGGCAAAGTTGAGATGGAACACATAACAGTTGGGTTGTAATTTATGCTCGTGACTATGCAGCTGTGACTAATTGAAAATGATTACTTTTAACACGGCAGAAAAAAGTAAAAAAAATTTTTTTTATCAACATTTCATCACACTCGGATCATCGCCTTTGCCCCTACTGGAACGACGAGCGTTTAGTATTCCTCACAATGCCGGCGTGGTTACAACCGACGATGCCACCGGTCCGAGGAATGGAAGCGTGAGTTTCTTTTTCTTTGCAAAGATCAGCAACGAGTGGATTTCAAATAGAGTGTGGGAATCTCAAGGGTGCAGAAAATCGAGTCATTTGGTGACCCGGCCATCGGGGGTTAAAGCAATTGATCAGTGAAAATGTGCAAACGCATACCTTGATGCGGCATTTCACGCCGACATATCCAAATCTCCTGAGATATAAAAACTGCCTGAGGATTATATGACGGAGTGAAGTGGGGGTTGTGGAAAGGGAGTGCGGGAGGAGGAGGAGGAGTTGGATTGAACAACAAAATGAGTAAATAAAATGCACATCACAAATGCACAGGCCGTGATGGATTCTGATCCTCGGGCTGTGAAAAGTGTCCTCTGCAGTTTGGATGATGCATCAGAGCTTCATGTATTATATATCACAACAACACACCAGCATTCATTGCATTATGTAACAGAACAATGCAGGAGGACTCGATTAGAGGAAATGCTATAAAGTACTAAACAAGAGATCGCTATCAAATGCAAACAGTGACAGACTGCCGGCATCACAGACAGCCAAAAGCTGCTTTTGTTTCACTGGGTTTCTTTTTTGGCAAAGGCTTAAAAAAAATGCTTCTTTTTTGTTTTCGCAACTATTTGTTTGTGTAATGTAATGACAAGGAGATGAATCCATGGGAAGAGGCTATTTGTCCCAACATGCTTACACCATATGCCAGAATCGCATGCACTGCAGGCAGTGCCAAATATTGTATGTAGCCAATCTAAAGCAGCGATTCTTGTCGGTGTGTGAGCACACAAAAGCCATCGTACGGTCTATTTTTTTCAAAATATGCCATCTGGGGTCTTCAAAGTACACAACCAAAAGGGAGATGGGACAGCGGGCTTGACATCCCCATCTCGACAACGGCATGCTCCGACAATGCAGACACTGCACCAGAACAGCATTACAAGTTACATTAGATCCTGTCGAGGATCAATCACAGACTAGACCGTTCAGCGGCGAGCACTCTGCCAAATGAGCAATCTTTCCACCCTCAGATAAACATCAAGATGAATACAGGAAGGAATAGCTAAGTGATGGAGGATGGAGTCAGCAGAGCGGCAATGCAATTGTGGTGAACAGGCAGACACGGAGCAAATGAAGGGTGCAAGACCATTTGCATTTATGAGGTCACAGGTAAAACTGGTATTCCAATGGAATGCAAATAGTTTACACATTGCTATCTATCCATTACATATGCAACTACAGTTGATTATTTGATCTCTGTGCCTCTCCCTCTCTCCCTCCCCTTTGGAAGTGTTACTCCTTCCAATGCAGCAGCTGATGGATGTCCTGCACCACAAGCGTGAGGTGAGGTGCATCTTTCTCCCTCTGGCTATCTCGAGAGCCATTGACACTGTCTAGTACCCGGCCATGATTTCCAAGTCGTCTTCTTCTTCCATGAGCAGAACCAGCAGGTGGCCCATTTCTATCCAATTCTGTCTATCCAACTATCCAATCCACTTTTCTAGATGGCGACTGGATGAGGTTCAGTTTCTGAAACTCCTTGGCCTCACGATCTGCCATAATCTTTCATGTGACCAAATGAGAATCAAAGGCAAGACACCATATGGGTATTCTCCAGAGAGCTAAGGCATTCCTGAGCTGCACCAAGCTCGTCTCTATGTTCAAGGCTTTAATATGGCGCTCAGTGGAGCATAGCTCCACACTCTGTGGTCGTGCTCCTGCTTCACTCCGGGTGCTCCTGCTCCTCAAGGTGGTTGAACACAAGGCCTTCCACACCATTGTAATTTCAAAACAGGAGGTGGATTCAAAAAGGACTGTCAATTCCTCACTGGCAGCAAATTTGTGTGCTCACTATTGTATACAAGCTTACATTCACCCTATAAGCCTGGTGTTGGCTTAATGGTTAGGGTGGTCGGCTTGGGATCCAAGCATCCGGAGTTGAAATCCCACTTGGCTGTTGAATTAATACCAGGTGGGGTTGACTCGGCCTGTCATCCTTCCGAGGGCGGCAAAATGAGTGCCAGCTTGCTGGTATACTGTGTCGGAGTGGCGACCCGTCCAGGATTGTGCCCAATAGTCAAGGAGACTGCTTAGGCAGCACCAAACGCTCTGCACAGAGTATGGACCCAATGGATGGATCTACCCTTCCCAAGCCACTGTGGGATGCACACGTTCCTGAAAAAAATCCTCACCTGCTCACCCTCCCAGAGTCCAGCTTGGATGCTCACTTGAAATATTTCCTCCCCTTATTCTCCCGATTGTAGAATAGTCTCCACGTGTACGTTGTTTCGTCCTCACTTCAGTTTATCAAATATGCTGCTCATCACTTACCCCATATGCTCACCTATGCACATCCATCATCCCCACAATACATGCTAATTATTTCCCATTCCATTCCTCTCCAAGCCATTGTTATGAGTTTTTATCATATTCCTCCTTGTACAAGTGCACCCCCACTGCATTATAAAACAGTGCTTGCATGAAATCAGGAACCAGTCGATATAAAATATTTATGGGATCATCAAGTTTTTATTATTTGTGCTATTTGAATACTGGGCTTACATATTCATCGCATGCATGTGGGGGATGAGGGGGTGTGGATTAAAATGAGAAAAGGAAGAGAATGATGCATGAGCGGGAAAAAGGTATGGGAGTACATGAGTCGTGAGGGAGAGTGGAAAGAATGCTTGGAGGAGATGGGGGTCAGGAGAGGGAAGGAAAGGGGGCATGAACAGAGCACACCTTGTATTTTTTATACAAGGCTCAAGGCTTGTGGAGGAGCTAAACGATAAAGAACATCAGGTTTGCAACCGACCAAAAGGATAACCCTTTGATGTATTATTGGTGCATCCAAGTACACGTGCAATAAATAATGCTACACCTGCCAGATTTTAACAAATATTCTGAAGATAAGCTGGTGTATTCGTTTGGTCACCGTGCCATATCCATGTTGTCATCAAACTGCATCGTGAGGCTGAAAATCCTCCGTACTGAACAATAATGAATGAATGGATCAAACGATACGAGGAGACGAGCAAGAGGGCTCTTTCTTACAATGACCGAAGAGGAGGAACTTGCATCGAATGTGATGTGCGTAGGACGTGTCCAAGAAGTCCACGATCAAACCTGGGCCTGCATATGTTACGTTTAATCCAGAGCATTGCCATATGGATACACATGAATTTTAAAAAATAGGCTAGTTAATTGAAAAACAGTTAGTCCTCTGACAATTTAAAGTCAGCAGACAACAACAACTACAACGACGACAAGAAAAAGTCACTATCTTTGATATCATATTTCTATTCTACACCAGCATGACCACCCAACAATTCTTTACTCAAAATAAATAATAATAAATCAAATTGCCCCATTTTGTTTGCACCATAGAGGTCTCAGGCTTCAAAGCCTCTGGTGTACATTTGATGAATGAACAACACATCTTCTATCTTTAATAATAAGTGTGTGTGTGCGTGCGTGCGTGCGTGTCCTCCACAACTTCAAAACCATGAAACCAAGCAGCCTGAAACTTTGCATGCACACCATAGGAACTCCAAGGAAGTGCATGAATGAAAACTGGGTGTTTGGGTAAAATTAAACACTCCTTTTGAAGACAATTAAGGAGGTGCCTCTTCATCAAAAAACAAAAAAAGCCTTTCCCAGATGGCACCTCGCAGGGGTCTTAAGTCACCATTTTTGTTTCGGCCTGCTCAAATATCCCTTCAATCGCAACAGGCCGCAACGGTATCTGTACGATAAAGCGCTCAAAATTTGTTTCACTTTCCTCACTCATATCATTGAGTGCCTCATTTTCATACCGACGAATCACTGTGCACATCGCTTTTGTCGAGACTATGGTTTTCATATTCGGAGCTTGGAGTGGTTATCTTCTCTGTGAAAGCGAATGAGATGACGTTTGTTTGTTTGTGACGCAACTCACTCATCTGAGCTCCAGAGGTTAATCGCAACAAAACTTGATCGGATCAAATTTTTTACCACGATGCATCTTAATCGGGGGTAGGGGTGGGAGTAGAGAGGGAAAGGATAGGGTGGAGTCAAGGAGGGGGGGGGGGAAGGGGTTGTGGTATGGGGGGTCGCGGAGGGTGGGGTGGGAGAAGGAGGGGAAGGGGTCGGAGGGACCTGGCGTTGCTGGGTACCTTTGCTAGTCATGAAATAAAGGTACCTTTTAAGAAAATAAAGGTATGTTTTGAATATCCATGAGGAAATGAGATAATGTATGTTTTGTAAGGAATGATCGATGCAGTGGTCTACCATACTTGTCCTTTTGCTTTTCGCCTGAGTTTTCAACGCGAAATCGTGTGCAAGTACAGGATATATAAACAAACTATTTCACACGGGCATGAACATGTAATTCACATGTACTATGTGAAGTAAGTATACGTACGCAGCAAGTTAGAGGCAATGAAAAGCGTGTTGGAAGGAATCGAAAGTGGGTTTTATTTTATTTCCTTTCACAAACGTGGTATAAACACTTTTTGAGAGAATGTTTGAGAGACACAAAATACACCAGAGTACTCACATAGTCGTTTCTTCACGAGTAATGACAAGGAGGTTCCAAGTATGACCACTTCAAACACGCTGATTGTGGTGACTCGATATTAACTCGGTGACGATTGATGTAAGAATGCCCTTTTGCTTTTATGAGCAGAAGGAGGGGGAAGGGGCCGAGCAAAGTTGGGACAGAGTTTCAAGAGGGAGGTTTGAGATTTGGGGGGAGGGGAAGGGGTTCAGGACTTTGGGGGGGGGAGAGGAGGGGCAGAAGAGTTGTGGTGGGTCAGGGATTTGAAGGGTTGGAGTGGGGAGGGACTGAAGCCTTCAGGTTGGGGGGGGGTAAAGGACTTGGGGTTTGCGAAGGCCACGTTGAGGATTTGGGCTTTGGAAGGGGGCTTGATGACTTGTGGTTTGTAGAGGCAGGCGGGGCGGGGGGGGGGGGGAGTGGAGACTTGAAGTCACATTTTACATTGAGTGTATGTTCCGCAGTTGGGGATAGTCATCCTTCGTATAATTCACAGACGAGTGTGTTTGTGTTTGGCGTGCCACTCCACCTAAAGTTCTGAGCCAATAAAATCTGGACCTGCGACATGGGATTAGCATGACCCCAAATAGGGAAGGGAGAGGAGGAGGGGGGCACGCAATTTCTCCGTGTAAATGTGTATCGTATCGCGCCGCCTCCAGGTGTGAGAGGGTATTACAAGTTCCTACCCTTTACAGCACAGTCTTCCTGTCCTCATGTTTTCCAGTGCAGTGATGTGTTTTGAATTGTAAGAAAGTCGGTTTTGCTTTTGCTTCATGCACATAACCAGGTTTTTTTATTTTATTTTATTTTTGGGAGTGATTGAGGCAGCTGTCAGTTGCCCATACACTGCTATAATAAAGGTATGTGTCAGAAGAACGAGTTGCATGCTTGGAACAAGATCGCCCATAGGGTGGGTACTCTGCTGGTATATATACAATGGGCTAAGTCTGTCTGTCCCACCCTGAAACACGGAAACGCTCCTCAGGGGGAAAAAAACAATAATTAAGCTGGAAGTTGTTCAAGTTTATCAAAACCTCTGGGAAAACTGTAATTTTTTCAATCGAACAAGAAATTGAACCCGGGTTGGTGTATTTGCAACAGGCCGCTGCCTTGATCACTCCCAAAAATAATATATTTTTAAAATTTCCTGTTACGAAATTACATAACCTCCCATATTTGAGCTTTTTCAACCAGTGCAAGAATAAAAGGCTTCCTTCCTTTGTTCCTTTTTCATACCATGGGCTTCTGATCGTATCAAATAAATGATTGATCAAGTGCCGGACTCTCAATCCAAAGCACATTCAAATTTTCCCACTTGGTTGATGCAAAACAAAGCATAAAGCACCTTATTTTTGTTTTCTTTCCAAACTATTCAAACCATAAAGGTTCAAACAATGCTTCCGATACAGGAGGCCAAATCTTTCAAATTTGAAGCACGAACATAAATTGGTGATCGCAAAAGCAGTCATAACCAAAAGGTGTTCTGAAAAAGGAATTCCTTCATTTTGCTGACGTGAAATCACATCGCTAATGCTATTTTTCATGCCGATTTGGAAAATGAGACAACCCTGAAATTTCCGTCTGGTTCAAGCTATCCATTCCAAAGTTATAATTGAAATAGAAATGCTCAAAGAGATTGGCTACAAAATAGTTCATTAAAAATGTATTACGACGCATTTGAAGCTTTCTTACACCTGCGTGTGCACCGCCAATGTAAAACAGAAGCCGGAATTTTATGTTGGAAGTATAATAAAAAATGGCTGTGAAACAGAAGTTGGCTATTAAGACTGATAAGCGGAAGAACAACCTTGACGAATAAACTTCTGATTCCTTGAAAGTTCAATTGTGATTACTAGAACCGAGTGCTCGAATAACAAAACAGCCTGCGCAATGTTTCTACACAAAGCGAGAAAAGGTTGGAATCCCGCGTGTTACATTAGCAGGAGTGTTGTGTCATCATGTCCGTCTGTCACGGAGGAGGGCTGGTTGTGACAACATCGTAATGGAAAGCTGAACTGCATTGAAAGCTATTTGTGGACTAGAGATGGCAACTTTTTGGAAAATTAAATCCTGTTGATACCACTCGTGGACGAATTGTCATCATAAGCTCTTCATCGTTAGAGCTGTTCACCGAACAAATCTGAACTGGTTCCTGGCAGTTCCTTGTGTCGTGTTTGGTTCAGTGATTACCAATTGCTGCCAAACATCAAATAATCTCTCTTTCACATCGCAGTCAGGGCCTGTGGTCTCTCTGTCCTTTTCTGCCTTGCTGTGGTCCTGTCTCTCTCTGTCCCCCCCCCCCCCCCACCCATCCTCCCAGTTTCTGCAGGGCACAAATGGTCCACTAGCAACCTCCTCCTGGTGAAACTCCAAACATCCAGAATCACTGCTCACCTCCACTAATTAGTTCCTCTTTTTTTTGCCCCCCACCTGTGGAACCAACTTCTTCAGTGTCTTCAATCTCATCCTTCCTCCAGGCATTCTCCCTCCCCCCCCCCCTCCACACCTCCACTAACCCATCTCTGTCCAAGTTTCCATCTTTTGTTGTTTTTCTTTCTGAGAGCTTGCTTCTGTAATCAATCTTGTCCACCTTTGTGTCCTCCCCTCATCCTCAATTGTCCCCACATGCGTTGTTTATCCAAGTATCTCTCTACATCGTGCCTCATCCCCATTGTTGGTGTCCCCCCCCCACCTCTCTCTACTGTTCCTTTTGTTCTGTTACATCCTGATCCATTCTATGTTCTCGCTCCTCCACAAGCCCCGGAATTGTACAAATAACACTGGTCGGCTTGCATTTATGAGATTGCCAAGGGTAACCAGAACCAAAAGCCTCCAAAATCCCTGACTGGACCCACTTCAAGAATGACGAGATTTACACATGTGACACCGCAAAAAATGTTATAAAAGGTTATTGCACGGGGTAACTGGACATGGCTGCAAAAAAAACCGGAACCAATCAGAAAAACGGGACTGTTGGCACGACCAGGAGAATTGTCGAATGATGAAACCTGTGGATTACACTCACCGAGTACAGAAGCAATTTAGAAGCTCTTGTTTCAACAAACCACCTGCAATTCCCTCCCACCCCACCCCCCCACTTAATTATCTTGATTCCATTTTCACCCCGTACTAGAAGCATCTCAAAATGCAAAGCCCATCTGCGTCAACTTCATACTCAAACTATACTTGACGAAAACAGCAGGTTAAAAAAAAATTTTTTAAATAAATTTTCTCCATATTCTCATAATGAAAGGTTTGTGAATTTGATGACAAAAGCTCAAATGGTAAATAAACACGGAAGCGATCACAAAACCCGGCCGTCTCACACAGTGCGTCAGACAGGTTAAAAAGGCCTATTTGTACTTACTGACTTTGCCCTTTGACATTTTGACAGCCAGACAGACCAAAAAACTTCCGCTGCGCAGCGGACGGGCGAACAATAATCTTTTTAAAATCAAGTCCACCCATTGGTTAAATTAAGCGTGTGTTGTGTAATTATTTTCATTGCATACACGTGTGTAGGGGATGTGTTGGCTGTTTTACTACATGCAAACTATCAGTAATTATATTCATTTGTGACCAACTTGCAGGCCATATATGCAAAAAATTTCGAAAACTACTTATTGTCCATCATCAAATCGTGTAACATTCCGCACGTGATCAGATATAATTCATCAATCCACGTTTGAACCCAGCCGAAGTCGAGGTTGATTAAAACAGACTCGCATGGAAAGCAAACAGGTTGAAATATTAATTAATGAACGCATCAACAAAACCAATTAGTTTTGACCAAATAGAACATTGTACAGGAGTTATGAGCCAATTAAATGAATGCCAGCACCAATACCAACCGAGGTTGTATTTATGGCAGGCAGGCTTGTGGCCCCAGCCCCTGCCCAGGGTGGGGGTTGGAGGGAAATAAAAGCTCCTTAAAAGGTTTGTGAAAGCAGATGCTGCTGAAAGAAATAATAAAAATGAACAGTCAACAAACAACAACACTAAAAATTAACCAAGTGCTCTCTCACAGGATGGTTCAGAGCTACCATTGAGCTTTCTCGTCTGCTTTCTGGTCCAACTGTAAACTTTCGGAGAGGTGCTTCACCGTTTCACCGTCTCCTCGATGGACGATAAGCTGCGGACCTGTCTGCCAGCATTAGTTGATGGATGTTAAAGATTTCAGATTGCTAGCACCCTAAAGAAATCATAAAGTCCTGCCCTAACATTCTGGGGGCACTGCATCAGGAGCACAGTGGTGCAGACCTAGCAAAGATGCAGACCAGCAACGACATGCTGCACACAAATGAATGAATTAGCCAAGTGGGCGATATAAATAACGATAGGCAATAAATAGGCAAGGAAGCATGTGAATATTGCATCATCGTATTGAATATTGCATCAAGGAAGCATCATCGGTTTGTGAATATTGCAACCCTTTTCCACAAACTGTACAATGCAATGAAGTATTCTGAAAGTTTCTGCTTCATACGTAAGATTGTACCGTATTCGGGGAAAGACACAAGAAGAAAGTGCTAATTTAAATGGACAGGTGACCTAATGGAAAGAAGAGCAGGAAGGGATGGCTCAGGAGATCGTGGTGGGGAAAGGTCGAGATGAAGCAGAGGTGGGTAAAGGGACCATTGCCTACACATGGGAAGGGGAGAGGAGGAGTGAGTGGGGTTGGGGGGGAGGAGTCGAGGAAGTTGAGAAAAATCAAAATTGAGAAAATGGGGAGAAAAGAGAGGAAAGCAGAGCGAGAAAGGGAGTAATGGCAGGGGAGAGGAGGGACATGTAAAGGTGTACAAAGAACATCAATGGGGAGTTTCAAGATTTCGCTTATGGAATTAATAGATGACCCAAAAGACCGAAGAAGGAAATTGCTCCCAACTGCTCGGAAGATGTAGACATCGTGCAACGAATCAGCTATCTTCGTTCAAAATGAAACAATTAAAACTTAGTTTGAAAGGAAAAAAAAAAGGTGCATCCAACCCCAAATAGAAACAAAATCTACCCTGATAATCTAGTAATAAGCAGGCAAGAGCAGATCCGGTCTCGTGGGACGTTTCACCCGCTTCCCAGCGAGCTTCCTCAGGCAAATTGACCCGAAGCCTCGGCACGTGACTGCTTTGACTCCCGAAGCGTGACAATTCGTTTCCGGTCATGTGCTGGGACAAGAGGTCAATTTACAAGTGTTTTTATTGTGCCTACATTAGTAAAAGGGCTGCTTGCGCCAAGGTCTGCTGTCTCGTTCTCTCATATATGTCTTTTGACCGCATATGATAGACCCTGATTTTTATGATATATATGATAAACGCATATGATAGACCCCCATAGAACCTGATTTTTCTAATGCCATGAACAAACTTTGGTGCACCGTGGGTGATGAAGGTTGGAGTCAAGTTTCATCAGAATTTTGTCGTTTGAGAAGAAAGCAAATATCTCTTTTGGGGAGGCAACCGCCCATAAACTCCCTTCATAGACTCCCTCAGACCCCGATTATTTTTAACGCCGTGAACAAACTTTGGTACGTCACGGGTGATGAAGGTTGTTTTCAAGTTTCATCAGAACGGCATGTGTAGTTTCTGAGAAGAAAGCAAATATTTATTTTGGGGGACAACCCCTGTAAGACCTCCTTCGGGCCCGACTTTTTCCATGCGATGAACAAATTTGGTACATACACGGTGATGAACGTTGTGGTAAAGTTTCATCGAAATCGTATGTGTAGTTTCAGAGAAGTTGTAAGTATTTGTGGACGGACAGACAGACGGATGGACGATGCGCCATCCCATAAACTCCCCGGAACTATTTTCCAGATGAGCTAAAAATGAACTGTCCTCTGGCAATCGCTCGGCCAAGTTCAGAATGGCAGATTCGTTACAGCTGTGTGATTCCCCAGCGCCTGTGTGCGCGCAAATTAAGGGCAGAAGCGGTGACAATTTGACCCATTCCTGCTTGGTGAGCGTGTACTGATGCTACAGACCTCATGACCGAAACAATAAATTTCTTTTCGAGAGAAATCTTTCCCCGCACATTCAATTCTTTAAACCATGTTGTTAATTTATTTTTTTTTAATTAAAATATTAACAGTATTGATGCGGAAATGGCTCCGAGGAATTAATAATGTCTAGATTAGAGTAGTTATTTCCTTCAAATGAATGTCTGGAGTAAGCGTAAAGCAATTAATCGTGCTATTGTTACGAATCTGGAAGCCTTGTGCACACAGACAGACAGCAGTCCCTAAGCTTAGTTATTTGGATAAGTGTGTGTTTATAGTTAGGGCCCCCTACCTGTGTCTAATGGGAATTAAATGTGTGCGCTGCGAATTACTTTTTTAGTCAGGGTTTTTACAATACAAATCGAGCCTCCAGCCAACCGAAACCATCACTCCTTCACTTCGCACATCACGCCATTACACACGCGTGTCCAGCCACGTACGTGGGCGGAGATTTCCATCGCCTCAGATCGAGACTCCGCCCAGGAAGGCAGGGGCGTGCCCCTTGTCCAATCAGGCCGCAGAAGGCGGCTTTCCCACGACACGCCGGCCAATGAGGGTTGAGATGGCCACAGAAGGTGTCTTTCCCACGACACGCCGGCCAATGAGGGTTGAGATGGCCACAGAAGGTGGCTTTCCCACGACACGCCAGCCAATGAGGGCCGTTAGATGGCCACGCGAGAGCGACCTTCCATGCGCCCCATCCAATGAGGGTGGAGAGCGCCTCAGACGGCGATTTGCTCACCCCGGAGGAAAAGGGACCATAAGAAACGCCAGGCTGGGTAGTGGTGGTGGTAAAAGGATCTAGGTGGTGGAGGTCGTCGTGGTGGAAAAAGGGTTGTGGTCGTGGTCATCGTCGTGGTGGTCATCATCATCGTGTTGCGGGTTCGAGTCCTGCTGAGCTGGATCATCGTCGCCTCTGATCTTCTCCTTGGCCTTGGTCGATTGGTGCGTGGCGTTTGGAGAGCGTGGTACCTGGTGCTTGGAGCGGCATCGTGTTGCGGGTTCGAGTCCCGCCGAGCCGGATCGTCGAAGACTACACGAGGTGGACAGGTCCAAGCACAGGCTCTGGTCTCCAGCTCACCTGTCCTCGAGCTGGAAGCCTTCAATAAAGACCATTGCTTGTGTGTGTGTGTGTGTGTGTGTTTGTGTGTGTGTGTGTGTGTCTTAAGTAGCAACTGGATAAGTGCTTCTGCTTGTACATTGACTGCATTTATAGTCGGATAACTCTGCTCTTCTGTGTTCCCTCCCTACCCATTGTAAATAAATATCCCTATTGTTGAATGTCTCAGCTCGTTTCTGTGTTTTCTTCATTGGTTTAGCACGGTGCGTGTTGGGAAATTTGGAAGCGGCAAATTGTGCATTTGGACCGACGGGACCTCGGTAACCATCCGCTCGGGTTACGCACGGTTCGAGCACGCTAACGGCTCGTTCCGCTCGAGCTTCGCCGAGGGTGAATTTCCCGGTAGTTTGGACGATGTGGGTATTAGGTAAATTGAAATTGGCAATCGACCCTATCCCACGCGGTCGACCTATTGGCGATCTTCGGTCCGATAAGGGACCCGTCGGCACCGGAGTTATCCGGGGTGACGACCAATAAATTCCGGGTGTTCGGTGGAGCCGACTCTACTGCTTCATCTTGCGGTCGTGCTCGCCGCCGAAACTCGGCCCCACAACACTATTAGATGTGAATTGCTTACATGTCTAGTGAGACAACTGTACACAAATCCCAATTTGTGTTTCTCAAATAAAGGCCCCGTCACACCTTGACGATTTAGCCAACATATGCCTAACGTATGCAAAATTGGGCTAAAACGCTAGCACACGTCGAATACGTTATGGGTAAGTTTGTATACATTAAGAGCACGCTGGCATACAGTCAATAATTACAGCTGGCATACGTCGTTAGTACGCTGGGCATCGTCGTAGTTCGCCGAGCTGTTAGAAAAATTTTCCATGCTTGAAATTTCCCGACGTATGCCAGCGTATGACTCACACGTTCCGCATAACGCTGGCCATAAGTTGTAGGCACGTTACGCGATCGTTGACACACGTCGACACCACGTTACTTGTAAGTTACTCATAAGTCGAAACACGTCGAGGTAATGTTAGCGTACCCGAAACTTATTTCTAACCTATGAGTAACGTGTTGTAGGCACGTTACGCGATCGTTGACACACGTCGACACACGTTACTTGTAAGGTACTCATAAGTCGAAACACGTCAAGGTAATGGTTGCGTCAGTGTTCCAGACTCCCGATTTTATTTTTTTTTCCTTCGGTATGACGGTGATGTTGACACTTCGATTCTAGTGCGGTTATATATATAATTAAAAGGCTGCCGCTCAATGATTTAAATCATAACCGCACTAGAAACGAAGTGTCAACATCACCGTCATACCGAAAAAAAAAAAAAAAAAAAAAAAAAAAAAAACCAGGGAGTCTGGAACACCGATGCTAACCATTACTGACGTGTTTCGACTTATGAGTAACGTACAAGTAACGTATGTCGATTTGTTCAACGATGGCGTAGCATGCCTACAACTTATGCCACGTATGCGGAATGTGTGTCATACGTCGAGTACGTCAAGAAATTTCAACATGCTGAAAATTTCTCGACGTACTCGGCGGTACAATGAGCATGCCAGCGTACTACGACGTATGCCAGCGTACTACGACGTATGCCAGCGTGCTCTTAACGCATACAAACTTACCCATAACGTATTCGACTTGTGCCAGCTTGGTTCCGCAAATTTCATACCGTCGGCATATGCTGGCTACAAACTCAAGGTGTGACAGCGGCTTCACACTTCGATGTCTAGTGCGGTTATGATTTGAATCGTCGAGCCGCAGATATGAATAGCCTACGCCACGTGATCGTCGGCGATAGGCTGCCGCGCTATGCAAAAGTTAGACTATCGTTGGGCATAGGTTGTGAACGCCGACAACACGCTCAGCATCTCGTGGTATATAATTATCTATAGTGTGATTTAAAACGTCTGTGTACGTGTACTAATGACGTTATGCATACGTCCAACACGTTATTATACGCCCAAAACTTAAAAAAACATCAATAGTTCAGCGCACGCCAGCATTTTACATACATTTTGAGACCTTGCCATACGCTGGCTAAAAAGTCAAGGTGTGACAGCCCCTTTACCAAACCTTTTCACCTCATTTTTTTTGTTTTACCTCTGTAATCTGTCATTTATGTTCTCTTTGGCATTTTGTTAGCCCTTCAGGCGTAAGTTTTGTTGGGAACCGCCATCAGACCATTACACACAGGCCGTGCTACATCAGAGCTCGGGGTGAGAGGTCATGGAGGGGTCGCTTTGCCCTCCAAACCGAAGCAGCGTCCAATGGTCAGTGAGAGGGGAGGGGCGTGACAAGTCATCTGTGATGCATGGACCCGAGGCTAGAAAGGCTGGTGCACAGAGGGGAAGGGAGGAGTTACCCGGAATAGGCTTGGAAGACGCTGCATTCCAATCCGGCCAGAGCCACTCCTCCGCCGACACAAGAGCCACCCACTCTCCTCAATTCACAAGCCCGGGTGATGTCTGCGACAGCAGGTTGGTCCTGTCGGAGCGAGCTGGCGCTGGACCTGGAATCTCCGGCAAGGTCTGTGGGGTTTGCCAGAACCCTCTTCTGTCTTGTCCTTCCCGCTTTGTCTCTCTCACGTGGTGTGTCTGACTGGGCCCTATAGCTTCAGATAATTAAGGAATCCTGATAGTTTGTTTGGTCTGTGAGCGCATCATCAGTAGTGGATAAGGGGTTAGCTGCATCATTAGGGTACCGAAGGAACCCGATTGTTTTTATTGTTTATTTTTCTCCCTTTCCTCCACTGCATTTTTCAGGTTTACTCGCTTCTAAATTTGTTTTCTTCACAACCGCTTCAGCGGTCGACACAAAACTTTCAAAGTAAGAGTGCCTAACCATGGAGATTATTTAAATGATAACTATGACGTTATAGGTCATGTGGTACGGTGGCCATGTTGGAAAAAAGGAAAAACTTTGGACAACTTCTCTTGAACCGCTCAACGGAAAAAAATAGAAACTTGGCACAAGTCAGGAACGTACTATGGGGAATAACATTTGATACCGATGACGTCATCAGTGTCTTCATGATGACGTCATAACTGGATGCATCCAAAGCTTTATCTGATCAATACAAAACTTTCTGAGGGTGATCTACAAGGAAATATGACCACTGAATTAAATTGATGACATCATCGGTGACATGGTTTAGCAGCCATCTTATATTGAAACGAACAACTTTTTCTTTTTTTTAAAATCTTCTTTGAAACAACAAAGCAGATTGATGTGAAACTGTACAGGTACGATTGACTACCCATGTGGAACAAAGTTTGATAACTGTGATGTCATTGATGACATTGTTTGGCAGTCACATTGGATTTTAGCAAAAAAAAAAAAAAACGTTAAAAATCATCATCTCTCAAAATGCCGAACCGAATGACACGGAACTATAACTGTGTCATTGACTACTCTTGGGGATATACACGAGTGATCGTTAAAATGTCATCGGTCACATGGTCTGGCAGCCATTTTGGATAGAAAAACGAACCTTATCCGATCAATACGAAACTTTTTATATGTGATTGATGACCCAGTGTGAGTCTGATTTTAAATTGATGACATCATAGGTCGTGTGGTCGGGCAGCCATATTAGATTGGAAAACAAACAGATCCTTTGAAAATACTCTTCTCCGTAACTGCTTAAAAGATCGAGGTGAAGCTTCATTGATATGTCGAATAGTCGGGCAGATATATTGGATTGAAATCAAAGCCTTTAAAAAAAAAAACCGTCTGTCAAATTTCTGGAACAATCAATGCGAAATGTTAGAAATGTCATAGAGTACGCATTGCGATAAAAGTTTGATAACTAACACATCATCGGTTAAGTGGTTTCAGAGAAAGTGGTTTCATCATCACGGGTAAGTGCTCCTCCCATGTAGAAATCACCACTCAGTTATAATTGGCGGTTCTTGGGATGGACTACCCATGAGAAATAGATGTTTGATAAAAAAAATTACAAAATAGGGCGGCATCATCATCGCAACGGGCGGCGTGGGATGGCATTGCTGTTGGCACGGGTGTTGTTCTGTACCCAGCATAACTGTGGAAGCTCCAGTTTATTATTGTTCTTTGCTTCTTATATATTCCCTTCCCCAAGCTATTTATTATTAAATATCCTTGGTCTCATGGTGAATTCTGGCTGTGGTGGTTCTCCTTGGATGATTAAGGAAATACCCATCAACAGATGAATTGGCTGCAGTTCTCAACACCGCATACCCAGACTGCATTGTGCCTTAGGCTCGCTCGGCATAATTAGCACAAGACGTGAGATGCCTGATTAGCATAATGCTGGGCCAATTCGGACTTTCAATCTGTACAGTATCGTGACCTCGCTTGCGTAATCTGGTAGTGAAGACCCCAAAGCAATTAACAGTTAGGATGCATTGAGGGATGACTGCCAGATTCGAACCAGGCGAGTCGAAGGACCGAGGGACCACAACAGTATTAAACTGTAGCGGTAAAATAAGTGACAAAAAAAATACCGTACAATACACAACATGGGTAATCAGAAGGATACAAGTCGAGGACCCTCAATGACAACTTGTTCAGCTCGGGTATCCCGAAAGGTAATGGCAAAACAGATAAAATGTCTGTTAGGAATCTGAGATAATAATAACTGGAATGCACACTCAAAGGAGATGTTGACTCATGCCATTGTTTTCTCTTCATGCAATTCTGTCCCAGAGGGCAATAACCTACACTGTCATGTTGCTGTGTGAGTAAATATAATCCTCCACTAATTTTCATTTCATATTTTTCCTTGTGAGCTCAAAGTTGGACTCATCTGAGACATTCACTAGATGAAGCTCAGTGCTAAATTTGGTGATTCCAGCTGCCCTCATTACCCAGTTATTCTGCAGACAAACAAACACATAGTTGGGATGATCACAATACTCGTGTGCCCGGCGTACGGCCGAGGCGAGAGCAATTTAAAAAAAAAATTGCAAGAACCATCTGCCAGCTAGCAGCAGAACCATGATCCTGGTAAGGCAATGGTTGTATAAACCAAAAATATTCTTAAAACTAGAAGGCACTCGGACGAGCCATACCTCCGCCCTGTCATGCCTGATAACGAGAACATATCTGGCCCAATACATTTTTGAAAATCGTGCTGTATATCGTTTTTGAGCCTATCGCTCACTGGTGAAGAATCACTTTAAAATTATCAGATCCGGACCGGGTCTTCACCAAATCTGAATCAATTCTTCCTTGTCACACACCCAACATGTCCACCAAGTTTCATCCGAATCCGTCTGCAACTTTTTGAGATATCGTGCTATATATCGTTTTTGGCCCGATCTCCAATGATGAAGAATCACTTAAAAAATTCTAGTAGTCGGATCCAGATCCGGATCTTCACCAAAATCAATCAGTTCGTCCTTGTCACAGACACAAGTGTCCACAAAATTTAATCTGGATCGTCCACAACTTTTTGAGATATCTTGTACACAAACAGACAGAAAGGGGTGAAAACATAACCTCCTTCACCTTTGGTGGTTGAAGTAACTAAAGATCCCAAAACGATCAAGCCTGCAAGGCCTTTTTCAAGACTTGTGGGAGCTCTCTCCTCTGGGCTGACACATCCACTTCACATCTCCTGGATTCTGTAGATTCCAAAATTCTCAACATTATTGGAATTTCCACGATGAGGCCGAAGCACAAGGCTGCCGCTCTGAAAATGGAGAGATGTTAGTTGCTTCTTGTTTTTTTTTACTGCTTCACCTCTGATACAGCTCACCCTCCTCTCTCAGCCTTCCAACAGGTTCTTCCAGTGGTCCCCTCCAAGTTAAACTCCCAATCCAGCTAACTGCACAGCTCCGAGTCTCCCGTTTGTGGAAATGCCTTCCTGAGGCTGTTCAATTGCACTTCTCCCTCAAGGGCTTCAAGTTGGTGGTACACCACCACATTGCATCATCCTCCATGCTTACTCACGATCACTTATATCCCCATTAACCCCATCTACCCCAACCCTCTTCCCCTCCTACCTCCTCACTCCCTCACTCATGTGCAAATTGCTGCCCCACTGTCAGTTTGTTGCCTTTTCCTTTCTCCTTCATAAATCAGATTTCATATCCAGAGATATGTTCTCATCTCTTCAAAATAAAAATACAGAACAGCAAAACTGTCCTCTCTATTCATGGAAGAAAATGACGCACAAAATACCAACTCCATCTCACATCGTCTTGAATAGATTGACGGCTAATGAAAGGAAGCAAGCTCATCAATCATTGGGTTCTTATTATACCAACAATTTGGGCTGCTGGAAATTGTGTCATGCTTGAGGGGAGTATTCAGCTGGCACAATTTAAGACCTTTCCTCCAAAAGCAAGACCAAGTGACATCGAGGACATATCTAAAGATCATGGGATAACAGGTGCAAATTCATTCATGCATGTGCAACACCTGCCTGATGGTTTGCATGTTTGCACAATTTCTAAAGGTGTGGATTATGCTGCTGATGCAGCGCTGCCACCCACCACCACCTCCCTCCTGCCGCCCTCTTTCCCCTTTCTCAGGTGGTCTTAGGTGGGGGAGGAACTTATAATTCAGTCATCGTGTCAGCACAGAATGGTGTACACCTTTCAAAATGTACGGAAAAATCTTTATTGCCCACCATTAAATGTTAGCAGGTGGAACAGTCTTAAGGGCAACATAACATCCCCGCCAAAGGGTGCAACATCCTGTTTGATGCAACATCCTGACTGTGTAGTACGGACCCAACAGTTTATAGGTGGGCCACAAATCAAACCTCGATTCGACTGCTAAAAGGAGAGTTCACAACCTACGAGCTATCCTGCCAGCCCATTAGGTTCAGATGACGCGAGGTGCTTCAGGATGGCAACGTCCTGTGTGATGAAAGACTAGTTAAACCAAATGGAATCCACAAATTAATCCTGATGCCAATGCAGTAGATTATATTGCAGATACTGTCAGGATTCTACACTATTCTACATTTTTGAATCGAAGACTGTGGCACAAGGTTCACTTCTCCTTTCTCTGATCATCAGTTCACGTTCTATTCCTGACACTTTAAATTTTGGATATGTTAATAAAAGAGCTCCCAAAGTCGATTAAGGCTCTTTGAGAAACAGCACAGAATCCATCAAACTCTTCATCCCTTTGATCATCCATCCATCCACCCAACCTTTCATTTGTCCACCGTGTTTGCTTACAGCAGCAGCATTTTTACAGGAAAGAAACTCGATGGCAGTATGGAATGATACACGGCCCTGATCTCACACATCCCTTTAGTGCAATCCCTCTTGTTATTTGTCTGCACTCTTAAAATTTCCCTCATTTATCTCTTTGGAAATTGCTGCTTTCTTTTCCAACAAATTGCTGTTATTGAAGATAATTTTCCATTCTTCTTTCCACTCCCCGACCTCTCCTTCACACTAGTTTCTCCTTGGGCAGTGCTATTTCAGATTATTACCCCTCATCAACATCAGGAATTTAAGCAACCTGGTTTCCAACCTCGCTGCTAATTCCGTTCATGTGCTGACATGTCCAACCTTTCTCCAGGGACCTTTGTACATGAAAAAGAAGGCTTTGACAGGGAGAAGTGGTGAAGGCAGAGGGACGTTGGTCAGTCGGGGTTTATGAGCAAAGGTGAGGAATGAAAGATAATT
>CM068956.1:164990253-165006590 GCA_035128595.1 Eptatretus atami
GGTGGAGAGAGGGATGAGGGTTAACTGTTGGGAATAACCAACCACAGCTTTTTCAGATATTGTGCTGCATATCGTTTTTGGCCCTATGTCTCAATAGTGAAGAATCACTTAAAGAAACTTTAAAAATTCTCATATCCAGATCCAGACCTTGACAAAAATCGAATCAATTTGTCACTGTCTCACACCCAACCTGTCCACCAAGTATTGTTGAATTTGTCCACGATGTTTTGCTATATCCTGATCGCAAACAGACCAACAAGAAAGATGTCATACATAGCACGATACTTGTGAAATCCGTAAAACAAATTTGACCTTAAAAATAATTGGTCGTTGAATTAAATGACCAAATATGCAAATCCTCTTCAAATTTAAAGTCAATGGGATGAAAATTGAGGATTTTAGAAATCTCACCGAAGTTGTTGATCTTTGGCCTATGTTAACCTCAAAAATAATTGTTGGTTGAATTCAATCAACAAATGTGCAACTCCGCTTCAAATTTCAAGTCAATCAGATGGAAATTGACAATTTTAGAAATTTCGCCGATATTGACCTTTTGGCCGATGTCGACGTCAAAATAATTGGCGGTTCAATTCAGTGACCTGATATGCAAATCCCATTCAAATTTCCAGTCAATTAGATGAAAATTGAGGATTTTAGAAATTTGACAAAGTTGATGACCTATGTTACCTATGTTGAACTTTTGACCTCAAAAAAATAGGCTGCTTGCTTATGATGAACTCTACCAGGTGGTGAAGTTTCGTGAAGATTGGTTTAAAATTGTGACCTGTAGGAGATGACATACAAAGAGACCGACAGACAGAATGAAAAATCACTGATAGAGTGACACTTGGCGAAATGTAACGGCACTCGGTGGAGCGCATACCTCCGCCAGGCTAAACAGTTTACATTTTGTGTGTCACAGAGAGGTCGGATCTGAATCCGGACCTTAACCAAAATCGAATTAGCTGGTTCTTGTCACCTAACCAGCTCATCCACCTCGTTTTGTCACAAATCGTCCACAACTTTTTGAGATAACATGCGATACATAGTTTTGGCTCCATCTCTCAGTGGCGAAGAATCACCTGAAAAACTCAGATCCGAATCCGCTTTCGCATCTTCACAAAAATCGAATCAATCGGTCGTCGTCACACACCCAACTTGTGCACCAAGTTTAATCTGAATCCGTCCACAACTTTTTGAGACGTCGTGCAATATCGTTTTTAGCCCCATCTCTCAATGGTGAAGAATCACTTAAAAACTAAATAATTCTCATATCCGGATTCAGATCTTCACCAAAATTCTCAACCTGTCCACCAAAGTTTCACTGTCCTTGGATCAAGAATTTGGATCTTTTGGTAAAGATCTGAATTCTCGAATCAGGATCCGGATTCAGATCTTCACCAAAATTAAATCAATTAGTCCTTTTCACACCCAACCTGTCCACAAAGTTTCTGCAGAATCCATCCATAATCTTTTGAGATATTGTGCTATATATCATTTTTGACCCTGAAGCATCGATTGAAAAATTTTCGGATCCGGATCCGGAATCGGATCTTCACAAAAATTGAAACAATTAGTCCTCGTTACATACCCAACTTCCATTCCATCCATCCATTGGGACTATACTCTGGCAGAGCATTGGTGCTGCCTAAGCAGTCTCCTTGGCTGTTGGGCACAATACTGGAAGGGTCACCACTCCGATACAGGATACCAGCATTCTGGCACTCATTTTGCCGAGCTCGGAAGGATGACAGGCCGAGTTAACCCCACCTGGTATTAATTCAACTCGAGTGGGATTTTAATTCGGGATCCTCGGATCCCAAGCCACCACCCTAATCATTAAGCAAACACCAAACATGTCCACCAAGTTTCATCCGAATCCATCCACAACTTTGATATATCATGCAATATCGATTTTAGCTCCATCTCAATGGTGAAGAATAGGTTAAAAAAAAACAAAAAAACATTCTCGTATCCAGATCTGGATTTGGATCTTCATCAAAAATGAATCTATTCTTCCTCGTGGCACTCCCAAACTGTCCACCAATTTTCGTGTGAATCCATCCCTAACCTTTTGAGATATCGTGCTATATATCGTTGTTGGACCTAACTCTCAATGGCGAAGAATCACTTAAAAAATTATCAGATCCGGATTGGTATTCGGATCTTCACTAAAAGTAAGCGTTGCTGTCCTTGACCGGTCAACTAGACACAGAAAAACTACACACGATTGCTTGAAAACTGTGGCCAAAAATCATGTGACAGACAGACAAACGCTGCAGACAAACAAACTTGTCGAAAATTTTTTTGCAATGTAATGGGACGCACAAGACCAACCAATATACTTGAAAAATCTTCAATTTTCGCAATTAACAAGCAAACAGACAAATGGGGGTGAAAAGATAAACAACATCCACCTTCAGTGGTGGAGGTTAAAAATAAAAAAAAATT
Source organism: Eptatretus atami (assembly GCA_035128595.1). Lineage (NCBI taxonomy): Eukaryota > Metazoa > Chordata > Myxini > Myxiniformes > Myxinidae > Eptatretus > Eptatretus atami. The sequence continues at coordinate 164,992,705 of CM068956.1, forward strand.
TTAAACTTGCATTTGCATGTTGTTTCCCAATTCCTTATCCATTTGGTATCGAGGCTGGAAGGAACGAGACTTCCATAAGTGGCTGATATGGAGAGCTTACTGATATTTTAAGGCTGGTAGGGTGTCAACTTCAGGTTTTAATGAAAAGGTCCTGAAGCATAACACAAGACAGTCACTGCTGATGAAGTTTTATGGCTCTCCCAATCCAAGAGATAAATGCAGCGCAGAAAAGTGAAAATTAAAACTTTCAGATATATAGTGCAGAGTTCTTCAGGAAAGTCAACAGCACGCGTGCCCACAAACGCACGCACGCACCTTGGGGATACTTTTGCCAGCCGAATGTTTCAATGTTCTTGACAAGGTAAGCGTTTCAGGCTCGCACGATTTCCAATTTATATCAGGTATTGCATCTCATTTCCAAATTACATGTTCAAAGATTTGCAGTCATTGCCTTTATCAGCATCGTGGTTACACCCATCCACGTCCCATCATTGCGGGGGGAAAAATATCCATTTTCCAGTTTTGGTTTGATGACCCAGCTAACTCGCTTGATTCTTCCTTCCGTATCCCGCTATCTGTAGTCCAACAGCCCGGGTAACTCTAAAATGCAGTTTCACACTTCTTGATAATGAGAATGTCCTTCAACGATCAGACAAACACATTTCCAAGAAACAACAATAAAAACAAACTGGTGAACCAGAAAACGAACGAAAGTAAAATCCTACTTATAACAGTAAGGAGCAACAAAAGGTCATCCGAGGGTGAGGCAGCACTCAGTGGGTGTCTTCAGCAACGGTTTGCCAGTTATGTCACAAACAGTACCTCCATCACAGCAGGAAGTTTATGAACACCCACAATCACTTCAGTCAGAGGCGGTTTTGGCCTCAAGTGTACCGAGCTCGGTTATTAGTTTATGGAAACTGCAACACTTGTGAGAATAAAATAATGTGACAAAATATGACAGGAATATGAAACTGGAACTCGTGCCAACTGAATGTGTGAGAGCAAATCAAAGCCAAAAGATGCGATCGAATAACAAATGCAGTCCGTGTCACGGTTCATACGAGCACCAGGTAACGATGAATCTTTCTGTCTAGGCTCGTTTCGGTTACTAACTTTCGTGAGTAAAGAGTATTTGTGCATTTACTAGTGAATAAGACAGTAGGCCGATGACTACAGTGACGTAAGCAACATGCGCCGACAGTTATCAAATATTATATTTGAAAAGAGATTATTTTTTTGCTCCTTAAATCGAGATACGAGGAGCTGGGGTAAGAGTGGGGGAGGAGGGGGTGGGGTGGTTGGAGAAACTAATATTTTTTTCCACATTTGAAAAGTTTCAGAGCACAAAACACGGACTTTTATTCCAATGGTATTCCAGCCAAATCCCGACGGAACTACGGCGAAAAACCACACGGAACACGCGCGCAAGTAATAATAACCGAGGTGAAAATACCTCTCCACTATGGCCACGGATCGTTAGGAACAGAGGGACTTGTTGAGAGTGAGGGGGAATCACAGACAATCCATCAAGATAGGCAGCTTTGATTGCTTAGCCAGTCCACAAGGACACAATGCTTCTGTAGTTTCCACATGAGAATGACAAAACGGGCTTGAGTGTTTTCATTCTTCAGCCAAAATACCTACATATACAAGCTGATGAAAGTACAGAATCCTTTATACTCACCTTGGATGAATAAAAAACGAACAAGGACATTGACAAAGGACGTGTTGAACATCGAAAGAATCAAATTATAAACGATAACTTTCGCTGCCCCTCATGGATTTCAACCACGAGACAAAAACGAGGTTTGCAAATGTGAATGTTCAGCTAGTTCTAATGTTCAATCATCAATTTAAATATTGGGGAACAGCCTTGATTAGCCTGTACGTACTTGTCCTCCGGAAAATGACGGCCAACCAACACAGAGCAGTGGTCCCGTGGCAGGCACGCAGCAAGCAACGGCACAGTGCGCAACACGCGGTTCTCCTGGCAAACCACAACAGAGAGAAGAGAAGAGTTATAATGAAGTAATATGACAAAAAATGTCGTTAAGGTAAATCAAATACAGTCATGATGACCCGATGTGAACAAAATATGCATCCAATTTATGGGAGTCGTAAGGAGATGGAGATGACGTGCTGATGATGTCACCTCAGCAGGGTGCTGAATGATGTAGATGTGAGATGAAACGGTGAGCGGCTTCGCAGGCAGGAACGGACAGAGGCAGACTTTCATTGGACGCCTGGCACCACACAGGGTCATCAGAGTCACAGGACTGTACACAAGTCAAGCTCACACTGGAACATTAAGATGGATAAGAATAATTTTCATCCGCCATTGGTATATTTAGCGCTCGAGATGAAATCCTCGTCTCGTGCAATTGACAAATTTTGGTTTTCAAGATCAATGTCAAACTAAAAGCTAAAAAGCAAAGAGTAATTTGAGCACTTTACAAATGTGAACTGAGAAAATGAACGAGCCAAGCCGTGGTGCAGAGTAACTACGACTCATTATGCAAGTAAGGCTGACGGGACGGCTTGGTTAGGAGCACACTCGCCTACGAGACATCGTATCAGGTTTGATTCCTGATCAGAAAATAAACTGGTAAATTCCTGTAACCTTCACGGTGCGACATCAAAGAGTATGCCATCCTACTAGTGGGGACAATGAGCATGCTGTTCCATCTGAGAACACTCACTTTTGAACAAAGATCCCAAGGTTCCTTTTAAAAAGAGTAGGCCTTTTTGTGACAGCAAATTGGTCAATTTCCAAATTCCTGCTGTGCTAAACTATGGGTCGTGCTGCCTCAGTAATGATGTAACCAGCAGGCCAAATTAAGAGACGAATCCTGCTCAACTATTCGTTCATGACACACATTGTGTATGCAAAGCAAAGGAATGTAGCAGAGAAGAAGCATAAAAATCAATGAAAAGGTTCATCAAATATTTATCATAAGACGAGCAAAGTGAGAATGGAGCAAGTATGAGTACACGCCAAAATTGGTCAAAAAAATGGCAATGAACATTGACAAAGGATATGTTGAACATCGAAACGGTACTTATAAGGTGAGACAAATCAAAATTGTACAAATCAATCATATCTCGAGAAAACCTTGTGAAGAAGCAAAACATATATATGTATGTATATATATATATATATATATATATATATATATATGCACACACACATACATACATACAAACACACTTGCGGGGTGTGCTTACACATTGTGTCAGCATTTGAACCGTATTTCCCCCATTGTCTTAGGTCACTCAGCTGCATTTGATTTTTCATTTATTTTTTTTCATTTATTTATATTATCATTTACGGATGGTTTCTGACAGTTGTGATTTTTCCTGGTGTATCGGCTTCGATGTCCATCGGCACACAAAATTACCGTGCTTCCCCATTGTCCCGGGTCGCTCACCTGCATTTATTTTCATTTATTTATATTATCATTTACTAACGCTTTCCAACGGTTCTGTGATTTTTTTCCCGTGTCCTGCTTCGATGTCCATTGGCACGCAAAATTTCAGCTTTCAACATCAACCAGAAGGCACCAATCTTTAATATCAGTCAGTCTGATACCCTGCGTATGTATGCATGTACGATATATATATAATTATATATATATATATATATATATATATATATATATATATATATATATATATATATATATATATTGTTACGCTGTGGAAATTCGCAAACACCATTCAGGTCCCGTAGGGGGTATTTCTGAAGTACATGTATAGTTAGCCCAAACCCATTGTTTAGAGGGAATTAATGTGATTCATTCGGGCTGCGACACTTTGAGTTAGTCGTTTTTCTGTTCTTTCTTTATTTTCGAACCAACCACACCCCAACCTCAACCACGCCACCACTCCAACAACGCCAGCACCGCCATCTCACAACAACCACCACCATCTTCACCACTACCCACACCAACGAACGCCATCCTCCGCGGTCCACGTACGACGGTTTCCCGCTGGAAACCGTCGAACGCGAGAAGGGAAAGAAGAAATCACCACAACGAGGGCGCGCGGTTTTCCCGCTTGTTTTCTTCCCTGGCCCGGCGCCAGGACGGATTCTCCTCGCCCCCCGCATGGCGCGGGGAGGGGGAACGAGAGGGAACGCCCCCCTTCTCGAAGCGCCTGAAGGAGGGTGGAGCAAGAACGGGGCGGGCGCCGGGGTATAAGAGTCGGAGGCGCAGGAGGCGTGGGGTCTCTCTCTGTTCGGTGAGCTTCGGCTCGTGCTCGTTCTTGTTTTGGGTTCTCTCTTGGTGGTTCTCTCTTGGTGGCTCTCTCTCGGTTCGGTATTCGGGGTCTCTCTCTGTTCGGTGAGCTTCGGCTCGTGCTCGTTCTTGTTTTGGGTTCTCTCTTGGTTCGGCTCTTACGCAGTCGGTGCTCGTCCGTGGCGTCGAGGGGCCAGCACGGGCAGGCACGAGGCACGCCGGAGAGACCTCGCCGACCACGCTCGAGCACGGAGTCACGGCCAGACGGGACCTCGTCGGAGGACGGTCGCCAAGGACTCGAGGGCAGGGAAGTCGCGACTTCCATTTCCTTTTGGGGTTTGTTGTGAACGTGTGTGTGTGGCGCCATGTCCGTAAAGTAAAATTGTATAAGTGTTGCCGAGTGTTCGCGTAGCAGGGTAGTATCTCTGCGTCATTGTTTCTTTTGTTGCCTTTCTTTTAACTGCTATATGTGCATTCTGTGATTTATGTGTGCTTTTCGTGTGTTGTGTGTAATAAATGCTTTCTTGTTGAATTGTTCCCCCTTTCGCTGCGTCCTTTCCTTTGTGGGTCTCCATCTTGCTTTACGTAAAGGGTTTGAGTGGGCGCGGGACGCCCGATAATTAATCAGGAACTGTCGAGGCCGACGTAACACCGCACGGTTATCCGATAGCACGGAACGGATCACTTAAGCGGCCCGTGTCCGAAGTCGACCTGCGGCGAGGTGCGGTCGCCCGGTTTACCATCCGCGTGGGTACTTAGTAGGTCGAGTTTGGCGAACAACCTATCCCACGCGGGTGGCCGATTGGCACGATCGTGGTGAGGCGAAAGGCCCACCCGTGACTGGATCCCGGCGTTAGTCGGAGGTCACGACGGAATTGTCCGTCCGGTGGGCGACGTACCGCGATTCGAGTTACGTGGTCGATCGCACGCGGCGGGCGCAAATTCGCAACAATATATATATATATATATATATATATATATATATTATATATATATATATATATATATATATATATACATCGAAACATGTGGAGTGTGACGAGCACTCCCTTGATCCCCATTGAACACAGTCCACACCAAAGCGTCACCTCCAACCCAGAGGCCTCGGCTCGGTGACTGTCAAACAGACAAAGATTACATGGTCAAAATCAAATAAACATCAAACGGAGCTGCCTATCCGATTTCGAGACTTATTTGCCCTCATCAGGATGGCACACCGATAAATATCTAACCAATGATGACCACATTCGTCGTTTATACATCAGACGCACCTCCTGACTGTTATGGTGAGCATCACCGTGGATTATATCTCACACGGTAAAACCGCATAATCCGCACAGAACAACCGTCCATCTGCCACCCAGACGATGTTTCCCGCTAATGCAAACCATTCAACCAGAAGGCACGTTATGTGATCGGCGGTAAATCGAAACATGTGGAGTGTGACGAGCACGCCCCCGATCTCCACTGGACATCGTCCTACACCAAAGCATCACCTCCAACCCAGAGGCCTCGGCCCGGCGACTCTGTCAAACAGACAAAGATTACATGGTCAACATCAGTTAATCATCAAACGAACCCACCGATCTGGATTTCAGGGTTATTTGCCCTCATCAAGGCAGCACACCGATAAATATCTAACCAATGATGACCACAGTCATCGTTTATACCTCAGACCACCCAGACGATGCTCACCATAAAGTCAGTAGGTTGCGTGTGCGTGTGCATGTATGTATATATCAAAAATAGGTGGAGCGTGATGAGCACTCCTCTAATCTCCATTTTCTGCAAAAAAAAACATCACCTCCGATCCAATCCAGAGGCCTCAGCCCTGTCAAAGACAATGATTTATGGTCAACATTGACTGAATATCAAACGGAGCCGCCTATCTGGATTTCAGGCTTATTTGCCCTCATCAGGACGGCATACCATATAAGATCAGAGGAATACTCGTCATATTTCACCTATTTTTGGTTTACCAGGTGATCACACCACATGCTTTCTGGTTGATTTGTTGGCATTAGCGGGAACAGATGGACGGTTTGTTCTTTGTGGATTATGCGGTTTACCGTGTGAGACATAATCCGTGACTGATGCTCACCATTACAGCCAGGAGGTACGATTGATATTGATATTGACAGGAGGTATATATATAATTGATAAGAGACCCCATTACTGTGGTGGGTACCACAAAGAAAATGCAATATCAGTTATTGCTGCATGCATCCTGACCAACAGGTAACACCTGCCTCACATTAACCTGTCTGTCGTGCACAAAATAGAAGCAGCCAGGAAGTTGAAATAAAAAAAGGGTCTTCTTGCTAAACAGTTCCATAGGCTCCACATATTATACATGAGAATGGGGTCAACTTCAACATCTCAACTTCATGTCTTGTCGGGTTTGGCCAGTTAACTCCAGGGAGGGTCTTTTGTTCCAGGCTGACGAAGGCCAACAAGTCCGAAACACATGTCCGTGGATGTTCCATTCTTCTCCAGTGTGGACTGGTCGATAAAATTGAGAATTAAATTGTCTTCCTGGTATTTATTGGCTGCAGTACAATCCTACTGAGATCTAGGGGGCTGTAGCTCTGCAAAGCTTATGCCCAATAGATGTTGCCGATGCAACTGTTTCGCAAGAAGACCCTTAAAAACAATTATGTATTGTCGTTGCCATGCGTCGTCTCAGAGACCTGGTATGAATCCCACCGGGCCGTTCAAGCAGCGGCCATAATGGTTAGCTGGTTCGACCGTCCCGAGCTGGATTACGGGCCCTTCCCCTCCAATACCGTCCGTGCTGGTGGGCCTGTCGAGTCAGCCAATGCGTTACGCTAATCAGTACCACGCGCCTCGTCTCTAATTAACAGCTGAGCGAGCCGAGGAAAAGCGTGGCACGGTCTGCATATAGGGCGTTAATTGCCGTTGCCAATTAGTCTTCAACAGACTTTCTCTAATCTTAATAATGATCACAATTGTTCAAATTCACCCTGAGACAAGGCACATCTAATTGTAACAGCAATGGTCATGGGGGAGGAAATACAAGGAAGAAATGCAGTAATCAAACAAAAAAAAATCCTTAACCCAACGACTGTGCAAACACGGCTACGAAACACAACGAACGGAGATCCGCAGAAGCCTTATCGGGCCCAATAATTCCAGGGCAGAGAGAAAGAGGGATTCACAAGACACAAAATACCGCATGTTCCCCGGCAGAACTCCGCAGGAGGGATCAAGGCACAGTCACAGCTGCTTTGGCACAACGGGCCGCCTCATCCTTCTTGCTCTGGACTCGGCTGGAGAGGAGAGGGTGGGCTCTGGCCGGGTGGCAGGAATGAAGTGCACAGCTTTCCCTTCAGCTGCATGTGAGATTCTCTCTGGTTCCACCTGTCACACCTGCTTTTATCACCACAACCACCCAGTTGGCCATGATGTGCCATGCCCCTCTCCTCTCACTCACCATTGGCTTAGGGTCCCGTTTGATGGGTAGAGGACCACTCCTTGTTATTTTCTCTTGAGCAAATTCCTCCCCCCCCCCTTCCCCTCTCGAGCAAGACGGAAGTGGTTTCCATGCCTAAATTGGTGCTGACAGCCTGTCAGATTCTTTAAAAAGAACATACAAGACAGAATTACATCAGGTAGAATATAATGAACCAAGGTGCGAAGGGATGATGATTTTTTAGACACGTACACCAAGGTGGGTGGACGTTGTCTGTCTATAACAAAAGTGATGCATACCTAACATCACAATTAATTACTTTACGCTTACGCCAAGCTATTTACCAAGGAGCTAACTAAAACTAACGATACTAAGCAATAATAACCCCCGAGGAGGCATTTGCACAACAACATTATACAAAGCGAGCCACCTTTGTCTGTCTGTGTGGATATGTACTCCGAAACCGCTGGATGGAATGAGTTGAAACTTGATGGTTGTACTCGGAGTGTACCCGCGAATGTTTCTGGTGGTTAAAGAAATTCATAGCCCCGTTTGTTTTGCCATAAGTGGCGATGCAAAGTCTCCATGTAAATGTGGTTGAATCAAAATCCTTATGCAAAAAAAAAAAAAAATCTCCTTCAAATATCTGATGCGAGTAAATAATTAAAGTTATGACGTCGTCGGTCACGTGGTATAGTAGCCATATTGGATCGAAAATAAAAATGTACTATTTTTTTTTCTCTCCAGAACCGCTCAACAGATCAATGCCAAACTTCATACATATTATTGACTTGCCGTGGGGAATATTTTTTATTTTATTTTATTTATTTTAGTTTAAAAAAAAATTCAAATTGATCTTCATTGATGCAATTTCGCCTTCATGTACACAAAAGTGGTCGTTAAATATCCAAATAATCAATCAATGATCAATAAAGATATTGATAATGGCAATGTATGTGACATAATAGGGTGCACGGATGATATGGGTATGTGGGCCATCATAGTCGTGTGTTCAGTTGGTATTTTTGTTCCGAATGAGCATGCGAGGCGAGATGATGCGCTGCGCTCCACTGAGGGCCATTTCAGTTTCTGGAGAGGAGCGATGTTTGCAACTTTGCAAAATGGAGGAAGTTGCCCATCCAAGGACCTGTGAAAAGGAGATGAAAGAGGGTATGATAGGTCTGAAGGACAGGTCCTGAGGAATTGCACATGTAAGCTATCAGGACCAGTTGCGAAAGGGGCGTCGAGCTTGGGAAGAAACTTTGCATCAGCTTTCCCAAATGGTCATGCACGTCTGTGCCTTGGGGGTTCTTTCATAACTGCCAGAGTCTAGAGATACCCACTTATGATCTGAAGAGCCATGAGGAGCTGAGGAGCAGGACAAGTTTGAGGAAACGCTTGACATGGCAACGTCAAGGAACGAATGGTTTTGCTATTTGGGGAGATGTTTGTTGGAAAAGAGAGAGACTGAGCAGGAGTAGTCATTTCACAGAATTACTTTGCTGCTGGACCATGTACTGATGTATCTAAACCAACAAAAAGCCAGCTGGATTTTTGGCAATTAAAGTCTCCACAGATTAGCAAGTGTGAACAAGAGTATGCAGAATGGAGAATGTCAATGTTTGTGGAGGGAGCCTTGTGAATGGCGTCATTGGAGTTGGAGGGATGTGACACCACACCAATTAAACAATACGGTGTTCGGAAGAGGCACACAAAGCCAAATGTCGGCCACAGTGCTTGCGGCAGCCATTGAGAGGCAGAGATTGTGAGAAAGGAACGAACGAACGTACACAGTGATACGAGAATCAGGTTTGCTTGAATGGAGGAGACAATAACCAGGGAGACACACAAAGACGAGCCTGGGACATCGTGTGAAATAAATGTTTCCACGAGACACAATACCTGGATAAGCGACAGCAGCACATTGTATATAGACAGATCTGAAGTACAGCACAGATCTCCAGCATTGGTGGACCACACGGTTAGAAAGGGGGAAGCACAGATAAGAGAACACTGGGGAGAGCACGGACTGGGTGAGCATGAGAATGGACTGCACTCACCAAACACTCATAATACTAGCCAATTTGATGGAACTATCACACTTGCACATTAAAGCCCTTTATGACTGCAATGGTGTTATGAAATGGTTCAGAATGTCACCTGTCCTTTAACTTGTCAGGTTCTGAACAATAACTTTCTATCACCTGGGCTATTCAAGTATCCTCCAGCTCATGAGATTTAAGCAGCTCCTCTTGACTTTGTGTCGATAATTTTGGGTTCAGTTGGAATAATCCTAATATTGTGAACAGATTACTATTACTCATGCATTCTAACACTCATTGATGCTGTACTGGAGAAATGAGCATCTGTGTTGATTGGATTGGCCTCACCCGTTTCCCTGCTGCTTTCTAAACGCTCCCTGCCATTTGATCCGCAACTCGAACGGCCTACTAAGTAAGCATGCTGTGTGATACGACCACATGGCACAAAACATTTTCTCAATTGCCAAAATTTTCATGACTTGCTCGAGAGGCTTATCAGGTTGAGAGTCTTCAAAATTGTCATCCACGTTGGTGAGGATCGTGTGCAACAGGGAAGGTCTACTTGTCGCATCACACACGATATCAATGATTCCGCTTGTCCTGTTTAACCCGCAGAACTAAAGATGTACATTGAGCCTCTGCTGTTTCAATAACTGGGTGTAGATTCATCGAGGATATATATATATATTTGTCTTCCATTGTTTTTCCGTGTGAAGTCAGTCGAATGTAATAAATAGTGCATTGAAAACAAAATGACTCAATTGTTTTGTCAACCATGGCTTTTAGTGTGACGGGGTATAAAATTATTATTAGGTGATAGAATAAAGTGGATAAATGTCAACATTGTAGGTCAGACACCCTGCTACAAAACACTGGAGGGACTATTCATTACCTCTGCACACCAAAGGTGAAGGAGGTTTTGTTTTCACCCCTCTCTGTCTGTCTGTTTGTTACTTACAAAATCGAAAAAATTTTCAAGTGTATTAGTGAGTCGATTTTGTTATTCTTTCGGTCTGTGTCGATCGCCTGAAGGTCACAATTCCAAACCGATCGCCATGAAACTTTACCGAGTTGTAGAAGTAGTCTCAACTGAGAAGCAGACTGATTTTGAGGTCAAAGGTCATCTTGAGGTAAACTTTCTAAATTCATCATTCTTCATCCGATTGACTTGAAATTTGAACAAGATTTGCATATTGCGTCACTGGATCGGGAAACCAACTATTTTTGAGATCAAAAGGTCAAAGGTCAATTCTCAAGGTCAAGCTTCTAAAATCATCAGTTTTCGACTGAAAAATCATCAGTTCACAAGGTCAAACGTCAATCAATGTTCAACTGAAAATGCTGATGTATCTGAACCAACATAAAGCCAGCTGGATTTTTGGCAATTAAAGTCTCCACAGACAAACACAGGACACCTGTTAACTCGAAAGTTGAACAGGATTTGCATCGTCCATTCACTGAATTGGGAAAACAATTATTTTTGAGGTCAAAAGGTCAACTCAAGGTCAAACTTCGAAAATCATCAAATTTCATCTGAAAAATCGTCAATTTTCATCCGATTAACCTGGAAATTAAGCAGCAATTGCATAATGCACAGCAGCTGTATTTGAAAAAAAACTATTTTTGAGGTCAAAAGGTCAACTCAAGGTCAAACTTCGAAAATTATCAATTTCAATCTGAAAAATAATCAGTTTTCATCCGATTGACCTGAGCTTTGATTAAGATTGTCAATTTTAATCTTGATGAAATGGACAATTTGATGTATCCATGGCAACCTTTGGAGAGGGGGGGGGGTGGATTTTGCAAGTATCGTGCTTTGCACGTCTTTTTCTTGTTTGTATGTCTGTAAACAGGATATCTCAAAAAGTTGTGGACGGATTCACATGAAATTTTGTGGACAGGTTGGGTGTGTCACAAGGACGAACCGATTAGATTTTGGTGAATATCCAGATCCGGATCCGACTGAGAATTTTATAAGTGATTCTTCACCATTGAGAGATCGTGCTGAACCGATATATAGCACGATATCTCAAAAAGTTGTGCACGGATTCAGACAAAACTTGGTGGACAGGTTAGGTGTGTGACAAGGACAAATCGATTAAATTTTGGTGAAGATTCGAATCCGGATGTGGGTGGAGGTGTGCGCTCTACCGAGTGCCCCTGCAATCATGTATGTATCGTCGTGAAAATTCCTCCAACTCCTTCGTCTCCATTAATAGACGAGTAAATTGAGAGCGTGAGATAATTGGTATGGCACAGGCAAGATTAGCCAAATAAACAAAAAACAGACACAGGACACCATTCGATACCCTCTCGTACCTCTTCAGGTGATGCGCGAAAAAAGTGAAAAGGTAATTTTCATCCTTTAAAATCACAGGACCACAGGATGCCGAGAATTTGTGGAAAAACCAGCGAGTGGCGCTTGGTGAGGATGCGTGCGAGAAAAAGCTCAGCGTGATCCCAACTTGTATTTCGGTTTGTGCACGAAGTGTGTCTGGAGTTTCTACTTTTATCAGTCCCATTAGATGTCATCGGCATCATATGAAAAGCCATTTATGGAGGCTAAACAAACCAGTAGTGCTTTAAATCGAGGTTTCTTCACTTTCTCACAACGTGCAGTTCCAGCACAATAGAAAATACAACCTGGACCAGGTGGGTCCTGACAGCCGGGTGGTGCTGACCCGGGGTCCTGACAGCCGGGTGGTGCTGACCCGGCTTCGTTGTAGTTTTTTTTCTCTCTCCTAAAGGGAACACTGCATCATCAGCACATGGCAGTTTGTAAAATGCACTTCTCGAGGCACAAATTCGAACCAAGTGTCAAGTTTAACGTCAGGGGAAGGCGACTAATGCCACGCACTTGGGGTTTTAATGCAAATCAACTGTGAACAAAATGAGCCAAATGATCTACCTACACAGTTATTAATTTATTTATTATTTAAACGTAGCGACTTCAAATCTGAGCCTCAAAGGTTCGGAATCTGTCAGGGTTTAAATAACCACCACAAGGAGTTATAGATACAGTACATCAGCTCAGATGGTGCTTCCTTCCCTCTCTCCCTCTCATTGAAACAGGACGACGTGCTTCCGGCTCACAATAACTTTCCATTGTTAAACTCACGTGTCACGCGCTTCGGAGGTTCTTTAATACATGACAAACAAAATTACTTCCCTTTCGTGAGGAAAAACCACGTTTAATATCTTACCTCACCTGCACCGAAGGCAGCTGGGCCTCTTGGATGGAGGTTCAGCCACTTTGACCAACTGTGCCAAAGCACAAAGGCCACTTTGGTCACATGTCTCCTCATATTCTCCCTCTTCGTCCGTCTCACTTTCCTCATCGTCCCATTTTTCACTCGATATCGATTCTTCGTCGGAAGTTCGTTTCAACGTGCAGGCCTCATCCTCCGTACTTCCCCTCCCACCTTCACAACCACCACCACCATCACAACTACCACCACCACCCCTCATCCGTCCCCCAAAGCTTTCGTCCATAGGTGTGGCCGTGCACCTCCGATCGTCTCACTCTGAATCCCTCTCCCTGCCGTTTAACCTGTAACTCTCAGCACACACCTCTGGCACGCTGGGCCCACCTGTCTGGCAACACTTCCTCCATGAACCGTCCACCTCTTCTCTCGAATGAGCTTCCCAACCACTCACTGAACTCAGGAACTCCCCCTGCCGTCACTGCTCGAACCATCGCATTGATTTCGGGACGTGTGGGGGAAATTTTTTTTTATTTTAAAGCTCGTAAAATTATTCACCAATCAGAAAGAGGGTGAGGTTTAAAACAACGAACAATCACTGGACACCGATTAAAAACTGTACGGGGAAATTTGTTCAAAATAACGATGGACAGAGGAAGAAGAAGAAGAAGAGTAGGAGAAGAAGGAAGAAGAAGAAGAAGAAGAGTAGGAGGAAGAGGAAGAAGAAGAGGAAGAAAAAGAGGAAGAAGAAAAGGAATAGGAGGAAGAAGAGGAGGAGGGGGAATGGCGTTTCGGTGAAATTGCTGCTGAAGGTGAGAATAAATGCAGCGAGAGACAATCACATACATGGGAAAGTTGAAGGCGACAAAAAAACGTGTTGGTAGGAATCGAGAACAGGTTTTTGGGGAGTTTTTTTTTTTAACCCTTTGCGTGGCTGCAGTCACAGATTTGCGACGAGGTAAAATTGAAA
>CM068956.1:165009491-165022965 GCA_035128595.1 Eptatretus atami
GCCTGTGTTGACCTTTTGGCCGATGTGGACCTCAAAAATTATTGGTCGTTGAATTCAGTGACCTGACATGAAAATCCTCTTCAAATTCCAAGTCAAAGGGATGAAAATTGAGGAATTTAGAAATACTACCTTAGTTGTTGACCTTTGGCCTATTGTTCACCTTTTGGTCCATGTTGACCTCAAAAGTAATTGGCTACTTGAAATCAGTGACCGGAAATATAAATCCTCTTCAAATTTCAACTCAATCTGATGAAAATTGAGGATTTTAGAAATACCACCATAGTTGTTGACCTTTGGCCTATGTTGACCTTTTGACCTAAAAAAAACAAAAAACAATAGGCTTCTTCCTTATGACAAACTCTACGATGTGGTGAAGTTTTGTGAAGATCGGTTTTAAATTGTTACTTGTAGGTGACAGACAGACAGACAGACAGACAGACAGATAGAATAACAAAATCGACTGACCAATACACTTGAAAAATCTTCGATTTTGCAAGTACCAAACAAATGGACTCAAATGCAATACCCTCTCCTTTGGCGAGGGGAACAACAACATACAGTATTTGGAAAGAATACAACACCGAAGAAAGAACAACAATTTCTCAAAGTTTTATTTACGTTTTTCGTTTGCAGTTGTCACCTGTGACATGACGTCACATTTACAGGAAATAGCGTCCCCACAATAAAGAGCAGTGCTTCCTGGTTTATCGAGACCAAATAATGATAAATGGCGATGAATGCGATATGATGATCTTGACAATAAAACTTTGAGAAATCTTCATTCATTCACAAGCATAAAAATGCATCATTGTGTCCCATTTCATTCATTTTGTTTGTTACGGTTTGAATTTGGAACGGTAATTTGTGGACACCCTGTATACAAATGAAAATCCTCATGGAATCCCACCATTCAAAATACTCGAAAGTACCAACAAATATCACAAGAAGAAGTCAAAGAGCGAAATGGAAAGCAAATAGGCCTACCCATTGATTCGGGGTGACGACAAATGGTAGACGAGTGGAAGTGACGTATTACGTACAGAAGAGGATTTAATTCATTGGTGGTTTGGGTAAAGCTCATGACGTCACCCAGCCAACAGAGGCAGACGAGAGCGGTACCTTGGATATCGGATAGAGATCGCTGCAGATCTATCACTGTGTGTGAATCCATGAGAGTGGAAAGGAAGCCAAACATGGTGTTTTTCAAAATTGTTCGTACTTTCCATCCAATCCGGGTTTTGACGATACTAAAACGGGGCCGTGGGTTTAAAGAAACAAAACGGGTCAAACCCACAAAATACGGCTCACTTGCCATGGAAGCAGTCATGATTTACAAGTTTACAACCACCTTTGACCCAACGACTTGATCTGGAAGATAATATTCTGTGCAGGGTTTCAGAATCGACAGCAATCAATAAATTCTGGCTTATAGTGCTGTAAACGAGGCACCAAAGTGCTCTATACTCAGGCAAATATCTGGTACACACAAAATAAAACAAAATAAGCCTTTGGAATCACTCAAAAATGTTGATTTCAAGTAGAATTCTGGCCAAAATCGTTTAAAACAGGTCAAATTGGCAGCCATATTGGATTTATGTAAGTTAGTCATGACGTACTCAAATGCCAAGGTGGCATCATACATTCTCTCAAGACAAAGATCCGAATGAACAGAAAAAAATATATTAATGGCAGCTTTTGGTACTGCCTGTTGCACTCCATGATTTTTTGGGGGGTCTCGTTTGCAGCACTATTGGCTCCATAGGAATCGGGCCTGATTGTGAGTAGAGAGGTTGGAGACCACACTGTAAATGAAATGTGCTCAAGCAATGCCTTTCAGGGTAACACCTCCAAAACAGACTTTCATCTGCAGTGCAATTCACAGATGCAATGTGCAAACGACCTAGTCCCAATCAAACGTTACTACATGCCTGCATGGGGGAAATTAATAGGACACCGAGAAGAACGTGGCGTCAAACAGGTAAAGACTTGTCAACGCTTCTTTTATAGCTGCGATCTGATCACGATGAAATCATCATGAATATCGCAAAAACAAATTTGTAAACTAGAAAGCAACTCAACATGCAAAGCCTGTCCGAGTCTGCTTCGTACTCGAACTGGCTAATCATGGATGGAATCAACAAGACGTTGATCGAGGTATGCTAGCTGCCGTGCGAAGCAAGAAGCCGACGTTTCAGGCGTTCAGCCATCGTCAACGTCTCGTTCATTTCATGTATTATTCTACCTGTCTGTCAATGCAGATCGACACTAACCTTCAACAAGACGAATTCTTCATTCTACATTTTCAATAATCACAAATCAAGTTGTTCACAAAGCGATCGACAAGTATCATGATTCATGAGACAGGGTCACTGGTTCCTTTGTTCCATTCCCATGATCTGAGGCGTTTGCTCTGAAGTTGGCGCAATCGTTGGTTATTTTGGTTACTGAGCGTAACTTCTTATCTTTCAGGACCTCATGTGCCATCAGCCATGACTTTCTGCTCAGAAGTTTGATTACTAAAATTTTTTTCTTGCATTTCTTCGATAACCTATGCATTTTCAGACCGTCCGTGGCTGCCATTGTCAGAAGAGTTCGGATCTTCGCAAAATCTCGGATCGTTGAATTTACGGAGCCGATGTGACCCCAGCTTTTTTTTTAATTTTCAACCTATCCGTGAATATCGTTTATCATGTGACATCACGAGACCACGTGCCTTTGTTTATCCGCCATCGTGGAGGTAAAACTTGACCACACACTGAGTGTATTTTATTGCCGAAAAGACTGTTGCTATTACAAATGCCAGAGACTTATTCAGTACACAACACGGGGATGGGCTGTGTAAATTAGGTAGGTTTAAGGATAAATTCTCCCAGTATGGATCCTCCCTGTGACCTTTTCCTGTTTTTTATTTCAAGACCGGTGATAATGTAACGAATTCGAAGCTTACTGCACTCAACATTCAATCCTATAGAACAGTTATATCGGTAAGTGTGTGTTTATAGTTAGGGCCCCCAACCTGTGTCTAACGGGAAAAACATGTGTGCGCTGCGGAGTTTCGTTTACATCAAACCTCCTTCACTTCACTTCACACACCGACGCCATTGCCCACATGCGTTCGGCCACGTACGTGGGCATAGATTTCCATCGCCAGACCGGCCTCCCACCCAGGAAGACAGGGGTGTGCCCCTTGTCCAATCACGCCACAGAGAGCGACTTTCCCACGGCACGCCGGCCAATGGGGGTTGAGATGGCCACAGAGAGCGACTTTCCCACGGCACGCCGGCCAATGGGGTTGAGATGCCACAGAGAGCGACTTTCCCACGGCACGCCGGCCAATGGGGGTTGAGATGGCCACAGAGAGCGACTTCCCAGGCACCCGCCAATGGGTTGAGATGCCAAGAGAGCGACTTTCCATGGCACCCCGGCCAATAGGGTTGAGATGGCCACAGAGAGCGACTTTCCCACGACGCCCCGTCCAATGAGGGTGGAGAGCGCCTCAGATGGCGATTTGCTCACCCCGGAGCAAAAAGGATATAAGAAACGCCAGGCTGGGTGGTAAAAAAGGATCGTGGTCGTGGTGGGTCGTGTGTCGTGCGTCACTGTGTCATCATCGTCTCTGATCTCTCCTTGGCTCGGTCGATTGGTGCGTGGCGGGTTGAGAGCGCGGTACCTGGTGCTTGGATCGGCATCGTGTTGCGGGTTTGAGTCCCCCGAGCCGGATGGACAGGTCCACACGAGGTGGACAGGTCAAAGCACAGGCTCTGGTCTCCAGCTCTCCTTTCCTCAAGCTGGAAGCCTTCAATAAAGACCTGACGGGGTCAGTTCTGTGTGTGTGTGTGTGTGTGTGTTTTGTGTGTGTCTGTGTGTGGGCCCGTCTTCAAGTAGAATTGTATAAGTGCTTGTGTGTAAATTTGCATTTCTTATAGTCGTGATAGCTCTGCTCTTTGTGTGTTCCCTTCCCCCTATTGTTAATAAATATCCCTTTTGTTGAATGTATCAGCTGTTTCTGTGCTTCTTTCATTGGCTTAGCATGGTGGTGTTGGGAAATTGGGAAACGGTAAATTGTGCATTTGGACCGACGGGTCTTGGTAACCATCCGCTGGGTTACGCACGGTTCGAGCACGATTACGGCTCGTTCCGCTTGAGGCCTGCCGAAGGTGTATTCCCCGGTAGCTTCGCCACGTGGATACTTAGGTATATTGAAGTTGGCAATTAACCCTATTCCACACGGCCGAATTATTGGGATTCACGGTCCTGTAAAGGACCCGTGCCTTTCGGAGTTCTCCGAGGAGCACGATCTAAATTCCGGGTGTTCGGTGAAGCCGACTCTACTGCTCCACTAAGCGGTCGTGCTCGCCATCGAAACTCGGCCCCACAACAATAAAAAGGGATCACGTCCTTGAAACAACAACCGAACTGCACGTCCAAAAGCAGGCAGAAAGCCCTGCCTCCAGGGGTGACAGCGAGCAAACCACACCCCTGGGGTGGATGATTGTTGGGTGTGAAGAGAGGGTGGAGGAGAGTTAGGTGAGGAGGAGAGTCTTGCATGGTGCAACAAGAAGGCAGTCAGGCCAGGAGGTTCGGAGAAGGACAAGAAGGAGGACGGGACAGAATCGAGTGAGGAGATGGCAATTGGAAGAGAAGGGCATTACGGCTGGCTTTTCCTCGACACGGTAAAGAAGACTGCACGATTCTCGTGTTGGTGCTGAGGCGAATTGGCTCACGTGATGGAGCAGGACGCTGGTCATGGCCTGTTAGGCTGGGTCGTGTGAGACCAGCTTCGAAGCCTCGTGTTGTGCCATCGGTGAAGGAGACGGCGCCATTCTCCAGAGAGCAGCGGCGTTGGCAAGTGTGATTGATGAAAGAAGCTGCACGGCGGTTTCTGAGCCCTGTTGTTGAGCATCACCGCCCGAATTGCCTCCTGTATATTTCCTGCCCAGCGAGTAGCTGGGCACCATGTTGAGTGTGTTTTCCCACGCAGTAACGACGTGGTTAGGCAAACTGAAAGCTCCATAAACTAATCTATGGGAACACAGTTAAGTGCCAGGATAAAGGAGGGATTTTTCTTTGATTTACTCTATCCCCTTGTCTGTATTAAAGTCTGTGTGGAGGTGTCTCAAATAGGAATGTGGGTTACCTCATGTTTCATCATTATCCCATTTTGATTTATCCCCGTCATGAATATTTGATTTGTTTTCATTAAACCCCGTATTTATTTACATTGTTTGTGTCCGTCTGTTTGTCGTGGGTTCGAGATAAACCCCCTTGTGCTGTGCTTCCGTCTGCTCCGTCCTTGCCGCTGTTTCTTTCCCACGCACGCCATAATCTCCGAGAATCTCGGCTGTAAGCCTCCAAGGGAAATCGTTTGACTATCCGTCCAGGTAGGGGCTAACCCACTGGACACGACAATACTTCTCAAAATGATAGAAAACTAGACTTCATAGAATACATTACCCCGCACAGTCTTGAGAAACAAGGACATTGGCGGGATCAAGGAGTGGCAAATATGATTGGTCGTGACGACGTAAAATTCCGGAATATTCTGGCCAAGTACCGTACTGCTTAACAAAAGGTTTTTGAAAGTGCTAAAAAGGAGATTTGTGTTCTTCAGTGTGCAAGTATGTAATTCAATTGAAATAAAATATAGATTTTAAACATTGTATGAAAAAAGAATTCTGGAAGTTTACTGCCATTGATGCAGCACCTTTTCCACCACCTTATCGAACATGTTGCATGAGTTATTCATGCCTGTTGTTTGTGTCCTTTATGACGTCCTTAAAAACAGTAAGTTTCCTTTTTGGAATGACTTTCAGATTTGTTTGACTGCCAGGTAGGCAGCCAGACTGAAAATATGATCTCACTTCTCTCTGCGCATGTGCAATCGGGACAAATTCAGAGCCAAACAACTGCTAAACTACAGGTTCGTTTTCAGATTCATGTTCCGATTCGTGTTCAAAATATACCATTCAATTAAAATCAAGTTGTTCCTCAATCATAAACTGACGTTTGTAGACACATAGACAAAGTGGACAAACCAATTGTTTAACCTTGCTATTCGCTTCACACGTGCGGGATAATTACAGACATTTCTTTTGAGAAAGCTCAGTGAACTCAAACAAGTACAGTAGTTAGTCTGGACATTATTAGTCCTACTTGTACCAACTGCTAGTGAGAATTGGTCAGTACAAAACAATTCCTGCCTTATTCAGACATAAATCTTGAAGTGGTTGTGATGGGAGTTGAATAATCTCTTTTCCAAAGTGGTGACATTGTGACCTTAATTGAACACCACAGTAAACCTCAACAGGCAGCTGAACAGGCTACAGGTACTGCTTTCCTGTTTCCATCACACTCCCCTACAGTCCCCTTCAAAGTAATAAATGTGAAATAAGTGAAATAATAATTGACTCATCCATATAAAAATCAAACTATCCTCTATTTCTGGTCTAATTTCAGCTTTTGTTACAGCACAAGTCTTACCAGAGGTCATGGGACAGATTTTTTTCTCATTGTAAGAATGGTTCACGTGGTGCACCTTATTTGCATAACCAGGAATATCAACAGACTATAAATGGGAGCATAAAGGGAATAGTCTCATTGCTCTGTTTCAGGGCATCACGTCCCAGAGGAATGGCATTCTGAAGATGAGTCAATGGCAGCTGTTAGAGAGAGGGCACCTCTATCAAGATGAATCTACACATCCCACCAATCTCCGAGGATGGTTTTGCCTGTCGTCTTGCACTCCGTGACGACATGGGCAAATAATCTTGAAGTTTAAAACTACAGACCACACCACTCCTGGCCATCAATCTGGCAGTACACATAAACCTTCCATGGATACAGACAATGCACTACATCACTTTGGCATTTCTACAAGAGTGAGGCTCATAGAAGAGAAAGGTAAAATTGACAGAGGGGTAACAGGGCAACAATTGGGCACAATCAGCAATGGCTTTTATTTGCAATGCTGAGGTTCGTGCAGGAGCTGGGACACAAAACAAAAGGTACAGTAGAAAAAGGAGGGAGACTTGGAGAAATAAGGGATGTGGGGGAGAATGAGGGGAAAGGGAGGACGCACAGGGGTGAACAATATGGATACAGCCACAAACTCTCAGGAAGGGAAAAGTGGGAACTCGGAAAGAGGTGGGCTTGGGGAGGGTTAATGTGATTCAAAATGGTGGTGAACAGCTGTCTTCAAGCCCTGGAGTAAAGAATGAGATTGAAGAGACTGAAGAAGTTGGTTCCATAGGTGGGGAAAAAGAGGAAAGAATGAGTGTAGGTGAGCAGGTGTTCTGTATTGGGAGTTTCACCAGAAGAGGGTTATTGGCAGACGTGTGCACCCTGCAGAAACCGGGGGAAGGGGGGGGGGGGAGATCATGGAAACGGCAGAGGGTGCTTGGCGGAGGGTGGTAGAAAGAGAGAGACCACCGATAATGTTGCAATGTGAAAGTGATTGGCCCAGAGACTCAGGTTCATCGTGGGAGATTCCAATGATCTTGAAGGCCTTGGTTTTCACAGCATCAAGATGAGCACCAACTCAGAGGGGAGAGTAGTATTCTACAAAGCTGTGGATGAAGGCCTTGGAGGTGGGTAAATGTTCAGGTGTGCCAAGGAAAGACTTTATAAGATGGAGGATTCCCCCCATCGCCTTTGGAGACCCTATCCAATTATCCAATGATTTTTGGAGACCCCATTGGCTGTGGAGGCCAACTTAGAAGTATGGTTTGCCCAATAAATATAATGACTGGATGAACCGACAGGAAAATATAATGACTGGATAAACCAACAGGAAAAGAAGGGAGAGAGACAGAGAGAGAGAGAGAGAGAGACAGGGAGAGAGAGAGAGAAGAGAGAGAGAAGAGAGAGAGAGAGAGAGAGAGGAGAAGAGAGAGAGAGACAGAGAGAGAGACAGGACAGACAGACAAGAGAGAGAGAGAGAGAAGAACAGAGACAGAGACAGAGACACAGAGAGAGAGAGAGAGAGAGAGAGAGAGAGAGAGAGAGAGAGAGAGAGAGAGAGAGAGAGAGACAGACAGAGAGAGACAGAGAGAGACAGAGAGAGACAGAGAGAGACAGAGAGAGAGAGAGACAGGGAGAGAGCACAGGGAGAGAGACAGGGAGAGAGACAGGGAGAGAGACAGGAGAGAGACAGGGAGAGAGACAGAGAGAGAGAGACAGAGAGAGACAGAGAGATACAGAGAGAGACAGGAGGCAGAGGACAGAGAGGGAGACACACACACACAATATGAAATCAGCAAGTAAGAAGATTGGGTTAGAACGGTTAATGTGGGTAATAAAGATCATTGGTCAGGTGCACTTCCGCCTTGAAGCTCTGGAGGGAAGGGTGAGACAGAACCGTCTCTGGAAGACAGTTCCATAGACAGGATAAGCGAGGAATAAAAGAGGTGAGGTGCGTAGTCAGCCTGGTCTTTGGAAGGTTAACTAGGAGGGGGTTATACTGGAAGAATGCGTGCATCCTGCAGTTACTGGGCAGGGTTGGAGGACTGAGAGAGTGGAGAGAGTAATGTTGGAGAATATATGGGAGAAAACAGAGATACTACCAACCTGTTTGTGATGTGAGAGCAACAGATCTTGTGTTTGGCCTCATCGTGAGAGATTCCAATAATTTTGAGAGCTTTACATTCCACAGAATCCAGGAGAGACAGATGTGGTGCTGAAGCACTAGCAAATACCAAGAGCAGGACTTCATTGAGATACAAACAATATGCAAATGATGGTTATCCGAAAGCCTTGAAATCATAAAACATGTTTTATGGAGTGATTAGTTCAAATTCACTGTTTAGGTCTGGTGGTAGCATCTGTGGGATGTGTTGGAACATCAGTTAAGGAAAGTCTAGAACTGTACAGATTCAGGATGGCCTGGTTAATGTTCTCATTTGAACATGAATCTCATGGTGCTTGGGTCCCAGGTTACTCTTCTTGTAATTAATGTGAAAGTACACCAATTACAAATGGCATTGTCCTCGGTTCGAGGACACGACTCCAGATTCAGTTTGATGTCAGGATTATGGAGGTATCTCCATGAAAATCAGACTCCGTGAGAATCAGAGGACTCCCCCTGAAGCGATCAAATTGAGCCGAACATCAAACTGATTTACTTGATAAAGGGAGCTTGATAACCACAATATCTTAAACAAATAGGAGGATGCACTATGCAAGCAGTGGCAGAGAATATCACGTCCAACCTTTGAAAAACTGGCAGCAGATTTTGGAGAGTATCTCGGCTGTCGATTTGTCTCGGCTGTCGATCTCGGAGAGCATCTTGATTTTGGAGAGCATCTCGGAGAGCATCATGCCACAAGGAGCTCCAGAAAATAACTAAATGGTGAGACAGCAGGGCACACGTTGCAATGTTATAAAATCGTGTGTTCGCTCGACTCTGGCAGGACGGCACATACCCATCAGCAAATTGAGCAGCGACAACATAAGCTTGCACATCGATAACTTTGCCCCCGATTCCCGACAACCTTGTTTCCCAGCCTGTTATGAGCTCATAATGCAATCTGATTTATATCGCATCCTCAATCTTCAGATTGGTCAAACCTGGGTACAAATGTCACGCCAACATCAGCTTGACATTTCTCAACACGGCTCTCTGTCCAAAATGAAATCTTTCGTGATCAATGTTTGAGCGTCATCATTCATGCCTGGTAAGGCACTGCTCACAGCACACACTGCAGTCAGTAAAGAGATTGAACTAACTCTGGAGCTCTTGGCAAGGTGTGGTAATGGATGCAAATGGGTATAGGCCTCATTATGAGCAGTGAAACCAAAGGGTGTGTAAGGAGGGGGTCAAATTATTTGTATGCTGAGTAGTCCACAAACAAACTTCTTTCTTCTTGTCATAATAAGGGTACCCTTAGAAATAGCAATGTTTACATTGTTTTGGCAGGGCCTAGTTTGCTACGCTCCATTGCAATAAATAAAGCCTCATGCTAAGTGACATTTTTATTCTTGGAACGACTAACCCTCAGCTAATTTTGCTGCTCTCAAATGTGACAACAAAAGCCACATGGCCATTCGTGTAACCACAAAGCTATTATTTATTAATTGCTTAGTGACTACCGGATGCAATTTTTCAAATGTTCTAACTGTGGGATCAAAATTAATTTCCTCATTTCACACATTGTAAGTTGCTCGATAGAGAACGAGTGGATTTCACTCCCAGGTTCATATTTTGTTAGATTTTTCTGAAAAATAATCATTTTGTTAAAAATTAATTCGATTCCGTTTTCGGAGAGCGATTGGAAACGGAAGCAATTGCCTCATGGGAGTTCGATCTCTCCTTCAGAAATATTTTCCAATAGAAACTCGAGGATCCACCTCTCTCTGTGGACAAAATGGTCTCTGTGAGCGACTAACTCCAAGATTAGTCCTGTTCTTGCCACACATGTGAAATAGTCCTGGAACTTAATTGTGACACAATAAATTTGAACACACGGTGTCTGAAAATCTGCTTTGGTCTGAGTGTGGTTGTCTTCATCCGTTTGTATCTCTCTTTTCCTGTCTGTTCTTTATGCAGAACTAGCAAGGGGTACCCGGGCGTTGCCCGGACTATTTTTTGTGGGGGCCTAAAACACTTTCCTCCACCCACGAGAGAGCAATTAAAAGAAAAATCCCCATAAATCCAACTTTTTTTTTTCAAAATGTTGAATTTTTTTTTGGCCTAAAACACTCCCTGACACAAAACTGATGAACCTCTGAAAGTTTGGCGAAGATCCGTTCAGCCACCTCTGAAAAAAAAAATGGTGACACAGACACGGCTCTCTTAATCACATCATGCGCTTGTGTCAGGATGGAGGTGCACAATGGATGTGATGACCTAACAACCTTTCATATATTTTTTTAAAGATAAGTTTTTTTCCCCCATGCTGGTGCCATCCACCTTCATAAAATCAAACATTCAAGCCCATACTTAAAAACAAAGACTCCAATTCCATCTGTTAATCTTTCAACAGGGAGGTGGGCTGGGAGGATTCCCTCGACTCCAGAGGTACACACACTCGTCTCAGAGTTGGCTAGCATGGATCCTGACTCAGGTATAAACTGTTATCCTGGTGTTTCACAGGCAGGAAGATTCATCAACGTGTGTGCCGTCTCTCCGGTGGACGTTAAACTGGGTGTCCCATCTACCGGCATTATTCGGTGGACGTTAAAGATCCCACAACATTCTTCCTGAAGAGTAGGTGAGCTATCGCCGTCACCACAGCCAAATTCCTGCTTTCATCTCCAGGGTGCACTGCATCAGAGGCAGAGCTGCACTCCCGGGAACGATGCAAACCATCAGCTACGTGCGGCGCATGTACGGAGCGAAATGAACAGGGAGGTTTGTAGTGCGTGCGAGAAGATGTCTGATGGCCAGTGACCATAGAGTCTGCCATCAAGAGACTGCGCTCATCGATGCCGGCGTCAGGGAGCATGGAGTCTCCCATCAAATGTATCCAAATCTAACACCTCTACCACTGTGCCAAGCTCGCAAGTTGCAGCATGAGGTGAATTAGAAATTGATGTGCAACTGCAGGGGCGATTCTCAAATGATTTGATATGAGAAAAAGGTGCACAGGGAAAGTGAAAAGGCGAGCACATGACTGAGATGGAGTGTGTGGCATGTGTGTATGTAGCTCTTTCTATTCCAGCAGGGGAAGCGATTGCTTCATTAACCCGCTCGAACTCGTCTCTCCCAGTGCAAGCAGCCAGTGCGTGACTTTGCAAGCATTAGGGCTTCGGAGGGGAGGGAGAGAGTAGGCCGAGAGTATAAGAGCTTTCGAATTAACATACGAAGGACACAATGCAGAGTGCAAAAAAACAGTCGAATTAGAAGATACACGGTATGTACTTTATGTGGTGAATTTGGGGTGACAATCCTCACTCGGATGACATATCGGTTAGTTGGAAAGATGCAACACAGGAATTGGAATACAAAATGAATGCATTTTATGATGAGAAGTGTACTGGCCACGTCGATTGCCAAAACACCAACATTACCACGATGCTCTCTCTGTGTCCGAGAAATAGTGGATGCGAATACACGCTCGGTTTGCTCTGAATACTCTTATGAACAACGGGCTAGTCTTATGGAGTGTGATGGGTTTACGATTGTTTTTACATGCAGAGCCGATCATTATGAATTGTTATGTGCTTGCGACTTTGTGCGGTTTGGGTTCTGATATTCCAGCAAAAAGCAATTGCCTCAGTGACACGGATTATTCAAGGTCAGTCAGAGGACAAATTCATTAAGCTCATGTCTTGTGCTCAGGTCTTTTGTGGAAGAACTCTGATCTTCAGTGAAGGGACTTGTTGGTAAAGCCATGTTGTAGATCTGTTTTTAAATAACAGCTGTTCAGATGCAGCAAGCAAGATACCATGGAAGTTACAACAGCTGTTAAAGGCTAATATATGCAGGAGTAGGCAAGCACAAGTGTGGCGGAACTTTGCAAAGTCCGAGTGTGGGAGATGGAGCAACACACCTGTTCCTTGAACTGGGGTGGTGGGGCATGGAATTAAAGGTATGGTGGAGAACTGTCAAAAACTTTTCAGAATTGGTAAAGTCAGCCTGAGAGCACAACTGGCTCTAAAAGGCTGTAACACACACATGCAAAAATGAGAAAGAAAGGCCGGGGTGAGAAGCAGAGAAGGTGGAAAGAACGATAGACAATGAGAGAAAGTGAGAAAGAAAGCGAGAAAGAAATAGAGAAAGAATTAGAGAGAAAGAAAGAGAAAAAGAAAGAGAGAAAGAATTACAGAGAGAGAAAGAAATAGAGAAAGAAAGAGAAAGTGAGAAAGAAAGAAAGAGAGAAAGAAAGTGAGAAAGAAAGTGAGAAAGAAAGAGAGAAAGAAAGAGAGAAAGAATAAGAGAAAGAATAAGAGAAAGAAAGAGAGAGAAAGAAAGAGAGAGAAAGAAAAGTCCGGGTGAAAGCAGAGAGGGTGGAGAGAGGGAGAGAGGGAGAGAGGCGTGGAGAGAGGGAGACGGTAGAGAGAAATGGAGAGGAGGGAGGGAGAAGAGGAGAAGGGGGGAGGGAGAGGGAGAGAGGGGAGAGGGTGAGAGGGGGAGAGAGGGAGAGAGAGGAGGGAGAGGTGGAGAGAGGGAGAGGGGGAGAGAGGGAGAGAGGGAGAGAGGGAGAGAGGGAGAGAGGGGAGAGAGAGAGAGAAAGAGAAGAAAGAGAGAAAGAGATTAGAAGAAAGAAAGAGAGAAGAATTAGAGAAAGTGGAGAAAGAAAGTGAGAAAGAAAGAGAGAAAGAAAGAGAAGAAAGTGAGAAAGAGAGAAAGAAAGAGAGAAATAATTAGAGAGAGAAAGAAATAGAGAAAGAAAGAGAGAAAGTGAGAAAGAGAGAAAGTGAGAAAGAAAGAAAGAAAGAAAGAGAGAAAGAAAGTGAGAAAGAAAGAGAGAGAAAGAAAGTGAGAGAAAGAAAGTGAGAGAGAAAGTGAGAAAGAAATAGAGAAAGAAAGAGAGAA
>CM068956.1:165022990-165033758 GCA_035128595.1 Eptatretus atami
CCACGAGAGAGATAAGAGAAAGAATAGAGAAGAAAGAAGAGAAAGAAGAGAGAAATGAGAAATATTAGAAGAGAGAAAGAGAAATAGAGAAAGAAAGAGAGAAAGTGAGAAAGAGAAGTGAGAAAGAAAGAAGAAAGAAAGAGAGAAAGAAAAGAAAAGTGAAAAAAAAGAAAAAAAAAAGAGAGAGGAAAAGAAGTGAGAGAAAGAAAGTGAGAGAGAAAGTGAGAAAGAAATAGAGAAAGAAAGAAGAAATAATTAGAGAGAGAAAGAGAGAAAGATTTAGAGAGAGAAAGAAAGAGAGAGAGAGAGAGAAAGAAAGAAGTGAGAAAGAAAGTGAGAAAGAAATAGAGAAAGAAATAGAGAAAGAAATAGAGAAAGAATAGAGAAAGAAATAGAGAAAGAAATAGAGAAAGAAAGAGAGAAAGAGAGAGAAAGAAAGAGAAAGAGAGAGAGAGAAAGAAGAAAGAAAGAAAGAAAGAAAGGAGAAGAGAAGAGAGAGAGAGAAGAAGAGAGAAAGAAAGAGAGAAAGAAAGATTAGGAGAAAGAAAAGATTAGGAAAGAAAGAGAGAGAAAAGAAAGTGAAAGAGAAAGTGAGAAGAAATAGAGAAAGAAAGAAAGAAAGAATTAGAGAGAGAAAGGAAGAAAGAGAGAGAGAAAGAAAGAGAGAAAGAAGAGAGAAAGAAGAGAGAAGAAAGTGAGAAAGAAAGAGAGAAAGAAAGTGGAAAGAAAGAAGAGAAAGAAAAGTGAGAAAGAGAGAGAGAAAGAAATAGAGAAGAGAGAGAGAAAGAGAGAGGAGAAGAAAGAAAGAAAGAGAGAGAAAGAGAGAGATAGAAGAGAGAGAGAGAGATAGGAGAGAGAGATAGAGAGAGAGAGATAGAGATAGAGGATAGAGAGATAGAGAGATAGAGATAGAGAGATGAGAGATAGAGAGATAGAGAATAGAGAGAGATAGAGAGATAGAGAGATAGAGAGAGAGAGATGAGGAGAAGATGAAGAGAGAGAGAGAGAGAGAGAGAGAGAGAGAGAGAGAGAGAGGAGAGATAGAGAGATAGAGAGATAGAGAGAGAGAGAGAGATAGAGAGAGAGAGATGAGAGAGAGAGAGAGAGAGAGAGAGAGGAGAGAGAGAGAGAGAGAGAGAGAGAGAGAGAGAGAGAGATGAGAAGAGATAGAGAGAGAGAGAGATAGAGAGAGAGGAAGAGAGAGAGAGAGAGAGAGAGAGAGAGAGAGAGAGAGAGAGAGAGAGAGAGAGAGAGAAGAGAGAGAGAGAGAGAGAGAGAGAGAGAGAGAGAGTAGAGAGAATAGAGAGATAGAGAGATAAGAGAGATAGAGAGATAGAGAGATAGAGAGATAGAGAGACTAGAGAGATTAGAGAGAATAGAGAGGATAGAGGAGATAGAGAAGATGAGATAGAGAGAAGAGAGATAGAGAGATAAGAGAAGATAGAGAGATAGAGAGATAGAGAGATAGAGAGATAGAGAGATAGAGAGATGAGAGATAGAGAGATAGAGAGATAGAGATAGATGAGATGAGAGATAGAGAGATAGAGAGATAGAGAGATAGAGAGATAGAGAGAGAGAGAGAGAGAGAGAGGGGAGACGAGAGAGAGAGAGAGTAGAGAGAGAGAGAAGAGAGAGAGGAGAGAGAGAGAGAAGAAGAGAGAGAGGCAGAGAGAGAGAGATAGAGAGATAGAGAGAGAGAGTAGAAGAGAGAGAGAGAGAGAGAGAGAGAGAGAGAGAGAGAGAGAGTAGATAGATAGAGGATAGAAGAGATAGAGAGAAGAGAGAGAGAGAGAGAGAGAGAAGAGAGAGAGAGAGAGAGAGAGAGAGAGAGCTTAGAGATAGAGATAGAGAATAGAGATAGAGATAGAGATAGAGATAGAATAGAGGATAGAGAATAGAGATAGAGATAGAAGAGAGAGATGCTGTTTCTAGTGTCAGGGCAGTGAAGCGAGTGTGCTCAGGTGAAACCTTGATGAAGCTGGGCAGTGCAAGTGGCTTACAATCGCCCACAATGCTGTACAGAGGGCCGCAGTGACTGCTGAAACTGTGAGGTCATGCTCCAACGTGCCCTGTAGGTTACATTGCTGAGAGGCCCCTCGTGCGGATGCACATTGTCTGGCACCAAGCGTTCTGTGAATTCACAACGAATGAAGCTCGAGTCAAATGTCACCAAATAATCTTTCTTTTCTTTCTCTGCCCCTGTCTCTCTGTGTCTGTCTCTGTGTGTGAGTCTCTGTCTGTCTCTGTCTCTCTCGCTCTCTCGTCTCTCTCTCTCTGTCTATCCTGTTCGATCTGACCTCTTCTTCTTCTCCTTCTCTTCCTTCCCCTTGGCCCTTCCATCTCTCTCTCCTTTCTTTTTACTCCTTCCGCTTTCTCGTTCTCCTCCTCGCTTCTCTATCTCCAGTTCTCGTACCTCTCTTTTTTTTTTTTGTCCCCTCTAAAACTCCGTTCCCCTCTGTCCATTTTCTCTCTCTCTCTCTCTCTCTCTCTCTCTCTCTCTAATCCAGCGAGCTACAGTATTAAGTCCATATCCTGCAGCTGCTTCACAGGCCCAGAAACACTCTTAAAAAAATGTTGTGTGTGTGTTGTTATCTTTCACAGTTTTCAGAAGGTGGAAACATCATCCCCCACCCGCCCTCCCAGGTTTCAAAGTATCCACCTCCATGTGTGTGTACATGCGCCTATAAGTGCACGTGTGTTTGGAAGTTGCTGCTGTTGACTGCTATCTCCACACGTGGGTGCATTTCAGTAGGTGGAGCAGAAACCTACCAGGTCTCAAAGTTTCCGTGTGTGCGTGCGTGCGTGCGTGCGTGTATTCTGCTACCTTCCTTTTTCTACAAATATCAGCTCATGGAAGAGTGAGGCAAAAGAGGGCAAAAAGGCAACAGATAGAGTGGAGCAGTGGGGCAACAACTAAACACAATAAACTTGAGAATCAACAAACAGAAAAAACGTCCGGGAGGGGGAGGGGGCGAGAGAGTGAGTCGGGGAAGAAACACAGTGACGTACGTTTAATAGGGATGGGTTTAGCTGGGCTAATGGTGGGAGAAAATATCACTGGTTACGGATTGGGGATGACGAGAGATGGTGGTACACTGCTTGCTTGGAAGCCCTGGATGGAAGAGTGCCATAAAACAGTCTTTAGAACACAGTTCCACAAAACTGGAGAAAAGAGTACAAATGAATGGAAATGTGCAGTAAACCTGAACTTTGGAAGTTTAACCAGGAACGGGTTACTGGAAGAACACATGCATCCTTGAGGAAATGGGGAGAGTTTAAAGCCATTCTGGAATAGAGGTGTTAAAAAACACAAAACTGGAATCGCTGGGGAGGATTGGAGGACTGAGAAAGCAGAGGGAGCAACAATGAAGAATTTGTGGTTAAAAAAAACACAAAAACATTCATTTCATGAAATTCACACCCACAATCCCATCATCACATTTAGTTATAATAAAGAACATGAAGCACGATTCACTGCCGACCAATTAGGTAGATGAAAAAGCATCTCCTTGCCCTCGGAATAAAGCACACGTGGCATTTTAAAATATTTATTGTTCAAATTTAGGGATGTCAACAAAGTGCAATCCATAAAGTTTGAAACTCAACCACTCCAAAGTGCAGTGGGCACTCTTGTAAAATCCATGAATGACATAACTTATGTATTATAACCTCCAATACACAAGACAGTAACAATAACAAAGATATGCATCATTTAAGTGAAATGCGTATCCGAGAAGTTTCTTGGTGGACAGCATTTATTCGGGGGGAAAAAAGAAAAGAAGGCGAGTAGTACAAAAGTTGTCGAATGATATAGTCGTGTGACATCGTCAAAAAGATAACAACAACGGTACTCGGTAGAGCGCATGGCCACATATCTCCGCCAGGTTGAACAGTTTATGTTTTGTATCCCACTGATGGGCCGGTCTGGATCTGAACCTGAACCAAAATAAAATCGGCTTGTTCTTGTCACCGAAAAAACTCATCCACCTCGTGATAGGCCGGTCTGGATCTGAACCTGAACTGAAATCAAATCGGCTTGTTCTTGTCACCTTATGAACTGGTCCACCTAGTTTTGTCAAAACTTGTCCAAAAGTATTTGAGATATCGTGCGATATATCGTTTTTAGTCTGATCTCTCAAGTGTGAAAAGTCACTTTTAAAAATTCTCGTGTCCGGATCCGGATCTTTACCAGAATTGATGAAGATCCGGATCAATTTGTCCTTGTCGAACCACAGACAGACAGACAGGGGTGAAAACATAATCCCTGTCCACCTTCGATGGTGAAGGTAACGAGAGATGCATAATGTACCTCCTTTCCATAAACACAAAATGACTGCCAATCTGAGATGACTCAGGTTCTTCCACAACCAGCTTTGACAGTGCACCGAAGATGAGTGAAGCTTTTTTTTGGTGATAAAAATTTGAAGTGCAGAGAAACCAGAAGCATTCCTGTTCACCCAAATAAGCACTGAATATTCAAGTCCACGCATCATTCAATTGGTCATTGCTGCGAAGAACTTCCATCCAACCCGATTTGGAAAAGGATCCATCCTGAAACATCCTCCAACCCCCACTCTGTGTTGACTAATTTATCATACTAAAATATGCAACATGGTGTCTGTCTGATTGCGATACATTGGGCCGTTACTTATTCAATCTCAACCAAACTTGCCAAGGGGATGAACGCTCACACGACGGAGGTTGTCGTGACTTCACTTCCCCCTTCAAACAGGGGGATTTCCCGCTTGAACAACTCCGTGTTCAGGTGTATCAATAGCTCGGAATGGAATTTCGTGGGGCACACCTACTGGAAGTAAAAAGTTGTCAGGTTCTGCCAATTCTGCCAAAAAAAATAAAGAACCACAAACGATTCCGCCAATTCTTTCCAACGTACGATTACCTTTTAAACCAGTCGCTGCTGTTGTTTAACACGAAACTGAAATAAGTGTGGAGGAAACCCGACATCCTTGAGGCATTCTATGCTTATCGCGTCCCCCACAGACTAACGGATCCGAGCAGTCTCAACTTGCTCGGCCTCGAGGTGAGGTACTCAGTGAGTCTTTTCACATGAATTATATATCCTATTGCCTGTCCGATTTGTCTAGCCATAAGATTTTGTGGACTGTACATGGATTGTTTATAACATTTGTCATTTCTCCCAGCCATGGCTTTAAGTGTGACATGTGACATTGCCCCGACACCGTTATGGCCCCATTGTGACCTTTATTTGACGCATAATCCCATTCGTAATTCACACTCACCTCAAAGCTGTCCAGTCTGGGTTCGAATCTCAACCCAGCGATAAACTGTCATCCCAGTGTTTCACAGGCATAGTGATTCATCAATGTGTGTGCCATCCCTTCTATGGACATTACACTGGACGTCCCATCTGTCAGCATTCATTGTTGGACGTGAAACATCTGTGTCTCTCGCAAAGAGTATGCGAGCTATCAGCAATACCTTGAACAAATTCCAAATTTGTGCTCTAACCTGGGTCGAACATGGGGCCTGGCCAGCTAGTTCGTGAACGACTTAGGCCATGACTCCCTGGACAACCCGACAACGTGGGAATAATTGTGGAAGAAGAAGAAGAACAAGAAGAAGAAGAACTAGAGGGGGAGCACTCGGTAGAGTGCAAAACCTCCGCGCCAATACTGCTCGTCACTCAAGTGAACCTGATATCCTATTCATTCAATTTGACGTCAACAGTGCTCACAGAGTTAGAGTTTGCAACTTTCCCTTTTACATACTCAATTCATTCGTCATAACTAGATTCCTTGAGACAGAAATTGATTTTACGTGGGTATATCCACCTGAAGTTCCAAAATCAGCCGCAATTATAATTTTGGCATGTTTTTGTTGGAAATCACTTAT
Source organism: Eptatretus atami (assembly GCA_035128595.1). NCBI lineage: Eukaryota > Metazoa > Chordata > Myxini > Myxiniformes > Myxinidae > Eptatretus > Eptatretus atami. The sequence goes on from CM068956.1 coordinate 165,028,865, forward strand.
AACATGTAGAAATGCAAAAAAAAAAATCGAAATTTTGTTGAAAAAAAAGTTGCAAAATCTTTTTTTCTCTAACAATTTTTTTTTGGGGGGGGGGTGGAAATCACTTAAAACATGTAGAAATGCAAAAAAAAAAAAAATTCAAATATTTTTTCAAAATGGCCGCCATACCGGCCATATTGGACTTTGGACCAAGTCCAAAATCTAATGGCATGATCCTTGGACCATACCTAATCCCCCCACCAAGTTTCGTCGAAATCCGTCGAGGAGTTTTTCCGTAATACTGTTCACAAACAAACAGAAAGGGTTGAAAACAGTAACCTCCGATCTTCGATGGCGGAGGTTAACAAGAAGTAGAAGAGGAAGAAGAAGAACAATAACAAGAAGAAGAAGAATAAGAAGAAGAAGAACAGAAGAAGAAGAAGAAGAACAACAAGAAGAAGAAGAACAACAAGAAGAAGAAGAACAAGAAGAAGAACAAGAACAAGAAGAAGAACAAGAAGAAGAACAAGAAGAAGAACAAGAAGAAGAACAAGAAGAACAAGAAGAAGAACAAGAAGAAGAACAACAACAAGAAGAAGAACAAGAAGAAGAAGAAGAAGAAGAACAAGAACAACAAGAAGAAGAACAAGAAGAAGAAGAAGAAAATTAACCCACCTCCATTCACATGAATGATATATCCATCCGCATGATAATGGCGGCCATGCACACGTACCACATGACCCTTCCTCTCCCTGTCCCTCTGGCCACTCCCATAGGCAGCAGGTGTTTCTCGTTAATAAAATGCAGTAAAAGCTGAAGAACACCATAAGAATCCTGAGTGGGAGGGATGGAGAGAGCAAAGGTAAGAATAAAAATGGGACCAGGGGTCCTGAAGCTCACTATGATGAGGAGCAACAGCCATTGCCTTCCCAGCAGTCGTTAGGACAGGAACTCGGAATTAGGCCACGGTGCCGGCGAAAGCTCGCCACTTCGCGAAGGACACCGTGGGGATCAACTAATGTCAACTTAAACGTCCATCAACTCATGTTCGGAGACAGGACGCCCAGTTTAACGTCCATCGGGGGGACGACGCCCACATTGATGATTCACCCTGTCTGTGAAACTCCAGGACGACAGTTTATAGTTGGGACAAGATTTAAAACCCAGGTAAGACAGCCTTGAGGTGAGTGTGCGTAACTACAGGTCATCGTGACACCCGAGGTCATGTAAATATAATCAGGCAAACACTAATTACCTTTAAAAGAGAGAGAAAAAAAAGAATTTTGGAGCCATGTTACCTCACGTGCAGCATTGTACTTCATGTTCCGTGAATGTTTCACGTTGTCGGATATTATTTAATTTTGTTTTTATTTTTATTTTCTTTTTCTTCTTCTGATTTCACTCCACATTTCAACGTAATTCTTCAAGCCATGAGTTCTGATCATCAAATATGTAATCATATTTGGAATGTCATCTTTTAATTAGCCAAGATGATACATCATTCAATCTTGCCAGGAGCCAATCACATTGCACCGAGCCTCATCCAGGCCATCAGCGTTTTAGGCCTGATTTCAACCCTTTAATGAGCGCAGATTTTGATGCGGTGTATCCACCTTCGTTAGGTATCAGATATGAAGCTTGTGGACAAGTTTCATCAAAATTGAGTGTTTGGTTCAAGCGATAATGACTGAAGAGTTTACAGACTCACTGACTTACTGACTTACCTGGGGACACTGCTCGATCGCATGAGCTCACCACTCATCCAAATCTAAGCAAAGGAAGTCATTTGAGGGGCAAGCACAAAACAGCCATCAACCACAATTTAATAATACTGCACACATTACATAAATTAATCATTTCCTCACTTCGGAAAGGATTCAAATCATTACGAGCCATCCAAATTGGTTCAACCACCTTCCCAGATGTCATGCCCACTTCCATCCGGTATCAGGAAGAAAACAAGTCTGATCATTCAAGTGAACAATATTAGCTGCAAAAGGGCAAAACAAGCTCGAATGAGCTAAGATCCTCGTCCTCTTAATGATGACGTCATAAAAGACGAATATTTGAGGTCTATATACGATATGTGAAATGTATTCAGGAGGTTTGCGATAAATTATCTGTGCTAATGCCTGGCTTGATCCGCAAAAAACAAATTATCAAACAGACTTGCCTATTTCGGAATAATGTATAGGGATTTCCATTAGCGGAGATATTTTGACGTCATAACTTTTTTTCTAGAGGAATTTTCAAAATCGGAGATGTTACTGTCTGCGCAGGGATTTTTACATATATGCCAAGTTTCAGGAAGTTTCGATGAAAACTGCGCTGTGAAACAAAAAAGTCCACGAAGAACAACAACGTGAGTAAGACTTGAGATCCTCCACGAGGATGTAAAAACAACAAGTGTTACTCTCATGTGACCAGAGCGATTGCCCCTTTGTGGTGGTGGTGGTCCATCCTCATATTGATTGCCGGGTGGAGAACTCATCTGCAATAGCATTGAGAAAATGCTCATGAAAGACATTCAGCAGTCCTTTCATGTGACCATGTCAACAATGTATGAACATTGTTCTCCAAGAACCAGAATCATTGTGATGCCTTCACTTTGTACTTTTGCCCGCACCGTACAAATTTACATAATACACCACAACACAAATTGTTTTGGATCAGGCCGCTCTCTTTTCTGGATAAATTTAGCATTGTATAATTAACTTGGCTACAATGATGAAATCGAGCAATCGACTTCCTGCCTCAGAGCCAAAGCCACGAGAGCTTCATTAAATGGGTCATGTCACTAAATGGCAAGTATACTATGGTATTAAAAATTCACTCGTAAAATGCACGTCTGCAATATTTCAGGTGTTCTAAGGTACACTCACCTGCAAATTGACTCAAAATTCCAAACCGAAGCAACACAAACGAAAAGCAAATCAACCACCCAGTTTTTTTTGTTCACAAGGAGATCTGAAAGAAAGAAAAACAACTAAATCACACAATACTCTGGATGAAGAGGTCGTGTCTTTTTCTTCCCACATCTTCTGTTGCTTTTCATTTTGAGCTGGTAAACTATTGGACTGTGGCTTGTCATTGTTATCCGACAGCAAATTTTCCTTCTGCTTGCAACCACCCTTCCCTTCAACCTGCTTGAGATGTCACACTTCGAAAGGCAGAAATTAGGCAGAAATTAAAAAAAAGAAAACCAGTCTGCAAGAAAACCAAGTGCAGGCTAATGTCCTTCAACCTCGATGTTGGTACCCCAAACATCAAGCCCCACCCTAACCATGTCTTCTCGTCTCGTTTTCATCATGTCTTCTCATCTCGCAGTCCCCACATCTCCTCGTCCCGAAGTCCCGTCTCCTCGTCACGCAGTCCCCACATTTCCTCGTCCCACAGTCCGCACGTTTCTCGTCCGCAGTCCCCATCATTCCTCGTCCGCAGTCACCACATTTCTCTCGTCCCGCAGTCCCCACATTTCTCGTCCCAGTCCCACATTTCCTCGTCCCGCAGTCCCCACATTTCCGTCGTCCCGCAGCCCCACGTTTCCTCGTCCCACAGTCCCACGTTTGCTTGTCCCACAGTCTTGCCGAGTCTTCTCGTTTCGCAATCCCACATCTTCACATCTCGCAGTCTTGCTTCCTCGTCCTGCAATCCCCACATTTCCTCGTCCCACAGACAGTCCCCACATTTCCTCATCCGCAGTGTCCAGGTTCCTCATCCCACAGTCCCAACGTTTCCTCTGCCGCAGTCCCCACATTCCTATCCCACGTTCCCAACGTTTCCTCGTCCGCCAATCTCCACGTTTCCTGGTCTGGCAGTCCCGCTGAGTCCTCTCTTCTCCAATCCCCAATCTTCTTGTCCTGCAGTCCCACGTATCCTCGTCCTGCAGTCCGCACATTTCCTCGTCCAACAATCTCAACGAGTCTTCTCGTCCGCAGGCCCACATATTCTTGTCTCCCAGTCCATGTTTCCTCATCCCGCAATCCCACATTTCCTCGTCCGCAGTCCCCACTCTTCTCTTCTCACAGTCCCCACATTTTCTGTCTTGCAGTCCCCACATCTCGTTTCGCAGTCCCACATCTCCTCGTCTCACAGTCCCCTCGTCTTCTCATCTTGCAATCCCACGTCTTTGTGTCACCGCAATCCCCACGTCTTCGTGTCCTGGCAATTCCCACGTCTTCGTGTCGCAATCCCACGTCTTTCGTGTCCCGCAATCCCCACGTCTTCGTGTCCCGCAATCCCCAGTCTTCGTGTCCTGCGCAATCCCACGTCTTCGTGTCCCTGCAATCCCCACGTCTTCATGTCCCGCAATCCCCACGTCTTCGTGTATCGCAATCACCTCGTTTCCTCGTCCCGCAGTCACCACATTTCCTCGTCCCGCAGTCACAACGTTTCCTCGTCCCAACAGTCCCAATGTTCATCGTCTGCAGTACCATTTCCTCGTCCACAGTCTCCACAATTCCTTGTCCTGCAGCCCCCACGTTTGTTTGTCCACAGCCTTGCCGAGTCTTCTCGTCTCGCAATCCTCACATCTTCTCGTCTTCGCAATCCCACATCTTCTCATCTTGCAGTCCCACAGCCTCGTTGTCTCACAGTCCCCACATCTTTTCATCTCTGCCATCCCTACATCTTCTCATTCGCAGTCCCCCATCTTCTGTCTCGCAGTCCCCCATTCCTCATCCCCAGTCTCCACTCTTCTCGTCTCGTAATCCCCAACATCTTCTCGTCTCGCAATCCCCCATCTTCTCATCTCACATTTCCCACATCTTCTCGTCTCGTAATCCCACATCTTCTCGTCTCCGCAATCCCAATTTCCTTATCCCACGTTCCCAACGTTTCCTCGTCCTGCAATCTCCACGTTTCCTGGTCTGGCAGTCCCGCTGAGTCCTCTCTTCTCCCAATCCCCACATCTTCT
>CM068956.1:165073910-165088696 GCA_035128595.1 Eptatretus atami
GAAGGAGGTGGGCTTGGGTGGATTATCGGGGAATTATTATCGGGGATTATTGAAGGCCTGGAGGGAAGAGTGGGATTGAATAGAGTGAGGGAGTTTATTTCAAAGGCGGGGAAAAAGAGGATTGAAAGAGAGAAGGTGAGCAGTGATTCGTGATTTTGGTAGTTTTACCAGAAGGGGGTTGTTGGCGGACCTTGAGCGCCCTGCGGAAATATGGTGGGGACAAATCGCAGAGAGAGCAGGGGGGCGAGACCGGAAGAGAGAAAGACCACCGACCAGCCTGCGGTGAGAGAGTGAGAGACCCAAAGGCTCAGCCTCATCACGGGAGATGCCAATGATCCTGAATGCCTTGGTTTCCACGGCGTGAAGCCGAGAAAGGCGGGAGGCAGGAGCACCAGCCCAGAGGGGAGAGCAGTACTCCATCAGGTGCGGACGAAAGCTTTGTAAGTGGTCAGGAGCTCAGGTGGGCCGAGGAAGGACTTTGCACGATGGATGATTCCCAGTCGGCGACTGGCTTTGGAGGCCAGGTTTGAAATGTGGCTTTCCAGGAAAGATCATGGCAGATAGTGAGACCCAGAAACTTGAGAGACAGGACTTCTTCCAGAGGATTGTTGAGAAAGTGGATGGGGGGGGGGGGGGTTCTAAACGGTCCTTTCGGAGAGACATAGTGAGAGTGTGAGATTTGTCCGGATTGAAAGACATGTTCCCCGTGTTGGACCAGTTTGTGAACCAGTTTTGGCATGTTACATGTTTTGGAAAGTTTTGGCATGTTGGACCAGTTTTGGCATGTTACGAATTTTATTAGCCTGTAGCTTTGATCTATTGCTCAAGGGACATTTCGGAGATGCATACATGTGAACAATGTGCATTTATTTAAATGGTATAGTAGTGCCTGTCCCAAGAAAGTGCTCAAAATTGTCAATTTGGCAGCCATTTTGTTTATGCTAATTAGATGGTCAAAAACTCAAAATTCAGCTTGGGAATAGGGCTAGTCGAATTCAGCATACCTTAATTATGTTAAAAAGTCATGTTCCCAACTTTTACTAAAAAATGCTTCGAGGATGCACATTTCTCAGAAATACGTCTCGTCTATGGGTCAGGATCAAATGTCCAATCAAAGCAGGGTTGCATCAAAGTGGGACGTCTTGGTACCCGGTAGCAGTTCTAGTTATGTCTGTTATCAATTACGTAACACACCAGTACACAATCACTCCACAAAATACACAACAATAACACTCCAAAAAAACAAGTCCTGGCAAGGGTCGGCAATCTGTGATTGCTCTTTTTGTTCCCGTTATTTGGAAATACAGTTGAACTTGCATTCTTCTCCTTATCATTACTCATCAATAAATGGCCATCTCAGTATTCTGGCGTGTCACAAACAACCTCTTGAATAGCATTTTTACGTTTGGTAAAAACAAAAACAAAACCTGCTTGAGATTCCACCCAACCCGTTTTTCATCGCTTCCAACTTGCCACGTATGATATTGATGCAAAACCAGCAGCCAAGTGCTCTATTCGAAATCTGAAAAGATAGATCTCTGCCTACAATTTTAACTTTATTCCAATAAGTGACTTGACTGAGAATGGGTGTCCAAACAAACCGATTGGTGCTACATTTCAACGTTTGGTGCGAGCAGAGAACTCATGGGCCGAGTCTGTCTGAGCAACTGGAGCGTGCCATGCGCACAAGTGCTGTGTTGCTGTGTGGAGGAGACATTGCACATGCTTATTAATATGTCAAGGTAAGCACACCATCACGGCACAATGTGCATGTGCAAACAGCGTAACATTGTTACACTTCCAATATGAGACACTTACATTCCAAATTCGTGCATATTAAAGGCTGAATGAGCAGAGGCATCTTGGATCATGATCCATCCTAATCTTAGTCAACCACACCACATCAGTGATGACATTATACCTTTGTACAGTCAATGAAAGAAGATGGCAGAAGAATGTATTTATGTCAAGGACACATGAAAATGTCGATTACCACAGTGACCCTAAAGGAATTTCACCAATTTCAATAAAAATGCCTTGCATTAAAAGGAAATTTAGAATATGACAACTTACCCATGGAGTGGCGCCAGAACCCAAAAAATACATCTGCGAGGAAAAGGAAACATTTTAATAAAAGGCAAGCAAGTCGTTTGGAGAGAGACCTGTGCTTGGGAGGTATTTAGAAGTAAAGAGGGAGGGGAGAGGGCAGAAGGGATGGGGGAAAGGGGATGGGGTACATAGATGGGGGAAGAAGGGGAGGTGCAGGGGAAGAAGCATTAATTTGTAATATCTGCTTGAAACATGCTAAGAAACAGCACAAATCACAGTTTCAAATGAGTTTTGTCCATTCTCAATGAGTAGTGTTTCATTTTTTCTTTTTTTTGAGCTGCCCGTTTAATGTGCCATGTAGTAAATGTCTATGTGGAGCAATTTCGATTTGAATGCGTTCCCCAAACTCATTGTTTTGGTGACTGTTACTACAAGCACTGAAACCATTAAGAGATGGACGGCTCAAAGAAAGGGCACAATGTAGAGTGTGTTGTATCAACATTTAATGTGAATTTATATACCATACCCGACAGCATATTTAGCGACTATAAAGTGAAATCAACAACAATATTCATCCGTATTTTAATTATTACGTACAACTACTCGTATTGCAGCCGAGCCTGGGGAAAGCCTCGGGCTGGAATGTGTAAACAGCCACACTCTGGCACCATGGGCTGGGCTTCTTTACCCCGACACTCCTAAAAACCCACTGATACCTTTGTGCTCGGGTGCATCAGACCCACATTAGACAAAACCTGGGGATGAGCCTGAGGCACAAACTAAAAGGTACAGCCCAAAAAAAAAACAAAAAAAAATAACCATTCCTTTGGCGTTAAATTGAAACAAGAGCAGCGCCTCCTATCCCACGCACTCCACGTGTTTCTAACCATGTTCGTAGATTCATTTCTCGTTTCCAAAAAAATAATAAAAATTCCTCATCGTCTTGCAAGCGGTGATTTTCTGAGAACAAAAATGAACGTCGTAAGTAGGTATACAAATAAGGGGCATTACAAACGGGGCTTGCAATACGATTACGAGTGATAAAACGCACACAGGCAAATTCATATTACTTGCTAATGTCCCATTCCAAATGATTTGGAAAATGTCTGGTGATGGTTGGGGATTGAGTCGTGAAAAAGCACAAACGCGGCTTTTCGACACATCACGTGACGTCTGGTTTTTGGCAAGGGACAAAAGTAAAAGAATCTACGGAACGATAAGTAAAGAGAAAGAAAATGGAAATGGAAAAGGGGGGGGGGCGGAAGAGGACGAAGCAAAACGGGGGATAAAGCACGAAGATAATATATTGCCTTGCCAAATCCAATCTTGTGAAGTGGCGACGGCACAGAAGGGACAGCAGCCGGCTCATTGCCGGCACGACTCAAGGCAAATAATTGGCATCGTTAAAGCGCTTCAAATCCCATCACGGGAGCCTGCAGAGGAAAATTGCTCATTAACTAAAACAAGTGAGGGGGAAGGAAAGAGGTGGGAAAATGGGGTTTGGGTGGCGGTGGGGACAGGATTCTGAGATTTGATATTGCTGGGCAATAAAATCGAGGCACCTCTTTTCTCCACATTACTTTTGCATACAGAGGAGAAAGATAAACAAATGTTGACGAGAGAGTGCAAGGAATCAAAATGGAGGGACAGGGTTGGTAAAAGCAAAAAAAATAAGGATCACAACAACGCAACCTGTTCGCCAAGTGATGCTGCAGTGCAGATTATGGTGCCAAGTGATGCTGCAGTGCAGATTATGGTGCCAAGTGATGCTGCAGTGCAGATTATGGTGCCAAGTGATGCTGCAGTGCAGATTATGGTCGAAGTCATCCAAAGATCGCCTGACGCCTGAGCCATTTACATGGTTCTGAACAGCAACTTCAGCAGATAAAGCCGAGCACATAAAAGCCTGTCTTCAAAAAAAAGAAAAAAAAATTATTTTTTTTATATGAAGTACTCCGCGCTTAGACGGGCAGAGTTGTGTCACCACAGTGGCTATAAAACACATTGTTGTTAGGAATGGATCGGAGCTGTATTTTAAGCTTGGCCTCGAGTTATGGTGCTGCTGTTATACGCTTTGAGTAAAGCCAGCTGCTGTGGTTACAGCTCTGTAGTTTAATTTTACAAGGTAACCTGGCACTAATGTCTTGAAAACACACTTGGAGAGTGCATTGTGGGGTAATTATTGTGATGAAAGACTTTTCAACATACCCTGTGATCAAGATTACTACTTTCTGCCAATGGTTTCACCTGCTGCTGCCTTCTAAAAAAAACCACAGGCTACAATTCACAACCACAGTGGCTCACAATTCCAACATATTTCATCTTTTTGCAGTTCCTCAAATAAAACACTTGGTTCAACTTGTCAGTCTTCCCAGCCTAACACTCCACAATACAAAAGTGACGTTTCGGTTCCTCTGTCAAATTATTTCAGGCTTGCCAGTTGAAGTCCAGGCTTCGAGACCTTCCCTTTTGAGCTACAGTACGTTCTCCATGGTGAGGTGCACACCAAGTTAATCGCCTCGGTCATCCTCAGCATGGTTCCCTCACCACCTTTCACTGTCTTTTGTGCCTTCAAATAACGCTGAGAGGTTGGTGCAGTCGGTGGATGCCAAGGTTTGACTGAAGTACAAGATCTAATTTGTTAGAGCGACTAGCCATGTAGTGCAGGGGCGCAGGTAAGGAGAGGGTCCTGAGGAAGTAGCCGCGCTTTCACAGTGCCATCTGCTCCACAGGAAAATAGATGCCGACCAGGCCCGGCCTGCAGCTGTGTCACTCCGGTCCCCAGGTGGCGGAAGAGAGACTGACGTACATGTTCACCAGCATACGTGTGAATCGGTGAAAGCAATGGCAAAGACCAGACCTGGGAGGGCCAGAAGCATGCAAGTAGAAAGCATGAGTTGATCAATCGTGAATGTGATCGAATATAAGCAAATAGAACAATGCCAACAAAGTGTAAAATTGAGCATGTCAAACCACACCACACAATATTGAGTGGATCTTTGCTTTTGAGTAAGTCATCGAGATTCACAGAGAAGCTTGATGAAAGCGTGTCAACAGTTAACAAAATGATCAAGGGTCAAGGTAAAAGCCAACATGTTTGTGGGGGTGGGTTGAGTGCGGCAGATCGAGAGGGTAGGGAGCAGGTAAAAAAGTTGGAAATGTATGGACATCGAGACAACGATGGTTCAAATACGAGCTGGGCTTTTGTTTTCAACGAGCACTAACTTTTCATGCAACACATGAACTGAAAAGATGAACAAACACTTTGGTTGAGATTCTAATTACAATACGAGTTCCCTTGCAAGAAACTTCAATGCAAGAGAAAGCTGTTGAGCCCATCAAGCTTGTGCAATGGTTGCTAACCTATGGTCGTTTGTCCATGCTATATCCTTTTCAAATACTAAGCATCAAGCAAGGAATCAAGACGTACCATTTTTAAAGTCTTTTGTATGACTCGGCCGGGATTCCAACCGCCGACATCTTAGAGACGGAGCGGATGCTGTAACAATGACACCGAGTGTGGTTGAACTTCCTTATTGGGAGTCAACTCCATTAATGTTTGTGCTGTTTATCGAAGGTGGCCAGTCTTACAGTATGTGGTTTATTCTGTGTACTTTCACATCCATATTTTAAATGCTTCGCAGTAGTCAAGCACGAAACACCCTTGACGGGCTGGGCAGCCAATCATCTACAAATCTGAACAGGATTCATGTTTTCATTGAATAGAAATTTAATAATTAACCATTATTCCACACACTTATTTCACTCGCCACCATATTCATTTTCAGCACCTGCTTTAAAGAGAGAAACGTGCTATTTAGATAGTTATTGTTCACAAAGACAAAATCCCTCAAAACTTTAATCCCTGCACATTATTTTACCATTTGTAATCAAATATCCAGGTCGAACCACCCTCGGATGCATGAAGCAGCCGAGGCAGTTTCAATGGCTAAGAGCACAATCCTGGACGGGTCAACACTCCCACACAGGATACTCGACTGACTCACTTTTCCCAGCAAGCTGGGAATCATTTTGCCGACCTTGGAAGGATGACAGGCTGAGTCAACCCACCTGGTGTTCTTTTGGCATGACTTGGGCTTGAACTCAGGACCTTAAGATCCTAAGCCAACCGCCTTAATCGTTAAGCCACCACCAAGCTTAATAATAATAAGAATAAACTTTGAAGGTGAGGCAACCAAACCACATAAACTGATAATCCAATTTCTTAATTTCCAGGTAGGTCGAAGCAATTGGAAATGCCGACAAAATTTAAGTACAGTTTGGGTGGTGATCCGTCGACAGCAGCACGTCCATGTCCCACCATTGCAGTGGAGCAGAAAGGGCAAGGCAGAGATCTCCTTCTCAGCAAGGTCATTGCGACAAGTGGTTGTTCGAGGGAAAAAAAACGTAAGCGTTGATTTCAAACAGCCGAGTGGGGAATACAGAATGCAAAGTGTGAGGTTAAAGGGTGGGGGTAAGGGGGTTTCGGGTAGATTGTGCAGCACCCAAGTGGCATGAAGTCTTTATGGATCAGCGATTGTCAAATGACATTTATTATGACAAATGAAACGCAAACCACAAAACACCTAACGTAAAAAGCTTGTCGGTACCTAAAAATTGCCAGGGCTTTGAGCTCATCATTCTGTCGCTTTGATTCCAGTAATTGGGAGTCAAATGTGTAACCTCAACATCTGCTGTGTTGAATTCTCTCCTGTGGTTACGCTGGTGGCCATGACATTTTCTTGAACCTCGTATAGTACTGCAAATGTCATCCATTTTACACTTTGGACCAAAAATCGATGAAATTAAGACAAAAAAAAAAAGTTTAAATGAAAAAACTTTTCCAAAGAATGAATAAGACAGCAAGGATCCTTGCAAATGCAGGAGCTCTGACTGGGTGGAAGGGAGACTGCTTGTAATGGCGTTTGAGCGATAAGTTTTATTCATCCTGGCAATTGCCACATTGTCATTGCAAAAATTGCATCTACCTTGATGTTCCCTTCAGCTGAGCCAGTAATGAGACAGGCCTCATCCAAGTCTGTGGTGAGTGCCTTCACGGAAGAATCGTGAGCCTGGATAGAAGAGTGCATGGCACGTTGCCTCATATCCAAGACAGCCACGCCGCCTCTTCGACCTCCGGCCACCATCATTCGACTCCGCGGTCCAAAGCTCAGCGCCGTCGCGCCACCATCGAGACATGAAAAACCTGTTCACGAAAGGTACAAATGGCCGCAAACCTTTGTAAATGAATCAGCAAAATCAGCCTGGTGTGGTTGTGCTTCCGCAATTAATGCATCAACTTCCTTTTTCATACACTTCACCATTTAAAAAAAAAATACGATTGTAAGATGTCATCATCCAATCCCAGCAAAATAGATAGTTGCCCTTCTTACTCACTTTGCACTGGGTTACTTTGTAGAGGTAGCAAGGTATCCCACACACAAACATTCCTGTGGAGACACAGAAAGGCATAAGTGTAACTTTCTGTAACTGTGTAACTGTCTGGTGATTGCACACAGCAACCCCTGTGCAGTGATTGCAACTCCACCCCCACCCCAACTGCACTCGTCTGCAGTGATTGCACCATCACCCCCCCCACCCCCACACTAATTAACTGCAGGTGCACCACCCTCACCCAGCACCACTGTGCAGTGATTACACACCCACCGGTGGCACCTTTCTCACTGCTACACAGTCTGAATGTTTGTTTTGAAATGTCAATGAACAATTTTATGTTTATACAGTTGACATGTAACATACTTATGTAGAATAAATGAGGGAAACAGTTGCTTTATTAAGAGGGAAAGGGTGAAAGACAAAAACAGGAATAAAATAAAAGCCAAAAGTATCAATTTTTAAAAGCATGTAATGTAGTCTTTAGGATCGAGAGCTTGTGACTCGATCCGCAGGTCTGGTGGTAAGAAAAGGGTTCGATCCCTTCATCATTTATTTATTCATCAATTGCAGTACTAAATATTTCCACTAAGCTATTCATCACCATCAGATAAAATAAAAACAGGTGGAGAAGCATAAAAGATGATGTTGCAGCAGTAGGATGTTATTTCTTAACATCACTTATAAAACACGATGAGGGTAAAAGGGGGTGGGGGAGGGAAGAGGGGATTTCCAGAAAAGAAAAAAGGTGGGGGTACAAAAATATGGTTGATCGGAAATAAAGTTCAGCATTGTGCCGGCCGTGGAATTGAACGAACCTGCCATCTGCTGAATGACCTGCAGTTGCAATCACGCTCGAAGATCCCAAGAAGGAAAAGTCAAGAGAATCTTTCCCATGGCACTGCCAGTTCTGCATAAAAATTAACAAAGTCATAAAACAGGAGACATAACAAAGATGTGATAGCAAGCAAAGCACGAGGAAAAAAAAAACGACTCGCAACACGTAGATTAAAAAGGGATGTGAATAAATACAACCGGTCTTATTTTTTACTTGCACTGACAACAACCCATCATAAGGGCAAACATTTGCAAAGCTAATCCCAGATGCATCGTGTCGAGGCAAAAATCCGCTCCAACGCCTCTGATTCTGGCTCCATGGCTGAACGCCTTCCATCTGTGCGAGGCCCAACGAGCTGCTTAGAGCTTAGTACTCGCGCACTCCAAAGTGCCTTCCACGCTATTGCAGAAATTGGCTTTGGGATTGCCGGATTGCCAGCAAAGCAAGCAGCGCTTCTGTCTGGTTGGTAAACTAACCTCCAGCCCTTGAAAACAAGAGACTCCTTTACATTAATGAAAAAAAAAGCCATCAGGCTGAGCGAGCTCCAACATAATGCAAAGGCAATGCAAGTGATGTCGGCACAAACTCATCCGAATGTGCGATGAGAAATGGGTTGCGTGTACTATCGCATCATCAAACCTTGGGCTGGCATACAATTCCCAAAAACAAGATTTTGGCACATAAATATGGACACTTAATTTGATTGGCCAGGTATATGATCAAGGACTTTGAGGACTGAAGGTTATCCAATCCCAGGATTGAAGAACTCCCAATATGTCATTTTAAATAGACGTGCTCAACATGTGGTAAAGTACAATGATGTGGAGGAAATGTGTCAATGCGGTGGAATTATTGGAGTAAAAATTATCAGCTTTAGTCTTTCACCTCGACCACTGAAGGTGGGCAGAGGTTTTCACCCCTGTTTGTTTGTCTGTCTGTCTGTGAGCAGGATATCTCAAAAAGTTGTGGACGGCTTCAGATGAAACTTGGTCGACAGGTTGGGTGCGTGACAAGGACAAAAATCATGAGATTTTGGTTAAGATCTGGAACCAGATATGATTTTTTTAAAATTGAGTCTTCAAGTGATTGGACCAAAAACGATACATAGCATGAAATTTCAAAACGATGTCGACGGATTACGACAAAACTTGGTGGAAGAGTTGGGTAGGTGACAAGAACAAGAAAGAAAACACGTAAACTGTTCAGCCTGGAGCAGGTGCAGTGCCTCGAGAAATTATTCACACCCCTCGACTTTTGTCACATTTTGTTGAGTAACAGCCTGAATTTGAAATGAATTAAATTTAAATGTTTTGTCACCGATCTACACAAAATACCCCATTAATGACAAAGTGAAAACATGTTTTAGGAAATTTTTACAAGTCAATGAAAAATGAAAATCTGAAATGGCCTGCGTCAACAAGTATTCAACCGCCTGAGTCAACATTTTCTCGAAGAGCCTTTGGCAGCGATTACGGCTTCGAGTCTTCTTGGGTATGTCTGCATCAGCTTTGCACATCTGCATTTGGAGATTTTCTCCTATTCTTCTTTGCAGATTTGCTCAAGCTCTGTCAAGTTGGATGAGGAGCGTTACTGAACAGCAATCTTCAAGTCTTTCCACAGATTCTCAATGGGATTCAAGTCTGGGCTTTGGCTGGATCACTCAAGGATGTTCATGTTGTTGTTCTGAAGCCATTCCAGTGTTGCTTTGGCTGTATGATTGGGATCATTGTCCTGTGGGAACGTAAATCTTTACCGCAGTCCAGCATCTTTTGCACTCTGAAGCAGGTTCTCCTCAAGGATTTGCCTCAGCTTGGCTCCATTCATCGTTCCCTCTATCCTCACAAGTCTCCCAGGACCTGCCGCTGAAAAACATCTCTGTAGAACGATGTTGCCACCACCATGCTTCAGGGTAGGGATGGTGTTCATTGGGTGGTGAGCTGTCCTCAAATTCCATCAAATGTAGCGCTTTGCATTTAGGCCAAAGCTGTGAAGTACTCTTCATCGACCCAGCAGCTTCACTCTGCGTTTACCGTTCCAAATTCACCGTACACCTCCACGATTTTACTTTAACCTTCCCTTTTCTGAATGTTATGCAATCCTTATTTAAGATAAATAAATAAATAAATTCACGTTTGACTAAACACCTCCCAAAGCCACGTGCTTCTCCCGTAACCACGTGATCTGTTTCCACCCCGTGTTTACCGATCCAAATTCACCATTCACCTCACGATTTTTTCTACAACCTTTCGATTACCTAATCTGATGAAAACTCTCTCAAAAAGTAATAATAATAATAATAATATTAATAAAAACGATCTCTTATAATGCTTCATCTTCCTCTTTCACACGTGTGGTTCTCTTTACTGCATCATAATGCACTACTCTTCTTCTTCTTCAACAGACTGCTTTCAATTCGACCTTCCTTCATACCTTGCCCAAAAAATCCAACTGTTACAACGTTTCTTCTCTCCATTCTCTCAATTCGCCTTGATTGCATCCATCAAGAAATGTCTTTAATCGCATCTCTGACCTGAAAAATAAAAACCCCAGTTTGCTATGAATGTTCTCTTTTTTTCAACTTCAGTGCCAACTCACCCCTCTCACCCCTCACTCTCAAAGCAACAGTCACACTTTTCTCCCTCCAAGATTCCCTCTCACCTCTCTCAAAAACAACGCCTCACCTTTCTCCCTCAACTCTCCCACTCACCTTTCTCCCTCAACTCTCCCCACCCACTCATCCTTCTCAAAGTTGCCCCTCCCTCACATCCACAAAGCTGCCTCCTTCCCCTGCCCTCTCACCTCCATCTCTTCACTCCACCTCCTCAAATCCCCAAGTACCTTTGGCATGATTTGGCTTGAACTCAGGACCTTAAGATCTAAGCCAACCGCCTTAATCGTTAAGCCACCACCAACTTAATAAAATAAGAATAAACTTGAAGTGAGCAACCAAAGGCAACTTTCTTGCCCCCCTCTCAATCAGCACCACAGAGTCTTTTCTCCTCCTCATCCGGCCCCCTCCCCTAGCTATTCTGCAATCCCCCACACTCTTTCAACAAACTCTCCTTACCTCCCCTCCTCCCTTATCCTACTGTCCCCCTCCCCTCCCATCCCCTGCAACCAAAGCCTCCTCCCCTCCCTCTTCATTAACAGTGTGGACCTCAAATATCCGGGCCTTCGTTCAAACCTTACTGATCTTTCCATACAGGTTTCCACTGACAAACCAGACATAATCTGCCGAACAGAAACTTTCCTCCCTCAAGACGTCTCTGACTCCCAAGTATCTCTCCCTGCTTTCTCCCTCCTTCGTATGACAGACCTGAGCCTCGTCCTGGTGGAGGAGTTGCTCTCTTCATCAAAGACTGCATTCCTCACTCTCCATGCACTGCCCTCACTCCCCCACACCCCCACGAATACCTCTGGCTACGGCTTCCCCTCCACTCCCACCTCATGTTTCTATGTGTATTGTACCGTCACCAAACAGCGATGACTCCATTTACACTTCTCTATCCGAAAACATGGACCAACTTCGATCTTCTCATCTCATCTCATCTTCTCATTATCTTTCCTGGAAAGCCACATTTCCAACCTCGCCCTCAAAGCCAGTCGCCACTGGGAATCCTCCATCGTGCAAAGTCCTTCCTCGGCCCACCTGAGCTCCTGACCACATACAAAGTTTTCATCCGCACCCTGATGGAGTACTGCTCTCCCCTCTGGGCTGGTGCTCCTGCCTCTCACCTTCTCGGCTTCACACTGTGGAAACCAAGGAATTTCGGATCATTGGAATCTCCCGCTATGAGGCTGACTCTTTGGGCCTCTTACTCTCTCTCCGCAGACAGGTCGGTGGTCTTTCTGTTTTCTTCCGTCTCCTCCCCGGTCTCACCCCCCTGCCCTGTCTGCGATTTGTCCCCAACATATTTCCGCAGGACACTCAAGATCCTCCAACAACACCCTTCTGTAAAACTACCAAAATCACGAAACACTGCTCACCTTCACTCTTTCATTCCTCTTCTTTCCCACCTTTGGAATGAACTCCCTCACTCTGTTCAATCCCATTCTTCCCTCCAGGCCTTCAAAACAGCTGTTCACTCCCACCTCTTATCGTCCCCATCAAAATCCTCTATCTTTTCTACTCCGTTAATCCACCCCAAACCCACCTCCTTCAAATTCCCTGCTTTCCTTCCTGAAAGTCCCTGTAATATCCATCTTGTTTTCCCCATGTTCTCCGCTCCATCCCTCTCCCTTCCAGAGATCTCTTAATGTCTCTGTTCCCACTGTTTTGTCTTTCCCACTCCTGCCCCCCTTGTCTCATGCCCCCCCCCCCTCGCTGTGCATTGTGTGTTAGCTCTCATACGAGCCTCGACAAGGTATACAAAAAAAAAAAAGTGCTGCAGAGATTGTTGTCCTTCTGGCAGGTTTTCCCATCTCAGCCAAGGAAATCTGTAGTTCTGTAAGAGTTGACGTTGGGTTCTTGGCACCTCCCTCACCAAGGTCCTTCTTGTTCAGTTGCTCAGCTTGGTCGGATGGCCAGCTCTTGGAAGAGTCTGGGTAGTTCACATTATTTTCATTTCCTAATGATGGAGCTCACTGTGCTCTTGGAATTTCCACACTCTAGAAATGTTTCATCCCCTTCCCCAGATCTACGCCTCTTCATAATTCTATCTCAAAGTTCTACGGACAGTTCCTTGGACTTCGTGGTGGAGTTTCTGCTCTGACATGCACTGTCAACTGTGGAACCTTGTATAGAAAGGTGTGTTTCTTTGTAAGTCATGTCCCATCAATTGAATTGGCCACAGTTGGACTCGATTGAAGTTGTAGAGACATCTCAAGGATGATCAAAGGAAATTAGATACACCTGAGCTCAATTTGGAGTGTCACGGAAAAGGGGTTGAATACTTATTGACTCAAGATATTTCAGCTTTTCGTTTTTCATTAATTTGTTTCAATATTTCATTAACTTGTTTTCACTTTGTCATTCTGGGGTATTTTGTGTTGGTCAGTGATAAAATTAGTTATTTAAAGCAATTTTAAATTCAGGCTGTAACACAACAAAATGTGACAAAAGTCAAGGGGTGGTAATACTTTCTGAAGGCACTGCACGTCTTTCCTGTGATGCCTGGCAGAGGTATGTCTTTCAGCTCTACCGAGTGCTGTTTTCGTCTTTCCTGTGATGTCACTCACATAGTAGTGACAACCAAAATACTTGATGAGCTGTATGATACATTCCAGAAAAAAATAAAAGCGAAGGTGTTGCATAATGACCATAATGAAATAATTTTGAACAAAAAAAAAGAAGACAACAAAGAAAAAACAAAGAGCTATCTATAATAATAAAAGTCAGTGTGTTAGTGTTTCATTCAGTTAGCCAGTCAGTTTGTCAGTCAGTTAGTGTGTCTCCTCCTTAAGTCAAAAACCATGAAACATGGCGGCCCCAAATTTTGCATGCATACGAAGGAATCTCCAAAGGAGTGCAAGAATGAAAACTGGGTGTTTGGGTAAATTTAACCACTCCCTTAAGCCTAACTTCATGTTGCAGGGGTCTTGGCTCTGTGATCTTAGCTGTGAAGATAAATCAACGATTTACCTTCATGAAAGGCTTATCCTTGGTCAGCCCAACTTTACCTCACAGGGGTCTGAGCTGCCATTTTGATTCGGCCTACAAAAAATGGCCTTGCCTTGGAAGAAGGGCATTACGGTTTCTGCACCCGAAAGCTTCATACCTACGAATCATTGTATACATTGCTGATCATCTTACCAAGGAATCGATGTCTACACTGTTAATCGTTTGCCAAGACAGCCGTTCCTTATCAACTGATGTTTGAAAGCCACAGCAATAGTCGCAAGCAGTGTCATTGACTTCTTTAAAAAAAAAATCACAACAGACATCGTTTTTGAAAATAAAATAAAATTGACATTCAAGACAATGTTGAGGTCATAAGGTAAAACAAAGTATTCTTCAACCGTTTTGTTGGAGTGCTTGCTTGAGTGGTTAACATGCATACCTAAGGTATGGCAGGCATGGCACATGCCCTCGCACCACTGAGGGGGGGAGGGGGGGCGCCACTGAGCAGGACTCGGTCTCTGTCAAGAATGGAATATTGAAGTTGAAAGACTTCAGAGACGAAAGAAATCAATGGCTGATGAGAACTTGAGAGACGCTGGGTTAACAGCCAATGAGGAAATGGAAAGAGTCATGAAGGGAACACTCGACCATCTTCACAGAGAAATGTACGAAAGGTTTGCTCGTTTGCACGACACTGATGCCAAGTTTGGGTTCCTTCTCGATGTTGAGGGACTGTTACGGCGCCGACAGTAACAACCTAAAGAAGAAGTGCGAAAATTTGGGCGAATTGTACAAGCTCTGATGTTGATGGACAGCAGCTATATGAAGAAATTTTGGATTGCAGAATGTTGCTATCAAGTCGTGCCAACATGAAAACATCAAGACCTGAAGAGCTTCTCAAAATTATTGTTCAGTATGGAGATGAGAGCGTCTTCCCCGATCTTC
>CM068956.1:165093426-165108005 GCA_035128595.1 Eptatretus atami
GTGGGGAGCGTTGATGGACAGCAATCTTCAAGTTATGCCACAGATTTTCGATTGGATTTCGGTCAGGGTTCTGACTGGGCCACTCAAGGACACCTATCTTTTTGTTCCTTAGCCACTCCAGTGTAGCTTTGGCTGTGTGCTTCGGGTCGTCGTCATGCTGAAAGGTGAACTTCCTCCCAATTTCAGCTTTATTGCAGAGGGCAGCAGGTTTTCCTCTCGGATTTTTCTGTATTTTGCTCCAATCATTTTCCCTTCTGTCCTGACAAGTGCCCCAGTCCCTGCTGATGAGAAACATCCCCATTACATGATGCTGCCACCACCATGCTACACAGTAGGGATGGTGTTCTTTGGGTGATGTGCTGTGTTGGGTTTTCTGCCAAACCTAACGTTTTGCATTTACGCCAAAAAGTTCCATCTTGGTTTTGTCAGATCACAAATTTTTTTGCCAGACGTCTTTAGAATCTCCGGAGTGGTTTTTTGCCAGACGTCTTTAGAATCTCCGGAGTGGTTTTTTGCATGCCTCAAATGGGACTCAAGGTGGACTGTTTCGAGTAATGGCTTCCTTCTTGCCTCCCTACTGAACAGGCCAGACTGTGGAGTGCTTGGGATATTGTTGTCACATGCACACAGTTACCAGTCTTTGCGATAAATGCATGTAGCTCTTTCAAAGTTGCCATTAGCCTCTTGGTGGCCTCTCTGAGCAGTCTCCTCTTTGCTTGGTCATCCAGTTTGGAGGGACGGCTTGATCGAGGCAGTCTTGGTGATACCATACACCTTCCATTTCTTCATGATTGTCTTGATTGTGCTCCAAGGGATAGTCAAGGTCTTTGAAATATTTAATACCCATCCCCTGATCTGTGTCTTTCCACAACTTTAGTTCCCAGAGGTCTTTTGAAAGGTCCTTGATGCTCATGGTTGAGTCTTTGCTGTGAAATGCACTCTCCAGCAGAGGAAACCTACAGGAACAGCTGATTTTATTCTAAAATAATCAGTCGTTACAATTTAACACAGGTTTAGGTCAATTAACTTGGTGTGTTTTTGAAGGTGATTCGTCACACCTGAACAAATTACCTCTGCCACCGAAGGTGAGGGTGGTTGTTTTCACCCTTTTTAGGTCACCAAAATAGGTGACCCTTATTGTCAGTAATTGTCTGTTTGTTTGTTTGGATGTTTGTTCGTTTGTCATCAGCATAATTGGTAGTAAACGTGGGCCGATTTGACCACTCGGGTTGGTAGGTACATCTTATGACCTAGTGCTTTGGAAATTGTGATGGTTGCTAGGGACGCTTTGGTTCCCTAGCAACAACTGAAAAACCTTCAAAATCGGTACCGTTCACGTGAAATCAATTCCGAAAGCCATTACCCCACGTAGGGTTATGAAATTTGGCACGAATGATCTACAGGTAATATTATCAAATATATTCCGGTTTTTGTGATATATGGAATAGTTTACCGCAGCGCCCCCTACAATTAGGGTATGCGCGAAAATTTGTGAAAATTGAAGGCCCCAAGCGACCAGGTGATTGCATCGATACAAATGAAACTTTGCAGGTTCATGGTACTCAATGCGTACTACAACTTTGCCTCAGGACATATTGACCGATTTCGCTTAGATCAGGGGTCAAAGGTCAATTAGTGCAAAAATCAAAATATGCGAGAGCTGGAGGTGCCTTCGCGCCAAATGCTACTCCTCCTAGGGTTATGGTTGGATGGTCATGAAAATTCACACTAATCATCTGGAATACATTGTGCACAAACGATCGAGCCGGATTTTCGATTTATATCTTTGTTCACCCACAGCACCCCTCGAACTTTGGGGATTTCCGATATCAAACCGCATTTTCGGTACTTTTCATTCAAATTGATACGAGTAGTTACCAGGAGATGAAACTCGATGAGATTTGGTATGCATAATCTTAAGGTGATTCTCTATCCGCTATATGACATCCATTTTTTTTATATCTTATAGTTTCCAAATGGTAACCCTCTCAACTTGGGTGTTCAAGGGCCATTGAGCATTCCCGCTGAAAATTCAAAGTACACTAGCTCCAAGACGGTTGAACCGAAACGAATGAATCTTTACAAGCTTATAGACCGTAATGAGTACTACAACTTTGCTCATTTGCATAATGACCTATCTCGAGTAGATCAGGGGTCAAAGGTCAATAAGTGCATTATTCTGGCGAAATTACCATTCAAGGCACCCTTGCTCCTACACAGATTAACCGATACGAATGAAAGTTTATAGGTACATAGTACTCAATGAGTACGACAACTTTGCTTCAGGACATATTGACCTATCTCGGCTAGGTCAGGGGTCAAAGGTCAATGAGTGCATTGTTCGGGCAAAATGACCATTCAAAGCCCCCTTGCTCATACACGGGTTAACCGATTCGATTGCAATTTCTTAAGTACTTAGTACTAGATTAACTCAGATCAGGGTCAAAGGTCATCGGATGCTCCGCGACCCATGGCCGCCTACCGGCTTGTCTGTCTGTTTGTTTGTCTGTGTACAGGATATTTCAGAAAGTAGTGGACGGATCCGGATGAAATTTGGTGGAAAGGTTGGGTGTGTGAGCACAATGAATTGATTCGATTTTGGTGAAGATCCGGATCCGGATCCGATCATGAGAATTTCTTAAATGATTCTTCAGCATTGGGCTCAAAAATGATATATAGCATGATATCTCAAAATGTATTGGGCCAGATATGTTCTCGTGGATCAGGCATTCTGGGCAGAGCGCAGAGGTATGTGCTCGACTGAATGCCCTTCTCGTTTACAGTTGCGATTGTAAAGGGGGGGGGCGGGGGAGGGGGTGGACACTTATCCAACCAAGATATTCTAGTTTTGAATTTTAAATTAATTTTCTGAAATTTGTAGAATTTGTTTTCACTTGGAAGTTGTGGGTTATGATGTGTAAATAAAGGTGGGAAAAAGTCTGATTTAATGCAATTTAATTCCAGGGTATAAGGCAACAAAAGGTGAAATTTTGAAAAGGGGTGTACACTTTCTATTGGCCCTGTGTGGATGCAGCTGAAACTGTTGGGATTGCATTTATCATTTATTAAAAAGAGTACATGATTTATTGGGGGAAACTTAAGCAAGAATTAAATTGTAAAGATACATGTGCACACAACATCGTTTGATTTTAAATTAATTAAATAATGCAACTATCACAGGGATGGTCAGATGAGAAGAGAATATTTATGGTATTTAAATTGACTTGCTGCTTTCATTGCCCATAGCAGATGGCACTTCACAGCGAATAATAATAAATAATAACAATAAAATAAACACCATTTCCTCCTGGGAACCCTGATATCACAACTGTAATATATTGATTATAAAAATAAATGATGATGCTTTCAGGGTTTTTATATTCTCTCTGTCATAGTTTTAGCGATGTGTACTTTAAACTGGCAAGATATTTGAAAAAAATAGACAAGTTAAACGACGAATTGATGACACGTACCAGGTAAGGCTTGGGCTGTTTGCTGGCTAAATTCACCTGCCAAAGGCTGAGGTAGCCATCTGCATCTCCAACGCCGAATTTCTATCAGGATGAAATCACGGATGGGGGTGAAGGAAATGGGGAAAAAAAAGAGTTATAGGGTCAGGAGAGGGGCAAAACAAAAGAAAACGCCCACGTGGGAGAGAGAAATGACGACGGAAAAAGGGCAGCGAGGGTAAAATAGAGGGTGACAACTTTCTGCTTTCAAAATAACAATTTACACTTCGCCTCCGACGTTCAAGCACAAAATTCAAATCATTCGCGGCGATTACACCTGTTAAACACAGCCTGCCACTGTGACGCCCACATTTCTGTCAGCGCACTGTGCTGCGAGGATGTGCATTTGCCGATAAATTGGCACAGCACACCCCATCAGATTGTCACGTGCAAAGAAAGTGAAAAGGACATAAGTACCAAAACAGAATGCAAATGTTACCCAGATAAAAACACATAAATACACCAGAAAAAGAAAACCTTGTTTCACGGTGTATGCAAATTAACTGCATGACATTTCAGAGGCAAGTTTAGAAACGATGAATCTGCAAAGCTTGGAGATTGGATTAAATAACTTGTTACAAAAATAAAAAAAAAACAAAACCATGGTTATTGATATCTCCATTAGACCAGTTAATTACACAACTAATCACCACTAAAGGAGGAGAAACCTGATCAAAAGGGCGATGTACACTCAAACAAACTCGAGAAGGTAAGTTCTGACGGTCAGGCCGACAGTGATATTTGCCTGAAATATTAGCACAAGTTTTATAAGGGAGATGTTTGTAGGGAAAGAGGGTGTGATAATCGGATGGGGCTGGCGAGTGGACGGGGTCGAATGGGTCATGCCAACCTGGTCATACTGCTGCAAAGAACGTGTTTTAATATTCTTACACATTCATTTTGTACACCTCGGCCATCAGTGTTGATGGGTCGCCCTTCATAGTTGATGACGGCTGTCCACATGAAACATGCAAGCTACCTGGTCAATTTGTTTACAGTGCTGCTGCCGCTGCCATCAATGTACCATTACGTACGCCGAACCTTCACAGGGTTGTTACATCGCACTGACATCGCAGAGGCCGAACATTTGATTCCGACTGTGTTGCAGCACAAAGCCAAATAAATCTCGAATGGAAGTTTGAGTGATCACTCAGGACTACACCGTTCCACCCGTGTTGCACAAACACAAATCTGGTCACCTATCGATCCGTGGTTGACAGCCCTGAGCTCTAAATTGGGACGGTAAACAACCGTTTCTGAGTCGCAACATATTCCGTACGAACTAATTGCTTCGTCATAAAAGACAGAGCATTGTACTTCCTCATGCAGAATACAAAACAGAATGGACTGCGCTTCCCCGAGTACGAAAGATGAATTCAAAATCAATTCCGCATTGTTGCAAAACGACGTTCACGATTGTTACAATCCTCCAATTAATTTGCAATTGGTCACTGGCTTTGACACCAATACAAATATTTATGCTGACCTGAAAAATCAAAAAGGGATACGTCTCGACCAAACGTTTCAAATGGAGCACCTCGCCGCCATTCGAGTATTTAAATGACATCGGATGTGACAATAAATCCGAATTGTTGCTCCAGCTTGCCGGCTCGACGACAGAACATGCCATTTGCAGTTTTTCCGCCTCAATCCATACCCCGTTTGGAATCCCGTGCAACTTGCTCGTCACTGCTAATTGTGGACCATAAAGGGATAAACAATGGCCAAGCAAAGAGTGTGCATCCATACACGATAAGTCTTTCATATTATTATCCAGTCAATCGAATTCAAGAGAAGGCTCGACCTCCATCTCATTGCAAAGAGACAACTTCAATATTTCAAGCTCATAAAAGTGTTTCTTTTGACATTTTGAAAGAAAGAAATAAAGAAAGAAAAAAAAAAAGCCAAAAATGGTTACGGTGATCAAACGCCTTAAGATTTGCACAGATTATATTATGTCACGGGATAAAGAGGCACAATTTCAAAAGATTCTGGCTGTCTTCGGTGATTTGCTTTCGATCATATTATTGTGAGAGAGGTAAAAAGGGGGCGGTGGGAGTGAGACTACGATGGTGTATTCTTATTCACATACATCGCATGCGAAGTGAAAAGCTGCATGAGATCAAGCTTGGCTCATTACTTTATTCTTCTTACTGACAAAATATTTTTGTTCAGGAAAACATGATATTGTGAATACACCAGGAGGTTGACTCAGCCTGTCATCCTTCCGAGGTCGGCAAAATGAGCACCAGTGCACTGGTAAGGGGACACTGCATCAGCGGCATAGCCGCGTCCCAACCAATTATGCAATCAGCAGCCACAGGCTGCACTCGATAGAGAGAGTTCGAGAGTTCGATGAACATTATCGGCACCCAATTTAAAAGAAAGGTTGAACTCAAACGACTTTTTCTTCCTCATGTGTATGCTCGTCCTGTGTACACGTTCTGTGCGCTCGTGCCCATTCTTGTGTTAAGATCGACACAAATGACTGTGCAGCCACATGGCAAATCTTTCGAATTGCGAAATGTCAGTCGAAACCAATGACTTTCATTCATCCATTTTGTGTACAGAACGTGGCTGTTGGTTTGCATTGTCGCTGGGGCCAACGATGCAGTGCCCTCGGCGGTTCGAGATAGAATTTGGAATTTGTTCATGGTGCCAGCGAGAGCTCGCCTCCTCTTCGCAAAGGACGCCGTGGGATCTTTAACGTTCACCAACTGATGCGAGCAGACGGCACATCCAGTTTCACATCCATCCGAGGTACGGCACATGCATTGATGCCTTCCTGCCTGCGAAACACCGTGGTGACAGTTTATAGCTGGGTCGAGATTCAATCCGAGGATAGACAACTCAGAGGTGAGTGTGCATACCTCTCGGCTAACTTGCCAGCTCAATCGGTGACTTCAATTCACAACAGTGCGACAAGTTGGAGGAATTCACACCAGTGCTACGAAGCCTAATACATCACATGCAAAAGACTTCATCATGGAATTGAAACCGTTGTTTAATTTGTTTGTCACTGATCGTTGAGACAGAAACTTGGAGGTTAACTTGAAGTGCATTTAATTCTGTTCGCTTGTGGCAAATTTGGGTATATTCTGTGCATGCCTGTTATATCGTTACACATCCTAACCCACAACTTCCAAATTAAAAACAAATTCCATAAAATTCGTTAATTCATAAAATAAACTAGAGGGGGAGCACTCGGTAGAGTGCAAAACCTCCGCGCGCAATACTGCTAGGTCACTCAAGTGAACCTGATATCCTATTCATTCAATTTGACATCAACAGTGCTCACAGAGTTATAGTTTGCAACTTTCCCTTTTACTTTTAACTTTTACATACTCAATTCATTCGTCATAACTAGATTCCTTGAGACAGAAATTGATTTTACGTGGGTATATCCACTGAAGTTCCAAAATCAGCCGCAATTATAATTTTGGCATGTTTTTTTGTTGGAAATCACTTATAACATGTAGAAATGCAAAAAAAAAAAATCGAAATTTTGTTGAAAAAAAGTTGCAAAAATTTTTTCTCTAACAATTTTTTTTTGGGGGGGGGGGGTTGGAAATCACTTAAAACATGTAGAAATGCAAAAAAAAAAAAATTCAAATATTTTTTCAAAATGGCCGCATAGCGGCCATATTGGATTTTGGACCAAGTCCAAAAATCTAATGTCATATCCTTGGACCATACCTAATCCCCCCACCAAGTTTCGTCGAAATCCGTCGAGGAGTTTTTCCGTAATACTGTTCACAAACAAACAAACAAACAAACAAACAAACAGAAAGGGGTGAAAACAGTAACCTCCGATCTTCGATGGCGGAGGTTAACAAACAGAAAGGGGTGAAAACAGTAACCTCCGATCTTCGATGGCGGAAGTTAACAAGCTCAAATGCGCTAAGATCCTCGTCCTCTAATGATGACGTCATAAAAAACGAATATGACGTCATTGTGATGTATCAGGTTTACGATAAATTATCTGTGCTAATGCCCGGCTTGATTCCCGCAAACAAAATTCAAACAGCTTGCCCAGTTTCGGAGATAATGGTATCGGCGATTTCCATTCGCGGCGATATTATGATGTCAACTTTTTTTCTAGGAAGAATTTCCAAAATTGGAGATGGTTACTGCCTGCGCGTGGGCTTTCTGCATATACATGGCAAGTTTCACTAAGATCCGATAAAAACTCTGGGTTGTGAAACAAAAAATGTCAAAAAATAGGAATGACGTCATAAAATTGATATGACGTCATAGCGATGTATCATATGTGCGGTAATTCATCTCTGCTAATGCCTGTTCGATTCCGCAAACATAATTCAAAAAGCTTGCCTACTTTCAAAGATAATTTTTTAGGCGATTTCCATTAGCGGAGATATTTTGACGTCATAATTTTTTTCTAGGAGGAATTTTCAAAATCGGAGATGGTTACTGTCTGCGCAGGGTATTTTTACATATATACGCCAAGTTTCAGGAAGTTTCGATGAAAACTGTAGGCTGTGAAACAAAAAAGTCCACAACAAGAAGATGAAGAACAACAACGTGAGTAAGACTTAGAGATCCTCCACGAGGATCTAAAAAATACAAAACTAGAATATCTTGGTTGGATGATGTGTCCACCCCCTCATAATAGCAATTGTAAATTGGTTAAGGTGTAACCAATCACATTCAAAATCACAAACAAAGTTAATTGGCCTCCACCTGTGTTAAATTGCAGTGATTCTGATTATTTCAGGATAAAATCAGCTGTTCCTGCAGGTTTCCTCTGCTGGGTAGTAAATTTCACAGCGAAGACTCAACCATGAGGCCCAAGGAGCTCACAAAAGACCTCCAGGATAAAGTTGTGGAAAGGCACAGATCAGGGGATGAATATAAAAAATATTTCAAAAGCCTTGAATATCCTTGGAGCACAGTCAAGGCAATCAATGAAGAAGTGGAAGGCGTAGGGTACCACCAAGACCCTGCGAGATCAGGCTGCCCCTCCAAACTGGATGACCAATCAAGGAGGAGACTGATTAGAGTAGACATCAAGAGGCCAATGGCGACTTTGAAAGAGCTCCATGCTTATGTGGCAAAGACTGGTCACTGTGTACATATGACAACAATATGCCAAGCACTCCACAAGTCTGACCTGTATGGCAGGATGGAAGCAAGAAGGAAGCATTACTTAAAAAAGCCCATCTTGAGTCCCATTTGAGGTATGCAAAAAACCACTCCGAGATTCTGAAGCCATTTGGAAAAAAAAAAAGGCCGAAATGCAAAACGTAGCGTTTGGGGCAAAACCAACACAACACATCACCCAAAGAACACCATCCCTTATTGTGAAGCATGGTGCTGGCAGGATCATGTTATGGGATGTATGTCATCAGCAGGGACTGGGCACTTGTCAGGATAGAAGGGAAAATGGATGGAGCAAAGTACAGAAAAATCCGAGAGGAAAACCTGCTGCCATCTGCAAGAAAGCTGAAATTGGGACAGAAGTTCACCTTTCAGCATGACAACGACCCGAACCACACTAGGCAGCTACACTGGAGTGGCTAAGGAACAAAAGATAAATGTCCTTGAGTGACCCAATCAGATCCCCGACCAAATCCAATCGAAAATCTGTGGCATGACTTGACGATTGATGTCTATCAACGCTCTCCACACAACTTGACTGAGCTTGAACAGTTTTGTGCAGAAGAATGGGAAATATTGCCCAATCAAGGTGTGCAAAGTTGGTAGAGACCTATCCCTACAGACTCACAGCTGTAATTACTGTCAAAGGTGCTTCCACCAAGTATTAACTCAGGGGGTGGACACTTATCCAACCAATATATTCCAGTTTTGTATTTTAATTAATTTTCTGAATTTTGTAGAATTTCTTTTTCACTTGGATGTTGTGGGTTACGATGTGTAAATAAAGGTGAAAAAGTCTGAATTAATGCAATTCAATTCCAGGCTATAAGGTGACAAAAGGTGAAAATTTTGAAAAGGGGGTGTACACTTTCTAGAGGCACAGTATATGCGCGCGCGACGCACGCATGCACGCACACCACACACACACACAACACGAAGGTGGATACTTGGAGACCTGTGGGGGGCTCCGTACCACCTTCTGCAACCCGCCTATGGAGATGACAACCAGCGGGCATAAGTGCTCGATATCCAGTCCCAGATAACTCATGGAAACATGAGCCAAAAACAATAACTGAGAACGAGGAATTAACGCTCACATATGACCTGATGATCCCATCGAGCGTGAACATAGAAAACAAAGCATTGTGACCGGATATGGTACTTCGGTATAAAAAAAGGAAAAGAAGGCATTGCTCTAAATGAGGCATCAGTACCCAGCGGGTTTGGCCGAAACAACGCAGAAATAAAGAAAATGACCACATTCCAAGATTCCAAAAGAAGTGAAAAGATCCTGGAACCTGAGAGCACCTGCATTTTGCCAGTGATAATTGAAGCAACTTGAATGACGAAGAGGAACCTTACGGAGATCTTAAAAAAAACAATCCGAGGGAATATTAATGCAAACCAACTTCAGGTGGAAGCTGTCTGGGGCTCATCGACGATCCTGAAAAGAGCCTTCGAACAAAAGTGAGAACAAAACTCCATGGACAATCCTCAGACATATCAATGTGCCAATGAAGTTTAAGTAAATTCTTCAAGAAAATGAGGAAAAGATTACAATTTCGGATCTGGTTGGAAAAGTGAGATTATATTGTGGTGATGAGGCTGATACAAGATTTCACTTGAAAGAATCGATTACATTTTTGGCAACAGTGAGAACATAGCAGAAATTATTTGGCATTTAAAATATTGTCACTTTCAGAAAACAACAGACTCATTTAATCCACAAAACTTCAATTATCTTCAAAATAATTGTTGATAAAAAAATAAGTTCTTGATCCATCAAAAACCAGAACACCCACGCCTGTGGAAATTGCCCCACTGAGAAAAATTTGACATCTCAGAAACACTGAATTTGCTGCTGAAGACTATTTTTAGCCAAACAGATGTTGATGTGAAAACTGCATCCAAATAACGGGTTTAAAATCTTTCTTCGACCACCCACCCCCCCTCCTGACACCCACGCCCCTCCCTCAATCAAATAAACCACCACAACACCGCAACCCCAAACAGGAAAAGGAGTTCAGTGCACTACCACTTTGCACTAAAATTTCTCATCGACTCCTTGCACAGCCGTAGATCCTGTCAGGTGGTGAACAAATTGGAGGCCAGCAATGCAGCGTATCAATGACAAGAAATTCCTGGTTTCTTCCATGCTCCTGGTTTCTTATTCTGAGAACTCCTGGTTTCTTCCTCATCACTTTGGACAGTGTGCTAATGAAAAAGGTAGAGACAATGCTGGAACGTTGCATTGGTTCCATGACATAAGCATGCGAACACAAAGCGCATGAAACTGACACCATTGAACTTGCTTTAGAGGCAGATTAAATAAAAAAAAAAATACAATTCCATAAGCCTTTCCAATGGACTCCTATCTGGGAGGTATGATGATTTCCAGGCAATTAATACCCGAAACCTAACTCGGAATAATGATTTGTTCTGGATAATTTTCTGGTCACTGAGATCAGTGAGATATGCACGTTCCAGCATGATGCAAACCGTGCACCAAGGGGAGTCATATGGCACACACTGCATCAACAACTCCATTGGAAGGAACAGCGGTGCTTGCTTTTTGACTTGTCACGAATGAGAAAGTGTTTCCAACGTGAAATCTTAAACACAGCTTTTATGCATTTTGTCCATGGATCGACCTCTGGAAGCTTGCATCTGTTACAGCGTTTGAGCCTTGGGGAGAAACTGCTGAAATCTATCTTCCTGGTTTCTTCCCGACTCTTTGATCTTTGCTCTTTTATCTCTCATGTCTCTCTTCAGTCTTTCACACTTTTTCATATTTCTCTTATTCATGCTTTCTTGCTTTTTCTTCCCTTTTTGCTTATTTCCTGTCTTTTACTCTTAATTTCTCTTTCTTTATCTGTCTGTCTGTCTTTCTGTCTACAAAGAAGTGAATTCTTAGAAATTATTTTTGTAATGCTCAATTCGGTTGTGCTTGGATGAGTTGGAGGGTAGACGAGTGGCAGCTGAAACCTGGATCTTATCCAGGTGCCTCCCGATGACTCCATCTTTGCTCTTTGCTTGTTCAGGTTCCTTATGATGACTCCAATGCAGTGTTTGGGCTTTCATGTGATTTCAACAGTACTCCCACCACCAAAGGTGGACGGAAGTTATGTTTTCACTCCTGTCTGTTTGTTTGTGAGCAGGATATCTCACAAAGTCATGGATGGATTCAGATGTAATTTGGTGTGACAGGTGGGTGTGTGATAAGGACGAATTGATTCGATTTTGGTGAAGATCCGGAACGCATAATTTTTTTCAAAGTGATTCTTCACCATCGAGTGATTGGGCCAAAAACGATGCACAGATCAGGTCAGGTCAGGTCAGGCATGGAGCATGCGCTGGAGCAGCGCGTCGCTGCGTCCACTTTCCGCCGGTACTCAGGGGCCTCCGTATGGCCATCCCCCAGGCAGATGCCTGGCGCATCCCATCTCCTTGAGATAACGATCAACATGCTGCAACCACAAGGCACGTGGTTGGCCCATTGGACTCCTCCACTCAGGAGGCTGCCTCGCTGAGAGAATCTGGTGAGCTGGATCAGCGTCAGGAAAAAAGCCACATGTCCATACCAGCAACAGCTGACACTCACAGACTATGCAGGTACAAATCTCATTTGAGTCCTTCTCAGCAACGCTCGTTGGACACAAAGATGTTCAGTACAGCGTGATATCTTAAACGGTTATGGACGGATTCAAACGAAACTTGGTGGACAGGTTGGCTGTGTGACGAGGACGAATTTATTTGATTTGGTGACGTCTGAATCCGGATCCAGACACGAGAAATCTTTTTAATGATCTCAGTGATTCTTCACCATTGAGAGATGGGGCCAAAAACGATATATGGCAAATTATCTGAAAAAGTTGTGGACGAGTTATGAAAAAACAAGACGACTTGATGGATGAGTTGGGTAGATGATAAGAACAAGCTGATTAGATTTTAGTTCAGGACCGGATGCAAGATCCGGCCTTTCAGTGGGATACAAAAGGTTAAACGGTTCAGAAAATATGCTAAGAATCGTGGAAAGGAATAATTTTGGCATAAAAAAACCCATTAATAATGTGGCCATGTTGGAGTTTGCCAAATATATTAGATTATAATTGGTACCAAGCATTTAGAGAGAACGAAGTCAGATATAACAGGAATAGATATGACTACATAGACACATGTGTGGGGCCAAATACCATGTGATATTTGATAGAGAAATCACTTTCCTTAAGATGCCAAGATAATTACAAATTCAACGAAAGTGAAATATTCTTTAAAATCAACAAAATATGAAAATGTGTTCTAATTTTAAGATTACTCGCAAATAACTTACCCTTGTGGACTCGTTTATTTCTCCAACCTTTGTGATGCCAACAGCACATTTAACTTATGACTCCTAACCTAATTATGACTGAGTACAACCACCAGCTTTCAACTGGTTCTGTCCAGCAGTTTTGGATACATAAGTCAAAGAACATACAAACTTGAACACAAAGAGACCTCAAATTATATATTAGTATGATCCCACCAATTTGATTTTGAAATGTGTGCTCGAGCACGTATTGTCCTGAAATATTAAAATTTGTTTTGCAAACTCCCCCCCCCCCAACACGGCAGACACGCATATGCACACAACTACCAACTTTGAAAGTGAAAAAGTAAGCCAAACTTCCTGTACAAGCACAAGATGACCCTGATATTGCTTGTTTGCCTGAATCCTCTGGAGACGAAGCTTGCTGTTGAGATTCAATAACTGTGTAGGGTGGGCTTTCTCC
Source organism: Eptatretus atami (assembly GCA_035128595.1). Taxonomy (NCBI): domain Eukaryota; kingdom Metazoa; phylum Chordata; class Myxini; order Myxiniformes; family Myxinidae; genus Eptatretus; species Eptatretus atami. The sequence goes on from CM068956.1 coordinate 165,106,826, forward strand.
ACCAGATCAGGAAACACTGACAAATCTAAGTGAAAACCCACACAGCTCCCATGGTGTGCGAAGGAGAGGCGGGAGACGCGTGCTGGCCCAGGCTGTCGAAAGCAGAGCAACTGCTGTGCATGACCCCACTCAAACAGGCGTACGGACCCATCCTGTGCTCCTGTAAGGTCTGCAAGCAAGTCAAGAAAGGGGAAAATTATGTTACTTATGGGCAATCCAAACAATATTGTGCATTTGTAAGGCAATACAATGTTATGATAAAGCTGAGACAACCCATGCAGATATGAACCATTGGTCAGCAGGCAGATTTGTATTCTGCAAACACGGTCTACATCATTAATGCAAGACACGTGGCATTCTCTGTGGGCAACTTGCTGACAAAAAAGGTATCACAAGCTCCCACCCTCCCCCTCCCCTGCCCCCGCCCAATGGTGTTACTCCACATGTTTCATCATGCGAGTTAAAGCAATAGCTTCTGCTTGGCTGAGCTGAGACGCAAGCTACAAGGATACTGTGTGTGGCGTGCATGTGGGTGGAGGTAGAGGGTGGGGGCTAGCGGCATGCGTGCTTTGTACCCTCAAACAGGGTTAGACATTAAACATTAAAACTGGTTATCTCTCAAGCAAGTTTGGGATAAACTCCACAGTGTGTGAATCAAAATATGACGACTCAATTTTAATTACTCGAGCACTACTGCGCGTCTAATTCCTGCAACTCACATGGATGTTCGTCTCATTCAGATTTTTATGCTAATTTCTCAGCTATATATGCGACTGATAAAACAATACTTTTACAATGCGAAAAAAAAAGCTTTCGAATGCACACAACGGAGCTCAACAAATGGACAAACTGTATCATCGAGTGTACCACGTGTGCTGCCATTGTCACAAGGTGAAATCATGCGCTTGAATATTGCAGGGCGGTATCAGTATTAAATGCAGTAAATCTGCTGCTACTGAATATTGAGAAAGTCAAGATCAAGTACTGCCACATTCGTCAAGAAGTTGAAGAGTTCCTCTTCATCTTGGCCATCGCGTCTGCTGGATCACCAAAGGTGTGAATTTTGGATGACGCGATCTCCGTCCTCTTGTTCACGACAGGCACTTAGCTTAATTTGAGTCATAAAGCTTCTTGTCTTGGCCCATTCAATGGATGTAGAGAACGAGTGATTCATCATGTA
>CM068956.1:165108865-165130137 GCA_035128595.1 Eptatretus atami
TAATGACCTATCTCGAGTAGATCAGGGGTCAAAGGTCAATAAGTGCATTATTCTGGCGAAATTACCATTCAAGGCACCCTTGCTCCTACACAGATTAACCGATACGAATGAAAGTTTATAGGTACATAGTACTCAATGAGTACGACAACTTTGCTTCAGGACATATTGACCTATCTCGGCTAGGTCATCAAGGTCCAATGAGTGCATTGTTCGGGCAAAATGACCATTCAAAGCCCCCTTGCTCATACACGGGTTAACCGATTCGATTGCAATTTCTTAAGTACTTAGTACTAGATTAACTCAGATCAGGGGTCAAAGGTCATCGGATGCTCCGCGACCCATGGCCGCCTACCGGCTTGTCTGTCTGTTTGTTTGTCTGTGTACAGGATATTTCAGAAAGTAGTGGACGGATCCGGATGAAATTTGGTGGAAAGGTTGGGTGTGTGAGCACAATGAATTGATTCGATTTTGGTGAAGATCCGGATCCGGATCCGATCATGAGAATTTCTTAAATGATTCTTCAGCATTGGGCTCAAAAATGATATATAGCATGATATCTCAAAAATGTATTGGGCCAGATATGTTCTCGTGGATCAGGCCATTCTGGGCAGAGCGCAGAGGTATGTGCTCGACTGAATGCCCTTCTCGTTTACAGTTGCGATTGTAAAGGGGGGGGCGGGGGAGGGGGTGGACACTTATCCAACCAAGATATTCTAGTTTTGAATTTTAAATTAATTTTCTGAAATTTGTAGAATTTGTTTTTCACTTGGAAGTTGTGGGTTATGATGTGTAAATAAAGGTGGGAAAAAGTCTATTTAATGCAATTTAATTCCAGGGTATAAGGCAACAAAAGGTGAAATTTTGAAAAGGGGGTGTACACTTTCTATTGGCCCTGTGTGGATGCAGCTGAAACTGTTGGGATTGCATTTATCATTTATTAAAAAGAGTACATGATTTATTGGGGGGAAACTTAAGCAAGAATTAAATTGTAAAGATACATGTGCACACAACATCGTTTGATTTTAAATTAATTAAATAATGCAACTATCACAGGGCATGGTCAGATGAGAAGAGAATATTTATGGTATTTAAATTGACTTGCTGCTTTCATTGCCCATAGCAGATGGGCACTTCACAGCGAATAATAATAAATAATAACAATAAAAATAAACACCATTTCCTCCTGGGAACCCTGATATCACAACTGTAATATATTGATTATAAAAAATAAATGATGATGCTTTCAGGGTTTTTATATTCTCTCTGTCATAGTTTTAGCGATGTGTACTTTAAACTGGCAAGATATTTGAAAAAAATAGACAAGTTAAACGACGAATTGATGACACGTACCAGGTAAGGCTTGGGCTGTTTGCTGGCTAAATTCACCTGCCAAAGGCTGAGGTAGCCATCTGCATCTCCAACGCCGAATTTCTATCAGGATGAAATCACGGATGGGGGTGAAGGAAATGGGGAAAAAAAAGAGTTATAGGGTCAGGAGAGGGGCAAAACAAAAGAAAACGCCCACGTGGGAGAGAGAAATGACGACGGAAAAAGGGCAGCGAGGGTAAAATAGAGGGTGACAACTTTCTGCTTTCAAAATAACAATTTTACACTTCGCCTCCGACGTTCAAGCACAAAATTCAAATCATTCGCGGCGATTACACCTGTTAAACACAGCCTGCCACTGTGACGGCCACATTTCTGTCAGCGGCACTGTGCTGCGAGGATGTGCATTTGCCGATAAATTGGCACAGCACACCCATCAGATTGTCACGTGCAAAGAAAGTGAAAAGGACATAAAGTACCAAAACAGAATGCAAATGTTACCCAGATAAAAACACATTAAATACACCAGAAAAAGAAAACCTTGTTTCACGGTGTATGCAAATTAACTGCATGACATTTCAGAGGCAAGTTTAGAAACGATGAATCTGCAAAAGCTTGGAGATTGGATTAAATAACTTGTTACAAAAATAAAAACAAAAACAAAACCATGGTTATTGATATCTCCATTATGACCAGTTAATTACACAACTAATCACCACTAAAGGGAGGAGAAATCCTGATCAAAAGGGCGATGTACACTCAAACAAACTCGAGAAGGTAAGTTCTGACGGTCAGGCCGACAGTGATATTTGCCTGAAATATTAGCACAAGTTTTATAAGGGAGATGTTTGTAGGGAAAGAGGGTGTGATAAATCGGATGGGGCTGGCGAGTGGACGGGGGTCGAATGGGTCATGCCAACCTGGTCATACTGCTGCAAAGAACGTGTTTTATATTCTTACACATTCATTTTGTACACCTCGGCCATCAGTGTTGATGGGTCGCCCTTCATAGTTGATGACGGCTGTCCACATGAAACATGCAAGCTACCTGGTCAATTTGTTTACAGTGCTGCTGCCGCTGCCATCAATGTACCATTACGTACGCCGAACCTTCACAGGGTTGTTACATCGCACTGACATCGCAGAGGCCGGAACATTTGATTCCGACTGTGGTTGCAGCACAAAGCCAAAATAAATCTCGAATGGAAGTTTGAGTGATCACTCAGGACTACACCGTTTCCACCCGTGTTGCACAAACACAAATCTGGTCACCTATCGATCCGTGGTTGACAGCCCTGAGCTCTAAATTGGGACGGTAAACAACCGTTTCTGAGTCGCAACATATTCCGTACGAACTAATTGCTTCGTCATAAAAAGACAGAGCATTGTACTTCCTCATGCAGAATACAAAACAGAATGGACTGCGCTTCCCCGAGTACGAAAGATGAATTCAAAATCAATTCCGCATTGTTGCAAAACGACGTTCACGATTGTTACAATCCTCCAATTAATTTGCAATTGGTCACTGGCTTTGACACCAATACAAATATTTATTGCTGACCTGAAAAATCAAAAAGGGATACGTCTCGACCAAACGTTTCAAATGGAGCACCTCGCCGCCATTCGAGTATTTAAATGACATCGGATGTGACAATAAATCCGAATTGTTGCTCCCAGCTTGCCGGCTCGACGACAGAACATGCCATTTGCAGTTTTTCCGCCTCAATCCATACCCCGTTTGGAATCCCGTGCAACTTGCTCGTCACTGCTAATTGTGGACCATAAAGGGATAAACAATGGCCAAGCAAAGAGTGTGCATCCATACACGATAAGTCTTTCATATTATTATTCCAGTCAATCGAATTCAAGAGAAGGCTCGACCTCCATCTCATTGCAAAGAGACAACTTCAATATTTCAAGCTCATAAAAGTGTTTCTTTTGACATTTTGAAAGAAAGAAATAAAGAAAGAAAAAAAAAAAGCCAAAAAATGGTTACGGTGATCAAACGGCCTTAAGATTTGCACAGATTATATTATGTCACGGGATAAAGAGGCACAATTTCAAAAGATTCTGGCTGTTCTTCGGTGATTTGCTTTCGATCATATTATTGTGAGAGAGGTAAAAAGGGGGGCGGTGGGGGAGTGAGACTACGATGGTGTATTCTATATTCACATACATCGCATGCGAAGTGAAAAGCTGCATGAGATCAAGCTTGGCTCATTACTTTATTCTTCTTACTGACAAAATATTTTTGTTCAGGAAAACATGATATTGTGAATACACCAGGAGGTTGACTCAGCCTGTCATCCTTCCGAGGTCGGCAAAATGAGCACCAGTGCACTGGTAAGGGGGACACTGCATCAGCGGCATAGCCGCGTCCCAACCAATTATGCAATCAGCAGCCACAGGCTGCACTCGATAGAGAGAGTTCGAGAGTTCGATGAACATTATCGGCACCCAATTTAAAAAGAAAGGTTGAACTCAAACGACTTTTTCTTTCCTCATGTGTATGCTCGTCCTGTGTACACGTTCTGTGCGCTCGTGCCCATTCTTGTGTTAAGATCGACACAAATGACTGTGCAGCCACATGGCAATCTTTCGAATTGCGAAATGTCAGTCGAAACCAATGACTTTTCATTCATCCATTTTGTGTACAGAACGTGGCTGTTGGTTTGCATTGTCGCTGGGGCCAACGATGCAGTGCCCTCGGCGGTTCGAGATAGAATTTGGAATTTGTTCATGGTGCCAGCGAGAGCTCGCCTCCTCTTCGCAAAGGACGCCGTGGGATCTTTAACGTTCACCAACTGATGCGAGCAGACGGCACATCCAGTTTCACATCCATCCGAGGTACGGCACCATGCATTGATGCCTTGCCCTGCCTGCGAAACACCGTGGTGACAGTTTATAGCTGGGTCGAGATTCAATCCGAGGATAGACAACTCAGAGGTGAGTGTGCATACCTCTCGGCTAACTTGCCAGCTCAATCGGTGACTTCAATTCACAACAGTGCGACAAGTTGGAGGAATTCACACCAGTGCTACGAAGCCTAATACATCACATGCAAAAGACTTCATCATGGAATTGAAACCGTTTGTTTAATTTGTTTGTCACTGATCGTTGAGACAGAAACTTGGAGGTTAACTTGAAGTGCATTTAATTCTGTTCGCTTGTGGCAAATTTGGGTATATTCTGTGCATGCCTGTATATCGTTACACATCCTAACCCACAACTTCCAAATTAAAAACAAATTCCATAAAATTCGTTAATTCATAAAATAAACTAGAGGGGGAGCACTCGGTAGAGTGCAAAACCTCCGCCGCCAATACTGCTAGGTCACTCAAGTCAGTGAACCTGATATCCTATTCATTCAATTTGACATCAACAGTGCTCACAGAGTTATAGTTTGCAACTTTCCCTTTTACTTTTAACTTTTACATACTCAATTCATTCGTCATAACTAGATTCCTTGAGACAGAAATTGATTTACGTGGGTATATCCACCTGAAGTTCCAAAATCAGCCGCAATTATAATTTTGGCATGTTTTTTTGTTGGAAATCACTTATAACATGTAGAATGCAAAAAAAAAATCGAATTTGTTGAAAAAAGTTGCAAAATTTTTTCTCTAACAATTTTTTTTTGGGGGGGGGGGTTGAAATCACTTAAAACATGTAGAAATGCAAAAAAAAAAAATTCAAATATTTTTTCAAAATGGCCGCCATAGCGGCCATATTGGATTTTGGACCAAGTCCAAAATCTAATGTCATGATCCTTGGACCAATACCTAATCCCCCACCAAGTTTCGTCGAAATCCGTCGAGGAGTTTTTCCGTAATACTGTTCACAAACAACAAACAAACAAACAAACAAACAGAAAGGGGTGAAAACAGTAACCTCCGATCTTCGATGGCGGAGGTTAACAAACAGAAAGGGGTGAAAACAGTAACCTCCGATCTTCGATGGCGGAAGTTAACAAGCTCAAATGCGCTAAGATCCTCGTCCTCTTAATGATGACGTCATAAAAACGAATATGACGTCATTGTGATGTATCAGGTTTACGATAAATTATCTGTGCTAATGCCGGCTTGATTCCCGCAAACAAAATTCAAACAGCTTGCCCAGTTTCGGAGATAATGGTATCGGCGATTTCCATTCGCGGCGATATTATGATGTCAACTTTTTTTCTAGGAAGAATTTCCAAAATTGGAGATGGTTACTGCCTGCGCGTGGGCTTTCTGCATATACATGGCAAGTTTCACTAAGATCCGATAAAAACTCTGGGTTGTGAAACAAAAAAGTCAAAAAATAGGAATGACGTCATAAAAATTGATATGACGTCATAGCGATGTATCATATGTGCGGTAATTCATCTCTGCTAATGCCCTGTTCGATTCCCGCAAACATAATTCAAAAAGCTTGCCTATTTCAAAGATAATTTTTTAGGCGATTTCCATTAGCGGAGATATTTTGACGTCATAACTTTTTTTCTAGGAGGAATTTTCAAAATCGGAGATGGTTACTGTCTGCGCAGGGTATTTTTACATATATACGCCAAGTTTCAGGAAGTTTCGATGAAAACTGTAGGCTGTGAAACAAAAAAGTCCACAACAAGAAGATGAAGAACAACAACGTGAGTAAGACTTAGAGATCCTCCACGAGGATCTAAAAAATACAAAACTAGAATATCTTGGTTGGATGATGTGTCCACCCCCTCATAATAGCAATTGTAAATTGGTTAAGGTGTAACCAATCACATTCAAAATCACAAACAAAGTTAATTGGCCTCCACCTGTGTTAAATTGCAGTGATTTCGATTATTTCAGGATAAAATCAGCTGTTCCTGCAGGTTTCCTCTGCTGGGTAGTAAATTTCACAGCGAAGACTCAACCATGAGGCCCAAGGAGCTCACAAAAGACCTCCAGGATAAAGTTGTGGAAAGGCACAGATCAGGGATGAATAATAAAAAATATTTCAAAAGCCTTGAAATCCCTTGGAGCACAGTCAAGGCAATCAATAAGAAGTGGAAGGCGTAGGGTACCACCAAGACCCTGCCGAGATCAGGCTGCCCCTCCAAACTGGATGACCAATCAAGGAGGAGACTGATTAGAGTAGACATCAAGAGGCCAATGGCGACTTTGAAAGAGCTCCATGCTTATGTGGCAAAGACGGTCACTGTGTACATATGACAACAATATGCCAAGCACTCCACAAGTCTGACCTGTATGGCAGGATGGAAGCAAGAAGGAAGCATTACTTAAAAAAGCCCATTGAGTCCCATTTGAGGTATGCAAAAAACCACTCCGAGATTCTGAAGCCATTTGGAAAAAAAAAAAGGCCGAAATGCAAAACGTAGCGTTTGGGGCAAACCAACACAACACATCACCCAAAGAACACCATCCCTATTGTGAAGCATGGTGCTGGCAGGATCATGTTATGGGATGTATGTCATCAGCAGGGACTGGGGCACTTGTCAGGATAGAAGGGAAAATGGATGGAGCAAAGTACAGAAAAATCCGAGAGGAAAACCTGCTGCCATCTGCAAGAAAGCTGAAATTGGGACAGAAGTTCACCTTTCAGCATGACAACGACCCGAACCACATAGGCAAAGCTACACTGGAGTGGCTAAGGAACAAAAGATAAATGTCCTTGAGTGACCCAATCAGATCCCCGACCAAAATCCAATCGAAAATCTGTGGCATGACTTGACGATTGATGTCTATCAACGCTCTCCACACAACTTGACTGAGCTTGAACAGTTTTGTGCAGAAGAATGGGAAAATATTGCCCAATCAAGGTGTGCAAGTTGGTAGAGACCTATCCCTACAGACTCACAGCTGTAATTACTGTCAAAGGTGCTTCCACCAAGTATTAACTCAGGGGGTGGACACTTATCCAACCAATATATTCAGTTTTGTATTTAATTAATTTTCTGAAATTTGTAGAATTTCTTTTTCACTTGGATGTTGTGGGTTACGATGTGTAAATAAAGGTGGAAAAAGTCTGAATTAATGCAATTCAATTCCAGGCTATAAGGTGACAAAAGGTGAAAATTTTGAAAAGGGGTGTACACTTTCTAGAGGCACAGTATATGCGCGCGCGCACGCACGCATGCACGCACACCACACACACACACACACGAAGGTGGATACTTGAGAGACCTGTGGGGGGCTCCGTACCACCTTCTGCAACCCGCCTATGGAGATGACAACCAGCGGGCATAAGTGCTCGTATCCAAGTCCCAGTAACTCATGGAAACATGAGCCAAAAACAATAACTGAGAAGAGGAATTAACGCTCACATATGACCTGATGATCCCATCGAGCGTGAACATAGAAAACAAAGCATTGTGACCGGATATGGTACTTCGGTATAAAAAAAGGAAAAGAAGGCATTGCTCTAAATGAGGCATCAGTACCCAGCGGGTTTGGCCGAAACAACGCAGAAATAAAGAAAATGACCACATTCCAAGATTCCAAAAAGAAGTGAAAAATCCTGGAACCTGAAGAGCACCTGCATTTTGCCAGTGATAATTGAAGCAACTTGAATGACGAAGAGGAACCTTACGGAGATCTTAAAAAAACAATCCGAGGGAATATTAATGCAACCAACTTCAGGTGGAAGCTGTCTGGGGCTCATCGACGATCCTGAAAAGAGCCTTCGGAACAAAAGTGAGAACAAAACTCCATGGACAATCCTCAGACATATCAATGTGCCAATGAAGTTTAAGTAAATTCTTCAAGAAAATGAGGAAAAGATTACAATTTCGGATCTGGTTGGAAAAGTGAGATTATATTGTGGTGATGAGGCTGATACAAGATTTCACTTGAAAGAATCGATTACATTTTGGCAACAGTGAGAACATAGCAGAAATTATTTGGCATTTAAAATATTGTCACTTTCAGAAAACAACAGACTCATTTAATCCACAAAACTTCAATTATCTTTCAAAATAATTGTTGATAAAAAAAATAAGTTCTTAATCCATCAAAAACCAGACACCCACGCCTGTGGAAATTGCCCCACTGAGAAAAATTTGACATCTCAGAACACTGAATTTGCTGCTGAAGACTATTTTTAGCCAAACAGATGTTGATGTGAAAACTGCATCCAAATAACGGTTTAAAATCTTTCTTCGACCACCCCACCCCCCTCCTGACACCACGCCTCCTCCCTCAATCAAATAAACCACCACAACACCGCAACCCCAAACAGGAAAAGGAGTTCAGTGCACTACCACTTTGCACTAAAATTTCTCATCGACTCCTTGCACAGCCGTAGATCCTGTCAGGTGGTGAACAAATTGGAGGCCAGCAATGCAGCGTATCAATGACAAGAAATTCCTGGTTTCTTCCATGCTCCTGGTTTCTTATTCCTGGAGAACTCCTGGTTTTTCCTCATCACTTTGGACAGTGTGCTAATGAAAAAGTAGAGGACAATGCTGGAACGTTGCTTGGTTCCATGACATAAGCATGCGAACACAAAGCGCATGAAACTGACACCATTGAACTTGCTTTAGAGGCAGATTAAAATAAAAAAAAATACAATTCCATAAGCCTTCTTCCAATGGACTCCTATCTGGGAGGTATGATGATTTCCAGGCAATTAATACCCGAAACCTAACTCGGAATAATGATTTGTTCTGGATAATTTTCTGGTCACTGAGATCAGTGAGATATGCACGTTCCAGCATGATGCAAACCGTGCACCAAGGGGAGTCATATGGCACACACTGCATCAACAACTCCATTGGAAGGACAGCGGTGCTTGCTTTTTGACTTGTCACGAATGAGAAAGTGTTTTCCAACGTGAAATCTTAAACACAGCTTTTATGCAATTTTGTCCATGGATCGACCTCTGGAAGCTTGCATCTGTTACAGCGTTTGAGCCTTGGGGAGAAACTGCTGAAATCTATCTTCCTGGTTTCTTCCCGACATCTTTGATCTTTGCTCCTTTATCTCTCATGTCTCTCTTCAGTCTTTCACACTTTTTCATATTTCTCTTTATTCATGCTTTCTTGCTTTTTCTTCCCTTTTTGCTTATTTTCCTGTCTTTTACTCTTAATTTCTCTTTCTTTATCTGTCTGTCTGTCTTTCTGTCTAAAGAAGTGAATTCTTAGAAATTATTTTTGTAATGCTCATTCGGTTGTGCTTGGATGAGTTTGAGGGTAGACGAGTGGCAGCTGAAACCTGGATCTTATCCAGGTGCCTCCCGATGACTCCATCTTTGCTCTTTGCTTGTTCAGGTTCCTTATGATGACTCCAATGCAGTGTTTGGGCTTTCATGTGATTTCAACAGTACTCCCACCACCAAAGGTGGACGGAAGTTATGTTTTCACTCCTGTCTGTTGTTTTGTGAGCAGGATATCTCACAAAGTCATGGATGGATTCAGATGTAATTTGGTGACAGGTTGGGTGTGTGATAAGGACGAATTGATTCGATTTGGTGAAGATCCGGAACCGATAATTTTTTTCAAAGTGATTCTTCACCATCGAGTGATTGGGCCAAAAAACGATGCACAGATCAGGTCAGGTCAGGTCAGGCATGGGAGCATGCGCTGGAGCAGCGCGTCGCTGCGTCCACTTTCCGCCGGTACTCCAGGGGCCTCCGTATGGCCATCCCCCAGGCAGATGCCTGGCGCATCCCATCTCCTTGAGATACCGATCAACATGCTGCAACCACAAGGCACGTGGTTGGCCCATTGGACTCCTCCACTCAGGAGGCTGCCTCGCTGAGAGAATCTGGTGAGCTGGATCAGCGTCAGGAAAAAAAGCCACATGTCCATACCAGCAACAGCTGACACTCACAGACTATGCAGGTAAAAATCTCATTTGAGTCCCTCTCAGCAACGCTCGTTGGACACAAAGATGTTCAGTACAGCGTGATAATCTTAAACGGTTATGGACGGATTCAAACGAAACTTGGTGGACAGGTTGGCTGTGTGACGAGGACGAATTTATTTGATTTTGGTGACGGTCTGAATCCGGATCCAGACACGAGAAAATCTTTTTAATGATCTCAGTGATTCTTCACCATTGAGAGATGGGGCCAAAAACGATATATGGCAAATATCTGAAAAAGTTGTGGACGAGTTATGAAAAAACAAGACGACTTGATGGATGAGTTGGGTAGATGATAAGAACAAGCGATTAGATTTTAGTTCAGGACCGGATGCAGATCGGCCTTTCAGTGGGATACAAAAGGTAAACGGTTCAGAAAATATGCTAAAGAATCGTGGAAAGGAATAATTTTGGCATAAAAAAACCCATTAATAAGTGGCCATGTTGGAGTTTGCCAAATATATTAGATTATAATTGGTACCAAGCATTTAGAGAGAACGAAGTCAGATATAACAGGAATAGATATGACTACATAGACACATGTGTGGGGCCAAATACCATGTGATATTTGATAGAGAAATCACTTTCCTTAAGATGCCAAGATAATTACAAATTCAACGAAAGTGGAATATTTCTTTAAAATCAACAAAATATGAAAATTGTTCTAATTTTAAGATTACTCGCAAATAACTTACCCTTGTGGACTCGTTTATTTCTCCAACCTTTGTGATGCCAACAGCACATTTAATATGACTCCTAACCTAATTATGACTGAGTAACAACCACCAGCTTTCAACTGTTTCTGTCCAGCAGTTTTGGATACATAAGTCAAAGAAACATACAAACTTGAACACAAAGAGACCTCAAATTATATATTAGTATGATCCCACCAATTTGATTTTGAAATGTGTGCTCGAGCACGTATTGTCCTGAAATATTAAAATTTGTTTTGCAAACTCCCCCCCCCCCCCAACACGGCAGACACGCATATGCACACAACTACCAACTTTGAAAAGTGAAAAAGTAAGCCAAACTTCCTGTACAAGCACAAGATGACCCTGATATTGCTTGTTGCCTGAATCCTCTGGAGACGAAGCTTGCTGTGAGATTCAATAACTGTTGTAGGGTGGGCTTTCTCCACCAGATCAGGAACACTGACAAATCTAAGTGAAATACCCACACAGCTCCCATGGTGTGCGAAGGAGAGGCGGGAGACGCGTGCTGGCCCAGGCTGTCGAAAGCAGAGCAACTGCTGTGCATGACCCCACTCAAACAGGCGTACGGACCCATCCTGTGCTCCTGTAAGGTCTGCAAAGCAAGTCAAGAAAGGGGAAAATTATGTTACTTGGGCAATCCAAAAATATTGTGCATTTGTAAGGCAATACAATGTTATGATAAAGCTGAGACAACCATGCAGATATGAACCATTGGTCAGCAGGCAGATTTGTATTCTGCAAAACAGGTCTACATGCATTAATGCAAGACACGTGGCATTCTCTGTGGGCAACTTGCTGACCAAAAAAGGTATCACAAGCTCCCACCCTCCCCTCCCTGCCCCCCCCAATGGTGTTACTCCACATGTTTCATCATGCGAGTTAAAGCAATAGCTTCTGCTTGGCTGAGCTGAGACGCAAGCTACAAGGATACTTGTGTGTGCGTGCATGTGGGCTGGAGGTAGAGGGTGGGGGCTAGCGGCATGCGTGCTTTGTACCCTCAAACAGGGTTAGACATTAACATTAAAAACTGGTTATCTCTCAAGCAAGTTTGGGATAAACTCCACATGTGTGAATCAAAATATGACGACTCAAATTTTAATTACTCGAGCACTACTGCGTCCTAATTCCTGCAACTCACATGGAGATGTTCGTCTCATTCAGATTTTTATGCTAATTTCTCAGCTATATATGCGCACTGATAAAACAAATACTTTTACAATGCGAAAAAAAAAGCTTTCGAATGCACACAACGGAGCTCAACAAATGGACAAACTGTATCATCGAGTGTACCACGTGTGCTGCCATTGTCACAAGGTGAAATCATGCGCTTGAATATTGCAGGCGGTATCAGTATTAAATGCAGTAAATCTGCTTGCTACTGAATATTGAGAAAGTCAAGATCAAGTACTGCCACATTCGTCAAGAAGTTGAAGAGTTCCTCTTCATCTTGGCCATCGGCGTCTGCTGGATCACCAAGAGGTGTGAATTTTGGATGACGCGATCTCCGTCCTCTTGTTCACGACAGGCACTTAGCTTAATTTGAGTCATAAAGCTTCTTGTCTTGGCCCATTCAATGGATGTAGAGAACGAGTGATTCATCATGTCAGTTGTCAGAAATGATCTCCATTTAATCTTGATGCACTTTACAGCAGAAAACCCCCTCTTACAAATTTCTGCTTATATTGGTGAGGCACAATGACTCAAACTGCCTCTCAACTCAAAAAGTTCTAAATGTGTACTCAGAAAAGGTACAGCCCCAACATAGATGTTGAGAATCGAGGTTTATGGTGAGATATTAAACTCACTCAAGATGGCAGCTTTCACATTCCGTATTCAAGTCGAATGCAAGTTACCGACGGTATTTCTCTTTGGTTTTGGGTTTGTACGCTGCAAATTGACTTGTCCCGTAAAGTTTCATCATAAATATGCATGATATGTGATTAGCGAGAATACCGACGTGTGCAGTGGTCAACGAGCGCACACTTTCGTGCTGTCCAAAAGGAATGTTCACTTGTCTCGGATAATTATCAGACAACCGTTTATGTCGAGCACCGTCAAAGCATTCATAATACATTTTCCGACCAAAACTTTCACACAGGTATAGTACTTAGTAGTGTCAATTTTGTTGCAACGAAACAGGCGAGGGAACCAAACTTGCAACTCCATTCCATTCCATTCCATTGGGACCATACTCTGTGCGGAGCGTTGGGCTGCCTAAGCAGTCTCCTTGGCTATTGGGCACAATCCTGAAGGGTCACCACTCCGCGCAGGATACCAGCAAGCTGGCACTCATTTTGCCGACATCAGAAGGATGACAGAGAGAGCAACCCACCTGGTATTAATTCAACAGACGAGTGGGATTAGAATCAGGATCCTAGGATCCCAAGCCCATCACCCTAACCATGAGCCAACACCAAGCATAAACTTGCAACTCAGCACTCATGATGCCAGGTTTTCAGTTCAAATCGCACGTACTGTGTTGATTTGTCGACTCATGTTATTGGAATTAATGTAAAAGGAAGTTATGTCTCCCAATGTCCTTGTCCTAATGCCTCAATTCAAAATCAACTAGAGAGTTCACAGAACACCTTACCCCGTGCAGTCTTGACAAAAAAAAAAAAGACATGGAAAGGGTCTTTCAAACTCTTCCTTATTGCGTTTCCGAGACGATCTAATCTGGTACGAGCCGCCATTTTGTATGAATCTCAATGGTCGCAAACACTGAGAGAAGCGAGCGTAATTTGAATGTTGGATGATCTAAATTGGTGTAATATTTTATCCAAGTACTGCTAAACGGAAGGTTTTTGAATGCGCCAAGAAGGTGATTTTGTGTTCTGCCAGTATTCAGGTATATAATTCAATTGAAATAAAACAAAGATTTTAATGGTTATAGAAAAAAAAAGTTGTTCATTTTGCCAAATTCAGAGCCAAAAATACTGTTAAACTGCACGTTTGTGTTCCGATTCATGTTCCGATGATTCATGATCTACAGTGTTCAAAACATAACATTAAAATGAAATTTAGGAGTTCCTCGATCATAGACTGCCATCTGTAGACAGACAGGCAGACAGACAAAGTGAATCAATTGCTTAACCACACCTTTGCTTTGCGCACGTAGAATAACAATTGCACAAAGCTCCTTCAGCAGTCTCACTGCAAACAATGCTACAAGCTCGCCAAAAGGCATCAGCTAAATTTCAACCAAATCTTACACCCATTATCAGCATTTGAAACGAGCTGATAAATACAACCACCACTGTGTCGACAAGGGTTGTCCACCTATTCATCAATGAGGGCTGCATATACAATCCTGCATGTAATATCATGTGGGTGGCACTCCCACCACATAATATCTGTCCTTTTCACCTCCACCATCGAAGGTGAAGGAGGTTATGTTTTTACCCTCTCTGTCTGTTTGTTTGTCTGTCTGTCTGTGTGCAGGATATCCCAAAAAGTTGTGGACGGATCCGGATTAAATTTGGTGGACAGGCTCGGTGTGTGACAAGGACAAACTGATAAGATTTTGGTGAAGATCCGGATCCAGATCCGGATACGATAATTATTTAATTTCTAAAGTGATTCTTCACCATTGGGAGATAGGGGCCAAAAATTATACATAGGATGATATTTCAAAAATCTATTGGCCCGATATATTCTCGTGGATCAGGCATTACGCGGCAGAGGTATGCGTTCCACGAGTGCCCTTCCAGTTTGGTATTTTTTCAATTTCTATACAACATCTGTTGTAAGAGTGGGAATGTCACATGTAATTTGAAATTAGGCACAATGTCAACGGGTCACATTTATTTGCTGAACGGATCGTGGGTTGAAGACCCCTGGGAACTCGTAAAAAATGTCCTTTTCATCTTGAAAGTTGATATTTGACGTTGTGGGCTCCGTGGATCGATGACTTCCTCGACACATTCTGTACCATGAATAAGAGCATAAACAAGACAGAATAGGCAAAACGTGGACAAGGAATCCCAGGAGGCAACTTGGACCATTATGCCTGTGCTGTATCCACACTCCTGAAACTCAATCTAAAGAAAGCAGCACAGTGGAGGGTCAAAGGATCAAAGAGGTGAGGAGCAAAGGAGGAGAAGATAAAATGAGAACAAGGAAGGAAATGGCACAACCCTCACGACACCAAATAGAAAATGAAAAAGTAACAACAAAAAAAAAAGAGGCAAAAGGAAGAGGTTTATACTTTTCATTTCAAGTACCGAATATTCAATGCAGCACAAGCTGCACAAAACACCAACAGATTACACAAACCAGTCCCGAGACACCGACTTTTCTGACTGACGTCGCCGTACCGCTTTCTCCCTTTCATTCTCGAGCATCGTTCCAGTGCACGTTTTATCAAACAATCCACTATCGCTGTTGTTACTACTTTCCCAGGATAGCATTCCAACAATGCCAGCTCTGTGTGAAACGCAAGTTTCTTGCTTCCATCCTCAATGTCCCATTGTTATCTATTTTTTGTTAATCTCAAGCGTCACCATTTCAATCACATCCCCATGTAGTCACCTTTTTAATGTAAAAAGTGCAGTCATCCTCAGCTGCTCTTCACACGAAGTATGTGTGTGTGTGTATACATTTGATACTGTATATGTCATGTGCTTCTTTGTTTGAATATTATAGTAGTATATATATATATAATATACATATACATATATTGCAGCTCCATCCGGAATGCTTCAATAACAAGTCTGTCCGAGTTCCTCAGATAATGGAAACCAGAAATGCACCAATTAATCGAGGTGAGGCTTCACTAAATCACTGTTCAACATAAATATCACCTCCTTTGATCTATAAGCGACCCCCGACAAATAGAACCAAAAATCCATTCACTTGAACCGAATGCTGCCTCACACTGTGCTCACAGCTGACACACCCATAATCGACAACCGCCGCATATTATTTTCTTCCATCACATTCTCCATGTCTGCCTTTGGCATTACGTGTATCTAATACTTATTCTTGTCAATGTCAAACATACATTTCCAAATAATGAACTGGTGTAGTGCCAATGGCCCAGGCTATTTGAGTAAATCTTGGCTTTCCTGAATCTGGTCACCCCCACTACACAATCATTATCGACTTACTCCAAGTTTGGTCCTGTCTGCAAATTTTGAAAGTCTATTCTTAACACAAATGTCTCAATCATTGATGGAATTTAAAAAATAACACTTAACTCCTGGATGAATCCCTAAAGTACTCCACAACTAACCACATCCCAGCCTGACATCCTTCCATTGAACGATCCCGAAGCAAATTCTTAATCTAGTTTGCTGCTCAACAAGCCACAACCCTAGACGACAGCCTTTTACGTGTCCTTCGTAAATGCCTTGTGAAGTCTTGGTACACAGTGCTACATGAACTGCAATCCTCTCAGTAACTTCATAAGTCACGCCCACAGATAATTCCGACAAATATGTTCAACAGATCTCCCTTGAGTACATCCATGCCAATTAGAGGACGATGACTGCTACTCTACTGCTGCTCTCTGCTGCTGCTGCTACTGCAATAATGGCCCCAATTATTCCCAACCTTCTTGCGAGGTCTGCCAGGGAACGTTTTTCGGCGAAGTCTTTCATGAAATGGCTGGGTCGGGCCTGACATTAACTGAACGTGGCAGGAATTTGGAATTTGGCCTGGCTGCCAGCAAAAACCTGCGCACTCTTCACGCAGGATGCCGTGAGTCTTTACATCCACCAACGACCAGTGATCGGGCTTAACATCTTTCTGATCGACGATACGCATGTTGATGCATCATCCTGGATGAGAAACACAACAGAGTTCATCGGTGGGTTGCGATACAAACGCGGTGAAACAGATCAAAATCTGGCTGAACAGTTTTACACGTTTTGTATCCACTCCGAAATGATAGGTCGGATCCGCATCCGACCTGAACCAAAAATCTATCTGGCTTGTTATCGTCACCGACCCAACTCATCCACCAAGTTTTTCCAAACCCGTCCACGTTTCGAGATATCGTGCTATATTATCGTTTTTGGCCTTTTCTCTCAATGGTGAAGAATCGCGTCAAAAATTTCAAGCATCCGATCCGGATCTTCAGCAAAACCGAACCAATTCAAGATCCTCGTCACGCACTCAACTTATCCACCAAATTTTGTCATACGTTTGCAGATATCGTGCTGTGTATCATTTCTGGATAGACAGCTCAAAGAATAATAAATTGTCGCAAAGCGATCTTTTGAAACCCAAATTATAATTATTTTTATAAAAGAAAAAAAACAAGGAGCTCAATAAAATCTTCTTCCTGCTCATCCTTCATTGGTAGAACACGGTGCGAGTCCAACTGATGCTGCAGTATTACCTTTGGTACACCGCACATTTCGCTTTACCTCGACAGGTCCGCTGTTAAAGGAACAGTTGCAGGAATGCTTATCTTAGAAATAGCGTTCATTCAGGGAGCATGCTGTGCAATGCATGTTGTAACATTCAAAGCAGTATCTTGGGACACTTAGGTGTCATGTGGAAGCCTATTTTTTGATTTATTGCCAAGCCCTATTCATGTGCGTGTCAAATATTAATAAACTGACCTTCAATGTGCCGAGACACTGACAAATTAGCGCCGCAAAAGTGAGGTCAGGTGTTGATTTTCCTGAAATACATGAGGAACACTTGCTTGAAATGTGCCATCATCGCTGTGTCAATAGGTATATGTGAAAGATGTCTACTTGGAACAAATGGGTCAAAATAATAAGACACGCAAAGTAATGCAGACCAACAGATATAATGTAAAACGTGTAGCATTATGAACAATGAGGCTTCAGACGTGACAGCAAGAAGTGATAATAAAAAGTGGGAAGTAAATTGCACGAGTAAGCAACCCATCACTTAAACTAGAAAGCATCTCAAATTGCAAAGCTCGTCCGCATCCGCTTTGAACTCAAACTAAAGCTGACGAAAACGAGAGTTTTGAAAAAGAAATTGTGCATTTTATTAATTTGTGTTCTCAATATTCTCATAACAAGGATGTATGAAGATTTAATAACAAAAGCTCAATTGGAAAAAATGTTATACGCATTTACACACACACACTGAAGCTTAATAGTAAATAAATAAATAATAAAACAAGGAAGTGATTTGAAAGAACGGGGCGTCTCACTGTGGTGGGGCCAAGGGCCATTTATAGTCACGATGACTTGCCTTTCACATTTTGACCAATTTGTTACCTCCCGCCACCAAAGGTAGAGGAGGTTATGTTTTCACCCCCCTCTGTTTGTTTGTGTACAGGATATCTCAAAAAGTTGTGGACGGATCTGGATGAAATTTTATGGACAGGTTTGGTTTGTGACAAGAACGAACTGATTAAATTTTGATGAAGATCCGGATCCGGATCCGACGACTAGAATTTTAAAGTGATTCTTCACCATTGAGAGATCGGCGGCCAAAATATAGTCGCATGATATCTCAAAAGTTGTGCACGAATTTGGATGAAAGTTGGTGGACACATTGGGTGTGTGACAAGGACGAATTGATTCAGTTTGGGTGAAGATCCGAATCCGGATCCGGTACGAGGATTATTTAATTTTTTAAGTAATTCTTCCCCATTGAGAGAAAGGGCCAAAAAGATATATAGCATGATATTTCAAAAATGTATGCGGCCAGATATGTTCTCGTGGATCATGCAATGCGTGGCGGAGGTATGCGCTCTACCGAGTGCCCTTCTAGTTTAATAAGTGTTTTTCTATATTTCTATTTAAGGTTTGTTGAAAATTTGATGACAAAAGCTCAAATGGTTAAAAAAAAATTGTGGATTGGATAGAATAGACAGACAGACAGACACATACACAGAAGCTATTGCAAAAACCAGTCTCCCTCTGCACGGGGAGACGAGCTAATAAATATAATTATCCTATTAACTTACAATTGGTCACTGGCTCTGACACCAACACATATTTTTTTCATTTTGGACTCTCGGCATCAAAAGCTACATATATCAAATAAAGTTTCAAATGGCGCACCTCGCTGCCATTAGAGCATTTAAATTTGCATCAGATGTGGCAATAATGTAAATTGTTGCTCCAGCTTGCCGGCTCGATGACAGAAGACGCCATTTGCATTTTGCCACCTCCATCCCACCGTTTGGAATCCCACGTGGGCACGGGCAACTTGCTAGTTACAATAAATGCTAAACCTGTGAAATGTAAAAACACGGAAATACGTCCAGGTCACTCTCCTATCAAAGACTTTCCCTATGAGGTAATGGTCATCAGTGTACACCGAGCGGTTAT
Source organism: Eptatretus atami (assembly GCA_035128595.1). NCBI lineage: Eukaryota > Metazoa > Chordata > Myxini > Myxiniformes > Myxinidae > Eptatretus > Eptatretus atami. The sequence continues at coordinate 165,128,009 of CM068956.1, forward strand.
TGCACGATTTGCTGACAGACATTTGTGTATGTACAGCATATGCACTCAATGTACAGTTTTTTTAAAAGAGCTGAAACCAAACGAGAAAATAAAATTTGACGCAATATGCATCAATGGATGGGTCTCCTCCCACATTCGAAGTCGACCTTACTATTTACCTTTGATCTCAAACTTAAGGTCACATGAGAAAGAGAGCGAGAGCGAGAGAGAGACAGGAAAAAGAGACACAGGGAAGAGAGCAGGGAAGAGAGGCAGGGAAGGGAGGCAGGGAAGGGAAGGCAGGGAAGGGAGACAGGGAAAGGGAGACAGGGAAGGGAGACAGGGAAGGGAGAAGGGAAGGGGGAACAGGGAAGGGGAGAGACAGGGAATGGGAAGACAGGGAAGGGAGGCAGGGAAGGGAGGCAGGGAAGGGAGCAGGGAAGGGAGACAGGGAAGGAGGCAGGGTAAGGGAGGCAGGGAAGGAGCAGGGAAGGGAGGCAGGGAAGGAGGCCGGGAAGGGAGGCAGGGAAGGGAGGCAGGGAAGGGAGGCAGGGAGGGAGGCAGGGAAGGGAGGCAGGGAAGGAAGGCAGGAAGGAGGCAGGGAGGGAGCAGGGAAGGGAGACAGGGAAGGGAGACAGGGAAGGAGACAGGGAAGGGAGACAGGGAATGGAGACAGGAAGGGAGACAGGAAAGGGGACACAGGAAAGGGAGACAGGAAAGGGGAGACAGGAAAGGGAGACAGGAAAGGGGAGACAGGAAAGGGGAGAACAAGAAAGGAGAGAGACAAGGGAAAGCAGAGACAGGAAAGGAGAGACAGGAAAGCAGAGACAGGAAGAGAAGAAGAGAGACAGGAAAGAAGAGACAGGAAAGAAGAAGACAGGAAAGAAGAGACAGGAAAGAAGAGTACAGAAAGAAAGACAGGAAAGAAGACAGGAAAGATAGAGACAGGAAAGAGCAGACAGGAAAGAACAGTAGAAAAGAGGGGAGTTGGGGAAGATGTGGGGAAATACACCAACAGCTGGTAGAGACACAAATGGAGATTTACAAGGATAAGGGACATGGGGAAGAATGAGAGCAAGGGGACGACACAAGGGTGAACAAGATGGATACAGCCGCAAACTCTGAATCACAGAAGTAGAAGGAATTACTGGAACCCTGGAAAGGGTGGGCTTGGGGAGGGTCCATTTGGGGGGCGAGTAGACAAGTGCCACTTTTTCGTTGTTTATCACTTCTGGACTTGACATCAGCCGTCTTCACCTCTGGGTTCAATGACACACCATGGAGGTTGCATAGTTTTGTCGTGTTGCTATTGCAAGTGTCGCGTGGATGGTGTTGTTGGACACCGAGATGTTATTTCCTAACCTTTTTCTAGTTTTACTTTTGTAGCCTCTGGTTCTCACCAATGCAATGGGGTGGGGGGGGGGGGTCGAGACTTTTTGCACCACACAGTCGAGACTAATGGAATGACTTATTGATGTCGAATGTGAATGTCGATGCGGGCGACGATTAGTGATGATGGATAGTCCGATATGACTTATCGAGAATCCGACTATGATTATGAATGGATAACCACAGGCCATTTGAAAGTCGAGAACTTCCGCCTCGTTTGATCCCTATGTCGCTAAGAGGCGATGAACCCAGGGCAGTTGCCACGTCCCATGGGGGTCTGCAAGGGCATCCCGCTCGCCTGTTAACGAACAAGCGGATAAAGTTCGAACATTAATCCTGTATGGCCAAATCATTATGACGGAGATCTCATATACCGCCGACGTTGATCCAGTATGTATGGCGTCATATACGACCCTAACGGCAGTCAACGACAATTCGAGAGGATACACCCTGGAAAGAAGAAGAAGAGTCGATGTCGCTATGAATGGAAAGAGCTGGTATATTTACAACAAAGGAACAGTTGAGAGAGGGAGAATCGAAACAGTCCAACAAAAACGTAAAAGTATGGAGAAGAGAGATATTTGGTTTAGCAGATCATAGGCCATCCATTAAGAGTTGGACGGCACGACATGGAACAAAACTAAGGTGTGGGGAGGAATGAAGGGGTCTGAGGAGAAGATGCATGAAGATGGTGGGGGAGGGTAGCAGTTAGCGGACAGGATTTACCTCACGAGAGCTATGGTTCATGTGGAATGTATTGT
>CM068956.1:165130162-165146099 GCA_035128595.1 Eptatretus atami
CGATCTTCGATGGCGGAGGTTAACAAACAGAAAGGGGTGAAAACAGTAACCTCCGATCTTCGATGGCGGAAGTTAACAAGCTCAAATGCGCTAAGATCCTCGTCCTCTTAATGATGACGTCATAAAAACGAATATGACTCATTGTGATGTATCAGGTTTACGATAAATTATCTGTGCTAATGCCCGGCTTGATTCCCGCAAACAAAAATCAAACAGCTTGCCCAGTTTCGGAGATAATGGTATCGGCGATTTCCATTCGCGGCATATTATGAGTCAACTTTTTTTCTAGGAAGAATTTCCAAAATTGGAGATGGTTACTGCCTGCGCGTGGGCTTTCTGCATATACATGGCAAGTTTCACTAAGATCCGATAAAAACTCTGGGTTGTGAAACAAAAAATGTCAAAAAATAGGAATGACTCATAAAAATTGATATGACGTCATAGCGATGTATCATATGTGCGGTAATTCATCTCTGCTAATGCCCTGTTCGATTCCCGCAAACATAATTCAAAAAGCTTGCCTACTTTCAAAGATAATTTTTTAGGCGATTTCCATTAGCGGAGATATTTTGACGTCATAACTTTTTTTCTAGGAGGAATTTTCAAAATCGGAGATGGTTACTGTCTGCGCAGGGTATTTTTACATATATACGCCAAGTTTTAGGAAGTTTCGATGAAAACTGTAGGCTGTGAAACAAAAAAGTCCACAACAAGAAGATGAAGAACAACAACGTGCAGTAAGACTTAGAGATCCTCCACGAGGATCTAAAAAATACAAAACTAGAATATCTTGGTTGGATGATGTGTCCACCCCCTCATAATAGCAATTGTAAATTGGTTAAGGTGTAACCAATCACATTCAAAATCACAAACAAAGTTAATTGGCCTCCACCTGTGTTAAATTGCAGTGATTCTGATTATTTCAGGATAAAATCAGCTGTTCCTGCAGGTTTCCTCTGCTGGGTAGTAAATTTCACAGCGAAGACTCAACCATGAGGCCCAAGGAGCTCACAAAAGACCTCCAGGATAAAGTTGTGGAAAGGCACAGATCAGGGGATGAATATAAAAAATATTTCAAAAGCCTTGAATATCCCTTGGAGCACAGTCAAGGCAATCAATAAGAAGTGGAAGGCGTAGGGTACCACCAAGACCCTGCCGAGATCAGGCTGCCCCTCCAAACTGGATGACCAATCAAGGAGGAGACTGATTAGAGTAGACATCAAGAGGCCAATGGCGACTTTGAAAGAGCTCCATGCTTATGTGGCAAAGACTGGTCACTGTGTACATATGACAACAATATGCCAAGCACTCCACAAGTCTGACCTGTATGGCAGGATGGAAGCAAGAAGGAAGCATTACTTAAAAAAGCCCATCTTGAGTCCCATTTGAGGTATGCAAAAAACCACTCCCGAGATTCTGAAGCCATTTGGAAAAAAAAAAAGGCCGAAATGCAAAACGTAGCGTTTGGGGCAAAACCAACACAACACATCACCCAAAGAACACCATCCCTATTGTGAAGCATGGTGCTGGCAGGATCATGTTATGGGGATGTATGTCATCAGCAGGGACTGGGGCACTTGTCAGGATAGAAGGGAAAATGGATGGAGCAAAGTACAGAAAAATCCGAGAGGAAAACCTGCTGCCATCTGCAAGAAAGCTGAAATTGGGACAGAAGTTCACCTTTCAGCATGACAACGACCCGAACCACATAGGCAAAGCTACACTGGAGTGGCTAAGGAACAAAAAGATAAATGTCCTTGAGTGACCCAATCAGATCCCCGACCAAAATCCAATCGAAAATCTGTGGCATGACTTGACGATTGATGTCTATCAACGCTCTCCACACAACTTGACTGAGCTTGAACAGTTTTGTGCAGAAGAATGGGAAAATATTGCCCAATCAAGGTGTGCAAAGTTGGTAGAGACCTATCCCTACAGACTCACAGCTGTAATTACTGTCAAAGGTGCTTCCACCAAGTATTAACTCAGGGGGGTGGACACTTATCCAACCAATATATTCCAGTTTTGTATTTTTAATTAATTTTCTGAAATTTGTAGAATTTCTTTTTCACTTGGATGTTGTGGGTTACGATGTGTAAATAAAGGTGGAAAAAGTCTGAATTAATGCAATTCAATTCCAGGCTATAAGGTGACAAAAGGTGAAAATTTTGAAAAGGGGGTGTACACTTTCTAGAGGCACAGTATATGCGCGCGCGCACGCACGCATGCACGCACACCACACACACACACACACGAAGGTGGATACTTGGAGACCTGTGGGGGGGCTCCGTACCACCTTCTGCAACCCGCCTATGGAGATGACAACCAGCGGGCATAAGTGCTCGATATCCCAGTCCCAGATAACTCATGGAAACATGAGCCAAAAACAATAACTGAGAACGAGGAATTAACGCTCACATATGACCTGATGATCCCATCGAGCGTGAACATAGAAAACAAAGCATTGTGACCGGATATGGTACTTCGGTATAAAAAAAGGAAAAGAAGGCATTGCTCTAAATGAGGCATCAGTACCCAGCGGGTTTGGCCGAAACAACGCAGAAATAAAGAAAATGACCACATTCCAAGATTCCAAAAAGAAGTGAAAAGATCCTGGAACCTGAAGAGCACCTGCATTTTGCCAGTGATAATTGAAGCAACTTGAATGACGAAGAGGAACCTTACGGAGATCTTAAAAAAAACAATCCGAGGGGAATATTAATGCAAACCAACTTCAGGTGGAAGCTGTCTGGGGCTCATCGACGATCCTGAAAAGAGCCTTCGGAACAAAAGTGAGAACAAAACTCCATGGACAATCCTCAGACATATCAATGTGCCAATGAAGTTTAAGTAAATTCTTCAAGAAAATGAGGAAAAGATTACAATTTCGGATCTGGTTGGAAAAGTGAGATTATATTGTGGTGATGAGGCTGATACAAGATTTCACTTGAAAGAATCGATTACATTTTGGCAACAGTGAGAACATAGCAGAAATTATTTGGCATTTAAAATATTGTCACTTTCAGAAAACAACAGACTCATTTAATCCACAAAACTTCAATTATCTTTCAAAATAATTGTTGATAAAAAAAATAAGTTCTTGATCCATCAAAAACCAGACACCCACGCCTGTGGAAATTGCCCCACTGAGAAAAATTTGACATCTCAGAAACACTGAATTTGCTGCTGAAGACTATTTTTAGCCAAACAGATGTTGATGTGAAAACTGCATCCAAATAACGGGTTTAAAATCTTTCTTCGACCACCCCACCCCCCCTCCTGACACCCACGCCTCCTCCCTCAATCAAATAAACCACCACAACACCGCAACCCCCAAACAGGAAAAGGAGTTCAGTGCACTACCACTTTGCACTAAAATTTCTCATCGACTCCTTGCACAGCCGTAGATCCTGTCAGGTGGTGAACAAATTGGAGGCCAGCAATGCAGCGTATCAATGACAAGAAATTCCTGGTTTCTTCCATGCTCCTGGTTTCTTATTCCTGGAGAACTCCTGGTTTCTTCCTCATCACTTTGGACAGTGTGCTAATGAAAAAGGTAGAGGACAATGCTGGAACGTTGCATTGGTTCCATGACATAAGCATGCGAACACAAAGCGCATGAAACTGACACCATTGAACTTGCTTTAGAGGCAGATTAAAATAAAAAAAAATACAATTCCATAAGCCTTCTTCCAATGGACTCCTATCTGGGAGGTATGATGATTTCCAGGCAATTAATACCCGAAACCTAACTCGGAATAATGATTTGTTCTGGATAATTTTCTGGTCACTGAGATCAGTGAGATATGCACGTTCCAGCATGATGCAAACCGTGCACCAAGGGGAGTCATATGGCACACACTGCATCAACAACTCCATTGGAAGGACAGCGGTGCTTGCTTTTTGACTTGTCACGAATGAGAAAGTGTTTTCCAACGTGAAATCTTAAACACAGCTTTTATGCAATTTTGTCCATGGATCGACCTCTGGAAGCTTGCATCTGTTACAGCGTTTGAGCCTTGGGGAGAAACTGCTGAAATCTATCTTCCTGGTTTCTTCCCGACATCTTTGATCTTTGCTCCTTTATCTCTCATGTCTCTCTTCAGTCTTTCACACTTTTTCATATTTCTCTTTATTCATGCTTTCTTGCTTTTTCTTCCCTTTTTGCTTATTTTCCTGTCTTTTACTCTTAATTTCTCTTTCTTTATCTGTCTGTCTGTCTTTCTGTCTACAAAGAAGTGAATTCTTAGAAATTATTTTTGTAATGCTCATTCGGTTGTGCTTGGATGAGTTTGAGGGTAGACGAGTGGCAGCTGAAACCTGGATCTTATCCAGGTGCCTCCCGATGACTCCATCTTTGCTCTTTGCTTGTTCAGGTTCCTTATGATGACTCCAATGCAGTGTTTGGGCTTTCATGTGATTTCAACAGTACTCCCACCACCAAAGGTGGACGGAAGTTATGTTTTCACTCCTGTCTGTTTGTTTGTGAGCAGGATATCTCACAAAGTCATGGATGGATTCAGATGTAATTTGGTGGACAGGTTGGGTGTGTGATAAGGACGAATTGATTCGATTTTGGTGAAGATCCGGAACCGATAATTTTTTTCAAAGTGATTCTTCACCATCGAGTGATTGGGCCAAAAAACGATGCACAGATCAGGTCAGGTCAGGTCAGGCATGGGAGCATGCGCTGGAGCAGCGCGTCGCTGCGTCCACTTTCCGCCGGTACTCCAGGGGCCTCCGTATGGCCATCCCCCAGGCAGATGCCTGGCGCATCCCCATCTCCTTGAGATACCGATCAACATGCTGCAACCACAAGGCACGTGGTTGGCCCATTGGACTCCTCCACTCAGGAGGCTGCCTCGCTGAGAGAATCTGGTGAGCTGGATCAGCGTCAGGAAAAAAAGCCACATGTCCATACCAGCAACAGCTGACACTCACAGACTATGCAGGTAACAAATCTCATTTGAGTCCCTCTCAGCAACCGCTCGTTGGACACAAAGATGTTCAGTACAGCGTGATATCTTAAACGGTTATGGACGGATTCAAACGAAACTTGGTGGACAGGTTGGCTGTGTGACGAGGACGAATTTATTTGATTTTGGTGACGGTCTGAATCCGGATCCAGACACGAGAAAATCTTTTTAATGATCTCAGTGATTCTTCACCATTGAGAGATGGGGCCAAAAACGATATATGGCAAATTATCTGAAAAAGTTGTGGACGAGTTATGAAAAAAACAAGACGACTTGATGGATGAGTTGGGTAGATGATAAGAACAAGCTGATTAGATTTTAGTTCAGGACCGGATGCAGATCCGGCCTTTCAGTGGGATACAAAAGGTAAACGGTTCAGAAAATATGCTAAAGAATCGTGGAAAGGAATAATTTTGGCATAAAAAAACCCATTAATAATGTGGCCATGTTGGAGTTTGCCAAATATATTAGATTATAATTGGTACCAAGCATTTAGAGAGAACGAAGTCAGATATAACAGGAATAGATATGACTACATAGACACATGTGTGGGGCCAAATACCATGTGATATTTGATAGAGAAATCACTTTCCTTAAGATGCCAAGATAATTACAAATTCAACGAAAGTGGAATATTTCTTTAAAATCAACAAAATATGAAAATGTGTTCTAATTTTAAGATTACTCGCAAATAACTTACCCTTGTGGACTCGTTTATTTCTCCAACCTTTGTGATGCCAACAGCACATTTAACTATGACTCCTAACCTAATTATGACTGAGTACAACCACCAGCTTTCAACTGGTTCTGTCCAGCAGTTTTGGAATACATAAGTCAAAGAAACATACAAACTTTGAACACAAAGAGACCTCAAATTATATATTAGTATGATCCCACCAATTTGATTTTGAATGTGTGCTCGAGCACGTATTGTCCTGAAATATTAAAATTTGTTTTGCAAACTCCCCCCCCCCCCCAACACGGCAGCACGCATATGCCCACAACTACCAACTTTGAAAAGTGAAAAAGTAAGCCAAACTTCCTGTACAAGCACAAGGATGACCTGAATATTGCTTGTTGCCTGAATCCTCTGGAGACGAAGCTTGCTGTGAGATTCAATAACTGTTGTAGGGTGGGCTTTCTCCACCAGATCAGGAACACTGACAAATCTAAGTGAAATACCCACACAGCTCCCATGGTGTGCGAAGGAGAGGCGGGAGACGCGTGCTGGCCCAGGCTGTCGAAAGCAGAGCAACTGCTGTGCATGACCCCACTCAAACAGGCGTACGGACCCATCCTGTGCTCCTGTAAGGTCTGCAAAGCAAGTCAAGAAAGGGGAAAATTATGTTACTTGGGCAATCCAAACAATATTGTGCATTTGTAAGGCAATACAATGTTATGATAAAGCTGAGACAACCATGCAGATATGAACCATTGGTCAGCAGGCAGATTTGTATTCTGCAAAACAGGTCTACATGCATTAATGCAAGACACGTGGCATTCTCTGTGGGCAACTTGCTGACCAAAAAAGGTATCACAAGCTCCCACCCTCCCCCTGCCCCCCCCCAATGGTGTTACTCCACATGTTTCATCATGCGAGTTAAAGCAATAGCTTCTGCTTGGCTGAGCTGAGACGCAAGCTACAAGGATACTTGTGTGTGCGTGCATGTGGGCTGGAGGTAGAGGGTGGGGGCTAGCGGCATGCGTGCTTTGTACCCTCAAACAGGGTTAGACATTAACATTAAAAACTGGTTATCTCTCAAGCAAGTTTGGGATAAACTCCACATGTGTGAATCAAAATATGACGACTCAAATTTTAATTACTCGAGCACTACTGCGTCCTAATTCCTGCAACTCACATGGAGATGTTCGTCTCATTCAGATTTTTATGCTAATTTCTCAGCTATATATGCGCACTGATAAAACAAATACTTTTACAATGCGAAAAAAAAAGCTTTCGAATGCACACAACGGAGCTCAACAAATGGACAAACTGTATCATCGAGTGTACCACGTGTGCTGCCATTGTCACAAGGTGAAATCATGCGCTTGAATATTGCAGGCGGTATCAGTATTAAATGCAGTAAATCTGCTTGCTACTGAATATTGAGAAAGTCAAGATCAAGTACTGCCACATTCGTCAAGAAGTTGAAGAGTTCCTCTTCATCTTGGCCATCGGCGTCTGCTGGATCACCAAGAGGTGTGAATTTTGGATGACGCGATCTCCGTCCTCTTGTTCACGACAGGCACTTAGCTTAATTTGAGTCATAAAGCTTCTTGTCTTGGCCCATTCAATGGATGTAGAGAACGAGTGATTCATCATGTCAGTTGTCAGAAATGATCTCCATTTAATCTTGATGCACTTTACAGCAGAAAACCCCCTCTTACAAATTTCTGCTTATATTGGTGAGGGCACAATGACTCAAACTGCCTCTCAACTCAAACAAGTTCTAAATGTGTACTCAGAAAAGGTACAGCCCCAACATAGATGTTGAGAATCGAGGTTTATGGTGAGATATTAAACTCACTCAAGATGGCAGCTTTCACATTCCGTATTCAAGTCGAATGCAAGTTACCGACGGTATTTCTCTTTGGTTTTGGGGTTTGTACGCTGCAAATTGACTTGTCCCGTAAAGTTTCATCATAAATATGCATGATATGTGATTAGCAGAAATACCGACGTGTGCAGTGGTCAACGAGCGCACACTTTCGTGCTGTCCAAAAGGAATGTTCACTTGTCTCGGATAATTATCAGACAACCGTTTATGTCGAGCACCGTCAAAGCATTCATAATACATTTTCCGACCAAAACTTTCACACAGGTATAGTACTTAGTAGTGTCAATTTTGTTGCAACGAAACAGGCGAGGGAACCAAACTTGCAACTCCATTCCATTCCATTCCATTGGGACCATACTCTGTGCGGAGCGTTGGTGCTGCCTAAGCAGTCTCCTTGGCTATTGGGCACAATCCTGAATGGGTCACCACTCCGACGCAGGATACCAGCAAGCTGGCACTCATTTTGCCGACCTCAGAAGGATGACAGACAGAGTCAACCCCACCTGGTATTAATTCAACAGACGAGTGGGATTAGAACTCAGGATCCTAGGATCCCAAGCCCATCACCCTAACCATGAAGCCAACACCAAGCATAAACTTGCAACTCAGCACTCATGATGCCAGGTTTTCAGGTTCAAATCGCACGTACTGTGTTGATTTGTCGACTCATGTTATTGGAATTAATGTAAAAGGATAGTTATGTCTCCCAATGTCCTTGTCCTAATGCCTCAATTCCAAAATCAACTAGAGAGTTCACAGAACACCTTACCCCGTGCAGTCTTGACAAAAAAAAAAAAAAAGACATGGAAAGGGTCTTTCAAACTCTTCCTTATTGCGTTTCCGAGCACGATCTAAATCTGGTACGAGCCGCCATTTTGTATGAATCTCAATGGTCGCAAACACTGAGAGAGCGAGCGTAAAATTTGAATGGTTGCAAGATGATCTAAATTGGTGTAATATTTTATCCAAGTACTGCTAAACGGAAGGTTTTTGAATGCGCCAAGAAGGTGATTTTGTGTTCTGCAGTATTCAGGTATATAATTCAATTGAAATAAAACAAAGATTTTAATGGTTATAGAAAAAAAAAGTTGTTCATTTTGCCAAATTCAGAGCCAAAAATACTGTTAAACTGCACGTTTGTGTTCCGATTCATGTTCCGATGATTCATGATCTACAGTGTTCAAAACATAACATTAAAATGAAATTTAGGAGTTCCTCGATCATAGACTGCCATCTGTAGACAGACAGGCAGACAGACAAAGTGAATCAATTGCTTAACCACACCCTTTGCTTTGCGCACGTAGAATAACAATTGCACAAAGCTCCTTCAGCAGTCTCACTGCAAACAATGCTACAAGCTCGCCAAAAGGCAGCAGCTAAATCTCAACCAAATCTTACACCCAATTATCAGCATTTGAAACGAGCTGATAAATACAACCACCACTGTGTCGACAAGGGGTTGTCCACCTATTCATCAATGAGGGCTGCATATACAATCCTGCATGTAATATCATGTGGGTGGCACTCCCACCACATAATATCTGTCCTTTTCACCTCCACCATCGAAGGTGAAGGAGGTTATGTTTTTACCCCTCTCTGTCTGTTTGTTTGTCTGTCTGTCTGTGTGCAGGATATCCCAAAAAGTTGTGGACGGATCCGGATTAAATTTGGTGGACAGGCTCGGTGTGTGACAAGGACAAACTGATAAGATTTTGGTGAAGATCCGGATCCAGATCCGGATACGATAATTATTTAATTTCTAAAGTGATTCTTCACCATTGGGAGATAGGGGCCAAAAATTATACATAGGATGATATTTCAAAAATCTATTGGGCCCGATATATTCTCGTGGATCAGGCATTACGCGGCAGAGGTATGCGTTCCACCGAGTGCCCTTCCAGTTTGGTATTTTTTCAATTTTCTATACAACATACTGTTGTAAGAGTGGGAATGTCACATGTAATTTGAAATTACGGCACAATGTCACACGGGTCACATTTATTTGCTGAACGGATCGTGGGTTGAAGACCCCTGGGAACTCGTAAAAATGTCCTTTTCATCTTGAAAGTTGATATTTGACGTTGTGGGCTCCGTGGATCGATGACTTCCTCGACACATTCTGTACCAATGAATAAGAGCATAAACAAGACAGAATAGGCAAGACGTGGACAAGGAATCCCAGGAGGCAACTTGGACCATTATGCCTGTGCTGTATCCACACTCCTGAAACTCAATCTAAAGAAAGCAGCACAGTGGAGGGTCAAAGGATCAAAGAGGTGAGGAGCAAAGGAGGAGAAGATAAAATGAGAACAAGGAAGGAAATGGCACAACCCCTCACGACACCAAATAGAAAATGAAAAAGTAACAACAAAAAAAAAAAAGAGGCAAAAGGAAGAGGTTTATACTTTTCATTTCAAGTAGCCGAATATTCAATGCAGCACAAGCTGCACAAAACACCAACAGATTACACAAACCAGTCCCGAGACACCGACTTTTCTGACTGACGTCGCCGTACCGCTTTCTCCCCTTTCATTCTCAGCATCGTTCCAGTGCACGCTTTTATCAAACAATCCACTATCGCTGTTGTTACTACTTTCCCAGGAATAGCATTCCAAACAATGCCAGCTCTGTGTGAAACGCAAGTTTCTTGCTTCCATCCTCAATGTCCCATTGTTATCTATTTTTGTTAATCTCAAGCGTCACCATTTCAATCACATCCCCATGTAGTCACCTTTTTAATGTAAAAAGTGCAGTCATCCTCAGCTGCTCTTCACACCGAAGTACTGTGTGTGTGTGTATACATTTGCATACTGTATATGTCATGTGCTTCTTTGGTTGAATTGTGTATATATATATACATATACATATACATCTTGCAGCTCCATCCGGAATGCCTTCAATAACAAGTCTGTCCGAGTTCCTCAGATAATGGAAACCAGAAATGCACCCAATAATCGAGGTGAGGCTTCACTAAATCACTGTTCAACATAAATATCACCTCCTTTGATCTATAAGCGACCCCCCGACAAATAGAACCAAAAATCCAATTCACTTGAACCGAATGCTGCCTCACACTGTGCTCACAGCTGACACACCCCATAATCGACAACCGCCGCATATTATTTTCTTCCATCACATTCTCCATGTCTGCCTTTGGCATTAGTAGTATCTAATACTTATTCTTGTCAATGTCAAACATACATTTCCAAATAATGAACTGTGTAGTGCCAATGGCCCAGGCTATTTGAGTAAATCTTGGCTTTCCTGAATCTGGTCACCCCCACTACACAATCATTATCGACCTTACTCCAAGTTTGGTCCTGTCTGCAAATTTTGAAAGTCTATTCTTAACACAAATGTCTCAATCATTGATGAGAATTTAAAATAATAACACTTAACTCCCTGGGATGAATCCCTAAAGTACTCCACAACTAACCACATCCCAGCCTGACATCCTTCCATTGAACGATCCCGAAGCAAATTCTTTATCTAGTTTGCTGCTCAACAAGCCACAACCCTAGACGACAGCCTTTTACGTGGTCCCTTCGTAAATGCCTTGTGAAAGTCTTGGTACACAGTGCTACATGAACTGCAATCCCTTCAGTAACTTCATAAGTCACGCCCACAGATAATTCCGACAAATATGTTCAACAAGATCTCCCTTGAGTACATCCATGCCAATTAGAGGACGATGACTGCTACTACTACTGCTGCTGCTGCTGCTGCTGCTGCTACTATTGCAATAATGGCCCCAATTATTCCCAACCTTCTTGCGAGGTCTGCCAGGGAACGTTTTTCGGCGAAGTCTTTCATGAAATGGCTGGGTTGGGCCTGACATTAAACTGAACGTGGCAGGAATTTGGAATTTGGCCTGGCTGCCAGCAAAAACCTGCGCACTCTTCACGCAGGATGCCGTGCAGTCTTTACCATCCACCAACGACCAGTGATCGGGCTTAACATCTTTCTGATCGACGATACGCATGTTGATGCATCATCCTGGATGAGAAACACAACAGAGTTCATCGGTGGGTTGAGATACAAACTGCGGTGAAACAGATCAAAATCTGGCTGAACAGTTTTACACGTTTTGTATCCCACTCCGAAATGATAGGTCGGATCCGCATCCGGACCTGAACCAAAATCTAATTGGCTTGTTATCGTCACCGACCCAACTCGTCCACCAAGTTTTTCCATAACCCGTCCACGTTTCGAGATATCGTGCTATATTATCGTTTTTGGCCTTTTCTCTCAATGGTGAAGAAGCGATCACAAAATTTCAAGCATCCGGATCCGGATCTTCAGCAAAACCGAACCAATTCAAGATCCTCGTCACGCACTCAACTTATCCACCAAATTTTGTCATACGTTTGCAGATATCGTGCTGTGTATCATTTCTGGATAGACAGCTCAAAGAATAATAAATTGTCGCAAAGCGATCTTTTGATACCCCAATTATTATTATTTTTTAAATGAAAAAAAAACAAACAAGGAGCTCAATAAAATCTTCTTCCTGCTCATCCTTCATTGGTAGAACACGGTGCGAGTCCAACTGATGCTGCAGTATTACCTTTGGTACACCGCACATTTCGCTTTACCTCGACAGTCGCTGTTAAAAGGAACAGTTGCAGGAATGCTTATCTTAGAAATAGCGTTCATTCAGGGAGCATGCTGTGCAATGCATGTTGTAACATTCAAAGCAGTATCTTGGGACACTTAGGTGTCATGTGGAAGCCTATTTTTTGATTTATTGCCAAGCCCCTATTCATGTGCGTGTCAAATATTAATAAACTGACCTTCAATGTGCCGAGACACTGACAAATTAGCGCCGCAAAAGTGAGGTCAGGTGTTGATTTTCCTGAATACATGAGGAACACTTGCTTGAAATGTGCCATCATCGCTGTGTCAATAGGTATATGTGAAAGATGTCTACTTGGAACAAATGGGTCAAAATAATAAGACACGCAAAGTAATGCAGACAACAGATATAATGTAAAACGTGTAGCATTATGAACAATGAGGCTTCAGACGTGACAGCAAGAAGTGATAATAAAAAGTGGGAAGTAAATTGCACGAGTAAGCAACCCATCACTTAAACTAGAAAGCATCTCAAATTGCAAAGCTCGTCCGCATCCGCTTTGAACTCAAACTAAAGCTGACGAAAACGAGAGTTTGAAAAAGAAATTGTGCATTTTATTAATTTGTGTTCTCAATATTCTCATAACAAGGATGTATTGAAGATTTAATAACAAAAGCTCAATTGGGAAAAAATGTTATAGCATTTACACACACACACTGAAGCTTAATAGTAAATAAATAAATAAATAAAACAAGGAAGTGATTTGAAAGAACGGGGCGTCTCACTGTGGTGGGGCCAAGGGCCATTTATAGTCACGATGACTTTGCCATTTCACATTTTGACCCAATTTTTACCTCCGCCACCAAAGGTAGAGGAGGTTATGTTTTCACCCCCCTCTGTTTGTTTGTGTACAGGATATCTCAAAAAGTTGTGGACGGATCTGGATGAAATTTTATGGACAGGTTTGGTTTGTGACAAGAACGAACTGATTAAATTTTGATGAAGATCCGGATCCGGATCCGACGACTAGAATTTTAAAGTGATTCTTCACCATTGAGAGATCGGGCCAAAAATGATACGTCGCATGATATCTCAAAAAGTTGTGCACGGATTTGGATGAAAGTTGGTGGACACATTGGGTGTGTGACAAGGACGAATTGATTCAGTTTGGGTGAAGATCCGAATCCGGATCCGGGTACGAGGATTATTTAATTTTTTAAGTAATTCTTCACCATTGAGAGAAAGGGCCAAAAAAGATATATAGCATGATATTTCAAAAATGTATTGGGCCAGATATGTTCTCGTGGATCATGCAATGCGTGGCGGAGGTATGCGCTCTACCGAGTGCCCTTCTAGTTAATAAGTGTTTTTCTATATTCTCATTTAAGGTTTGTTGAAAATTTGATGACAAAAGCTCAAATGGTTAAAAAAAAATTGTGGATTGGATAGAATAGACAGACAGACAGACACATACACAGAAGCTATTGCAAAAACCAGTCTCCCTCTGCACGGGGAGACGAGCTAATAAATATAATTATCCTATTAACTTACAATTGGTCACTGGCTCTGACACCAACACATATTTTTTTCATTTTGGACTCTCGGCATCAAAAAGCTACATATATCAAATAAAGTTTCAAATGGCGCACCTCGCTGCCATTAGAGCATTTAAATTGCATCAGATGTGGCAATAAATGTAAATTGTTGCTCCCAGCTTGCCGGCTCGATGACAGAAGACGCCATTTGCATTTTGCCACCTCCATCCCCACCCCGTTTGGAATCCCACGTGGGCACGGGCAACTTGCTAGTTACAATAAATAGCTAAACCTGTGAAATGTAAAAACACGGAAATACGTCCAGGTCACTCTCCTATCAAAGACTTTCCCTATGAGGTAATGGATCATCAGTGTACACCGAGCGGTTATTGCACGATTTGCTGACAGACATTTTGTATGTACAGCATATGCACTCAATGTACAGTTTTTTTAAAAGGAGCTTGAAACCAAACGAGAAAATAAAATTTGACGCAAATGCATCAATGGATGGGTCTCCTCCCACATTCGAAGTCGACCTACTATTTACCTTTGATCTCAACTTAAGGTCACATGAGAAAGAGAGCGAGAGCGAGAGAGAGACAGGAAAAAGAGACAGGGAAGAGAGACAGGGAAGAGAGGCAGGGAAGGGAGGCAGGGAAGGGAGGCAGGGAAGGGAGACAGGGAAGGGAGACAGGGAAGGGAGACAGGGAAGGGAGGCGGGAGGAGGCAGGGAAGGGAGGCAGGGAGAACAGGGAAGGGGGCAGGGAAGGAGGCAGGAAGGGAGAGGGAAGGGGCAGGGAGGGAGGGCAGGAAGGGAGAGGGAAGGAGGCAGGGAAGGGAGGCAGGGAAGGGAGGCAGGGAAGGGAGGCAGGGAAGGAAGGCAGGGAAGGGAGGCAGGGAAGGGAGGCAGGGAAGGGAGACAGGGAAGGGAGACAGGAAGGGAGACAGGGAAGGGAGACGGGAATGGAGACAGGGAGGAGACAGGAAAGGGGACAGGAAAGGGGAGACAGGAAAGGGGAGACAGGAAGGGGGACAGGAAAGGGGAGACAGGAAAGGGAGACAGGAAAGGAGAGACAGGAAAGGAGAGACAGGAAAGGAGAGACAGGAAAGCAGAGACAGGAAGAAGAGCAGGAAAGCAGGACAGGAAAGAAGAGACAGGAAAGAAGAGACAGGAAAGAAGAGACAGGAAAGAAGAGACAGGAAAGAACAGTAGAAAGAGGGGAGTTGGGGAAGATGTGGGAAAATACACCAACAGCTGGGTAGAGACACAAAATGGAGATTTACAAGGATAAGGGACATGGGGAAGAATGAGAGCAAGGGGACGACACAAGGGGTGAACAAGATGGATACAGCCGCAAACTCTGAATCACAGAAGTAGAAGGAATTACTGGAAACCTGGAAAGGGGTGGGCTTGGGGAGGGTCCATTTGGGGGGCGAGTAGACAAGTGCACTTTTTCGTTGTTACACTTCTCGGACTTGACATCAGCCGTCTTCACCTCTGGGTTCAATGACACACCATGGAGGTTGCATAGTTTGTCGTGTTGCTATTGCAAGTGTCGCGTGGATGGATGTTGTTGGACACCGAGATGTTATTTCCTAACCTTTTCTAGTTTTACTTTGTAGCCTCTGGTTCTCACCAATGCAATGGGGGTGGGGGGGGGGTCGAGACTTTTTGCACACACAGTCGAGACTAATGGAATGACTTATTGATGTCGAATGTCGAATGTCGATGTCGAATGACTTATCGAATGACTTATGATGATAATGTCGAGACTTATCCCTGTGTCGTAAGAGGCGACCAGGGTTGCGTCAGGAAGGGCATCCGGCGTAAAACCTGTGCCAAATCATTATGCGGATCATAACGGATGATCCGCTGTGGCAACCCCTAACGGGAACAGCCGAAAGAAGAAGAAGAGTCGAGACTAATGGAAGAGCTGGTATTATTACACAAAAGGAACAGTTGAGAGAGGGGAAACACCAACAGTTGAGTTAAAGGCCAAGATGGAGGCAGACATGGAAAAACAAGGTGTGGGGAGGAATGAGGGGCAGGAGAAGATGCATAAGGTGGACAAGTTGGACACAGAAGGAAACTCCAGAGGGAAAACTGGAAATATGGAAGGAGGAGGGACTTGGATGGATTGACGGGGTAGAAAAGATCATGGTTTTGGATGGGGGACAATCTGAGATGGTGGTGGATAGCTGTCTTGAAGACATGGAGGGAGGAATGAGATTGAAGAGTATGTGGAAGTTGGTTGCACAGGTGGGAAAAAAGAGGAACAAATGAGTGGAGGT
>CM068956.1:165172248-165188179 GCA_035128595.1 Eptatretus atami
AAATGGACTGCATTTTCGAACTCAGTGGGGTCGATTTACTCTAAGAAATGTTTCGACGGACGACAAA
Organism: Eptatretus atami; assembly: GCA_035128595.1. Lineage (NCBI taxonomy): Eukaryota > Metazoa > Chordata > Myxini > Myxiniformes > Myxinidae > Eptatretus > Eptatretus atami. The sequence continues at coordinate 165,172,316 of CM068956.1, forward strand.
TTAATTATAGATTAGAAAATATCGAAATGAGTAGGATTAGTCACTCAACTCCAGTAATGATAACATCTTGTTTTAGGTCATTTTTTTGAAATGGTAGTGAATTCAAGGTAGGTGCATTCATTTCTTAGAGTAAATCGACCCCATAGAGTTCAAAAATGCACTCCATTTCCCCTCAGACATCCAGAAGTACCCGTAATCGTACCTGACCATATCCTAATTTATTCAAGTCATGAGACTAAAAGTCGTCATATGGAGCGCGACCTCTAAATCACCTCCAATCAGAGCTAAAAAATTTATGCGCGTTATTGGATCATATTAGAATAATTTTAAGCTTGTGGAGCAACATTCTATTTTTTTCGACTTTTTGGACACACTAATATATATATATATATATATATTATTATATATATATTATATATATATATATATATAATTATATATATATATTACATACATATGTATAACATTCATACATATTTAATATCCCATATACATATGTATACACATCCATACATATGTTATATACACATCCATACATATGTATATATATTATATATATATATATATATATATACATACATTGTATATCAACATTCATACATATTTTAATCCACATACATATGTATATACACATCCATATATATATATATATATATATATATATACCCTGTGTCGTAAGAGGCGACCAGGGTTGCGTCAGGAAGGGCATCCGGCGTAAAACCTGTGCCAAATCATTATGCGGATGATCGCTGTGGTGACCCTAACGGGAGCAGCCGAAAGAAGAAGAAGATATATATATATATAATATATATATATATATATATATATATATATATATACAACATACGTACATATACATATACATATACTGTATATATATATATATATATATATGTAACAGTATAACTATCAGTATAACAATACAATAATCTACACACTAACATATACAATATATATATATATACTATATATATATATATATATATTATATATATATATATAACATACATTCTATACATATATATACATATATTTACACATATATATATATATATGTACATGCATTCATATATACTGTATATATACATACACACATATAGATTTCCACACACACCTGACGCTAGGCCAAGCCTTGAGAATTTGGCGCACTCACGAGGCCAGACCGTCAAAATGAAATATTCCAGAAAGTAAAGAAAATAGGGTCACATTTGTACAAGTAGTGTTTTAAATTAATGATTTTCACTGCGAAACATACCTTCCAGTCAATTTCAATCTTGCAAATAAAATAATTCCAACGTGTTATTTTTGACAAGATTTATTGCAAGATTGCAAATAAACACTTTCATTCCAAAAAGCGCTTTCCTGCCTTTTGCCTCCTGCATGTTTCACCGCCAGCTTTGGCTTTTATTGAAACCATCCTTGAAGAATCACAATAGATTGCAATTGAATGCAGTATCTTAAAAGATCGTTGAGGCATCCGCGGAGGCTTTATCGGACCTCGGGCTCAAACAATCTGTGTGAACAAACTCATCTGATGCGACAGTATATTTTCCCTAAAACTCAAAAAGATCTCGACAAAACAAAGATCCAAGTGAGTGCAAAGTTTGGACAAAGAAAAAGTTTATAAAATTGTGGTAACTCACAGTATGGCAGAGATGGATGGCTCGCCAGTCGGCGAACATTGGTAAGGTTCCGATGCAGTATCTGGAAAGGCATTGACAAAAGTGAATTCATAAAATTGTCAAGCATAAAAAAATACATATATATATATATATACATTATACATATATAAATACACACACATATATATATATATGTGCATTCAAATCAATGTGTGTGTGTGTTTGTGTGTGTATGTGTGAGTGTGTGTGTCTGTGAGTGTGTCTCCTCCATAACTCCAAAACCATGAAACCTAGCTGCCTGAAACTTTGCATACATATGAAGAAAATTCCAAGGAAGTGTGGGAGTGAAAATTGGATGTTTGGGTTTATTAAAACACCCCTTTAAAGATAATGAATGGCCATATTTAATTATATCCTTTTTCAGGCGGATAATCGGTCACCCCTCTCGATGGGGTCTTAAGGCGTATCCTAAGTAACCTCACTGGGGTCTGAAGCTGCCATGTGTTTTGGCCTGCTCAATCATGCCTCGACTCGGAACAGGCTGGAACGATTTCTTAACGATATACGAGTAGTTTGTTTTTCCACTTTCCTCATTCATATCATCGAATGCCTGATCATCATACCTCCGAATGGCTGGGTACGTTGCAATGCTTGGAAACGCCCGGAGACGGCAGCGTCCGTGGCTTTGTTTCATTTTCGCACATGTGATGACTTCGAGAATCTCTTAAACTGAAGAATCAGAATATTTAAGCTCCAGAATCGAACTTACAAGCAGTTCCAATTCCGAAAAAAGTGTAAATTTGTCCAATTCGGACATATTTGACATCTCAGGCGTCCCCGGAAGGTGTATGTTTTACATGACGGTTCAGTGATTGCTGATCGTGTGCCAAGCGAGCCGTTTCTTATCAACTGTTTCGTTGGAGTGCTTAAGCCACTTGGCAAGCGCTCTCCAATATTCGCACTGTCACTAAATACTGAATGTCGATTGACTTGAACAAAGTTCGGGGCCACTCACATGCATCGTTGTCCACGTGCTGTTATGCGGTGCAACAGGCGGTGGCTGGCTTGCTAAAAATGTGAAATTATATTTTCCATGAAGTTCCCCTTTTTGTTCTTCCATGATATGACCCGTCACTGAGACATTGATACGTACAAAAAAAATATCAAGGTACACATCAAACATCGACCGAGCTGCATGATGGCAGGCGGTCCCTCAGGTGGTGCCTCGCCGGCTGAAAATGTTGTACAATTTCATTTTTAGATGACATTGCGTTGTTTAACTTTTTAGGCGTTTTTTTCATCATCTTCCCATCACTTCGAGATTCATACATTCAAAAAAAAAAACCTCCATCGATCTCGTGTTCGGCATTCCTTCATGTTGGTTTGAGTCGTGAAAATCGTTGGTCAACATTTTGTGTTCTCTTTGGATTGTTGTATCTTTGAATTACATTTTGTTATTTTTTCGCTTGAATTCCATATTTAAAGAATTATTGTGCAAAGGGTAGCCTTTGTGGTTCTCCTTTTTGTGTACTTTATCTGTGCGGAACTTCATATGGAACGTGGAACAGGCCGTGTTTGCCCTCACTCGGTGATTTAACAGGCTTAACGGGAAACCAACCATTACCTTTTAAATGTGAAAAAACAAATTTATCTGATGCTTTCATGGAGTTGGGAACACCTGGAACATATGACGTCAATAATTAATGCTCGGGTAACACATTACCTTGGTATGCTCGGGAAACACACAACGTTGGTACGGCGAGGATAGAGGTACAGACATACAGGTAGGTACAGTACGTTTTAACTTTTAACCTCAGCAGCGTACGATGGATCGTGTTTTCCTTTGTCCTCGTGGCTGTTTCTAAAGTATTTGGTTATCTTTATATGAACCGGGTTTGCTTTAGAATCATTAGCGGTTTCTCTTTGTGAGTTTCAAAGCTGATAACACATGATTTCCGAGCCGATTGCCGCATTAACATGTTTTCTAAATTGCAGAGCCAATTTTTTTTTTTACCAATCACGATGATTGGCAACTGTTTATAAATAATAATGTTTATGCACATCTTGAAACGTCTAAAATGCAACGTTGTTATTTTTAATCATTTCTTGAAATTTCCCCAAAACAAGGCTGAAAGCTACTCAAGGTTTCTGGGTTGTATACAGTACGTACTGCAGTCGGTAGGAACAATGACTCCAATCTGCCGATTCCCGAAAAATTGCTGATATCGGCCAAGCACGTGTGTGTGTGTGTGCTGTCGGGTTGGTTTGTGGTTTGTGTGTGGTGTGTGTGTGTTATGTTCATAAAGCATAACATTTTCTCTCTGCTAACTCCCCCCCACGGCCCCTCTCTATCTGTCCTATCCTTGCTCCACCCCCTTCGAATGCAGAACAGCACTCTCCTCCCACATCTCTCTCCTCCATACACTGTATGTGTGTGTGTGTGTATATTATATCTGTTTTTCTATTATTCTATATCTATATCATATCTATATATATATTATATCTATATATATATAATATATTATATATATATATAATATTACAGCTCTGGAAAAAATTCAGAGACCACTGCAAAATTATGAGTTTTTCTGGTTTTACTATTTATAGTATGTGTTTGAGTAAAATGAACATTTTTGTTTTATTCTATAAACTACTGACAACATTTCTCCCAAATTCCGAATATAAATATTGTTATTTAGAGCATTTATTTGCAGAAAATGACAACTGGTCAAAATAACAACAAAGATTCAGTGTTTTCAGACCTCAAATAATACAAACAAAAACAATTCATATTATTTAAACAACACAATACTAATGTTTTACTTGGGAAGAGTTCAGAAATCAATATTTTGTGGAATAACCTGATTTTAAATAACAGCTTTCATGTGTCTTGACATGCTCTCCACCAGTCTTTCACATTGCTGTTGGGTGACTTTATGCCACTCCTGGCGCAAAAATTCAAGCAGCTCGGCTTTGTTTGATGGCTTGTGACCATCCATCTTCCATCTTGATCACATTCCAGAGGTTTTCAATGTGGTTTCAGTTCTGGAGATTGGGCTGGCCATGAAAGGTCTTGATCTGATGTCCTCCATCCACACCTTGATTGACCTGGCCGTTGGCATGGAGCATTGTCCTGCTGGAAAAACCAATCCTCAGAGTTGGGGAACATTGTCAGAGCAGAAGGAAGAAAGTGTTCTTCCAGGACAACCTTGTACTAGAGATGCTGAAGGACTTGATTCATGAGTCCTTCACAAAGACAAATCTGCCCGATTCCAGCCTTGCTGAAGCACCCCAGATCATCACCGATCCTCCACCAAATTTCACAGTGGGTGCGAGACACCGTGGCTTGTAGGCTCTCCCAGGTCTCCGTCTAACAATTAGACGACCAGGTGTTGGGCAAAGCTGAAAATTGGACTCATCAGAGAAGATGACCTTACTCCAGTCCTCTACAGTCCAATCCTTATGTCTTTTGCAAACCTCAGCCTGCTCTTCTTTGCTTCTCATTGATGAAGGGCTTTTTTCTCGCTTTGCACGACATCAGCCCTGCCACGAGGAGCCTGTTCGAACCGTCCTCGCCGTGCACTTCACCCCAGCTGCCGTTTGCCATTCTTTTTGTAGGTCACTTGATGTCATCCTACGGTGTTGAGTGACATTCGAATGAGTTGCGGTCATCCCCGTCAGTGGAAAGTCGTTTTCGCCCTCTCCAGTCTGTAGCTTGTTGTCCCCAATGTCTGCTGCTTGACCTTGTTCTTATGAACCGCCGTCTTTGAAATTTTAAGGATGGAAGCAACGTGACGCTCACTGTATCCCTCTGCCAGTACAGCCAGAATTGAACCCTTCTTTTCCTCACTCAAAACTTTTCTTTTCAACTCTTTGGCATGGTCAATAGTTATTTTTTTTATTCCAATTACTTTTGAGGTACTACGAGCACTGTTTTTGCCATCCAGCTGGTCCTATGCAAGAGGATAGTGATGACCACAGCAGTGGTTTTTATACTTTTCCTTGTTAAATAAGATTTGGTTCAGGTTCACCGAATCAGTACCTCACTAAGTAGAATGAGGTGTGCCTGTTTGAATTAAACAGACACTGGAATGGAATGGCTCCATACATGTAGAGAGCTGATTGAAATTTTTTTGGATTGGTCTCTTATTTTTTTCCAGAGCTGTATATATATATACATATACATATCAAATATATATATATATATATATATATATATATATATATATATATATACATAAAATATCCTCTCTCTCTTCCCGACATATATACACCGGCGTAGTGGCGTGCGCCTGTAATCCGGCTACTCGGAGGCTTGGTTGGAGGATCGCTTGAGGACGGGAGCTCTGCACTGGGCCATGCTATGAGAGGGTGTAGAGCAGCTGGAATCATGGTGAAACCAATCCTTATCCCTGTGTCGTAAGAGGCGACCAGGCTTGCGTCAGGAAGGGCATCCGGCGTAAAACCTATGCCAAATCAGTATGCGGATCATAACGGATGATCCGCTGTGGCGACCCCTAACGGGAGCAGCCAAAAGATGAACAACAACACTTCCCGACATATATACATATAGGCTGGGCTGGAGCACTGTCGATATATATATATATTATTATATATAATATATACATATACTATATATATTACATATATATATAATATATTTACAATATAAATATATATTATATATATATATACATATACATATATATACATATATTTACATATAAAATATATATATATATATATATATATATAATATACTATATATATATACATATGTCAAGTGCATTGCTCCCGTCTGTGTATATATATATATATATATATTATATATATATATATATATATAAATAACATATATTACCCCCTCGCTCCCGGAGTGTATTGTGACGTGTGGAAAGGCGTCGCTCTCCTCTCCGCTTCCTCGCTTTCCCCTCCCCCCTGTTTCCCTCTTTTATTTTGCAGGAAGATGGCTCCTACCAAAAGAATGAAATGTACAAGAAGCGAACTTGACCAAAAACGACTTGCGAAAGCTGCATCCAGAGTAGCCTTAACTCCTCAACAGCAAGAAGCAAGATGAGAAGCAAACACAGCAGCAATGGCTGCATCCAGAGCAGCTGAAACTCAATAGCAAGAAAAAAGACGAGAGGAAAATACTGCAACAAAAGCTGCATCCAGAGCAGCCTTTACTCCTGAAGAGCAAGAAAGAAGATGAGGGGCAAATGCAACAGGAATGACTGCGTCCAGAGCAGCTGAAACTCAAGAGCAAGAAAGAAGATGAGACGCAAACACTGCAACAAAAGCTACATCCAGAGCAGCCATCACTCCTCAACAGCAAGAAGCAAGACGAGAAGCAAACGCGGCAGCAATGGCTGCATCCAGAGCAGCTGAAACTCAACAGCAAGAAGGAAGATGAGAGGAAAATACTGCAACAAAAGCTGTATCCAGAGCAGCCTTAACTCCAGAAGAGCAAGAAAGAAGATGAGGGGCAAATGCAACAGAGGAATGGCTGCATCCACAGCAGCCTTAACTCCTCAAGAGCAAGAAAGAAGACGAGAGGCAAACGCAACAGGAATGGTTACATCCAAAGAACAGCCCTGGAGGGTAAAAGAAAAGTCTGCATTCTCCTACAATCCAGCCTTGCATTATGCTTCTGATCCATTTGTTGCTATTGGCTCAATGTCGATTACTTGCAGGCACTGTGGTGTGATGAAATGGACAGGAGAAGCTCCAGGGATGTGCTGCAATAGTGGCAAGGTTCCGCTGACCCAAATTATTGCTCCACCTGAACCTCTTCGTACATTGTTGACAGTCAACACTCCAAATGCAAGTAATTTCCAAAGCAACATCAGAAGATACAACTCGTGCTTCAACATGACATCTTTCGGCACCACAAAAGAGATCAGAGAATCTGGCTGCATGCCCACATTTAAAGTCCAGGGACAGGTTTATCATCAGATTGGCAGTCGACAGCCACGACCAAATGAAGAGCCAAAATTCCTGCAGATCTACTTCATTGGTGACAATACAAAGCAGGCTGAACAGTGCTGCAACAATGTTATTTAAACCAAGCTGGAAGTGGTGTTGCAGTGGCAAGATATGCTCCACAAGGAAAACTACGATGTTCGGAGTCTCAAGTATGCCATGGAGAAGATGACACCAGAGTACAAAATTGTCATTCATTCATTCAGACAAAACTCCAGCTGGGGAGCATGAGCAGCACTTCAATGCACCCTCCACATCAGAAGTGGCTGTGATCCTCACTGGTGAACAACATGGCAAGCAAGTCATTGTGCTGCAACTCAGAAACAAATCCCTCCAGAGAATTGCTGAGACGCACCCATCATCTGGTGTGCAGCTGAGATGCAGGGTGATAATGGATACAATATTCAACTGAAAGAAACAGACCCAGCAACAGGACTGCCAAGTGAAAAGAACATTTTTGCCATGGACTTTTATGCTGACAGGATGATACTGAGAGCTGGTAATTTCAATCACATCTTGCATTGCAAAGATCTCTACCAGCTATTTTTGGTGGACATCTGTGCCAAAATTGAGTCAGAAAGGCTGAGATTTATTTGAAAGAACCAAAAGAAACTCCGAGTCGAAAATTACGTTCACCTCAGGGATGCCATGAACAATGATAGAAATGCTGCCAATGTTGGCCAATTGGTCATCTTGCTTTCCAGTTTCACAAGTGGTCCCCTCTCCATGCATGAGCGCACTCAGATTGCCATGACATATGTGCGAAACTACGGCCATCCTAATGTCATCATCTTCACCTGCAATCCAGCTTGGGAGGAAGTGGAAAATGAACTGATGCCAGGCCAAAAACCACAGCATCGCCATGATTTGCTGGCGCTGGCAAGAGAATTCTGACAAAAAATGAAGGCAATGATGAATGTCATCACCAAGGGAAAGATTTTTTGAGCCATGAAGTGCTACATGTACACAATTGAGTGGCAAAAGCATGGCCTGCCACATGCTCACATTCTGACTTGGCTTCAAAATGAACTTCATGTGCACAGAGTGGATGACTTCATCAATGCTGAACTTCCAGACCCAGTAATTGATCCAATTCTATTCAGCACTGTCAAAACACAGATGGTGCATGGTCCCAATGGAAGCATCTATCCAACTCACCATGCAGGAAAGATAACAAATGCACAAAAAGATTCCCATTATATCTTTTGAAAGAGGCACAGACTGGACAAGATGGATACCCACTGTATCATCGGAGAAAACCAGAAGATGGTGGATTCACAACAACAATCAGAGTTTGTGGTTGTGAGATTGAAGTTGACAACAGGTGGATTGTTCCATACTGTCCACTCCTCACACGGCTATTCAATGCACACATCAATGTTGAGTACTGTCACTCTGTGAAATCCATCAAATATGTGTGCCAGTATGTCAACAAAGGATCTGACATGGCTGTGTTTGGCCTGACAATGGATGGGACTGTGCATGATGAGGTTTGGGAATACGAAATGGGAAGATACATCAGCAGCAATGAAGCCATCTGGAGGTTCCTGAACTTCCCAATTCATGAGCGACATCCCACTGTGGTTCATCTCGGTGTGCACCTTGAGAATGGCCAGAGAGCGTACTTCACTGGGGAGAATGTATGCGAGCACGCCCAAGTCCCACAAGACACAACTCTCTCTGCTTTCTTCAATCTCTGCCAAGATGATGAATTTGCTAAAACACTGTTGCATCATCAGACACCGAAGTACTACATATGGAATGTTGGGAACAAGAAGTGGGCTCGCCACAAAGCAGGACAAACTGTAACAGACCAACCAGGCATCAAAGCCAGTGATGCACTTGGCCGTGTGTGCACTGTCCATCCCAATAATTTTGAATGCTTTTACCTGAGACTGCTTCTGCATGAGGTCAAAGGTCCAACATCATTTGAGGACTTGCAAACAGTGGATGCTACAATCTGTGAAACTTACAAACAGGCTTGCCAGCTCAGAGGATTCCTGGAGGATGATACACACTAGAACAGCACATTGGAGGAGGCAGCTGCAACTCGATCACCATGGATGCTGCGAAACCTATTTGCTATCATGTTGCAGACATGTGCCATGTCAAATCCTCAGCAACGATGGGACAACCACAAGAATAATCTGGCAGAGGACATTTTGCAACATGCACAAGTGCAAAATCCTAACCTGGAACTGGACGACAGTGATGCCATCTTCAATCAAGCTCTCATTTTCACTGAAGACAAGATCAAGGCTTTGGTTGGGTCTGACCTCAAAACCTTTGGCCTTCCTGACCTTCAACAACACAATGACAATGAGCTCACAAATGAAATTTTGAGAGAGATCAACTACAACATGGAACAGCTTGCTGAATACACACATGAGAATGAGCCATGTCTGGTTCCAGACCAAAGAGAAGCCTTTAATAAGATTACACAAGCAGTTTTTAATGGGAGTGGTGGTACTTTCTTTCTGGATGCTCCCGGTGGAACTGGCAAAACTTTTCTCATCAATCTTCTTTTGGCAAAAATCCAGCAAAGAAACAGGATTGCCCTTGCAGTAACATCATCAGGCATTGCTGCCACACTGTTGACAGGAGGAAGAACAGCTCACTCAGTCTTCAAGTTGCCCTTAAATCTGGCAAGTATGGAGGCACCAACCTACATGCAACATTGGCAGGGGCACGGGCAAAGTAAGGCTCCTGCGGAGTTGTACAAATGATCTCAACAGGCTGCATTAGGGCTCTTGATCGCCCATGCAAGATCTTCAACATAATGACAAAAGAATCGGTGGAGTGAGTCTGGTGTTGCTGGGGATTTTTGACAGACACTGCAAGTCATTACACATGGAACCAAGGATGAACTCGCCTGCTTCAAAGCTCACTACATTTTGACACATTCAGCGACTCAGCCTCCATGACCAACATGCGAGTGCTTCTACAGGTGATTGCATCTGCTGTGAGTTTGCTGCAGCCTGCTCAATGGGAATGAACATGGTATCTGAAATCAAGATGAACTATTCGATGAACAACATTGAGAAAACAGTTGCAACAGTTCAACAACTGCAAGATGCAGTATTTCCAAATGTTGCACATAACTTCCACAACCACAAGTGACTATGCCAAAGAGCCATCTTGGCACCGAAAAATGATGCCGCCAATTCCACAAACAGAGGCCTTCTTACACAGTTACCTGACACTATGCAAATGTACAAGTTGATTGACACTGTACGAGACACAAATGAAGCAGTCCACTACCCCCATAGAATCTGGATTTCTTAGAATTTCTGGATCTGGATCTGGATCCACAGAATTTCATATCTCTCTGGAACCACCAAGTGTGCCTCCTTACAATCTGGAGCTCAAGATCGGTGCACCCATTATGCTTCTCAGGAATCTGGACGCACCAACACTCTGCAATGGAACACGTTTGGCTGTCAAGAAGCTTATGCCACAATCATGACTGGCTGGCCATGCAGCAGGACAGGATGTCTTCATTCCGTGCATTCCAAGCATCCCCTCTGACTTGTCATTTCAATTTAGAAGGCTCCAGTTCCCTGTCTGCCTCAGTTTTGCCATGAGCAACAACAAGGCACAAGGACAATTGCTCAAAGTTGTTAGCCACAACCTGCAAAGCCCATGTCTTTCTCGTGGAAAACTCTATGTTGGCTGTTCCAGAGTTGGCAATGGCAAAAACCTTTTCATCTTGGCTCCACATGGAAAAACATGCAACATTGTCTATTCTGAAGCTCTACAGTGATAAATAAAACATAAGAAGTCAAACACTGTGATAAAATGTGATGTGAAATCCTCAACGCTGAAGAAGAAGAAACAATGCTGGAGAAGAAGGCAAAAAGAGGAAAGAGAAGAAAGGCAGAAAGAGAAACACAGAAGAAGGAGGAAGGCAGAAGCCAAAGTTGTACAAGTGATAGCTGGACCTACAGGATTGATGACAAAAAGCCTCACAGAGATATTAAGCATGGGGGCAATACCCCTGGGCGCTCACTTGGTAGTGGCTGGATAAGATAACCAGGCAACCACTGGTTGGCATGGATGACCCGCAAAAGATAAAACGTAGAAGAAAGTAAACACCTCTGGATTTTTTTTTAATGCCATGAACAAACCTTGATACATCACGGGTGATAAAGGTTGTGGTCAAGTTTCATCGAAATTGTGTGTGTGGTTTCAGTAAAGAAAGCAAATACATATTATGGGTGGCATGAAATTGTATGTGTCGTTGAAATCACATATAATCATACGTGACAGCGTATGTAAGAGAATGAAATTGTATGTGTAGTTTCTGAGACCCCGTAAAACCCCTTCGACTCCAATTTCTTTTTCATGTCATGAACAAACCTTAGTTCATCACAGGTGGTGAAGATGGTGATCAAGTTTCATCGGAATTGTATGTGTAGCCTTGGAGAAGAAAGCAACTTTTGGGTTGGGCACCCACCTTAAATCCCCTTCGAGCCCAATTTTGTGAATGTCATGACAAACTTTGGTACGTCGTGGGTGAGTGAAGTTTGTGGTGAGGTTTCACTGGAATTGTTGCGTATCGTTTCTGAGAAGAAAGCAAATACCTCTGGGGGGGGGGGGGGGGGGTGGGGGGGTGGCAATCGCCCCACTCCCGGTAAATGCCATCATGGATGATGAAGGTTGTGATTGAATTTCATTGAAATCCTGTGTAGTTTCTGAGAAGAAGTTGCAAGTGTTTGTGCACCGACGGACACCACGTCATCCCATAAGCTCCCCGGAACTACTTTACAGGCGTACTAAAAACCATCCCTGGGAATATTATTACAAACAAACTACAGTCGGAAGCCGTCCGGCGCACAACGACGATCCTGAAGAGAGCCCTCGGGACAAAACTTTGAGAACAGAAAACTTCACAGCTTAGTCCATGAATCGTGGAAGATGAGATGGAGAGGAGGAGAGTTGGGAAGATGATACTATGATATATATAGGAATAGTGGGATATATTAGGTAAGGTTAGGGTAGTAATATATAGACATATGTATTTAATGTATGAGAGAGAGAGAAGATAAAGAGAGATCGAGAAGAGATGTAGAGAGATCGAGAGAGATCGAGAGAGTATCGAGAGAATCGAGAGAGAGGATCGAGAGAGAGATCGCGAGAGAGAATCGGGATGGAAAGGAGGGAGAGAAGATCAGGACGGAGAGGAGGGGATGTGAAAAGGTTAGGGGGGGGGGGGTAATGGAGTGTTAGGGGTAGGGGGGGGGGTTGGTGGGGAGGTTATGGGGGGGGGGGAGGGTGGAGGGGGTGGGGGGAGTGTTTGTGAGTGGGGGGTTGGGTAAGGGGGTGGGGCAGTAGAGGTAGGGGGGGGGGTGGAGGCCGGTATAGGGGGGGTGGGGGGGGGGTAATGGGGGGGTAGTGGGGGGGGTGGGTTGGGTTTGGGGGTGGGGGGAGGGTGGGGTAACAAAAAACTACAGCAAGATGTTTTGTCCATTTGCACTCTTTTTGTACTCGAGAAATTTACATTCTTTCATAACAGTAATGAGTCTGCTTTAATCATTGGGCCACAAAAGTGTGCTGTTTCTTTTTTATTTTTGTATATCATTGTTGAGATGCATCATATGAGAGTAACACAATGCAAGTCAAGGGGCAATGAGACAAGGAGGGTGGGAGAGGAAGACAAAACAGTGGGGAACAGAGAATTGAGCGGTGATCTGTGGAGTGGAGAGGAAATTGAGGGTGAGATAATGGGGGAGATAGTGAATGATGCAGACATTAAGGGACTTTTCAGGGAGAACTAGGAATTTAAAGCAGTGGTGGGGTGGATGACGGGGGGTAGAAAAGATCGAGGATTGTGGGATGGGACGAAAGAGGTGGTACACTTGGTATTTGAAGGCCTGGAGGGAGAAATGGGAAAATGAAAGACGTGAGGAGTTTACCATATATTTTTGCCTATTTATTGGTTGGGGGAAAAAAGTATGAAGAAAGAGTGAAGGTGACAGTGATTTTCGTGATTGTTTGGTATTTTTACCAGAAGAGGGTGTTGGCTTGGTAGCTTGCAGCGCGCTGTCAGAAATATGGGGGGGGGGGAATATCGCATACACAGTGCAGGGTAGGGGGGCGAACCTGGAGAGGCTTTATTATTATGCTTTGATATTGGTTTAGAGATAGTAAGTGGAGGAATCGAATTTCCCCGACAGATCGAGAGAGAGATCGAGAGATCGAAGAGAGAGAGAGAGATCGAGAGAGAGAGATCGAGGAGAGAGAGAGATCGAGAGAGAGAGAGATCGAGAGAGATCGAGAGAGAGGAGATCGAGAAGAGAGAGAATCGAAGAAGAGAGAGAGTCGAGAGCGAGAGAGAGATCGAGAGAGAGAGAGATCGAGAGAGAGAGAGGAGAGAGAGAGAGATAGAGAGAGAGAGAGAAGAGAGAGAGAGATCGAAGAGAGAGAGAGAGAGAGAGAGAGATCGAGAGAGAGAGAGATCGAGAGAGAGAAAGAGGAGAGAGAGATCGAGAGAGAGAGAGATCAAGAGAGAGAGAGATCGAGAGAGAGAGAGATCGAGAGAGAGAGAGAATCCGAGAGAGAGAGAGATCGAGAGAGAGAGATCGAGAGAGAGAATCGAGAGAGAGAGATCGAGAGAGAGAGATCGAAGAGAGATCGGAGAGAGATCGAGAGAGAGTCGAGAGATAGAGAGAGAGATCGAGAGATAGAGAGAGAGATCAGAGAGAGAGAGAGAGATCGAGAGAGAGAGAGAGATCGGAGAGAGAGAGAGATGAGAGAATCGAGAGAGAGAGAGAGAGAAGAGATGAGAGAGAAGAGAGAGAGAATCGAGGAGAGAGAGAGATCGAGAGAGAGAGAGAGAGAGAGAGAGAGAGAGAGATCGAGAGAGAGAGACATCGAGAGAGAGAGAGATCGAGAAGAGAGAGAGTCGAGAGAAGAGAGAGAGATCGAGAGAGAGAGAGATCGAGAGAGATCGAGAGAGAGAGAGATCGAAGAGAGAGAGAGATCGAGAGAGAGAGAGATCGGAGAGAGAGAGAGAGATCGAAGAGAGAGAGAGCGAGAGAGAGAGAGAGAGATCGAGAGAGAGAGAGAGATCGAGAGAGAGAGAGATCGAGAGAGAGAGAGATCGAGAGAGAGAGAGAGAGATCGAGGAGAGAGAAGACGGAGAGAGAGAAGAGGATCGAGAGAGAGAGAGAGAAGAGAGAGGAGAGAGAGATGAGATCGGGAGATGAGAGAGAGAGAGATCGGAGAGAGAGAAGAGAGAGAGATCGAGAGAGAGAGAGATCGAGAGAGAGAGATCGAGAGGAGAGAGGAGAGAGAGAGAGAGAGAGAGAGAGAGATCGAGAGAGAGAGAGAAATCGAGAGAGAGAGAGATCGAGAAGAGAGAGAGAGACGAGAGATCGAGAGAGAGATGAGAGAGAGAGAATCGAGAGAGAGAGAGAGAAGAGAGAGGAGAAGAGAGAGAGAGACGAGAGAGAGAGAGATCGGAGAGAGAGAGAGAGAGAGAGAGAGAGATCGAGAAGAGAGAGAGATCGAGAGAGAAGGGAGATCGAGAGAGGGAAGAGATCGAGAGAGAGACGAGAAGAGAAGAGAGATCGAGAGAGAGAGAGAGAGAGAGAGAGAGAAGAGAGAGAGAGAGAGAGAAGAGAGAGAGAGAGAGAGAGAGAGAGGAGGATCGACAGATGTGACACCCAGGTTATTGTCATCCGAGAGACGACATGCACAGTGATGAATCACCTGGCCTGTGAAACAACGGGAGGACAGTTTCGAGCTGGATTGGGATTTGAGTCCAGGCTACAGAGTGAGCATGCGTAACTCTCGGCTTTCCCGCCGTGATGTGGCGATTCCTTACTTCAGACCTGAAAAGATGATTTTTCTCATTGTGATGATATAATTTATTTTGCCTTCCCACCCCCAGTGTAGAACCACGGTATCACAATTGAATGTTGAAGAACGTGCCAATTGGCTTTACCCCGCAATGCACGAAATGTTTGAAGAAACATTTAAAAGCGAAACGTTTAATTATTATTTGTATTTATCTCTGCCGAAGTGACGGGTCATATAACGTCGTCAAAAATGGGAAACTTCGTGGAAAATAAAATTTCACATTTTCAGCGAGGTAGCCATCACCTTTTGCACCTCAGAAAAAAGAACACGGCCAATGCAGGTGAGTAGCCCTGAACTTTGTTCAAGTCGATCTATATACAGGATTCAGTGACAGTGCGAATATTGCAGTGCGTCGGCGAAAGCACTCCAACGAAACGGTTGATAAGAAACGGCTCCC
>CM068956.1:165209685-165220673 GCA_035128595.1 Eptatretus atami
GCTCTGACGGAGCCGCAAGTCGAGTCGGCCGCCGATCGCCCGGAATATAGATCGCCGCCCGGATAACTCCGAGGCCGACGGGTCCTGTGCAAGAACCGAAATACGCCAATGGGCAGACACGTGGGGTAGGGTCGATTGCCAATCTTCAATTTACCTATATACCCACGTGATCCAACTACCGGGGTATTCCACCCTCGACGGAACTTGTACGGAACAAGCCGCTTAAGCGAGCCTGTCCCGTGCACGATTCCGAGCGGCTTAATCGCCGAGAACCGTCGGTGCCGAATGTCCCCTTTTATGGCAAACCAACGGCTTTCTAACTCCCAACACACGAAATGCTCAGTCAATGAAAGAATCGACGCGACGAGCTGGAAACATTTAACAATTGGGTATTTATTAATAATAATGGGAACTAGGGAAGCACGTAAGAGCAGACTATACCGACTATACGAAATGCAATGCAATCATTACAGCACACAAAGCACTTCACAGTTTCCTACTTATTAGACGGGCCCACGGACACACGTACGCACACACACACAAGAAATGGTGGCTGATGCCTTTAATAACGGACTCCAGCTCGGAGGGACAGATGAGCTGAAACCAGAACCTATCTCGAACCTCTCCACCTCGTGTGGTCTTCAAGCTGTTCGTACCCGGGCTCCAGCGAGAGCGTGCTGGATCCAATCGCCGTGAGCCGCGACCTTCCCGAGCTCCAGCGAATCCTCTCGCGCTTCCGAACACGTGCTGGTGAGACGAGGCGCCGATCCTTCCGTCGATGCGTCGCTATCTCGAAGAACCACCTCCAAGATGAGGCCGATGATCGCACCAAGCCGGGACAAGCGGAGAACAAGAGCTCCACGAACCAAGAAGAGCCAGCCGAGCAACCAGCTCCACTCTCTTCCGATGAACAAAGCTCTCACAACACGAACCAAGAACTCCGAGCCGAGCAACCAGCTCAACTCTCTTCGATGAACAAAGCCTCTCTCTTCGACGAACAAAGCCAGAGCCCAAACAGGAATCGAGCAAGCAGAACGCGAAGGTCTGCTGAAAAGCCCAAGCCGAAGCAAAAAGCTCTCCAAAAACCTCCACCTCGCCAGCAGAACCAAAGCCTGCTAAAAGCCAAGCCGAAGCAAAAAGCTTACTAAAAGCCTCAACCCTAACCCAAGCCAGCAGAATCCGAAGGCCTACTACTGAAAAAGTCAGCAGAACAAAGCAGAGGGTCTCTTCTTTATTCTTATCGGCCCCCTCCCCCCGCTCCCGGCGTGACTCATGCCCTCGTGCTCCATCCCCACTCAACACGGGTGGGAGGGAGTTGACGTCATGAATCACGGGACGGGAGGGCTCTCTTCCTCTTCGCAGAAAGGGGGAGGGGCGTCTCCATTGTGTTATGATCGCTCCCTAACTATTAAATTGAATCTCGCAGCGCACTTAATCGATTTCTGCCATTAAACATGAAAGGTGAACTATCTAGGGAACAAGCACTTATCGACATAACTGACTAAAGGAACCTGAATGTTGTGTGCAATCGAATTCCCAAATTCGTAACAAATGTATATATATATATATATACAGTGGGGAGAACAAGTATTTGATACATGCCGATTTTGCAGGTTTTCCCACTTACAAAGCACGTAGAGGTCTGTAATTTTTATCATAGGTACACTTCAACTGTGAAAGACGGAATCTAAAACAAAAATCCTGAAAATCACATTGTATGATTTTAAATAATTAATTTGCATTTTATTGCATGAAATAGTATTTGATACATCAGAAAACAGAACTTGATATTTGGTACAGAACCTTTGTTTGCAATTACAGAGATCAGACGTTTCCTGTAGTTCTTACCAGTTTGCACAGACTGCAGCAGGGATTTTGGCCCATCCTCCATACAGATCTTCTCCAGATCCTTCAGGTTTCGGGGCTGTCGCTGGGCAACACAGACTTTCAGCTCCCTCCAAAGATTTTCTATTGGTTCAGTCTGGAGACTGCTAGGCCACCCAGGACCTTGAGATGCTTCTTACGGAGCACTCCTTAGTTGCCCTGGCTGTGTTTTTCTGGTCGTTGTCATGCTGGAAGACCCAGCCACGCCCATCTTCAATGCTCTTGTTGATGGAAGGTGGTTGTTGGCCAAGATCTCGCGAACATGCCCCACCATCCTCCCTCAATACGGGCAGTCGTCCTGTCCCCTTTGCAGAAAAGCATCCCAAGAATGATGTTTCCACTCCATGCTTCACGGTTGGGATGGTGTTCTTGGGGTTGTACTCATCTTCTTCTTCCTCCAAACACGGGAGTGGAGTTTAAACCAAAAAGCTCTATTTTGGTCTCATCAGACCACATGACCTTCTCCCATCCTCCTCTGGATCATCCAGATGGTCATTGGCAAACTTCAGATGGGCCTGGACATGCGCTGGCTTGAGCAGAGGGACCTTGCGTGCGCTGCAGGATTTTAATCCATGACGGCGTAGTGTGTATATGGTTTTCTTTGATACTGTGGTCCCAACTCTCTTCAGGTCATTGACCAGGTCTGCCGTTGTAGTCTGGCTGATCCTCACCTTTCTCATGAGCATTGAGGCTCCACGAGTGGAATCTTGCATGGAGCCCAGACGAGGGAGATTGACTGTTATCTTGAACTTCTTCCATTTTCTAATAATTGGCCAACAGTTGTTGCTTCTCACAAGCTGCTTGCTATTGTCCTGTAGCCATCCCAGCCTTGTGCAAGTCTACAATTTTGTCCCTGATGTCCTTAGACAGCTCTCTGGTCTTGCCCATTGTGGAGAGGTTGGAGCTGATTGATTGAGTGTGGACAGCTGTCTTTATGCAGATAACGAGTTCAAACAGGTGCAGTTAATACAGGTAATGAGTGGAGAATGGAGGTTCTTAAAGACAAAACTAACAGGTCTGTGAGAGCCGGATTCTTACTGGTTGGTAGGTGATCAAATACTTATTTCATGCAATAAAATGCAAATAATTATTTAAAAATCATACAATGTGATTTTCAGGATTTTTGTTTTAGATTCCGTCTTTCACAGTTGAAGTGTACCTATTGATAAAAATTACAGACCTCTACGTGCTTTGTAAGTGGGAAAACCTGCAAAATCGGCAGTGTATCAAATTCTTGTTCTCCCACTGTATATGATTGACCCCTCCCATGCTCCTCTACGGTCGGGCCGACTCGACTTGCGGCTCCGTCAGAGCGGTCGGCTCGCGGCCGACACCCGGCACTGTAACAATATATACATATATATATATATATATGGATCTGTGAAACCATCACTCCCCACGACAATGACACACAACATATCATGACTCCCGAGATAGTTATGTCGTTATTATTCATTTTAGATGGCCTTTCCCGAATGTGTAATTGGTTTATGTGTAAATATGCTTTGTGTGGGCTTTAGGCAGGTTTAATTTCTTCCTTCTTTTCTCCTCTTAACACCACACACAAGTCTCCTTCAACACCGCACACAAGTCTCCTTCATGCATGTATACACACCAAAGACCACAGCTTCAGGCGGTCATTAGCATAGGACGCTAAAACCATTCAAATCACGTGACATAACTCAATGGACATTTTCCCTCAGCCCTCACAATACTCGAACCCCAACGCTAAAACATTTCATACACCAAGACTCCTTCGTTATAATCGCCACACCATCAAACATACAACTCAAGCTTGCTTACATTTGCCATTGACGCCACAACCACGAGCAACGAACCCAACCACAACCACCACGCCATAGCTCACCACTATGCTGACATCACTCAACCACAATCACAACCTTTTGGGACCGACAGGGAATGGGCGAGTACGGCATGCCATTGCCGATGCTCGGGCCTGGACGTGCAGACCTTTAGCTTGGAGCGCAGGTATGCGTTAGACTCTATTTGACGTCGAGTCGGGAGCCCTAAAGCTCCGCTCAATTGCGACCCCCAATGCATGTTCGGCGCACGTTCAGCGCGTCCGGGCGGTGCTCGTCCCCGGACGCGTCCAGGCGGTGCTCGCCCCCAGACGCGTCCAGGCGGTGCTCGCCCCCAGACGCGTCCGGGCGGTGCTCGTCTCTGGATGGTATTTATAGTCTGACCAGTAGAAAATGGATTTGAGACATTATTTTGTTTCCATCTTCACTGTTATTTTGTGCAGAATCATTTTCTTCTTCCTCTTCTTGTGAATGGCAGCTTGGCTGCCGGGTCACGATCATTTTGTTGGGGCGTGGCTGTGCCGTTGAAGCTGTGCCCCTCTATCAGTACACTGGTACTCATTTCACCGACTTCGGAAGGATGACAGGCTGAGTCAACATCACCTGGTGTTAATTTAACAGCCAACGGGGCTTGAATTCTGGACCATAAGATCCCAAAGCCAGCCACCCTTGCCTCTTAACCAACACCAGGCTAGAGAAGCATTTTGATGAGACAATATGAATCATAATTAACGCTCCGCCGCATGTCTGCCTTCCCTTCCTGTCACCTCTTACTGCCTTCCCTTCCCCCACACCTCCTCACTCTCCCCCCTCCACCTCCTCACTGTCCCACCTCTTTTTCTCTGCCCCCCCTTTAGTATTCCCGTCAGCAAAGCAACTTGGTGGTATTGGCAAATAATGCAATGCTGGATATCAGCCAGTGTTGGAAAAGCTACACCATAGAGGACTGCATTTTGAACATCAAGGAGTTACTCGATAAGGTCAACAAGTCCACCATAAATGCATGCTGGTGGAAGCTGTGGCCGGAAGGCATCAACGACTTTCGCAGCTTCCCCTCCGTTGATGAAAGAGTCACGAACATCGCTGTGATGGCACAGCAAGTTGGAAGGAAGGCTTTGAGAACATGGAGGCCACATCGGTGGGGGAACTGAAGCAATCTCATGCCGAGGAGCTGACAGACGATGACCTTGAGGATCTCATCAAATAGAGGATGATAACGACAGTGCATGGGAGGGGGTTGCCAAAAGTAGCAAGCTGAACATGAAAACTCTCTCAGAAATTATACAAATGCAGAGAACCATCACTGACAAAATTATGGAATTGATTCCAGTATTGAGAGGAGGGGAGAGAGAGAGAGAGAGAGAGAGAGAGAGAGAGAGAGAGACAAGAGACGAGACAGAGACAGGAGACAGAGACAGAGACAGAGACAGAGACAGAGACAGAGACAGAGACGAGACAGAGACAGAGACAGAGACAGAGACAGAGACAGAGACAGAGACAGAGACAGAGAGAGAGAGAGAGAGAGAGAGAGAGAGAGAGAGAGAGAGAGAGAGGTGGAGGCTGCATACTACCATACAAATAATTCCATAGAAGCCTTCAGCATTCTGCTAGCAGAATGCCCATCTCAATGTTTTCGCACCCTTCAGACACCACCGCCCCAGCTCTCCTCATCCATGCTGAATGCCAAACTGTTGGCCACAATGCAAACTGCCATGATGCTCTTCTCGTGCATATTGATGACATTCTATCACTCCTCCCAGAAAAATGCTTGGCTTCTTGTTCAAACTGCAGATCAAACGTTCTTCCTCTGTCTTGGGACATTGTGACATGAATGAGAGGGCATGACAGTGCAAGGTCTCAAGAGGGAAGAGGAAGAGAGACATTAACAGAACCATTTTAAGAAAGGAAAACTCGTCTTTGTAAAGGGTAGAGTCGGTATATGCGTCAGAAGGAAAAAACATAAGGAGAATCAATTTTCTCAATTAAATGTTGAGAGATGTATGGAAACCACTGTGAGAAAGATGATGAAGCGACGGTTCCGGTTTAAGACACTTGCTTTGAAGGTTTCATCAGTTAAACACTGCTTTTTGTTGTGAAAACAAAGCATAATTAAAGTTGTCCAAAAGCCATGAGCAGATTCAAAATGGGCTGGCAGGATGGACGAGACCACAGAGGTACACACACTCATTTGTGAGCCGTCTCGCCTGGGCTCAAATCTCGGCCCAGCTACAAACCGTCATCCTGGAGGCATCAATGCGTGCGCCGTTCCTCAGATGGGCGTTAACCTGGGCGTTCCATCTGCCAGCATTATTTTGTGGACATGAAAGATCCCACAGCGTTATTCACGAAGAGTAATAGATCTATAGTCCGTGAGATCGGTGTCGAATTTCAAAGTTTGACTGCCAAAAAGAGTGGCAAGACACCACTGCTTTTCAGTTAGCCTCTTCCGCAGAATGTCTAAAACAATGTAATGGATGTCTCGGATCCACAGTTAAACACATTTTTGGTAGCCATTTTACAAGAGAGCAGCCTTTTTGTAACATATCTCAGAAAGTTAGCTGTAACTTTTAATTGGTTGATCTGAGGCATATGAAACTTGTGACCAATTTTGTTCAGTATGGAATTTGGCATATGACAATGCATACCACATAAACAATAGTTAACTAGAACCCAAGATAGAGAAAACAGGTCCAAAATGGCCAACAAAAATTGTCCTGAAAACCAACTTTTATCTCTGCTCTCATTTGTATGAAGAAATACTGTACATTCCTGATGTCGTACAGTAAAACTGATATTTTAGAAAGAAAAAAAACAACAACAACATCCTGATTATGTGGTAAGTATATAAAATATTTCTTTTCACCTGAATCAACTAATTTCTGATCATTCAGCCATCATCATTATGAGACAAATCATGTTCATCCTGCTGAAGGTCTTCATCATCATCTTTCATGTCGGAGCATTTGGGCAACTTGCATTCTGATGTGCATTTCAGACCACTGATGATGCAAGTGCAGTCAGATGGCCGGCAAGATCGAGCACACTTGCATGAGATCAGACAAAGAACGACTTTTGGAGCTGGGAAACCTGTCATCCACTTGACATCTGGGCTGCCGTCTCCGCTCGCTGTCCATCTATGTCCTTCGATCGGATTGGGAATAAATGGACAGTTTATCAAACTCCTTCTCCAGATGTCAGCCTGATAGTTTGCTCGATGTGTATGTTGCAGAAGTGTCTCTTCACATGGCGGAAGCTGTCCAGACTCGATTTCTCCTCCTCTGCTGCGGAACATTTGATATCGCAGCTCATCGACTTCATTCACTTTGGTGTTGCAGCAGTAAAGCTGACATTTGAATCATTGAATGATGTTGAAAAATTCATTTGGAAGGTCACAGTTGTTACCAAGTTCAGTGATTGCTTCTCTAAACTTCTGGTCATGTCATGGAATTTTCAAGGCTTTAAACTTCCCCTACCCAGCAAATTCACCATCAGTATCATATCCAGTCCATGGATGAAGTCCCAGTATGGCCATACATACATCTTGTCCCAGTGCTGCAGCCACTTTTGTGATATCGACAAGCCTGATTGAAGATTTGGACCCACTTCGCATGAAGATTTTGCTGTTGATATCTCTGCTAACTCCAAGGCAAATGATGAAGACATCAGGGTCTTCTGTGACACAAATCAATGCTGGGTAGCTTTCTACAGCATGTTTGGCGTGCAACAGAAAGCACATATCGATGTCTTCTTGATTGGATTGCAGACCATCAATTTATTGACAACCTTCTTGTAAAAGTTCCAAGCACAGGGCACCACACCTGACAAACATGCTCCTGTCTCCAAGCTTTTTTTCTTCCATCCTGATCTTTCCAGCTCTGTGCTTGAAAAGCAGTGAGCTTATTTTTTTCTCTCTGTACAAGCCAAGAGCTGCCTCCAATTCTTTATTTTGTGTCCTGGCGTTATCTCGCTGAAAGTTACTCCATCTTCGGAACCACGATGAACACATTTAGCAGCTTTGATTAAATGCTCTTGGTATACATCAAATACCACATCAATCCTGGCACTTCCCTTGCTGGCATGAAGGTTCTGCGCAAAGAAATGCTCAGAGAGTTCATTGAATTCTCTCACCCTGAAGTTTCTGGATGAGTCCCATTGCATCAATGAGTGTAGTACTTGGACGAGGTACTTCCTCAGCTGGTGATACTTTGCTCTTGAGGTGTTTCGACAGAAAAGCTTCATTCGTTCTCTTCATAGTGCCATCAGTGTTTGCTAATGCCCAATGCAAAGGGCAAAGAGGGTGACACAGGACATCACACATTTCAAGTTTTCTGTTTGGGCAATGAGGACCATGTTCCAAAACAACCTTTGATCAGCTTTCAGACTATATCATTAATTTGTACCTTTGACTGTTTTTTTTTTTCTCATGTCACTGAAAGGTTTTCACTTTAAGCTTCTTTTGTTGTGTTGTGGAATGAGTCACCCTTTTGAAGCCGCTGCTCTCAGAAATCTTTATATGCCTCTTCTCCTTTTTGACGAGCTGTCAGCAGGCTAACAGAAACATCAGGTGGTGCAACTGCACCAGTGGAAATACTCATTAAGATCTGATGGATCTTCGCGAAATAGGTTTGTCCAGTGTTCTCCAGGAGGTCAATCAAGAAGCAACATCAGACGTGTCTCTCTTTTGCGGCCCTACCCGAGGTAATGCATGACTGATGAGCTGAGGACTTTTAGTGGAGACTAGATGACCGTGAACCCGTTGGTTCCCGTTGTGACAGCAGTTGATGAAAAAAACATATTTCAAGAAAAAAAAAGATAGCTCCAGTGAACTACACACGCTGAGGTTGTTTGCATTGATCAAACTACTCCCGAAGAGTATTTGACTGAATCGGGAATTGATTTTTTATAATTTTTTTCATTGCCAGATTTGAACGAACTTAGATACTGCACAGAGCAGGAGAATGCGTGAGTAAGGACCCCAAATTTTTTGCGCGCTATCGTGTACCGTTTAGGCTGTATTTTGGGAACATACATACTACATACATACATACAAGATAAGAGTTTTAGTAATATATAGATATGATGTTGAAGCTCCCTCAGCACTGCTACCCCGATGCTAAGCGTGAGTCAAAGCGGAAACTGTACCCTGGTTTGAGACTGAAGCACATGTCCTCTCCCCTCCCCCCCCCCTTTTGCAGTCTGTAATATCTTTATTCACAGTTCCATCAATGTGTCTGCTCCACAGCAATCCGAGCAAATGATTTGTATTTCCTTTGCTGAATGGAGAAATGCACCTTTTTGTTCTTAATTATCTTGAGTTTCATATGCCTCAATCACCCAAAAGAAAGGTTTTTGGGGCAACATTTTGGCAATTTCTGATCTATTTACTCAGATATCTTGAGTTTTCATGAACCAATTTTAATATAACGGTAGTTTGCACTGTTATATGCCAAATTCTATACTGAACAAATATGATCACAGCCAACTTTCTGAGATATGTCACAAATCGGTGGCCATCTTGGAAAATGGCCAAAGAAAGTTGTTAGGAGTGGATCCAGACATCCATCACATTTTTATTTCGACACTCCAGTTACGTGGCTAACAGAGAAACAGCAGTGTGTCTTGCCACTCATTTTGGGAGTCAAATCTGGTCTGACTCATGAACTACTATCACGATGCTCATTGAAAAAATTCCAATTTATACTCCAACCTACAGGGGGCGTTGCATCAGCGGACAGCAACACCCCATGAGCCAATGACGTTAATGACAACCATGTGTTGCATACAAAAGAAGAAGAAGAAGAAAATACAAGGAAGAAGAAGAAGAAGAAAGAAGACAATGAAGAAGAGGAAAAGAAGTTTCTGCTGCAGCTACATTTGTCTTTGGGAAGCAAATTGGTGATGAAGGATACAAAGTGTAACTGTCATGGATCTCACCACATTGTTTTTTTGTCGACTCCGACTGAAGATGTAATGGATGAAGTTTCCGTGCAAAGGTTCCTGGCGAATGAGTGTGCACCATAACGACGGGCAGGCGATGCACCAGCGCAGCGTTCCTGCCAAAGATACGAATGATAGTTGCACAGTTTGGACTCAAATGGGCTCGGTGACAGAGCTACCAATCAGTTTTCTAAATACTAGTTTTCTCATTAAAAGGTTTCCTTTTGTTCGACTATTTCTACCGAAAGGGTGTGTTTCCCGGTTCCAAGCATTGCCTTGTGGCGGAGGATGGCAGGGCCTGAATGTGAGACGGCAATGCCGGGTTAACATACCAGCAGTGGCCCACCACCTTCACCACTGAGCTCATAGATTTTCCGCTCCAGGGCTGCCTCCCATTGATGCAAGCTGCACATGACCGCATGGCACAACGGAGATTGACCCTGGCAACTCTGTGGGGTTGCAAGAGTGACAGGATATTTTATTACGCAGGCATGCACAGAAGCAAACACACGCACGTGTACATGCGTAATGAGTTTTTTTTTTTACAGCAACGAAGACTAAGGAAGGGCTCGTATACCACTTGGAGGGACAAAGACACGAGTGGACATCATTGCAAGAACATTAATACAACCATTGAATGAAAACCACGGTATGTGTGCTGCATCAAAGAGTCAGTGATTAATACCTGAACACAACAGGTCAACCCAAAGAAGATACTGTTGCGAATTCGCGCCCGTCGGCGTGCGATCGCCACGTGACTCGAATCGGTCGACCGCGCTTCGCCCACCGGACGGACCAATTCAGTCGTGACCCCTCCCGGCTAACGCCGGGATCCAGTCACGGGTGGACCTTTCGGCCTCACCACAACCCAGTCCGCATTTCTACCCGCGCGGAATAGGGTAAATCGCCGAAAGTCGATAACCTAAGTACCCGCAGGGTACTACCGAGGGGTTGTACCTCCGCCACAGGCCGACTTCGGACACGATCCGCTTAAGCGGCTCGTTCCGGGCTAACGGGATAACCGAGCGGTGTTATCGTCGCCTTGACGTGTCCTGATTACTATCGGGCGTCCCGCCACTCAAACCCTTTACGTGCAACAAGATGGAGACCCAACGAAGGAAGGACGCAGCGAAACGGGGGAAAGAATTTCAACAGAAGCACAATTTCTTTCACACACACGACACACAGAGCACACATATAGCACAGCATGAAATCAGCAAATGCACATATATCACATAGAAAACAAAACCCACAATGCAGAGCTACCACCGAATACGCACACACGGGCCACTTACACAGTACTACTTATAAGACACGGCGTCACGCATCCACACGCCACACAAAACC